>CM077669.1:50161022-50761022 GCA_039707655.1 Elymus sibiricus | reverse complement strand
CGTACACACTCCTGACATGTTATTTAGGCTAGTGCACTTCTCCACATTCCTACATGATGCGCAAACAAACTACTTCTCTCCAAGCCTATATACATATAAACATATCATACAAACTGCTACACAACACAACACTGCTTGGCGCACTCAGTCGGAGATGGTGAAAATCTCCCTCAACCTGCCGAGGGTAAGTCCCAGAGGTGCTGGAGACTCAACCTCCTCCTCAAGAATAGGCTCTAGGCGCGGAGTGCTGGGCTGCGGAGCTGGTGCGGGCGTAGCAGGTGGTGCAGCGCTAACTGGGGTAGGAGCAATGACTTGGTCAAACTCCTCAGTGGTAGGCAGACGGCGTGCGGTGGCTAAGATGGCAGGCGTATAAGATGCTGTAGACGAGATGTACGACAGAGGTGGGGCTGTATGGAGGAGCTCCCTCCTGTTGGCAACACAGCCCTGAACTGAGTCCATACGAGCAGCCACATAGTCGTCCACGAGGTTATCAAAAGCTGCCTCGAGAGCTTTGAGATACTCAACAAGCATCTCAATGGCTTCATCTCGCTCGCCCCTAGCGCAGGCAAATGCATAGTGACATGTGTAGGGCACGTGGCATGGAAGGTAGCGGTAGCGACGAGCTTTCATTGAAGGAAGAGCATCCCGGAGACGTGCAATTGCCTCACGGGCAGCCATCTGCATAGCATGCCTCTCCGTAGGCATGGCCCTCCCAACAAATCGGAAGTGCCATGTTTCAGAACGCCCTCCCATAAACTGCACTGCGGCCTAGTGCATAGACACGCTGTCGCTGAGCTTGTGCTGGTAGAGTGTGAACTCCGGACGAGTCGATGGCCCGATCGCGATTTTGGCGATGGAGACGAGGAGCTTAATAAACCCCTCGGGCACATTGGCGAACACCTGTGAATCACAGTCGCCGCCAGCCATCTACAAAAGTAGACAAAAATTCCAGATAGTCAAATCATAAATTTATGATGACTAACAGAAAAATTGCTACAATTTGCAAACTGCTAAAATAAATTACGCTAATAACCGATTAGCGATCGCACCTAGTGGCTTCCTACAGTCAGCCTGGCTCTGGTACCAAGGTTGTCAAGGCCGGTTTTCCAACAAAAACATTTATTGAAAAACCGTCCTGATAGTCCGGCCAGTACAGAAAATCCTTCTTACTGGTAGACAAATCCTTGATACAGAAATCCAGTAGTACTTAATATTATACAAGGTTGAGCGGAGGCTGCTCAACAATTTATTACAAGCACGCCAATATTACACATAATGGCGGATATGACACAATGGATGTGGTGGCATACTACTGACTCGTAAAATAAAAGAGTGGTGGGTATGTCACAGTGGAGTGGGTGACATAGCTCTAATATCTTACAGCTCATCAAGCATCGGAGTGAGGCTCGATGATTTATTTGGGTGGCGGAAGCGTATATAGAACAAGTGACAACTCCAGGATCGCAAGAGACTGACTGGGACTCCTCTAGGCGTCGGACTCGCTATCGTACTCTTCATCCATAAGATCGCCTTCGTCAACATCTGGCCAAAACAATAGCCAGGGACAAGCCAGTGAGTACTTTGAATGTACTCGCAAACAGTTTGGACATAAGATATAACAAATGCAAGCATGATGCACATGACCAAGATTTATAATACACACACAGGTATTTAAAATTTGCACAGTAAAAATAAAGAAAGGAAGTCGGGCGGTAGTCCTCCCAAAATCCCAATAAAATAAGAAGAAGACCGATCGGATGTCTGAAGCGACGCCTCGAAAGGTAAAAAAAATAGAAGACGTACCTCAGTCGGGCGTCGGTGCGACACCACATAAAGGGCTTATGTCAAAATAAAAATAACTGACGAGCATGCCGCAGTCGGACGTCTGAGCGACATCACATAAAGGGCTTATATTGAAAAGTAAATGACAAGCATGCCACAGTCGGACGTCTGAGCGACATCACAGAAAGGGCTTATATTGAAAAGTAAATGACAAGCATGCCACAGTCGGACGTCTGAGCGACATCACAGAAAGGGCTTATATTGAAAAGTAAATGACAAGCATGCCACAGTCGGACGTCTGAGCGACATCACAGAAAGGGCTTATATTGAAAAGTAAATGACAAGCATGCCACAGTCGGACGTCTGAGCGACATCACAGAAAGGGCTTATATCAGTATCATTAAAAATACGAGTAATCCAGGAGGTAACACCATCCCAAGGAATACTCGGCATATCATAATAATAAACAGGTTAGTCCATCCACAAGAATAATATTCAGCAAAATTCACTTCTGTTGTTTAACATATTAGTTCTCCAGAGACTAACACTAAGACCGACACTTGACCTGTCAACCAACGTCCTTGACCGTGGACACGGCTACTCGAATAGTTTTGACTCTGCAGAGGTTGTACTCTTTACCCACAGTCAACGGATTTCAGTAGTCACAAAGGACTAGTTCCGTCTACGGTATTTTAGAAGAAAACACATCTGACCAGTACACACCCATTTTTCATCCCGCTGCCAGGAATCACCCTAGGCAACGTTCCAGAAAAACCTTAAGACGGGGAGGCCACTACCTCGAATAGCATGGGATCAAATTTATATCGCGCGCTCTAAGGGGTGCCCCCCTCTCGGTCCAACCGGAAACACCCATGCCCCCTGACCGGATGACAGGCTTTATCCAGGGCCATGGTACCTTCATCACAGACCTCTATTTGGTGTGTACATGGAAAGAGGTTTGCAACTTACTAAACCGTATTCTTTGCAGAAAACATGTGGTAGCACGAAAAGAAGGTGAACGGGGACAAGACTCGATCTATGTCAACACTGGAGTTTAAACAGTTTTCTTTGTTAATACCGGCATGCTCCAACAATACCGGCGTACAACCTATCATGCCACAACATGACTAGGTTGCCTCATATCTCATCAAGTTTTGTGGCTCACTTGTAACCCATCATGTATGAAATAAAACATATTTCAAATACTTCCATAACCATGTCATGCAAAACATCATGCAAGCAAACATGCAAAACACTCGTCATATCAAAGGTTCAAACATGCTTGCCTGGTTCGGAGTAGTCGGAGTCTAACTCGGTGAAGTTGACGGCACCGTCTCCTTCCTCGGTATCTACGAAATCACATATACGAATTCTAACGTAAATACCGCGCGTGACAAAAAGTTGTTCCAAATATTTTTCAAATAAATACTATAAAAAACTAGACAGAAAAATAAAGGTGACAGAAAAAGAATCAACTCAAAATCAGTTTTAGTTTAAAATTTATAAAGAAAAAAAATCCAGGGACTAATCTGTTATAAACAGAAAGTTTCCCAGGGGCTAGATTGAAAAGAACAGAAAACGTTTCGGGGAAACTACGCCAGCTCAAAGAGAAAACGTACTCTGCCCGAATACGCCAACAGAAAACGGTTCAAAAAAAAGAAGAGAGGCTGACAGGGGGGGTCCACCTGTCAGGTTTGAAAACGGCTCGCCGGCGCCAGAGAGCTTACGGCGATCGCCGGCGACGAACCACGGCGAGCTAGAGGGAAAGAAGGATACCGGCGTGCTCATGGGAATGGACCGCGTCGGTGAGAAGTGGAAGGAGTCGACGGGAAGCACCACGGCGACGACCTGCTCCTCTCCGGCGGACGGCGGCGTCGGGTGAACTTGGCTCTCGACGGAGAGGTCTGCTTTCACCGAATTGACGCGCGGGTTAGAACGGGCGGTGGAAAATATTACTACTGGCAAGTTTTGGGCGGCGGGGATGCACTGACCAGAGCGAATCGACCGGGAGCCCGAGGCGGATCGGGGCGGCCGGAGTCGGAGAAGAAGACTTCCCCGAGTCCCTCTGGTGAGCTTGGTGGGGCTATGGGAGTAGGAGGAGGTGTGCTGGAGCGAGTGGAGGGGCTAGGGCTCTATTTATAGCCGGAATCGAGGGGGTGCCCGAGAACGGGATAAGTCCGGCGAGCGATTACGGCGAGGCAGTGGCTTAGCAGGCGGTTTGCAGATGTCGGCAGCTTCGGATTCGACCCCAGGTTCCATTCAATGCATTAGCTCGGCCTAATTTGGCCTGGTGCTCGGGAATTGAACGGAACGGCCTCACGGGCTCGTTGGCGGCAGGGAGCGTGCTCTGCGCCTCCCAGGCCACGGCGAGTGTCCCTTAGCGCGCTCTGAAGATAAGATGGCCATGCGGAAGCTCCTGGAGGTTTGGGCGGTGCTGGATTGCGGTGATCTTCGCTGCACCTCTCTGGCGGCCGCAGCGGGGGGTTCTGTCGCCGCGGTACTCGCCGGAGACGATGGGACGGCTCACCACCGACGCCCACGTCCAGCCAACCGACCGTGCGGCGCGTGGATAAGGAGGAGCAATAGCGAGCAAGAGGCCAAGCGAGGAACTGGCGAGATTGACGAAGCTCACTGACGAATACGACACTGCCCTCTTCTCTGAACTTTCTGAATTTCTGAAACTGACAGGAACAGTGCACTGCACCTGCTCGATGAAATGATTTTGGCACGAGGGAAATTTATCTGGAGCTGAAACTTGGTGAGGGGGTCTCTTGATGCATCTAGAGGCTCCCTGATGTTTGTCAGAATTTTTTTGGAAGAAAGAAAATATGAATTCCATCCAAATTTGCAAATCTGGTCCAAACTTGCAGCAACCAGATTTTGAAATTTTTGGACTGTGGACCAGGAGATTTTTGGTGATCTAGGTTGAGGGTTCTAAGGAGAAGCTGGGGAAATTTTCTTGGGGTCAAAGATCAAAGAAATCTGGTACTTCCTTTGTAAATCAAAGGAGTCCAGGAAAAAGACAGAAAAAGAATTGAGAAAGAATTAAATAGAATAAAAATCAAAAATAGGTTGAAACTTGCTGGAATTGGATGCTTGACTTGATCCAAAGTGGATAGGATAGATTTTGGAAGAAATATCTTTAGGAAAGATTATGGCAAAGGAGTGACATAGGATTCTTTTAATAAAAATAAAGGAATAAATCCAAATAAAAGAATTCTTTTAATAAAAGAAAAAGTAAAAGAATCCAAGAGTAATTGTGTTGACACAATCACAAGATGAAAAACCCTTAAGACCAGAACCAAATTTGAGAAAGGTCTCAAAAAGAATTGCCATCAAAATTTATTTAGAAGGAGGTTCTCTTGGGAAAAAAAATCAAATGACCTCCTCCAAAACCAAAATAAGAATTTGCTGGCAAAAACCAAATTAAAATTTTTGGGGTGTTACAATTATTGATAGAAAGGGTGCTGATAACCCTGTAGCAGATAACTTGTCTAGGTTAGAAAATGTTCTTGATGACCCACTACCTATTGATGATAGCTTTCCTGATGAACAATTAGCTGTCATAAATGCTTCGCGTAATGCTCCATGGTATGCTGATTATGCTAATTATATTGTTGCTAAATTTATATCACCTAGTTTCACATACCAACAAAAGAAAAAGTTCTTCTATGACTTGAGACATTACTTTTGGGATGATCCACACCTTTATAAAGAAGGAGTAGATGGTATTATTAGACGTTGTGTACCTGAGCATGAACAGGAATAGATCTTACGCAAGTGTCACTCTGAGGCCTACGGAGGACACCACGCTGGAGATAGAACTGCACACAAGGTACTACAATCTGGTTTTTATTGGCCTACTCTCTTCAAGGATGCTCGTAAGTTTGTCTTGTCTTGTGATGAATGTCAGAGGATTGGTAATATTAGTAGACGTCAGGAAATGCCTATGAATTATTCTCTTGTTATTGAACCATTTGATGTTTGGGGTTTTGATTATATGGGACCTTTTCCACAATCTAACGGGTATACTCATATTCTACTTGCTGTTGATTATGTTACTAAGTGGGTAGAAGCTATTCCAACTAGTAGCGCTGATCATAACACTTCTATTAAAATGCTTAAAGAAGTTATTTTCCCTAGATTTGGAGTCCCTAGATATTTGATGACTGATGGTGGTTCACACTTTATTCATGGTGCATTCCGTAAATTGCTTGCTAAGTATGACGTTAATCATAGAATTGCATCTCCTTATCATCCTCAGTCTAGTGGTCAAGTAGAATTGAGCAATAGAGAAATTAAATTGATCTTGCAGAAGACTGTTAATAGATCTAGGAAGAATTGGTCTAAGAAACTTGAGGATGCATTGTGGGCTTACAGAACTGCTTATAAAAACCCTATGAGTATGTCTCCGTATAAAATGGTTTATGGTAAAGCATGTCACTTACCTCTAGAGCTAGAACATAAAGCTTATTGGGCAATCAAAGAGCTCAATTATGATTTCAAACTTGCTGGTGAGAAGAGGCTATTTGACATTAGCTCACTTGATGAATGGAGAACCCAAGCCTATGAGAATGCCAAGTTGTTTAAAGAAAAGGTTAAGAGATGGCATGATAGAAGGATACAAAAGCGTGAATTCAATGTAGGTGATCATGTCTTGCTATACAACTCTCGTTTAAGATTTTTTGCAGGAAAACTTCTCTCTAAATGGGAAGGTCCTTACGTTATCGAGGAGGTATACCGCTCCGGTGCCATCAAGATCAACAACGCCGAAGGCACAAACCCGAAGGTGGTGAACGGTCAAAGAATCAAATATTATATTTCAGGTACTCCCATAAATGTTGAAACCAATATTATCAATACCATAACTCCGGAGGAGTACATTAGGGAGACTTACCAGAACGTTTCAGACTCCGAAAAGGAATAGGTATGTGGTACGGTAAGTAAACCGACTCCAAAACTTTTTCAATGGCAGTTTTTATGCATTTTCGAATATTTAAAAAATTACAAAAATTTAAAGTAGTCCGAATAGTGCACGAGGAGGTGACAAGCCAGGGGGGCGCGCCCTACCCCCCTGGGCGCGCCCCTGTGGCTTGTGGCTACCTCGTGTACCCTCCGGACTCCGTTTTCTTGTGGTATACTCCTTCGGGTCGGTAAAAATTCATTATATAATCTCCCGAAGGTTTTGACTCTCGTATCACGACAATACCTCCTATTTTCTCTTTGAGCTGTTTCTGCAGCAGATCTAGAGTAATATGTCGTCCCAAGATTCCGATGTGGAGAGCTACATATCGCATTATCTTGCTAATCCCAAGCTCTATGGGGATTTAGATCCTTATGGATTGTTCTCGGAGGAGGAAAAAGAAGGCAAGTATGAGGAGGAAAGCACGGATGAAGAAGAGATCCCCTTGCCTCAACCCGGAGATACGCACGTGGAGTTCAAGAAATCTAGCCTCCCAAACAAGAGGAGGAAACCCAAGGTTCTGTTTATCCCTTCTCGTTTTCTGCAGGAGAGCAAGGAAGAATTATGTCAGAGGATATTGAAGCTCGAGCAAGAAGTTGACGATCTGAGGGAACATAATTTTATGCTTAAGTGGAAATTAAACAGGGTTCCAACCTCATCAACAACTCCCACATCACCACCTCCGAAGCAAGACAACTAAACACATGGGTATGGGCACTCCCCTTGGCTTGTGCCAAGCTTGGGGGAGGTGCCCCGGTATCATATCACCATCACACCTTTTATTTTTACTTTTATCGTTTTTCTTAGTTCGATCCTTTTGGTTATATCTTGATCTAGTAGAATAAAGTTTTCGTGTGATTTAGTTTTGAGTTTTTGCTTTATGTTCCCCCTATGTAAGCGAGTCCGAGAGTTATATAATAAAGAGTAGTTTTGAGTTGAGGGCTTTGCCTGTTTGATATTATCTTGATCTTGAGAAAAATGAAATAGAAAGAAGTATAGAATAAAAGCAAAGAGTATATATGATGATCTTATGGGGAGTGATGACTTCACATATCAGAAGTATGTCGATTGAAACCTGTTGTGGGTTGACAAACATAGCTATTGGTCATTGTGGCAATTAAAAGGAAGTAATAAAGAAAGAGAGGTTCACATATAAATATATTATCTTGGACATCTTTTATGATTGTGAGCACTCATTCAAATATTATATGTTAAGAAGTTGATGTTGGACAAGGAAGACAACATAATGGGTTATGTTTGCTTACTTCTGAATAGAAGTTATATGGTTATAGATCCCTCAACATGTGTCGCTTGCTTCCACCTCATATCAGCCAAAATTTCCGCACCAAGTAGAGATACTACTTGTGCATCCAAACACCCTTAACCCAGTTTTGCCATGAGAGTCCACCATACCTACCTATGGATTGAGTAAGATCCTTCAAGTAAGTTGTCATCGGTGCAAGCAATAAAAATTGCTCTCTAAATATGTGTGGTCTATTAGTGTGAGGAAAATAAACTTTATACGAACTTGTGATAGGGAAGAAATAAAAGCAACGGACTGCATAATAAAGTTCTCTATCACAAGGGGCAATATAAAGTGACGTTCTTTTGCATTAAGAGATTGTGCATCCAACTATAAAAGTGCATGACAACCTCTGCTTCCCTCTGCGAAGGGCCCTTTTTGTTCCTTTTATTATCTAGTACTTACCTTTATGCAAGAGTCGTGGTGATTTCCATCACTTTCTTTATTTCGCCTTTATCTTCTCGCAAGCGTCATGTGTTGGGGAATGATCTAGACACATATATCCACTCGGAAGTGGACGAGCATGAGTTATTACTGTTGACATTACCCTTGAGGTAAATAGTTGGGAGGCAATACTATAAGCCCCTATCTTTCTCTGTGTCCGATTGAAGCTTTGACCTCATACGTACCTCGTGAGTGTTAGCAATTGTGAAAGACTAAAAGATGATTGAGTATGTGGATTTGCTTTACAAGCTCTTATATTGAATCTTTCCTACGTTATGATAAATTGGAATTGCTTCAATGACTGAGATCGTAGTTTGTCGGTTCTCAATAGAGTTCTTGATTCATACTTTACCATTGTGAATGAATTATTACTTCAGCATAAGAAATTATATGTCAATATATGTTGCTGTTCTAAAGATGATCATGATGCCTTCATGTCCGTATTTTATTTTATCGACACCTCTATCTCTAAACATGTGGGCATATTTATCGATTTCGGCTTTCGCTTGAGGACAAGCGAGGTCTAAGCTTGGGGGAGTTGATACGTCCATTTTGCATCATGCTTTTATATTGATATTTATTGCATTATGGGCTGTTACTACACATTTTGGTACAATACTTATGCCTTTTCTCTCTTATTCTACAAGGTTTACATGAAGAGGGAGAATGCCGGCAGCTGGAATTCTGGACTGGAAAAGGAGCAAATCTGAGATACCTATTCTGCGCAACTCCAAAAGTCCTGAAAATCTACGGAGAATTATTTTGGAATATTTAAAAAATATTGGGCGAAAGAAATACATCAGGGGACCCACCAGCTGGCCACAAGCCAGGGGGGCGCGCCCTACCCCCCTAGGCGCGCCCTGTGGCTTGTGGGCCCCCTGGCAGGCCTCCGGTAACCATCTTCTGTTATATGAAGGGTTTTGACATGGAAAAAATCATAACAGAGCTTTCGGGATGAAGCGCCGCCGTCTCGAGGCGGAACTTGGGCAGAACCAATCTAGGGCTCCGGCGGAGCTGTTCTGCCGGGGAAACTTCCCTCCCGGAGGGGGAAATCGAAGCCATCGTCATCACCAACGATCCTCTCATCGAGAGGGGGTCAATCTCCATCAACATCTTCATCAGCACCATCTCCTCTCCAAACCCTAGTGCATCTCTTGTATCCGATCTTTGTCTAAACCTCAGATTGGTACCTGTGGGTTGCTAGTAGTGTTGATTACTCCTTGTAGTTGATGCTAGTTGGTTTACTTGGTGGAAGATCATATGTTCACATCCTTGATCATCATTAATACTCCTCTGATTATGAACATGAATATGCTTTGTGAGTAGTTACGTTTGTTCCTGAGGACATGGGATAAGTCTTGTTATAAGTAATCATGTGAATTTGGTATTCGTTCGATACTTTGATGAGATGTATGTTGTCTCTCCTCTAGTGGTGTTATGTGAACGTCGACTACATGACACTTCACCATTGTTTGGGCCTAGAGGAAGGCATTGGGAAGTAATAAGTAGATGATGGGTTGCTAGAGTGACAGAAGCTTAAACCCTAGTTTATTCGTTGCTTCGTAAGGGGCTGATTTGGATCCACATGTTTCATGCTATGGTTAGATTTATCTTAATTCTTCTTTCGTAGTTGCGGATGCTTGCGAGAGGGGTTAATCATAAGTGGGAGGCTTGTCCAAGTAAGGGCAGCACCCAAGCACCGGTCCACCTACATATCAAATTATCAAAGTAACGAACGCGAATCATATGAGCATGATGAAAACTAGCTTGACACCTCCCTCACGGACGGCACTGCCGCCATCACTTGGAGGGGGGAAACGTGCGCGTCGGGTCGAGCCGGAGGGAATCTAGTGGTGGGTTGGGCCCAGACCATGTTCGAGAATGTTCCTATAGGCTGACCTACCACAACCAGGTGCAAGAGTCCATTGGTCAAAGCCCGTCCGGCGAAAGTCAAAGGCCTAGATCTCCGGGTCAACGGGGATAGGGTTAGGCCGGTCGGGGGGGCTTCTGGGGGTAGCAATGCCACCAAAACATTGCACCGGGTCCTCATGCATGTCTTAAAGAGTGGCGGTAGGTTCAAACACCCGGCACCCAGCTCCGGAGTGCCACCCCCTACACGGACGGCGATAACAACGAGGTAACGTTCGTTGGTTTGGCTGTCGCGTGAATTGTTCTGAAGAGTGGGAACATGATAAATTCATGAAATTTTTACACAGTGCAGAGACATGTGATACAAGCTATGCGGTATTTTTTCATAATTTTAAAAGATGTCTAAGTATCATAATTAACTGCTGATTACGGATTATCCTTCGCATGTCTACAAGTGTGGCCGGGGGCCTTCTAGGGGTAGCTATGCCACCAAAACATCGCACCGGGTCCTCTTACATGTCTGAAAGTGTTGTGGCATGCGTAGACGCCCGTCGCGCGGCTCCGGGGTGTGCCCCCCCCCCTCACGGACGGCACTGCCGCCATCACTTGGAGGTGGGAAACGTGCGCGTCGGGTCGAGCCGGAGGGAATCTAGTGGTGGGTTGGGCCCAGACCATGTTCGGGAATGTTCCTATGGGCAAGACCGTAGGCATAGTCCTGCCACGTGGCACCTCCTGGTAGCTCCTGGCTGAGTACTATGCCGACAGCTTTGCCGTAGGCATAGTCCTGTCCACGTGGGAAAAGTTGTTTTTTTTTGTTTGAGGTGTAGTTGGGAATAGTAGTTGATTGAGAAGAAATAAGTAATAAAAAAATTAGCCCAGCTCCTCCCTCTTGCTAAATTTTTTGGATTTGGGCTCGCGCACGCTTCCCTCCTAAAATTTTCGCGCCTCCCTCGCTAAGAAAACTTCGTTTTGGATCGTCGGGCGCGCGCTCTTTTTATCGGGCCTGAGCCCGCGCTCGAATTCAAGCCAACGAAAGGAAACAAGTAAGAAAAGGAGAGACAGAGAGAACCCCACCCACCATCGCCCGATTCCTCCCCTCCCCTTGACTCGGATTTTTTTTGAAACTATGATGATTTTTATAGCAAATTCGGAAACTATACACCCTAATGCATAACAATCAAAAGTATCACCCCGTCGGCCTCATGTTGGCCGAAGAGGGATTCTTCGGCCTACCGTTCGCCGAAGAGGGACTCTTCGGCCAACCGTTGGCCAAAGAGGGACTCTTCGGCCAACCGTTGGCCAAAGAGGACTCTTCCGCCAACCGTTGGCCAAAGAGTCCCTCTTCGGCCAACGGTAGGCCGAAAAGTGGTCTTCGGCCAACACCTGCTCTCCTGTTTTAGAAAATTCATATCAATTAGGATTTTTAGTATTTTAATTTTATTCTTTTTGCATTAAATTAGAAATTTTATGAAGTTTCTGTAGATATCAAGTTTGACTAGATTTGAAAGTTTGAATTTGAATTTTCATGAATTTTCTCAAATCACTAGATTGCCTATAATTTTAGCTAGGAGTATTTTTTTAGATGATTCTTTTTGCTACTGGTTCTTTGTGACTTTGTTTATCAGTAGTAATTAATTGGAAAATTTTAGGATTATTTAAAATTAGGTTTTTACGAAAACAGTTCTGTTTTAGTGTTTTATAGGTTTTGTGCTATTTCTTTTAATTTTAATTGCTTTAAATTGTTTTCTTTAGTTTTTTTTTGACATATTCTTTTAGTTTCTGCTAAGTTATCAGTAGCTATTTTATTTGTAGTAATTTTTTTTTGTATTTTATTTCTTTTATCCTCCATTTTCTTTCCCGCCGTTCTTTCCCTCCATTTTCTCCCGCCATTTTCTTTCCCGCCATTCTTTGCCGCCATTTTCTCCCGCCATTCTTTGCCGCCATTTTCTCCCGCCATTCTTTGCCGCCATTTTCTCCCGCCATTTTCTTTCCCGTCATTTTCTTTGCCGCCATTTTCTCCCGCCATTCTCTCCCTCCATTTTTTCCCGGCATTTTCTTTCCCGCCATTCTCTCCCGCCATTTTATTTCCCGCCATTCTCTCCCTCCATCTTCTTTCCCGCCATCTTCTTTCTCGCCATCTTCTCTTCTCAACTTATAAAACGAGCCTCACGGTGTCCACGACCGTAGATAACATCGTCTGACACGGTCTGTGTCTCCTGTGTCTGTGCTGCTGGTGGAGTGTGAAACACTGTCTGAGAGAAGTCATAAGTGTTTGTGTTACTGTCTGAGAGAAGTCATAAGTGTTTGTGTTTCACACTCCACAATCATCGTCATCCTCCGTCGATGCAGCACTCTTGCCCTTCGACGATGCGGTACTATTGCCCTTCGACGATGCGGTACTCTTGCCCTTGGTGCTCGGCATGAAAATATCGTCTTCGTCCTCGCTGTCTTGGGTCCATAAATAAGTATGTTCTGCTGCAGCCTTTAGGAATGCTTCACCCTTATGTTGTTGCTTCTTCCACCTTCCATGCAACCTGAGAAGTTATTTTCGTATCTCCTCAAAGGTCCTTGCGCGCAGGAAAGTATATTTTTTCATGTATAAAACGACAATGGTTGTACAGGATTTATAAGGAACTTTTAAATATAAACTCCTATGAAGGTCAAAACAAGTTTTCTAGTAGGATAAAAGAAATAAAATACAATTTTTTTACTACAAATAAAATAGCTACTGATAACTTAACAGAAACTAAATGAATATGTCAAAAAAACTAAAGAAAACAATTTAAAGCAATTAAAATTAAAAGAAATAGCACAAAACCTATAAAACACTAAAACAGAACTGTTTTCGTAAAAACCTAATTTTAAATAATCCTAAAATTCTCCAATTAATTACTACTGATAAACAAAGTCACAAAGAACCAGTAGCAAAAAGAATCATCTAAAAAAAATACTCCTAGCTCAAATTATAGGCAATCTAGTGATTTGAGCAATTCATGAAAATTCAAATTCAAACTTTCAAATCTAGTCAAACTTGATATCTACAGAAACTTCATAAAATTTCTAATCTAATGCAAAAAGAATCAAATTAAAATACTAAAAATCCTAATTGATATGAATTTTCTAAAACAGGAGAGCAGGTGTTGGCCGAAGACCACTTTTCGGCCTACCGTCGGCCGAAGAGGGACTCTTCGGCCTACCGTTGACTCAGGCCGAAGAGTCAACGGTAGGCCGACGGGGTGATACTTTTGATTTTTATGCATTAGGGTGTATAGTTTCCGAATTTGCTATAAAAATCATCATAGTTTCAAAAAAAAAAAAATCCTTGACTCGTCTCCTCACACATCGCGCCGCCATCCCCTCCCTCGTCACCTCTCAGCTCGCCGCCGGCCTGCCCCCCCCTCACCTCCCCTGCCCTCGGAGCACAGCAGACGGCCAGATCCGCTGCGGCTCCCCATCCTGGCCTCTCTCTCGCGACCCCTCTCTCTCTCCCGGGATAGATCGCCGCCGCCACATGGGACGGCCGATTCCGGCGTCTCCCGCGACGGCGCTGCACGGCACGAGCTCGCCTAGCTCCGCTTGGTCTTCTCCCCCGGCAGGATTCGCCGCTCCCGGCCACCAACGCCCACCCTCAGCCCTTCCCCATGGCTAGGGTTTCGGGCGTGGCGGCGCCTCCATCGCAGGCGCGTCTCCGGCGACTCCGGCGGCTCCACTCCGACGCCTACCGCGCCTCCACGTGCAGCTCCGCCTCCTGGATGCTACTCCTATGCCCGGTGGCCATGGGGTGCACGCCCTCGTCCTCTGGTTAGTTCATGCCCTCCTCTGTTTCTCCCTCCCTTCTCTCTCTAATCTCTGGTTTAGTCCTCGATGGTAGATGTGCAGATAGGTAGGGACGTCCATGGACTGCACCGCAAGGATTGGATGCCAAGCAATGGGCCTGAGGAGGAGAGATGCAAGCCACGCCATGACCTTGAAGGTCCCTGCCATGAACACCCCTCCCCCTTTCCCTGTATAATCATGCTCAACAAATACTTGATCTGATTTTGTTAATCTTCAATTGAGCCTAGCTAGCTGCTGTAGTTCTTCTATTTGCGAAAATTTTGATCCAACAAAAAAAATTGTTCGTCAGCCCACTTGCCAATTGATTTGCTTGCTTGATTTATTTATGTCACAAAAAAAATCAGTAGGATTTACTTGCTTAATTGATAGGTGTAGGTTTGTTTCCTTAAACAGTCAATCTGCTCCTTTCATATGAAGAACATGTAAGGCTGAGGAGACCTCTGTCCATGAATTCAGTTGAATAGCCTCATGGAAGATGTGTTCCTTCCTGCTACTACTACTGTTTTTATTATCTTTCATGTTGATCAATTAGCATGCTTGGACAGCTGCTGCATGGTTAGTACTGTTCAGTTTGATTTGTCACTAGTACTAGTGGTGTTCACTATTCAGCATCAAGGAACTCCATGTTGAGGAGTCTCAGCAGCTGTTTTCATGGGTTGCATCCCCAAGGTGAAGGCCTCCCTCAACCTCTCTCTCTCGCTGCGGTTTCGATTTTGTAGTCTTGGTCTGATTTTCCTTGATTTGCTGCTGCTCTAAATTTTTCACTTACATGCTTGACTGAATTTAGCTGTCAAACTCTAGTGCTGAATGAGATAAATAAACATGGCATTGCGTGCTGCCACAAAAATTCAGTACAACCTACTGTATTATATTTGACTCGACGCTAGTACTAGTATTTGTATTAATCAGTACTATTCAGTGTGAAGGAATTCTTCTCAGTGTTGGTCTCCTAAAGTTTGTCATTGCTATTTTATTGTTATACGCGCTACATGTGGTGTGTCTACAGCTGGGCGATGTATAATCAATCGAGCCGGTTGATAGTGTTCGTCTGTTGGGGGGTTTCTTACCTTGATGGATTTCTGCTAGCTTGTTATGCTTGAGCAACTTGGTTGGATCGGACTAGTGCACTTATGCTTCACAAGTACGTCGTAGTTTGCCTACCAACGACTGACTAGTCAGTCTGATTTGTGATACTTCAAACGAGCATAAGCATAAGCATAATATGCCATTTCATTGCTGCGACACTAATTAGCTCTTTGTTTTTTCTGTCATGTATTTCTACTACGCACATTGCGCCGGTAATTCAAGATCTGCTGCTAATATACTTGCTTTGTTCATGTTTTAGTGTGTTGATCGCTGGGCTGAGAATGTTGCAAGGTTGACGTCGACGAGCAAATCTGTTTTGGGGTAACGTCGTAAGTGCTATTGAATTTGCTGGACTGCTATTGTGTCCCATCCGACAGAGAGCAAATGTGGATGTGATGGCTATTGTGTCCCGGCTGGAAGGAGCCATCTTGAGGCTCTGCTTGCTCCAGGTAGTACTTGCTTGTCTCCTTCCAAATGTTGCCCCAATCCGTTGAGTTTCTTATTGCTCCAGGTAGTACTGCTATTTTTCTGCTCCACGATTTGACGTGCATGGTTCCAGGCTCCCAGCCTACCACTTTTGTTGCTGTGATGTCGAGCTCTGTTTTCTTTGTTATCACGAGTTGAAAATTAGTACTGGGAAGTAAACTTTTGTTAACTTGTTGGCTGAACCAATGGAACTACTATTATATTTGATTTGTCGCTAGCAGTAGTATTTGTATCATTCAGTATTGGGTGTGAAGGAATTCTGAGTGTTGGTCTACTATAGTTTGCACTGCTATTTGATATACGCGGTAGATGGTGTTTCTATAGCTCGGTGATATATAATGGAGCCCCGGTCTGTTGGCGAGTTTTATTTATCTTGATGGATTTCTGCTGATGTTTGAGCAACTTGGTTGGATCAGACTAGTCTGCTTATTGTTCACAAGTACCACAGCTGCAAAGCTATTTGCTGAAGCAATAGCACAGCCAGAGTTAACTGTCGAAACAGAACTTACTGACAAAACTGTCGAAACTGATTCTTGATGTGCTTAACACCTGGCAAATTGAACTGACATTCTCCGTGTGGATTGCAGGCATCGTACAAGAAGTTTGTGACATAGGTGCAGTCGTCTACGTCTTGTGGTACTGCAGCGAGCAGAGAGACCATCTTCTGATTTTTTTACTTCACTTCAATCTCGTCGGTCGACCACCCAGCACAAGGTCGCCCCCACTCAAGAAGCCATGCTAAACGGTTGTAGTGACGATGCTCTCGTCGGTCAACTTCGTGTTATGGCGGTGCTCGAAGGCCGTCGGTCGACTTCGTGTCATGTAAACAAGACAATGTTAACTTGTTGTGGATTTTGCGATGGATTTGATGCTATCTATGTGGATTTGATGTTATGTATGATTTCGTTTGGACAATGCGATGAATTTGATGTTATGTATGGCTTCGTTTGGTCTATGTGATGGATTTGATGACATATATGTGCATCCTTGTTATGTATGTGGCTATTAGGGCATGTAGCTATTTAAATTTGCCGTAGGCATAGTTTTGCATCTATGCCTATGGCTTTGCCTACAGCCTCACCGTCGGTATAAATGCCACGTGGCAGATACTGGTAACTCCTGGCCGACGACTATGCCTACGGCTTTGCCGTAGGCATAGATTTTTGCCGTAGGCATAGTCCTCGGCCAGGAGCTGCCACGTGGCAGAACTATGCCTACGGCTTTGTCGTAGGCATAGTCCTTGGCCAGGAGCTACCACGAGCGGCCACGTGGCAGGATTTTGCCGTAGGCATATATGCAAACCTATGCCGACGGCTTTGCCGTAGGCATAGTCGTGCCACGCGGTAGCTCCTGGTTGGCCGGACTTCGCGACGGCGCCGTCAGCTCCCGTCTAGCGTTTTTTTTTTGCCGACGGCGAAACTATGCCGACGGCCAAACAATGCCGACGGCCTGGCAGGAATACGCCGACGGGTCTATGCCTACGGGGGCCGTCGGCATAGACCTATGCCTACGGCCTAGCTGCTGATTCCGGTAGTGTGATTATATACTTATTGTTTCAATTTTTCATGATTTAAGGAAAACGCTAAATGGGGCTTAGCTCCGCTATAGCTTTTCATAGCTTCTGACCGACGCTAAATGGCATAGCCCGCTATTTAAAACATTGGCCAAAAAAGAGCTAGAGATAACTAACCCACCCTTGTTTGGAGATGATACAGAGTAGAACTATTAGCCAAACAACACGAAAAAAACTGCAAAGAAATACAGATGCAGGCTACCAACCTAATCTGCATCCGTTGACACAAAAAGTATGGCTAAAACCTGACATCACAAATTGCAAATCCAAATCCACGATGCATCCTGACATGCATATCCCTCATGATTACGGAATCAGTTATAGCTCCAACTTATGAAAACGCTGGTGAACTGCACACAAACAAATGAGACCGTGAGGCATCAGTAACAAGTCCATATTTCTGAAGATGTTTGTTGAGTGTCTCTGCACACAAAGATCTTTTCAGATAAAGCGCTTCACACAAAGAAATGAGTCATGACAAGACCAACCTAAAGAAATGCATTCCATGGGCAAGTATTCAGAGGACATGTACATGGACAACCATCTAGATTAGGTATATTCTAGTGTAATGATGAGGTTGAATCAGGAACCGATTGTCAATTAACAACAATACCAGATCATATTGTTCACATGAAGAAAGGGTTTGTATGTTAACTTCCGAAGTAAAAATTGGTAAGGGAGGTAGCAATCCACCAATAGTGAACACTTGCCCCAATCAGGTTCTGCAGCTAATGTTTATATACCCAAATCTGGTTAAAAGAATCAATCATTTGTGGCAGTGATGGTCGATGTTGCTCTGACAAATCATCCTAGGCTTGTGGCCCTCCTGAAAGACAATGGAACTAATATTAACATGTTTTCTGCTAGGACATTCATAGGTAAGATAAGCTTGACAAAAAAAGCTTTTACTGTAGAACATGGCATATGTACCCTTTTTATAACTCTAGCATAGCTTTATTGTGCCGCAAGCCCGCAATCATCCTCACCCAATCTTGGCGACTTGGGGAGACAATGGTAGTGGGATAACGTAAGCGGCGGCGTAGGGAAAGGAACACGACATACCAGCACGGGTGGATGGCGCGGCGGGGGTAGGCGCATCAGGGTGTGACCTTCGAAGCCGTGATGCCCTGCTCCTCCTCCTCGCGCAGATTCTACTCCCACCCCACACCAGATCACCGTAGTTCCGTGCTCCTTCTCCTCCGCCCCACCTTCCCGTCTCCTCCCGCAACCATCCTCTAACGCACCGCATTTCCATACTCCACATCCCGCCACACCACACGGGTAGCCGACCGATCTGGACGGAGCCAGTGCCTCTCCCGCCGGCAGCACCCTGCTCTGCCTCCTGCCGATTGCCGTGAACGGGGAGCACCTGATTATGGATGGGGAGGACCAGATCGTGGTGGAACTGGGAGGCGGAGATGCAACACCGGGGCGGGGGTCATGCCCATGGTGGTGGGTCGCGTGGGAGAGGAAATGAGAGAGAGAGGAGGGCGTGCAAAGGGGAGATGCACTGCAGGCAGGGAGAGAAGAGATCGCGTGAGGAAGAGGAGAAGGTGTGGCTGCATCTGAGGAAAGAAGACCTAGGAAACGACCAATACGCGTACGAGCGCTCCTCTCCCTCTATTTTTCTGGCCAATACGCATGCGCGTAGGAGCGGTGTAGCGATCCGACGTGGCATAGCCCAGCGAGCGCCCAACAACTCCCACTTGCTGGGTTTAATTGTTGACTGGTTCCAATTGAAAAGTTATTGACATACATGCAGGTAGGGTCTTAGGCTGGCCATAGTGGGAATAACTTAGCCAGTAACATAACACATCCCAAGGTAAGTTTGCTTATAAATAGTTAATGAGGAGAGAGGTGTTTGTGGTAACATAATATGTTACCGTAACATAATGCAGCCCAAGGCAAAATGAGTCTACATCTAAATAAATGAAGATTTATATGATACCATACATATGTTACTATCCAATATGAAGATAGTAACATAGGCCAGTAATATATGCATATTACTAATCTACATTACTTCCCGCTATGACCCGCCTTAACAATTGTCAGGGTCGCACATGTCTGGTTCCATTAATGCAATTCAGTAATCATTATAAAGTAGATATATACACTAGAGATACATCTCCGAAAATACAAGATGGGTGCAGATCCCCATGCATATCGATGGTCAGATACTAGAAAGCTGCGCCCCGAGTGCTCCTATGTAATTACCCCCTTTTTTTTTTTTTGTAAAGGAGGTTAAAACCCCCGGCCTCTGCATCAATCGATGCATACGGCCATCTTTATTAATTATTCAACATAGGTCTAACATGAACATACATCAAGCCATTCGAAGCCATCACTCACACCTACAAAACTCGATAACGTGGAGTGCTCTCACTCCCCCATATCTAAAACCGGTGCCGTCGCCGATCCATCCACATAACGTATCGGAACCCACAGCCGGTGCAGTAGACCTAAAGCATACACCACATGCACACGTTTTAGACGCCGCCATCATCATCGGACCGCTAACCCATCTTCAGGAGAGAGATCTGCATCATCCTTGCCAGTCCGTCCATCCATCGACGCCACCACGGCGCCCAACGGCGCCACCGCCCCGCGCTCGTCCATCCAGACGCGAGGATTCTAGAAGATTTGTCATGCGTAGCACCTGCCGACCAGGCATGACACAGCGTAGCACCTGTCGGCCAGGCATGACTTGACATCTCCATCGAAAGCTCCGTGCAAGACGAAGCCGCTCCACCTCCTGCCTCTGTCTTCCAGCTCTGCTCCACAGACGATGCTCCCAAGAGAGAAAACGACACCGCAGTACCGCCATCGTCCGATCTGGAAGACCAGATCCTAGTGTTTCCCCCGGAGCAGCACGAGTGGGTCGACAGTAGTAACAAGACGATACCTTCATCAAGGTAACGACGCAGAACGCCGTCATCGCCTGTCATCGGCACGGTTTTCACCGGCAACTATGTCTTTCCGACTCGCAGCCGGAACTAGATGGCAGATCTCGAGATCTGACCATCCAGCCTCAGGCCGATCCACCTCCGACGGAGGAGATGGCCACCACCGCCAGCGGCACCGGCCAGATCAGATCTGACCGGAGGCGTCGCCGACCAGTCAACCATGGCCACATCCCCTCCTGATCCGCCCTCCCCACGAAGCCGCCGTAGCAGCGCCGAACCGCCGGGAAAGATGAAGACCGAAGGGCGATCTCGCGCTGCCGGTCCCTCCAGACCGTGGGGCTGCAGCCTAGATCCCCGCCGTCCCCATCACCGACGGCGCCCCGGCTTAGCCGGCGCACGTCTCTGGGGATGACGAGGTGGAGAAGAGGGGGGAGGGGGCGGCGGCCGGGGCGCTGGGGTTGGCCCCTGATCGCCCTGGAGGGAGCGATACGTAAGTGGCGACTGGTTTTGACCCTGTGTCCCGGGACCAATGTACCCCCTCTATATGGGAATGGACACGAGTAGTGCACCACCGTAGGCATTGTAGCCTTCCCGCATCATGAGCCCAGCGAGAGCGCGATCCTCGTCTTTTTAGGGTAAATGACACTTTTATTACTCAATAGCTTATGGTATAATGGATGTATCCGGGGAATTTTAAACGGAAACTCGCAAGGGCACACACATCTGGTGGCACATATACATGCGGTCATCCATTTGCTTCAAGATTGGTGCACTAGTTATATCATTAACTCATAATCGCTGCACTGGGGTCCATACATGCAAGCTTTTGGCAGAGTTCCATGCGTCACCCTCCCCCACTTTCCATGATTTTCCATTTTTATCTTAAAACTTGAATCTATTGTATCTTTTAAACCGGAAGTCCAAATTAAGTTTCGTTCGCATATTCATGTTCACTGCAACGAGTACTTTCAAATAAGACCAATTTTTAAATATATTTAGACACTTTTTAAATTTTTTACCAAGTTTCAAATAGTAAAACTTGATTGTCGTAATATTAAGTTTTACTAAGTTTCATCAAGTTTCACCAAGTTTCATTTGCTTTTTAGAAACTTACTGATTTTAAAACCTGTTGAAGTTTTTAAAACTTGTCAAAACGTTGGAGCCCCACATGGTTACTGATTATATCGTTCATTTCTATTAACTTTCAGCAGTTGAAACTTAGTGAAATTTTAAAAATGTATCAAAACGTATTCAAAATTGGTCTTATTTCAAAGCTCTCGTCACAAGAAACATGAATATGCAAACGAAATATAAATTGGACTTTCAGTTCGAAAGATATAATAGATTTAAATTTACAAGTCAAAAGAAAAAGCATGAGAGGTGGGATAAGTGTTCCATGCACTCTCTACCAAAACCTGCATGCTTGGACCCCCTTTACAGCAATTAAGCCCTAAACACATGCGGGGGATCAATCCAATTTATGAATCACAACACAATCGAGTGGCCACAGATCTCCCTGCCCCCGTCCCTGCGTGCCACAAACCCTCTCCCAAATTTAAAAGACAAGTGTAGTGACCATTTACATAGGGTACAGAGCTTCTAGCTAGAAGATGGGGCATGAGTGTTCGAAGCCCGGCCTTCAAGGACAAAAGTTATATCATCAAAATATTGCTTGCGTATGTTGATCTCCTTGATGATGACCCCATAGCTCGGGCAGCTTTCCTTCACGATGGCATTGACTAATTCAATAAAATCTGAGGCAACCAGAAGATGAAGGATGTGTAAATCAACAGCTAGCGACAGAGCATCCCGGAGGCAAGAGCGTCAAGTGTAGCCGGGTCTGAAATGCCAGCTATTGCCAAAACATATGCACCTTGATAATCACCATTAGTCTCTGCACACAGCTACCACTACTCCCTTACTGTCAGACCATGAAACCGCTACATCAACATTGGGTGGGGGAGCGATCCAAATAGAAGAAGGCGCATCAAGCTCGAGCGCGGGCCTCATCTAGTTTTTTTCCTTTCGAGCACGAGTCTCGTCTAGTGTCGCATCAGTATCCCCACATCAGTATCCCCACGTCGTCACCCCGACCGAGCACGACATAGACAGCTGGGCTGGAAGCAGGCCGCAATTTGATCAAACCATATAAAATGCTCACCCCTCTTTGTAGTAAGAGCATCTACAACCGGACTCCTCAAACACCCTCTATACGTTTGGGCGGGCGGACGGCCCGGTACCTAGCCGCATCCCTCATACCTGCCCTATACGCCCGGGCTGACCGGCACGCCTCATATCTAACTCATATCTGGGGCGGATATGGGGAGGCCCGGACGCGCCCGTCACGTCGGATCCGGCCCACAATGGCTCACCCCGACCCCACATATATTCCTCCCTATCCGCATCCCGGATCAAACCCTAGCCACTCCACTCCGCCCTCGAGCTCCTGTCCGGCGATCTCCGGCTTTCTCCGGGATGGCGGGCAGCGGATCTGACTCCGAGATCTCACGATCCGTCAACTGGGACCTCGTCCCATGTGGGGACGCGGAGGAATTGGCCATCCGGCTGGCTCGCTGTCGTTCTCGGGAGGAAATCCCAGCGCCATAGTCGGAGTCGCTCTGGCGCGAGTCCATTGTGTCTGCGCAAATGGCGCTTGGATCCGGGCGCAGGCGGCTCCAGGCACGTGATCGCAGCCTCGCCGGACGCGGCTACGATAGGCTGGTGGTGCAACCCCGGGGTGGCGGCGCAACCCCTGAGGTGGCTCCCGGTCCCCACGGCGTCGGGCTCCGAGTCGGAGGTCAACGCTGGCATGTGTCACGGCCCAACCGTTGCGGACGAGCGGCGTGCCCGCTGTGCGAGGATGAAGGTGCGGCAAGCCACGGAAGCCTTCTAGGCCGAGGCCGCGGAGGCGGAGTCGCACGCCGCCATGGACACGAACGAGGAAGCCCTCCGTGCCCGCATCCTCGAGAAGCGGCTACGGAGGACGTCGCGTGCCCTTGCAAGGGAGCAAAGCCAGGCGATCCGTGCCATGGCCGGACTGCTCCCCAAAGAGGAGAAGGAGGAAGCCAGCGACGGGTCGGACATCTCCGGAAGTGAGCAAATCCAGCTCGATCCATTTTGCGTCTTCGACCGTTACTTCCACGACAAAGACGACAAGGGCAAGGGTAAGGGCAGCCGTGCGTGCACTTTCTCCATAGCTCTAGTATAGTGTTTAGAACATGCCAATTTTTGGTAATCCGATGGCATGTATGATGAAGTAGGAGCATGTCAATTTTTGATAGTCCGATGGCATGTATGATGAAATAGCCGGATGCTAGGTCCGGCATCAAGATGTAGCACGTGAGTTTAGTTTACGTTGCATGACATTGTCCAGACGCGTCCATGGACGTTTAAGGGGCCGGATTAGCTAGGTCCAGCTATAGATGCTCTCACATCTTCTTCCTCTCAAAATCACCCACAACACCCAAGTTCCGCCAACTACTTTTTTTTAGCCAAAGATGGGTTCGGAAGGACCCAGAAAGCATTCAATTAAAGTCAAAGCGGTGGCATTACAAAGCTCAAAACAGGACTCATCAGAAATAAAATCACAGACCAATCCCTGAAACCAACAAGAATGATTCTAACTGAGAACTTAGATTTCAATTGGGTCCAAACAGCTTTAGTTCTGAGGATTTCATCATCCATATATATCGTCTTCCATTCACATATTAACAAAAAATGATATCAAAATTTTATTTTACTACGAAGTAGCTTGTTTTTTTTTTTAATTTTCACATTTTATTTCTCTTTTCTGTTCATTTATTTTTTATCAAATATTAAACTCTACTATAGATGAATTGACCTATATCTATGCAAATTATAAAATGTTATCATACATAAAGAAAATAATAAACAAAACATCCGAGATCATCCATATTTTTTTTATCAATATTGCTATAAACTCTACTATACACATCCACATTCTCCATCATCCACATCAAATTAAACCTATCTAGCTAGCTAGATCCATATCATATCATCGATCCATAAATCATATCCATATCAAAAAGATTAATTATCATAATATGTGTATATATATATATATGTATACATATATATGTATATATATATAGAGTAACATTATTATGATCCTAGGATCAGAATATTATTATGATAACTCCTACAGGGCCGACAGATATCCTCCCGAACTCCCGAACCAGGTCTCGAAATATCCGGCCAGAGTCTTCTCCCCCAATTTCTCCATTTGCCGCCCCTGCCCGATTCCCCGTGCGCCGCCGCCCCGGCCACCTGCGCGCAGCCCCACGATCCCCCGCGCGCCGCCGTCCCGGGCACCTGCGCGCAGCCCCCCGACCCCCGGCACGCCGCCTCCTCGGCGACCTGCACGCAGCCCTCCGACCCCCCGCGCACTGCCTCCCCGGCGACCTGCGCGCAGCCGCCCGACTCCTCGCGCGCCGCCCCTCCGACCACCTGCGTGCAGCCACCCGACTCCCTGCGCGCCGTCGCCCCGGACACCTGCGCGCAGCTACCCGGCTCCCTTATGTCACCGTCACCGACCACCTACGCGCGATGGCGCGGCTCCTCGCGCACCGCCGCCCCTTGTTCAACTGCGTGCCACCAGCGCCGGCCACTTGCGGGCACATCCCCAGCTAGCTACCCGACACTCTCCGCATGCAGCCGCCGGCTCCCCGCGAGCCATCCCACCTGGACACCTACGTGCGCCTATGGATTTACCCCGGCGCTCCGTGCCAGTCTGCTTCCGCATCCGCCGCTCGAGGCCCAGCACGCGCCACCCCTGCGGCCCCTCTCCCTCCTGGCACACCTTCCTGTGCCTGCTTGCTGCCTCCACCGCAGGGACTATGGAGAGATCAGCTGGTTGCTGCTTCTCTTCATCCACTACATCTTCAGATTCACAAAAATAAGTTCAGCTTCAGACCGAATAAAAGTTCAGCTTAGATGTGCCTGCTCGCTGCCTCCACCGCTTGTGCATTTTTCTTCTCTTGGCTTTCTCTTTGTTGCATTACAGATTCACTAGAGCGGCACCTGTCGCACGCTATTCTCCGCTGAAGCTATTGCTCTGCACCTCAGTCTCCTCCAATCTAGTGTTAACATGCTGTACATGTATCATTCTTGTATGTATACTTGTTGTACTGTATTTCCTAGATTGTAGGATCTCACGCACCCACTCTCGGTCATGGCCTGCGTGCCTACATTGACGGGAGTAGTTGGGGTCGCCTTATATCTGTATCATCTCTGTAACACAGCCAATGCAATAATACAGTACGCCAACTTCTCCCTTCAGCTTGGTATCAGTCGCCATGGGCTTCGAGGACATCTTCGGCGAGCTCCCCTCTCCTCACGCGGCCGACGGCTCGCCCGCTCCGCCACCCTCGCCTCCGGGGACCTCTCCTTCCCCTCTCCACTCCACCACTTCCGCTGCCCTCTCTGCCCCTATGCCCGTCATCCCTCTTGTGGCCGCACCACCGGCGGACCCTCTCCTTCACAATTTCCACAACTATCACATCTCCAACCACATCCGCTTCAAGCTCGATCCTGCCGAGCACAACTACATCAAGTGGCGCACTTTCTTCTCCTGCGTACTGCTGCAATACCGCGTCCAGGACCATGTCCAGCAGCCGCCTCCTCCCAACCCCGATGCGTCCTGGCTCGCCGTCGACAACCGGATCATCCTATGGATCTACTTCACCCTCGCCGACTCCCTGCTCGAACTCATCATGGGCGGCGCCACCAACGCCTACACGGCGTGGAAACGCATCCGCGACTATTTTCTCGCGAACCAAGGCGCCCTCTACCTCCATCTCACCCGCCAGTACCGTAATCTCAAGCAAGGGGACCTCACCGTCTCCGACTACGCCCGCCTCCTCAAAGGCCTTGCCGATGGCCTCGCCGACACCGGGAACCCGGTCTCTGATACAGACCTCACCATGCAGTTCCTTCACGGACTCGATGCCCGCTTCGACACCATCCGCACGATCTTGGGGGACACGGTGCCTCTCCCCCCCTTCGACGTCGCTCGCTCCCGGGTGGATCTCGCCGAGTACAACCTCAACCTGCGCACGGCCGAGGCTGGCTCGGCGGCCCTCACCATCACCGGCGGCTCTGGCTCCGCCAACGACCGCGGGGATCGCGGTGACCGTGGCGATCGGGCGCCTCCCTCTGGGCACGGTGGCAACCGCGGTGGCAACGGTGGCAACCGCGGCCCTCCCAACGGCGGCGCCGATCGCGGGCGTGGACGCGGCCGCTCCAACGGCCGTGGGCGTGGCCGCTCCGACAACGGTGGTCGCGGGCATCAACACCAACAGCAGCCGCCTGCGCCTTGGACCGGGTATTTCGCCCCGTACGGCATGACGCTGCCCGCTCCCCGTCCTGGCTGGGTCCCACCGAACGCCGCCGGCGTGCTCGGTCCGCGCCCGGGTCTCCACTCCCAGGCCTACCCGGTGATGTTCTCCGGCGCCTTCACGTCGTCTCAGCCCCCGCCAGCGCCATAGCCGTTCCCGTTCGGCGCGCCTGCATGGGATCAAGCCGCTCTCTTCTCCAACGCCTACAGCCAGCAAGGTCTCACCGCTCCGGGCGCTGACTGGATCCTCGACTCCGGCGCATCCACTCACGTCACCGGCAACCCTGGTAACCTCACCTCGTTCCGTTCTTTTCCTAAGCATTTTTCACCTAGCGTTACTGTTGGCAATGGGGCTCGCTTACCTATCATCGGCACTGGTTCCACCACTCTCTCTCCCACCAACCTCACCTTACATGATGTTGCCGTCTGCCCGCACATTGTCTCTGATTTAATTTCCGCCCGCAAGCTCTCCACTGACAATAACGTTGCTGTTGAACTCACCCCTACTGGTTTTTCTGTGAAGGATCTTCCCCACCGGAGACTCATCATGACGTCCAGTAGCCCCGGCCCTCTGTATCCCTTCTTCGGCAAGCAACCATCCGGCGCTACGGCCTTCACCATCACCACCGGCGATTTGTGGCACCGTCGCCTCGGTCACCCGGGCAAGGCCTCCTTAGATGCTATTTCCAGAACTTTTCTTCCAGATTGTAATAATGCTCCTAGCTCTCCTTGTACCGCGTGTCAACTAGGACGCCAGCCCCGCTTAGCGTTTCCCTCTTCGAATAATGTTACTACTGCTCCTTTTCAACTTATCCATTGTGACCTTTGGACCTCTCCGGTTGTAAGCTTTTCGGGTTACAAATATTATCTTATTGTGCTTGATGATTACTCCCATTACTCGTGGTCCTTTCCGTTACGCGACAAATCTGACACCTCACCTACCTTACAACGCTTCTTCCTTTACATTCTCACGCAATTTAACACGATCATCAAGTGCATGCAAAGCGACAACGGCGGTGAATTCATCAACATGTCTCTCCGCGCCTTCTTCTCCAACTATGGCATTAACTACCGCCTCTCTTGCCCTCACACCTCCCCCCAAAATGGTAAGGCCGAACGGATGCTCCGCACCACTAATGACGTTGTCCGCACTCTTCTTCTTCAAGCCAATCTCCCGCCCACGTTTTGCGTCGAAGCTCTTCACACCGCCACACACCTCATCAACCGTCGTCCGTCCACCAAAACCAAACCTTACACTCCCTTCTTTCTCCTTACTGGCGTCGTCCCACGTTATGACCATCTCCGAGTGTTCGGCTGCTTGTGTTTCCCTAACCTCTATGCCACTAGCCCACACAAACTTGCCCCCCGTTCCACGCGGTGTGTCTTCCTCGGATATCCCTTGGAACACAAAGGATACAGGTGTTTTGATCTCCAAACTCGGCGTGTCATTGTGTCCCGCCATGTTATCTTTGACGAAAATGTCTTCCCATACACGCCCCACACAGAAACGCCTCCAAACCCAACCCCCACACCTGATCCGGCCTCTGCGCCTCCCCTGCGCGCGTTCCGCCCCAGGATCGCCGCCCCACCTACCTCGGACACCGCTTCCCCACGCGCATCTCCCACGCTGCGCCAGCCCGCACTCCACGCCGCACACGTACCAGTCAGGCCCACCACTCCCCCGACCGGCCTGACCTCGTCCCCTGCAGCACAACCCGCGTCGCCCACCCAACCGCCTGACCCGGCCTCCCCCGCTGGGCCCCCACGAATCTCTCTCGGCTCGCCCGCGCGCTTCGGATCGGCAGCTGATCCCTCTTCGGGACTGCCTACTGACCCCACCCCTGACCCGCCTGAATCTTCCTCGCGATCCGCACCGACCACTCCTTCTCCGCCACGTCGCCCCGTAATTCCGGTCGCCCCTCCCGTTAACTCACATAAAATGCGAACGCGAGCCAAGTCTGGTTTCGCCCAGCCTCGTCGTTTATTTTCTATCACGACCTCCCCTGCCATCTCTCCCATTCCTTCTTCCTATAAAACAGCTCTTAAGGATCCCCATTGGCACGATGCAATGCTTGATGAATTTAATGCTTTGTTAAAGAACGAAACTTGGTGTTTGGTTCCTAGACCTGCAGGTGTCAATGTGGTGACCGGCAAGTGGATCTTTCGTCACAAGTTCAACCCCGATGGGTCCTTGGCTCGGTACAAGGCACGCTGGGTTCTCCGTGGCTTTACTCAACAAGCGGGCGTCGACTACATGGAGAGATTCAGTCCAGTTGTCAAACCGGCGACTGTTCGGGTGGTGCTTAGCCTTGCCACCTCCCGCTCTTGGCCCATTCACCAACTTGATGTGAAGAACGCCTTTCTCCATGGTGATCTTGGTGAGACAGTGTACTGCACTCAACCCTCGGGCTTCATCGATCCCTCTCACCCCTCTCATGTGTGCCTCCTCAAGAAGTCTCTCTACGGCTTAAAACAAGCCCCTCGCACTTGGTTCTTGCGATTCAAATCCTTTCTCCTCTCGCTAGGATTTGTCTCCTCCCGCTGTGACACCTCCTTGTTTATTTTTCGGCGTGGCTCTTCCCTCGCATATTTACTACTTTATGTCGATGACATCATTCTCACCACCAACACACACACCACCCTCGCTTTCATCATCTCTTCCCTCAAAGCCGAGTTCGCCATGTCCGACCTTGGTGATATACATCACTTTCTTGGAGTCAACGTCACACGCACACCCACTGGCTTGTTTCTTTCTCAACAACAGTACATCTTGGAGATCCTGGATCGCGCACACATGCTAAATTGCAACCCCATTCCAACCCCCGTGGACACCAAATCAAAGCTTTCTTCCCACGACGGCGACCCCGTTCCCGATCCTACTCTGTACCGGAGTCTCGCAGGTGCTCTCCAGTATCTGACCATCACTCGACCTGACATATCTTACGCTGTCCAACAGGCGTGTCTGTTTATGCATGACCCCCGCACGCCTCATCTTCAGCTCGTCAAACGTATATTACGTTACCTCCAGGGCACCTCGCATTATGGGCTCCAACTGTACAAGTCCACAGCCCACGATGTAGTAGCCTACTCCGATGCCGATTGGGACGGGTGTCCTGATACACGGAAATCCACATCGGGCTTCTGTGTCTTCCTCGGGGACAATCTCATCTCCTGGTCGTCGAAACGACAACCCACGGTTTCCCAGTCCAGCGCGGAGGCCGAGTACAGAGCGGTCGCTAACTGCGTCGCCGAATCCACCTGGCTCCGGCAACTGCTTCAGGAGATCTACTGTCCTCCCACCCGTGCCAAAGTCGTCTACTGTGATAACGTGAGCGCCACTTATCTCTCCTCCAACCCGGTGCAGCACCAACGTACTAAACATGTCGAGATTGATCTCCACTTTGTGCGCGACCGAGTTGCTTTGGGCGAGGCCCGTGTGCTCCATGTGCCATCCGGATCACAGTTTGCCGACATCTTCACGAAGGGCCTACCTACGGTGGTGTTCCATGAGTTTCGCTCCAGTCTGAACGTCCTCCCAGGAGGAGTTCCGACTACGGGGGGGTGTTAACATGCTGTACATGTATCATTCTTGTATGTATACTTGTTGTACTGTATTTCCTAGATTGTAGGATCTCACGCACCCACTCTCGGTCATGGCCTGCGTGCCTACATTGACGGGAGTAGTTGGGGTCGCCTTATATCTGTATCATCTCTGTAACACAGCCAATGCAATAATACAGTACGCCAACTTCTCCCTTCAGCTTCTAGCCTCCCATTTCCTTCAAAGAATCAGCTGCTACGGCTGTGGATTTAGGCGAACAAGGACATAATGAACAATAGTTTAACGAGCGGCCGTGAAGTTCTACTACGGCTATACGCAGAGTTCTACTGCGGCTATACGGTTGCATATGGATGTGTTGCTGATTGAAAAGGTCCTTTCCCAAAAATCATCTGCCGTTGCATGTGTCGCTTGCTGCTGTTCTGCTGGTGGTCGGTCTACGGTACATAGAGCTATTCATATTCATGCCGGTGGCTGTAGTTTCTCTGTTAAATCCCTTGTTCATCTTGTTTGTTCCAATCACCTGGATGCCTAGTACTAGTCTCAGGCCGTTGTTAATAGATGGGAGTAGTACTAATTGTTTTGATTAAGAAGCTGGCGCCTCAGATTATACTGGAGCATGTGTTCCTTCTTATTTCTTTTTCTGCTAGGTGCTTTTCCACCCAACTGAAATTCCTCCAGCAACACTCCCCAGCAGCGTGTTTCCCCATTGCTGTGGATTGACGAGGATACAACGTGCTTCTCTCCTGCTCGCCTGGGTCAGTGGGTGATTCGTCTGCTGAAGTTCACTAGTAATTATCTGCTAAATTTTCCAAGGATAAGCTCTCTGCTACATTTTCATGTATACCAGCTTCTGTTATTTACATATCAGATGCTCTGAGATCTTGTGTGTTCAGAGACTGCAATTTTTGCTATGTACCTTCAGCAGAATTAGGTGATGAAAATGTTGCTCCTCCTATGTATTGCTGATTCCACACTTTTGTCTGCGCTTATCAATAATGCATATCCAGTACCATGCTCTAATGATTTTTCATCAATTATACTGCCTATATTACAGCAGAATTAAGGAAGTTCAAATTTGAGAAAGCAGCAAGTCCAACTGTATATGGAAAACACTAAAAAGACATTGACTAAAAAATTTGTTAGTGAAGTTCAAATTGGAAATACATGACAAAAAGGTATTCTTTGTTTTTACAATAAAAAAGTATTATGTATTGTTGGTTTCCCCAACTAGTCACTCTCTCACACACATTCTGTTACTACTTCCCTTCTACTTCATGAAATTGTATACAATAGAACATAGAAGTTCAAAATTAAAAGCAAAAAAGCAAGCATTTCTTAAAGACAAAAAAAGTGTATGCGAAGTTCATATTTTCTACCGCGGATAGTTCAAAATGTTCGCTCATGGATAGACACACCTTGGGTGTCCAAAAACTAAAGAGGCGAACACACACAAAAAAAATATGTTGATGAGTGAACTGTGTCAATCCGAGGGAGTATAAAATGTTCCATTTTGGGATACATTTAATTAAGAGAACGGTGACGATTTTACACTCGTTCAAAAAAAGGACCTACTCATCTTGATGCAAAAACTTGGAAGTTCAAAAACATCAGCTGGATAAGTTCAGATAAGAAAAAGGGTTAAAAACATGTCAAAAACAGAAAAAGTTTAAAAAAACATAGCAGTTGAAACAATTTAAAAAAAATGAATTTTCCTTGTTTCAAAAACAAACCCTGGAAGTTCAAACTAAGAAATTGAAGCGGTTCGATGTTTATTAGAAACGTCAAAATTTTCCCGTCACTAAAGAATAAAATAAAAGAAGTTTAAATTAAGAAAATAGACCAGTTCAATGTTTATAAAAAAAATCAGATTTTCCTCGTTACCAAAGAAAAAAGAGATCTTCAAATTAAAAGAACAAAGGAGCAAAAAAAAGGAAGTTCAAAATAAGAGCGCCAAGAAAATGTTTAATTTTATTTCCCCTGATTTTCCAAAAAAGAAAGGTAGAAGTTAAATAATTAAATAATTGAGGAGTTCCATGTTTCCAGAAAAATCCTGGCTCGTGTTTACAAAACAATATGGGTTTTTCATGTTTCAAAATGTTAAAGCAAAAGAAATTCAAATAAAAAATTAACTGGCAGTTCGATGTTCTTTTGAAAAATTGAATTATATTCGTTTCTGAAAAAATAAGGAAGTTCAAATTTTAAAAAAGAGAGGAGTTCGATGTTTAGAAAGAAAAGTATTTTCCCATTTCTAAAAAATAAAACCAAGAATGTCAAATTAAAATAACAAACAATTCGATGTTCATAAAATCATTCGATGATTTTCAACAGCTTTTCAAAAGGTGCATCATTGCGCAATACCAACGAACGGTTGAGGAGTTACGAACAAAAATACCAAAGAGCAGTTCGATGTGAAAGCAGCGAGCAGTTCAAGTACTCCACTGATTGCATTTCAGAGGACAAAAAAAGAGTATAAAACTAAAAGAGTAAAATGTTTGTTGATAGAAGTCCGCGTGCTGCCCTCGGACAAATTCAAAATAACTTGTGCAAGAAGTTCATTGTTCATTTACATGTTCAAAAAACAAACAAAATCAACGTCATTTCACAATTTTTAAAACTGTTTTAAAAAAGGCAAAGTCTAAAAATTTTGTTGCTAGAAATTGAAGTGCTCGGTCCGCAAAAGTTCAAAAATTCTTGTGAGAGAGGTTCACCGTGTATTTACATGTTCAAAAACACAAAAAATGTTGTTTTTGGTGTTTTAAAATAATTCTCTCAATCCATTACAAATTTAAAACAAAATGCTCTACATAAAAAAAGTTTCTCCTATTCAACAAATTTCCATGGGTATATCGTGTGCTCTATTTCAAAATAAACGGTTAAAACAAATTTGTGTATATTGTTCGAAATAAAAGTTTATCCGTATTAGAAAAAGTTGCATCTTTTCAACAAGTTTCTATTGGCATAAGTATATCATTTGTGCAACTCCGACGAATGGGTGAGGAGTTACTAACAAAAATACGTGACAGAAATTCAAAATGAAAACAGCGAGCAGTTCAACTACTACACGGAATGCGTTTTAGATGAGAATAAAATAATACAAAACTAAAAGACTGAAAGGTTTGTTGCAAGAAGTTTACGTGCTCCTCCCTGCACGGCTCAAAAATTCTAATGCGAGACGTCCGTCGTTCATTTACATGTTCAAAAAATGGCAAAAACAACATTGTTTTGGCCATTTTTAAAACTGCTCTTAAACGCCAAGGAATTTGTAACAACTGTCTATATGAAAAAGTTGCTCCTATTCATAAGCTTTTCAACGGTATATTATATGCTTCATTCTGATAAACGGTTTAAAAGTTTCGTGTATACCGTTAAAAACAAGTTTTTATGTATTAAAAAAAATCCCTTGAATCGTCGCGGATATGAAAAAATGATCAACACAGGAAAGTTGCGTGTTTTCAACAACTTTCCATCGGTATATCATTTGCTCAATTCCGATAAGTGGCTAGGGAGTTACGGGAAAAAGATAGCACATGAAAAACAGAGTGAAGTTCGAACTGACATACCCCAGAAGTTCAACTTCTTCACGCAGTGCGTTTTCGAAGACTCTGTTTTCGTGATGAAGACATAACGCATGATCTCGCCATTTTCAAAATTACTTGAAAACGACTAGGAATTAGAGAAAACTCTCTATATCAATAACTTTCGCATTTTTGATAGCTTTCCAACGGTATATTATTTGCCCCGTTCCGACAAATTTTGCGAAAATGGCGGCCAAAAAATGATTTTGGCCATTTTCAAAATTGGCATAAATTCGTAAGGAATTGCAAGAAACATTATATACATAAAAGTTTCGCATTTGTTCAGGCTTTCCAACCTCATATCATTTGCTGCATTCCGACAAACCATTGAGATGTTAACGTGAAAATACGATCTCGATGAAACTTCGGCCGTTTTCTAAATTGCTTTTAAACCGTTTAAAATTGGAATAAACTTTATACATGAAAAAGAGGCGCATTTTCATAAGCTTTCCAATGCCATATCATTTGCATCAATCGGATGAGCCGTTTTGAAATTAAGCCAAAAATACGAACTCAGCTGTTCGGTTTCAGAAATTCCGCCATTTTTCAAATTACTCTTTAACCGTATGGAATTTGAGAAAACTTTCTATATGTGAAATGAGCGGATTTGCAGCAGCTTTCCAACACCATATCATTTGCCTCATTCCTATAAACGGTTTAGAAATGAGGTCGAAAATACGATTCAGGTTTTTTGTATGAAGAAAAACGATTTGCAAAACTGCTCTTAAATTGTGTAGATTTTGCAAAAACTACAACATAGGATGTGACCCTGGCACCCATATCTTTCCAACGGTATATCGCAGGCCCCGTTTGGACAAATTTGCGGAAGTTCAACCTGTCCCTAGGTGCAGTTCAAGTACTACTGCTGCAATGGGTCGACTAGTTATCAGAATATTATTCTGATCTCGTGATCAGAATAGTGTTTATATATATATACATGACAAATGTTTCCTACTACCTGGTATACTTACTCCTACTTGTGTTTCGTACGTTCTAGGTAGTATCTATTATATCAGAGGATACGTACGCATAGTATGTAGTATATAAGAATGTTTAGGTAGTATATATATATACTATTTTTTAGGTAGTATGTACCATATTTTAAGCATACTCCTTTTTACGTACAAATATGTACGTATTTCACAAATATAATAAAAATTATCGGTCCACCTGTAATTTTTTTATATTACTCGCTTTGGAGTATCTTAGATATAGTATATGAACATACTAAAAATGGTAAAGTAGTAAATATACTACCACGTGGTAGTATATGAGACTTGGGTATATGGAAAATATATCCTACTACTAGGTGTAGTTACTCCCACTTGTGTTTTGTACGTTTCAGGTAGTATATATCATACTGGAGCATATGTACACATAATATGCAGTATATAATAATGTTTAGGTAGTATATATACTACTTTTTAGATAGTATGTATCATATTTTGAGCATGTATGTATTTCACAAATATAATAAAATCTATGGTTCCACTTGGAATTTTTTCATATAACTCACTTTGGAATATCTTAGATATAGTATATAGACATATTAAAAATGATAAAGTATTATACGGTAGTATATGAGACATATGTGTAAATGCACCCGGTAGTAGGATGTATTTTCCATTGCGAAGATCATCCATGCCTATGAATTTTTTATACTTACAAAAAATATTGCAAAACTAATAGGAAAAAAATGAGACAAATGAAAGAGCTCACCTCCGGTGGTGTTTTCTCGGTCACCGACGTCGAGGTGTTGCAGGTGGGGGCGTGGCCGGCGAGGCGCGGCAGGCATCGGGTTTGGTCGTGGGGGCGCGGACGGCGTCAAGGTGGTGCAGAGGAGGCATCGGACGGCCGTCGAGGTGGTGGAGAGGAGGCACTACCGCAGATCGGGCGCGGCGTTGATCGAGGTGGGGAGGCATGCCGGCTGGCGGTGAGCTCGGGCAGGCGGAGGGAGGGCAGGCGCGTGGCGGAGCGGGGGAGAGAGAGAGGGGCGCGCCACACGCGATAACTGGCTGGCGAGTGGTGGGCGAGTTATATCCAATGTAAACCGAGTGCCTAATGTCGGATACTCGGTTTACAGCAGACGAAATGTTTTTGATTAAAAAAAAAGGGTATTATATACGCCGTGAGCTCCGTTAAATCACACTCGGCTTATACGTCCCTCCGTCATGGAGACGTCAACTGCGGGGAGCGTGGCCACGTGGCAGGGCAGGACGCCGAGCATATCGTATAAGCCGAGAGCATTTCATGGAGTATGCCGAGAGCCATGTCTACGCCGAGTGTATTTAGGGCATTTCTCGGCATACATAAGCCGAGGGCTCGCCTGTTGCCGTGGGTTTTAGGTATTTGGACACGGCGTACACTGCTATAAGCCTAGTGGCCGTTAAATTGCTCTCGGCTTACATATAAACAAAACGAAATATGTTTTCCTGTAGTGATGGCCAAACCACCAAAGTTGCATATGCATGACATGACCAAACCAGCCAAATCTGTACGATACAAGACATGGCCAAACCAACCAAGGCCGCCCAGCGGGGCGCGCCAAGACGCGCATTGGATAGTCCAAGTATCCAAACTCTTCAAAACCTTTTCCGGGACACCAGCACAAAGCAAACCCCCACTTCCCTCCCAACCAAACTCTCCTCCCGAAACGATGGCCGAGGTACAGCCGTCGACGTCACCTTCGTCTCCGCGCGCAGCCAGCGGCGATACAGAGGATCCTCCGCTGGGGCCGCCGATGCAGCAGCAGCGCGAGAGGGGCGGCGACTTGGCGGAGGAGGAGGAAATCCTCTCCCCGCCGCCACCTCAGTCCACTACCGTCCCCATCTCCAACGCCGCCCCGTACATCCCGCAGCCATATCTGCAGACGCTACCGCAGCCGCAGGAGTTGGTCCCGCCGCCAATGCTCTGGGAGCTGCGGCAGCTCTACAGGTCCCTGCCGGACATTACGTACAGGAAACACCCCCCGGTGACGCGGGCCGCGGCGCGGGTGGCGCGGGCCGCGGCCGCGGGGCTCTGCCTAGCGGCGCTCGTGGTGCAGGCCGCCGACACCCGCAAGGGCCGGGCCCTCGACTCGTACAGCAAGTACACCCAGTTACGGTAAGCAAAATAAAAAACAAAAAGAAAAAGAAAACCTTTGCAAAATTCAGTTCACGAAATCTCCCGGTGTGTTCGGTTTGCTGATTTCCTTTACGCGGTTGTGTTCTGCTTCTGCATAGGTACTCGGAAGCTGTGAACGTGATCGGATTCTTGTACTCGGTGTTCCAGTTCTTTGCGCTCGTGTTGCACTGGTTGACGATGAGACATTTGATTTCCCGGCCCAAGGGCGACTATTTCGACTTCACCATGGATCAGGTTTGCATCTCAGAGCCTCTTGCTCCTTTACGGTTGGTATCTTTAGTATTGTGCAACCTGCAAGCCAGGTGATGTTAGAAGGGAATAAAGGTAAGGTACGAAGTCATCGTGGTGAAGCTAAGTATAACCTTTTTATGATTCTGAAGATGTCTTTCTTGTGATTAGTGATTTGCTCCTTTATGCTGCAATTTTGCAGTCAGCGTGGTTGTGCTCCCATGATCTTGATATGCTCGAAATGCATACATTCTGATTGTCTCAACTTGCATTAAAATTCTAGAAATCTGGATGAAGAAGCCTTATAGTTGTTAGTTACTGTTTATTAGTAGTTGGATATTGCCTAGTTGAAGTTCTCCAGAGAACACTGCAATATTCTATTTTTCTGGTTAGTGTATGCAACATTAGTGTGGATTGTAAACTGGATGATTGGGTGTAGCATGCATATTACCTTGTGTCCTATAGTGATATGTGTACTTGATAGACAACCATGGCTTTCGGGATGTCTTGATATGTGCGCTTCATTACAAACGAGTGAACTATTGATGAGTGAAAACTGAGAATCGTTGTTTACGTTCCAAAGGAAAAAGATCAATTTCACTTTTCTGCCTTAAATGATTGTGTTCGGAACTCCAAATGCGACAATTGGTCATTGACTTTACTGCTTGGGGGGGGGGGGGGGGGGGATTGTGAACTAGCACCTTGAGGTGTACTGGTGCACTAAATCCTTTGTTTAACATTGAAATATCTTTTAAAAAATGAGAAAAATCAACAGTACTGATACAAAATGCATATACCATGTCACAGAATTTCAGTTCCAATTCAATACATAACTCAATAATAAAAAAAAAAATCCTCTACTGTCAATAGGACCAGAATGATACTATTGAAGTCTGAATGTGATACTATGCGCAACCTGTATTGTCTTTTTTGTGTATCAAGTTGTGAATCGAATTCAGATTTGACATATTGTATCATGGTACATATATATCATCTCTATGTCATGAATTATTTTCGGATTTTCTCACAAAGTCACAACATTAAAATGTATTTTTTGGTGGCCTAGTGCACCGGGACTCCGAAAAACACATCTGAAACTGTGGAAAAAATAAACTGAATTTACTTTATGCCATAGACAAAATATATCTTCTATGACACAAAATTTGATATCCATATCCGATTCACAACTTCATAAACAAAAAGGACAAATCATGACATGAATAGTGCCAAATTGAAATCTCGTCTGAATAGTATCCTGGCAGTAGTATTCACAGACGGATTTGTCCTTTTCATTTCTTGAGTTGTACGTCGAATTTAAGTCTAAAAGTTTATGGCATGGTATATACATGTATGAATGCTGTTAGTTGTTTTCAAGACTTTCTAAATGTTGAACTAGGGGTCTAGTTTACTAGTATACCCGAATATGTCCCCGGAAAATGGTTGCTATGAAGATATTATTAGCTGGGTGCTCCCTAGCAGCAACTTCATTATGATGATAGCATATTAGCCATTAGGCTTATGCTTGTAGATATCATTTCTTTTTAAGTTGCACATATACTTCCCTCATGTGTGATGTCCTGACTTGGTTGTGAGGCAGCACTACCACATCATGTCCAGTGCATGTGTCAATGATCAGTCATATGGTTTAGATGGACCAATAAACTAAACAAGATGGCAAGAAGTAGGAAAAATATGCCATTTGAACCATGTTGCTCCTTTGTTCATCTTTTATTTCTTCCTTTTGCCTGCTATATGAATAGTAATGTGAGATTAATATATTCCCCATAACTAAATTCACTTTGTCACAGATAAACCATTTTCTCGGCACTGATTTTGTTTCATGTTCTGGGCAGCTTCCTAGGGCCTTCATGTGTGCTTGTTTCTTACAGGCTGTACACTTCAATATTAGTTGTTACTTTTTCGTTCATTCTTTTCTTTTTGTACCAAACAAACTTGCTTTCCCCGAAATATACAATTCTTCAGTTCTTCAATCTCTGCAAGGAGAGACCAGTGCTTAATTATTTATTTTGTATGTATTGCAGGTACTGGCATACCTCTTCATATCATCGTCATCTTCAGCAACCGCTCGAGTAAGTGAGTGGATCAACCACAGGGGAAGCGATCCTTTCCCAACAATGGCGAACAGCTCCATCGTCATATCTTTCCTGGCATTCATTGTTTTTACCATCAACTCCCTCATCTCTGCGTACAATCTGTTCCACCGAGATCTTTTTTAGCTGCATGTAACAATAACCTGTTGTTGATTTTTTTTTTCATTTATGCACAAAGATTCGAGTGCAGACTTTGTTGTGCTGTAAATGCGTATGATCAAATGACAGTAAGTGTTGAATTCTAAACTTTCAGTAATGACATCTCTGCGTCCATAGCTGCTGTTGCATGTTTCTATAATCAACAAAATTCTCAAAATTATAATATTGAAGTACCTGTATTTGTTCAAGAATATATGATGTTTTGGACAAGAGACTATCTCTAATAAACAACTTCCATGAAAAAAAAATCCATAGCATTATATTAGGAAATGGGGAAAATACTAAAATAGAAACCTGATTGTGTATTATTTTGCATTTGCTTGATCTTAATACTCAAGTACAATTGTACATAGGAAGTTTGATCACTCAATGTGATCAAGGCATATCTCTCCGTGGAGCGTGACTCCCTTGTAAAGAATTCCTCCATCTTCTCTGACCGTTTCTGTTATGAGAAATGCATTTTCTTTTGTTTAAGCTGGGTTTTATTGGGATACCTTTGTTTGCTAGTGCAACTCTGACCAGGAAAAGCAGGGGTGGATGCTTCTGTTAACAATGGTACATCTCAAAGCAAAGGAGAAAACTAACGCCATATTGGATATCACAGCTACCTGAGCATGATGCAAATGCTAAACTGTTTGTATTGCGGATCAGAGTGAGTAATCTTTACTTTACTATTAAAGGGGAGTCCGTACATCGTTCGTTTCATTCGCTTCAACCCCTCGACCGACCTCCTTGCTCCCACCGATTTTGTATGCCCCCACCTCCTGCTTCCGATTTTTCATACCGGTTTTCTTCCGGACGATTTCCTTCGTCCACTAACCCCACCCGCTCGATCTGGAACCCATGCATGAACTCATCTCCTTTCCCATCTCTCTGGCGTGGCAGAAGACGTAGATCATGGGTAGCGGCACATCTCAGGAATATCCTCCTCCTCTCATCTCGCTCGCCGGATCTCTCTCCTGTGTTCACGCTCATTTCTCTCGCACGGCGGCGGCTCAGCGTGGCGCGGTTGCCAGTGGGCGGATGTGGCCCTGGACCGTGGATGAGCTGGGGCGCCAGGATGAGGGCGGGAGCAGTCAGCGATGACGGAGAGGGTGTGATCACATGCGACGATGAGCGGACGACGGCTAGAGTGCTGGACGGTTCGACAAATACATGTGAAAACATCAACGATCACGGGAGACGATTCTCATGCGCAACCCCCATCGGATTATCTTGTGAAGGTACGTGACAACCTCCCATGCATGATCCCCAATTACTGCCTCACAAAACCCTAAATTTGAGTTGCTAACTGTTGTCTTCCTAATCCTTAGGTCGATGGTGGAGGTAGCAGCCTACATCTGCATAAGTACATGCGCCCTACATATGCGTTGTCCGCTCGCGGTGTCTCCTTTCCCCTTTTTTGATGCAGATTTTTCGTCCCCCTACGACCCGGTTCACCCATTGATTCTGTTCGGTTGTTCTGTTCAGACTCCCAGCCCAACAGAAGATTCAACCCTTACCAGTTCTTGGCTTCGAGGACTCATGGTGGACAGCTTCTTCTCCATGGTGCTCCAACAACTCCATAGGGAGATCAGGTCTCTTGGGTTAGTGCCCCGACACCGCTCAAGTCCGAGATGATGGAGGCGATGCACAAGAGGGCAGGACAACAACTAAATTTCACCACGTCACACTCGCACATCAACTGTCTCCAGGCCAGGTAACAGTAACCTGATTCGAGCACACACACAAAAAAAAGCCCCCTGCGTCGCTCAGGAGACCGGCTCGGGCCGAAAACCTAAGCCCTCGCCGCAGTCGGCTCACGCCTCCGGGCAAAGCCTACCGGCAGCGGGATCTGGGATCTGTTTTTTTGGTGGGCTCTCGGTGTCTCGCTCCTTGGCGGCGCGTTCCCGAGCTCCCGGCGGCTGGTGGCGCCATTGCACGGCGGGATGGGTGGAGCTGGCCATGCTCGGTGGCGCTGCGGGGAGGATCCGGCTCCATCGCGCGCTGATGGGCCCCGACGGGCTAGATCTGGGTTGGTGCGGGCCTGTGAGGCTGTGAGCAGGGTGGGAGGCTGCTCTCGAGGAGTGGCAGTGGCGTCCTTCGTCAGAGGTTGCTGGATGCTGCCCCGGCGATGCAGTCGTGCTTGGCGCGATGACGCTGCTCCCTGCCGTGGACTAGCCAAGCGGCGGCCCTAGCCTGTTTGTTCTGGGTTGTGGCCGTGGTGGTGCTGCACGGGTGCTCCCCGGCGTGATGCTGGTCAATGTGGTGCCGGGTGGCGTCACTAGCCTCCTCTCTGCACATCCATCAGCCTGCGGCGGCGCGCATTCGCATAGGCTGGCAGCTCCTCGGCCTGCAGATGGCAGTCGTGGAGGTGGCTCGCTCCCTATGTGGGGGGCGGCCGTGAATGAGTGGGGAGTCTCCCCGGGTCTCCTTGTCATCTTCGATTGACGCTGTTCCGTCGGGTTGGCATGGTCCATGGCTCTGCAGATGGCGGTCATGGATGCAGGATTCTCCCATCCGGGAGTGTTGTGGCTTGGGGGTGGCTGTTTCTTCCCTCTTGCAAGTTGCTGCCGCAGGTGTTGTCATCACTAGATTTATGGTCGGGCCTGGTGTGGTCTCCCAGTGTAGCCTCGGCTGGTGTTGCTCTTCGATTGTGTCGGTGGATGGTGCGGCCTCGGCTATGCCCTGCCCTTCGTCTGCTCTCGTGGCTTTTCACACAACGGTGAGTGTGCGTGTCTGCGAAGCTATCCGGGTGTGTACTCGGCTCCGTGATGCCCTTCGTTATCGCCGGCAACACCTCTGTTGTGTTGTAGCCTCGGCTGTGCATGGCTCTTTGTCTATGCAGGTGGCGTCGACTCGGTTGTGTGTTGCCCTTTGGCTGCGCCAATAGCATTGAGGTGTCATGGTTTGGACTCGGCTAATTGGATGCTTTTCGTCCACGGTGGTGGTGCTTCTCGTGCATTGTGCCTCCGTTGGCTTTGTTCCTGTCTTATAGTTGGCCAATGTTGCGGTGAGGTTGGTGACTTTGGTGCGGTCTGGGCTATGTGTTGCCTTTCGATGGCGCTCCTGCGTTGGCTCGGTGATGCGCCGGTGCCGAGGTGCCCCTCATTGGGGGCTTGCTTTGGGTGTCCTCTGTGTTTCATGTGTGTGTGTGTGTGTGTGTGTTTTGGGTTTGTGGTTGTAGGCCTGAGTGTTTTTTGGGTTGTGTCTCTTCTCTCTTGTTCTGTCCGTGCACTCTGGTTCACATGAACCTATTGTAACACCCCCATGTAATGATGCCACTGTTGTTTTACTAATCAATGCCAAGTCATCATGATTATTATGCTAATTACCACTTTGATTCAAATTCAGCTCAAATTCCAATTCAAAATATAAGTCAGAAATTATTTCAGCAAACTGTGAAACAAAATTGTTGACAATATTTTAAATAATCCCCAAGAAATTGCCCAAGTGGAACCAACTCTATTTGGATTACAAATTTGACCCCAGCTACTTTTTAAGTGGAACAGCAGCAAATAACTTGATCATTTCAATTTCTAAAAATGTTTAAACTTTTCCAAATATTCTGAAACTTGTTGTGTGGCCTCAGAATATTGCCTAGTATTTGTGTGTCAAGTTTCGTGCATGACTAAATTCATTTAGTATCGAAATTAATGGAAAACATTAGCAGAAAAATAGATAAAAAGAATAAAACAAAAATGCACTATTGTGCACTTTTACCCCACTGCTACAGTGCAGAGCCCAGCCCACCTAAGGCTTTCTCCTACCTCTGTACAGAGGAGGAGGCAGTGGCCATGGCGTGGCGTTCATCCACGCGCCCTGGCCGCTGCTATCACCGTGTCGATCATCCGGTGGAACCCCGAGATGCATAAGACACTCCCTGACGCTGGTGACAAACCCTAGGCCACCCATTCTTCCTCCCTCACTCGGCCCCTTTAGTTTCTTCGTCACCCGAGCGTGTGGTCGCCGCCACCTCGTCGATCCCGCGGCCACCGGCCTCCCCTCGTCACACCAAGATGTCCAGGAGCTTCCTCGTCGTCGACTCCTTCGACTACCCCCGTTGAATCAAGGCGGGCCACACCGTACGCTCGGCATCGAGCTGGTTTCTCGCCATGGCCGCCGCATCTCGTCGATGAGCTCGACGCGTCCGGCCACCCAGGCGCCTCCTAACCATGTCCACGAGCAGCGCTGTAAGCTCTTCCGCCGATTCCCCCTTTTTTCCCTTCAATTCATCGCCGAATGCCAGCGACTCCCGAGCTCGCCATGGCCACCGAAGCTCTGCTTCCACGTGCGCGCTCGGCCGCTCCTGGCTCCGTCGTGCTGCTCCTGCTGCACTGCTATTGCTGCTGCCCGTGCCGCCGTTGCTTGCTGCTTGCCGCTGCTGCTCTGCTGCAGCTGTTTCTGCTGCTGCTGCCGCCGCTCCTTGCTACGGCTGCTATTGCCGCTGCCTACTGCTACCGCTGCCTGCTATTGGCCATGGCCATGGCCATGGCCGAGCGCCTGTGTGTGTGTGGTCGGCTTAGCTCACTGACCAGTGGGTCCGGCCGGTTAATTAGGCTAACTAATTAGGGTTAGGATTAGATTATTTTAATTAGTCACTGACGATGGCCCCCACGCACTAAATAACCCTTTTATTAACATTTTGTCAATGACATGCGGGTCCCACCTAATTAAATCAGATAAATCATTTTGGAAATCATTAAAACACTGACTTGCGGGACCCACTTGCACTGTTCATCATTTGACCAGTCAATGTTGACTGGGTCAACTGGGCCCACTGGACCCCACCTGTCAGCTTCTCTGTTGCACTGCTGGGTACACTTCTGGTGTGCACTTAGCAATTAATATTAAATGAATTTCGAATTAAAATAAATCCAGAAAATTCAGAAAATTCTAAAAACTTTGAAAAATCATATAAAATAAACCGTCATTCGGATGAAAATAATTTATATACAAAAAATAATCAAAAAATATAACGAATCCGAATATGTCATCCACCTGCATGACAAACCTCTCTAACACAATGAACATGGAACTTTTGCTACCGGATCAATATACCGAATAATATCTGGAGCTGGGAAAATATTCCCAAATATTTCCCCGCTTCCATTAAAATGCCTACTAATGCATCAGGGTACCTCAACACCACCTTTTGTCATGCTATGCATTGTGTTATATTTGTTTGCTCTGTTATTATCTGTTTCCCCCACGTTGCTTCTTTCCCGGTAGACCCCGACACCGCGATAAACCCTGAGATCATCTACGACTACACTTCCGAGGATCCTTTTCGTCTGCAGAGCAACCAGGCAAGCAAACCCCTTTGATCATTCCGATATCGCCTATTCCTTCTCTCTACTTTCATGCATTAGATTATGGTACCGTTGTCTATCGGTAGATCATATCTTGATGCATAGCTTGATTTTGTCGCCTTCCATAATTGCTTTACCTATTATCCTAGCATGCCTAGATTAGCTATGATGGTGTTCTGTCAGATGGCCCTACACCCTTGTGTCCGTGTTGCTATTATCCTAGCATGCCTACACTATACATATTCATACTGAAGTCGGGTCGGCTCGGAGAGCACCTGCGAGTGACGATATGTCGAAGTCGGGTCGGTTCGAAGGGCACCCGTGAGTATGTGGTGGCTGGCCGATTAGCGGTACCATTGAGGATGTGGTGGTCATTCACTATGGCGGAACGACAGGGCAGGCGAAGACCATCTAGGAGAGAGGTGGGCCTGGGACCTGGTCGTCGTCCGCGAGTGAATGAAATAACACGACTGAACGAGTTCTGGATATTCATTCCGAGATTGCCACTGGCATATACACACTAACCGCCACGCAGGATAATGGTTTATGGGCCCCTCGGCGTCGTAAGTTCCTCCCGAAAGCTCTGTCAGATGTCCAGTTCAGAGAGGCGGCCGGGAGACCAGCAGATATTCTCCGGATGAGGTGAGGCTGACCCTGCTCATAACGACCCGGAGCAGTTAGGGTGAGCATGTAGGGGAACGCGACAGAAAACAAAAAAATTCCACACTACGAACATGCCCAGGACCACTATGAAGATGCATACAAGGTTTTGATCTGATCATTACCGACTCATAGCGCAGCGGAAGTAGAGTCGATGAAGATCGGCGGTGCAGATCCCCGTAGCTAGGATTTACAACCTCCCAATCGCAAGGATGTTCTCCCTCATCTGTTTCTCGGACAGTCCCTTGGACAGCCCTTCGGGAGGCGGTCGGACAGTCCCTTGGACGGTGTCACAGACAGCCCTTCGGGAGGACCCTCGAACACCCCCTCGGGCAAAATATCGACCCTACGACCTCTCTACGGGGTTGCACACATACGGTGTCAGCTATCTGGTAGGGCTTCGCCGTCCAGAACTAGTTCCCACCGGAACCCAGACAACCTTTCTGCTCTATGAAACTATTTCGTGGGAGGGAGAGAGAAAGCCAGATAATGCATGGCATGTGTATGAGAGACTTGGAATGAGAATGGAGAGCCCTCTCCACCTCTATTTATAGGGTGAGGCAAGGGGTAGGCAAAAGTGGGGCTCCATGGAGGAGCCCTCCTTGGCCGGCCACCCCTTGAGCAGCCCCCTCAAAAGGGGTTCCCACCCTTCCATATCATCGTCTAGATCTTTTGGGAAAAGCCCCAAAAGGTGGCTTTCCAAAAAGCAACCAAATAGTGTTTCACTATTCACTATTCATGAAAATATTTTTCCGCGACCGTTAAATCCAAAAATATTTCTGTAGGTCCAGAACATTTCCAATACCCCCTAAAATAATTCTGGACGCGTTCCGAAACATTTCCAGGTAGGATGATTTTCATCTCCGAAACACTTCTGGTTTTCTCTCCGGAACTATTCCGTTGTCTCCGAAACTTTTCTGGTGACTTTCTCTCAGACTCCCTATCTAGTATTCAGCAGATAGATTACCCTAAAGTGTGTGACCCTGTAGCTTCGGTGAAGTATAGACATGACCAGAACACTTTCCGATCAATGATCAATAGTGGAACCGTGGACATCCATATTGATCCCTATACCCACACGAATGAATATTCGAGTGAACCTGCAGTTTGCCGTGTGCTATTCCTGTTGCTTCATGATATGTTATAAACACCCGAGGTGAGACCGATCGGCATCCCTGTGAATCAACAACTTGTCAACTATGCCAGTTACCTCGTTACCGGATTTGTCCTCTATTCTCGTTTTCGCGTTCCGGCATCCTTGTGATCAAATCAAATTGTGTCTGGCCAGACGATGATGGATACCGTAACACCGAGATGGCCCTAAGAATATCTCTCCATCGCCAGAGGAGCAAATCCCAATCTTGAGCTATCTAGTTCCTTGTCATACTTTTCCGTGAACCCGTAAGCTGCCGTAATAGCCACCCTTTTACAGATGACGTTTAACAAATCCCAAAGTTCACGAAGCAAGCATGATGGAACTCGATACTCTCATGGTCTAAGGAATTATACAAACATTAACTATTCCTGTGTTATTAACCATTTACTTGTGATGAATGTATCTCATAGCATAACATCAAATTGGGTCGATTCAACACAAGTGTTCTCCTAACATTGTGCCCTCAAAATTGCCGGCATAGTCATGCCCATGATCAGGAAAACAGGACCATCATGCAACATTTGAGCTAGTCTTAAAGGCATGACTAGAAATACATTTTACCGTTTATTATACCACACATGCACATGAGTTTCTCTCCAAGCCTCGTGGTTATTGCAGACTCGAGAATCATTGCAGTTATAGCATGGAACATAAACATTAATTACAAACTTGAAGATACAAAATAACTATTATCATTGCCTCTAGGGCATATCTCCTACAGACTCCCACTTGCACTAGAGTCAATAATCTAGTTACATGGCTTCCCTAACACAAATGGCTATCCGATGCTGCTCATGCTTTGCTCGTGGTAGAGGCTTTGTCATCGGGTCTGACACGTTCAGATCCGTGTGAACTTTGCGTACTTTCACTAAACCCACTTCAACATGATGTCGAATGAGTTTATATTTGTGTTTAATATGTCTTGTCTTATGGTGCGAACATGGCTCTCTAGCCTAAGCCACGGCGCCACTATTATCATAATAGATCTCAACCGGGTCCAGCGCACTTGGAACCACACCAAGGTCTTCAAGAAACTGCTTGATCTAGACCACCTGCTTGGAGGCTTCCGAAGAAGCAACATATTTCGCCTCTGTCATAGAATCCGCCATAGTTTTTTGTTTGGAACTTTTCCAGTCAACTGCATCACCGTTCAAAATGAAAACGTAGCCTGATTGAGATTTGAAGTCATCTGGGTCAGTCATGAAGCCTGCATCAGTGTAACAACTTACAATGAGCTCTTCATGACCTCCGTACACAAGGAGCAAATCCTTGGTCCTTCTGAGGTACTTAAGAATATTTTTTACTGTGGCCCAGTGTTCCAATCCTGAATCACTTTGGTACGTGCTGCTAACACTTAGCGCATAGGAAACATCTGGTCTTGTATATAGCATGGCATACATAATTGAACCAATTGTCGAAGCGTATGGAACATCATTCATTTGTACTCGCTCATCGAGAGTCCGAGGGCACTGATTCTTGCACAGTACTGTGCCAGGTGACATTGGGAGTAGGCCGTTCTTGGCGTTCTCCATATTAAACCTTTTTAATACCTTGTCAAGGTATATGCTTTGGCTAAGCGTTATCAGGCGTCTTGATCTATCTCTATAGATTCTGATGCCCAATACGTATGCCGCTTCGCCTAAGTCCTTCATTGCAAAACTCTTCTTCAATGAGTCTTTTATTTCGCTAAGAAAATTCACGTCATTGCCAATCAATAATATGTCATCCACATATAAGATTAGAAATGCTTTTGTGCTCCCACTAAATTTCTTGTACACACAAGATTCTTCGCCATTCCTGATGAAGCCAAACTCTTTGACCACTTCATCAAAACGAATATTCCATCTCCTTGATGCCTGCTTCAAACCATAAATGACCTTCTGAAGCTTGCATACCTTTTTAGCATCCCTAGGATTGACAAAACCTTCAGGCTATATCATGTATACTTCCTCTTTGAGGTTTCCATTTAGGAAAGCCATTTTGGCATCCATCTGCCATATTTCGTAATCGAAATAAGCAGCAATTGCTAACAGTATCCGTACAGACCTATGCATAGCTATGGGCGAGAAAGTCTCGTCGTTGTCAACTCCTGGAACTTGCGTGAACCCTTTCGCGACAAGTCTAGCTTTATGGACAGTAATTTTACCATCCACGCCTTTCTTTCTTTTGAAAATCCATTTACAACCAATGGGCTTTACGCCTTCTGAAAGTTCTACGAAGTTCCAAACTTGGTTTTCGTACATGGATTCCATTTCGGATTTCATGGCTTTGTGCCATTCCCTTGAGCTGGGCCCCGCCATCGCTTCCTTGTAGTGCACAGGTTCATCAACTTCATGGATGAAGACTTTGTTATGAAACCATTCAGGTGGCATGATGGCCCTACCTGATCTGTGCGGTTCAGTTACATACTTGTCTGAAGTTTCCGCATCACATGCGACAACTTCCGGCTCGGTTGTAGGGATAAATTGCGGAATTACTTCTGCTTCCATAGCCATATCAACGGTTGCCAAAGATTCACTAATCTCATTAAGTTGTACTGTCCTCCCACTTGATTCTTTCACGAGAAACTCTTTCTCGAGAAAGTGTCCAACTTTTGCAATTGCAACAAACACTTTTCCTTCGGACTGGTGGTAGAAAGAATACCCAATGCTGTTTTTGGGATAACCTACAAAGTAACATTTGTCTGATCTAGGTTCAAGTTTGCTTGGCTATAAATGCTTTACGTATGCCTCACAACCCCAAACCTTGAGATGTGACACATTGGGTTTCTTCCCATACCATGATTCAAATGGCGTCGTCTCAACAGACTTAGACAGTGCTCTGTTTAATGTGTAAGCGGCAGTTTCTACTGCGTAACCCCAAAAAGATATCGGTAGATCAATAAGAGACATCATCGACCTTACCATGTCCAACAGGGTTCGGTTACGTCGCTCGGACACTCCATTTCGATGTGGAGTTCCGGGAGGCGTGAGCTGTGAAACGATTCCACGGTCACTTAGATGTTGGCTAAACTCATGACTAAGATATTCGCCCCCACGATCCGATCGTAGAAACTTAATCCTTTTATTACGATGATTTTCTACCTCATTCTGAAATTCTTTGAACTTTTCAAAGGTTTCCGGCTTATGCTTCATTAAGTAGATATATCCATACCTACCTAGTGAAAGTCACGAAGTAAAAATACCCACCCCGTGCGGTTGTGCTCATTGGACCACATACATCACTATGTATTATTTCCAACAATTCACCCGCCCGTTCAAGATGACCCATGAACAGCGTCTTGGTCATTTTCCCCATCAAACAAGCCTCACATGTGTCAAATGATTCAAAATCAAAAGATGGCAAAACCCCATCTTTATGGAGTCTTTGCATGCGTTTCTTTCCGATGTGGCCAAGACGACAATGCCACAAGTAATTGGTGGTGGTATCAGCCTTCTTAAGGCGTTTAGCATTTACGATAAAGACATCATTTCCAAATTCAAGATTCAGTATGAAATGGCCCCCAACAATGGGTGCAAATCCATAAAACATATCCTTACAATAAAGTGAACGACCATTGTTCTCAGACTTGTAGGAATAGCCATCGTGTACCAAACATGATCCAGAGATAATGTTTCTACACAATGCCGGAACAAAATAATAGTTACTTAGTTCTAAGATAAATCCTGAAGGGAGACGTAGAGGCATAATGCCGACGGCTTGAGCGGTGATTCTAGCACCATTCCTGATGCGCATCACGACTTCATTCTTTGCCAGCTTGCGAACCTTCTGAAGCCCCTGTATCGAGTTGCAAATATGAGCAACCGATCCAGTATCAAATACCCAACACTTAGAATTTTTGCTAGCAAGCAAAACGTCAATGACATTAACATGTATAACAGTTATACCTTTCTTCTTATCTGCCAGGTACTTCTTGCAGTTCCTCTTCCAGTGTCCGGTGCCCTTGCAGTAGAAGCACTCAGTTTTAGTCTTGGCTCCGCCCTTAGAGTTGCTCTGGGAGCCGTTCTTACCGGCGCCCTTGCTCTTCTTGGACTTGCCTTTCTTTTTGAAACTGGCGGTTTTATTCACAAGCAACACTTGCTTGCGATTTTTCCGCAGTCCTCCTTCCGCAGTTTTCAGCATGGCGAGCAACTTGTTCGGTGTCTTGTTCATCCCATTCATGTTGTAGTTCATGATAAAACTATCGTAAGACGGGGGGAGTGAAGCAAGCAACATGTCTACTGCAAGTGCTGGTGGAAGAAAAAATTCCAGGGTTTTAAGCCTTTCAGCGTGGCCAATCAATTTGACCACGTGTTCGCCAACTAAACTTCCCTCAGCCATCTTGCACTCCATCATGGTCTTTGTTACATCATAATGTTTAGACCGTGCATTTTGCTTATACAGAGCATCCATTTCCCGGATCATATCTCAGGCGTTGTGGAATTCAACATGTTTTTGAAGCTCTGGACTCATGCAAGCTAACATGAGGCACTGCACTACATTGCAGTCATCATCTTTAGTGGCCCAGATATTTCTATCATCTTCCGGGGCAGTTTCCGCTAGTTTAGCTGGACGAGGTGTGTCAAGCACATAGTCTTTCTTAGCACTCCTGAGGACAATCATCAGGGTACGGACCCAGTCTGCATAGTTGTTTCCAGTTGCAGCTAACTTCTCTTTTTTTAACATTGGACCTAAGCTGAACGTGGCATTGCGAGCCATGTGATCTACAACAGTAAACACAAGTTTCACTTAGACTTTGTTCATAATTAATTTGCACTAGTGAATAAACAATTTTATTCTAAGGTGCGCTCGCACTCAAATCAATATCTCTCATAATTGATTGTGTGTGATACAAGACCCGCATTTCCATTCAATGCCATTGAACAAGATGAACACTGATGGCGCGAACTTCAATCGATAGGCAAACTTGCCGATCACATCTCTATGTGACTCTTGTTCATCTTTCTATGGGCGTGTTCCGAGCTCAGGATGATCCTCCGGATTGTCAAGACAACCAAGTGATCTTGCTGCGAGGTCTCAACTCACCCTCCTCACACTTCTCTAATCGTTCGTACCCATGGAGATCATGTGATACCCGAAGAGATAGGTGCCGTGACGGTGCTACACTTGGGAGAACACTAACTACTTGATATTTTTAGTGAGAGATCACCCTAATAAAAAGCGACTACCGCGTAATCAAGAAGGGTGCATCAAGAGGGATAAACATCTCAGGCAATTCAGAATAGCATGATATGGTATAGCCCTTTATGACAGAGAAGTCTTCAATTTTTTCGTCTTCGGCATTTGCGTCGGTGTTCACCTTCGCGAAGATTGCCACCACCTTGTCGATGCACCAGATAATATCGCGAAGATTGCCACCACCTTGTCGATGCACCAGATAATATTGTTATCTTTATAACTAATAAATTTAGTGCATTACATAAGGTTGACACGTAGGTCATTTAAAGTGACAATCATATGGCTCTAGCCATCATACCGAATCATGACTCGCAGGTCATGTTAATTAATTTACATCATATAGTCATCTCATACATAATCAAATTAATATGAGAATTGCTATACCACATCACATGCCATCCTGCAAAACCAAGTTAGATGCCTCTAATCGGTTTATGCAAAAAAATTATTTTACGTGGCTTCTAAGGTTTTGACTTAAACCGCAGCTACCAACGTTTATCATCAAGTATGATTATTCAAGTTGCTAGATTTAACTTTGCGGGGCATATGAAACACGAGATAATAAAATATCGAGCCCCATACTAAACTTCGTCATACGCAAGAACCCCGTGCAGATCATATCTGCATTGCCCTTTAGTCTGCGAAACATCCATCTTTGTTTAATAATGGTAGAACCCAAAGAACTGTTAGCCCTTCATTGATCTGTCAACCAGCATACTCAGGAGCAGCATGGAAGGATCACGGATTGCCAGAACTTTGTAAGATTCGACCATGCCGTCAAGATCAGGACTACACAGATTCAAGGGAAGCAACAAGAACATCGGGTAATAGATTTCATCTGCTACCCGCACAAATAATTTTTAGCAATAGATCTCATCTACTACAAAATTATATTATGGTTGGAGATGAGACGGTGCTGGTGAAGATGTTGATGAAGATTGGACCTCCCATAAAGGAGGAAGCATTGATGATGATGATGGCTTCGATCTCCCCATCCCGGAGAGAAGTTTCCCCGGCAGAATCTCTCTGCCGGAGAGAAAAAGGGCCTCTGCCCCGGTTTCCGCCTCGAGACGGCGGCGCTTCGTCCTGAAAGTAATCTTATTATTTTTTCTAGGTCAAAACATACCATATAGGAGAAGAGGGGGCCAGGGGACCTGCTGGGCCACCACGAGCTATCAGGGCACGGCTAGGGGCTGGGCCGCGCCCTGTTAGCTCGTGGCCAGCAGGGGCCCCCCTCTGGTATATTTTTGGCCCAAAAATTCTTATATATTCCATAAAAATTCTCCGTGAAATTTCAGGTCATTTGGAGTCCAGTGAATTTTCTGCCATTTTCTTGGTTTTCAGGTCCAGAATTCCAGTTTCTAGAGATTTCCCTCTTTGTGATGTACCTTGCAAGTTCAGAGAGAAAAGGCATAAGAATTATATCAAAATAAGGAATAATGGACAGGAGTAACATAAATATCAATAGGAATTCATGATGCATAATGGACATATCAATTCCCCCATAAGAAAGTAACAATCCATTCACAATATTGAAGTATGAAGCATAAACACTATTGACAATCAACAAACTATGCTCTTGTTCATCGAGGCAATCACATTTCATCATATTCCAGAGAAGAGTCTATGTAAGAGCTTTCATTCTAGCAAGTTCACATACTCAACCATCATTTAGTCTTTTATGATTGTTGACACTCATTGCATATTTTTGGAGCTAGTGCTTTCCGATGAACACATAGGAAGATGGGGGCTTAATTGCTCTTGCCACCCAACTTATTTACCTCAAGGATAATGTCAACAGTAATGGTTCATGATCTCCTACATTCAACTGGATATATTTATCTGGATCTATCCTCAACACATGATGCTTGCCAACTAGAAAGTTGATAGGATGGAGTAAGAATAAACTTTATTGACTGTTGCACATAAGTAGTTTCATGAAGATAAAAGACAGGCCCTTTGCAGAGGGAAGCAGAGGTTGTCATGCGCTTTTAAGTTGGATGTGCAAACTCTTAATGCAAAGGAACGTCACTTTATATTGCCCCTTATGATAGCAAACTTTATTATGCACTCTATCACTTTTATATCTTTGCCATCAGAAAATCGTACAAAGCTTATTTTCCCTTACAATAAAAGATCATACATATTTAAGAGCAATTTTTATTGCTTGATGCACCGATGAAAACTTACTTGAAGGATCTTACTCAATCCATAGGTAGGTATGATGGAATCTCATGGTAACAAACTGGGTTTAAGGGATTATGGATGCACAAGTAGTATCTCTACTTAGTGCAGAAAATTATTGGCTAGCAAAAGATCTAAAGCAAGCACCACATGTTAAAGGATCCATGACCATATAACTTCTATGTGAATGTAAACTATCATGATCATTACGTTGTCTTCCATGTCCAACATCAACACTTGATCATTATATAATATTTGATGGGGGCTCACAATCATAAAAGATGTCCAAGATAGTGTATTTATATGTGAATCTCCTCTCCTCTATCATAATCTTGCATAGATTGTATCAATGACTAATGCTATGTTTGTTTATTCCCAACAACTTTTATCACTTATACTTTTTCTATGTGAAGTTATTACTCCCCATGGGATTAGCATATGATCTTTTTCTTTTATTTCAATGCCATGATGATAGATGCATGAGAGATAAGCACACAAGCTCAACTAATCTTTATTATATAACTCTCACACTCGATTACAAGGATAGATAGATCTCAAAGAAAAAATTCTAAGCAAAGCAAATCTGAAATTTTATTTCTCTAAATCATGAAATAACTAAGGATCGAACTAAGATAGATGGTAATGATAAAAGTGATGGTGATACGATACCGGGGCCCCTCCCCCAAGCTTGGAACAAGCTAAAGGTGGTGCCCGTACCCATGTACTCAAGTACCCCTCTTGGGTGATGGTGGTGATGATGTAGTAGGCTTGTCCTCCGCCTTCCAAGGCATAGGCTCACCATCATAGAAAGAAGATCTTGTCTTCGGAATCCTGAAATCAGCAGCGATGCTCATCCTCTTAAACCTGGATTCATACTCACAGTTTTGGTTTTGCAGGTCATAGATTTGAGCTTGTAGATGTTCGATCTGCTCTTGGAGCTTGAAGAGAGCCTCTCCCACGTTCCTAGTGTCCATCTTGTTCTCCCAGATGAAGTCCGTCATCATAGAGTGATTAGCACTCAAACCACGTTCAACCATCCCTTGGCACTTGAAGATCTCCTGCTCCACCACTGCAAGCCTGGCCTTCTCGCTCCCCTCCTTCTTGGGGCCTTGAACATCCCGGATGTGGAGCACCCCCTCACACATATCAATGGCTTGAGGGGCGTGCTTCATCACCTCCGGCAAGTAGGGGTTGATGACCTTCTCGTAGAACTTGTCCTTGGAGGAGCTTGGCGACGTCATGGTGATCTAAATCTGTCAGAAAAACAGCCCGAAACAAGAACAGAGGAGAAACTTGCGATGCGGTGGTCAAAACATACGGGAGTATATATAATGATTTTTTTCTAGGTTAGAATACGTGTCCAGGAAGAAAACGGAGTCCGAGAGGCACACGAGGGCACCACGAGGCAACAGGGCGTGGCCAGGGCCTAAGCTGCGCCCTGTTAGCTCGTGTCTCCCTCGTGGGTCCCCCTGACTTTTTTTTTATTTTTGGAATTTTTTTAAAATACCAAAACCAACAAAAAATATTTTTTTGGAATTTTTGGAGTTGGTTTACTTACCGTATCACATACCTACCCATTTTCAGCTTTCTGGAGCATTCTGGAAGGTCTCTCTTATGTGTTCTTCTGGAGTCATAACTTGAATAATGTTAGTTTCAACATTAAGGGGCGTACCTGAGATATAGTGCTTAATTCTTTGCCCATTTACCACTCTCGGGCTTTTGCCTACTAAGTTGTTAATCTTTATAGCACCGGAGCGATAGACCTCCTCAACGACATAAGGGCATTCCCATTTGGAGAGAAGCTTCCCTGCAAAAAATCTGAAACGAGAATTGTACAAAAGAACCAGGTCTCCTACATTGAACTCCCATTTTTGAATTCTCTTGTCATGCCATCTTTTAACTTTTTCCTTAAACAACTTGGCATTTTCATAAGCTTATGTCCTCCATTCATCTAATGAGCTAATGTCAAATAGCCTCTTTTCACCAGCAAGTTTAAAATCATTGTTAAGTTCTTTAATTGCCTAGTAAGCTTTATGTTCTATCTCAAGAGGTAAATGACAAGCTTTTCCATAGACCATTTTATAAGGGGACATTCCCATGGGATTTTTGTAAGCAGTTCTATAAGCCCATAAAGCATCATCCAGTTTCTTAGACCAATTCTTTCTAGATCTATTAACAGTCTTTTGCAAAATTAACTTTATTTCTCGATTGCTCAATTCAACTTGGCCACTAGACTGAGGATGGTAAGGTGATGCAATTCTATGGTTAACATCATATTTAGCTAGAAGTTTACGGAAAGCACCATGAATAAAATGAGAACCGCCATCAGTCATTAAATATCTAGGGACTCCAAACCTCGGGAAAATAATATCTTTAAGCATTTTAATAGAAGTGTTATGATCAGCACTACTAGTCAGAATAGCTTCTACCCACTTAGTAACGTAATCAACAACAACTAGAATATGTGTATACCCATTAGAGGAAGGAAAAGGTCCCATATAATCAAATCCCCAAACATCAAATGGTTCTATAGCAAGTGAATAATTCATAGGCATTTCCTGACATCTACCAATGTTACCAATTCTTTGACATTCATCACAACAAAGGACATACTTACAAGCATCTTTAAAAATAGTAGGCCAATAAAAACCGGATTGTAATACCTTGTGTGCAGTTTTGTCACCCGCATGGTGTCCTCCGTAAGCCTCGGAGTGACACTTCCATAGGATCTATCCCTGTTCATGCTTAGGTACACAACGTCTAATAACACCATCTACTCCTTCTTTATAAAGATGTGGGTCATCCCAAAAGTAATGTCGTAAATCATAAAAGATTTTTTTCTTTTGTTGATAGGTGAAGTTAGGTGGTATATATTTAGCGACAATATACTTAGCATAATCAGCATACCAAGGAGTACTATGTGAAGTATTTATAGCAGCAAGTTGCTCATCGAGAAAATTCTCATCAATAGGCAGTGGGTCATCAAGAACATTTTCCATTCTAGACAAGTTATCTGCTACAGGGTTTTCAGCTCCCTTCCTATCAACGATATGAAAATCAAACTCTTGTAGTAAAAGCACAAACCTAATAAGTCTAGGTTTAGCATCTTTCTTTTCCATGAGGTATTTAATAGCAGCATGATCGGTGTGAATAGTAACTTTGGAGTCAACAATGTAAGGTCTAAATTTATCACATGCAAACACAACTGCTAAAAATTCCTTCTCAGTGGTAGCATAATTTCTTTGAGCATTGTCTAGGGTTTTACTAGCATAATGTCACATTCAATTTCTTGTCTACTCTTTGCCCTAGAACAGCACCAACAACATAGTCACTAGCATCACACATAATTTCAAATGGTAAATTCCATTCAGGTGGTTGGACAATAGGCGCAGAAATCAAGGCTTTCTTAAGTATTTCAAAGGCTTCTACACAATCATCGTCATAAACAAAAGGAATATCTTTTTGAAGAAGATTAGTTAGTGGCCTCGAAATCTTTGAGAAATCTTTAATGAAACGCCTATAAAAACCAGCATGACCAAGAAAACTTCTTATACCTTTGATATCTTTTGGACATGGCATTTTCTCTATTGCATCAACTTTAGCTTTGTCTACTTCAATACCTTGTTCAGATATTTTATGCCCAAGTACTATACCTTCATTCACCATAAAGTGGCACTTCTCCCAATTCAAGACAAGATTAGTTTCTTCACATCTCTGCAAAACTCGATCAAAGTTGCTCAAGCAATCATCAAAAGAAGTCCCGTAAACGGAAAAATCATCCATGAAAATCTCAACAATCTTTTCACAAAAGTCAGAGAATATAGCAGTCATACATCTTTGAAAGGTAGCAGGTGCATTACATAAACCAAAAGGCATACGTCTATAAGCATAGGTTCCAAAAGGACAGGTGAAAGTAGTTTTCTCTTGGTCCTCTTTTGACACAGGTATTTGAGAGAAACCAGAATATCCATCAAGAAAGCAAAAGTGTGTGTGCTTAGATAGTCTTTCTAACATTTGATCAATAAAAGGCAAGGGTTAGTGATCTTTCCTAGTAGCTTTATTTAATTTCCTGAAATCAATCACCATCCTATAACCAGTTACAATTCTTTGCGGAATGAGTTCATTTTTATCATTAGGGACAACAGTTATACATCCTTTCTTAGGAACACAATGAACATGACTTACCCATCTACTATCAGCAATAGGATAGATTATACCTGCCTCTAGAAGCTTTAGTATTTCAGTTCTTACCACTTCCTTCATCTTGGGATTTAAGCGGCGTTGATGATCAACAACAAGTTTAGCTTCCGGTTCCATATTCATCTTGTGGTGACATAGAGTGGGGCTTATGCCCTTAAGATCATCAAGAGTATATCCAATAGCAACCCTGTGCTTCTTCAGAGTTTTAAGTAATCTCTTTTCTTCATGTTCTGAAAGGTTAGCACTGATAATAACAGGATATATCTTCTTTTCATCAAGATAAGCATATTTCAAGGTATCAGCTAAAGTTTTTAGCTCAAAGACGGGATCTCCCTTGGGTGCAGGAGGATCCCCTAAAATATCAACTGGTAAGTTGTGTTTAAGAATAGGCGTTTGTCTAAGAAATATATCATCTATCTCATTTCTTTCGTTCATATGCATATCATTCTCATGTTCTAGCAAATATTGTTCTAACAGATCAGTAGGAGGCACGACAATAGAAGCAAGACCAATTATTTCATCCTTACTAGGTAATTCTTTCTCATCTGGTTGTATACCAAACATGGAGAAATTAAATTCATGAGACACATCACCAAAGCTTACTTTGACCTTCTCAGTAACACAATTAATTTCAGCATTAACAGTATTCAAGAAAGGTCTACCAAATATAATGGGACAAAAATTATCTTGTTTTGAACCAAGTACTAAGAAATCAGTTGGGTACTTAATTTTTCCACACAAGACTTCAACATCTCTAACAATCCCAAGTGGTGTAATAGTATCTCTATTTGCAAGTTTAATAGTAACATCAATGTCTTCAATCTCAGAGGGTGCTATGTCATTCATAATTTCTTGATATAAGGTAAAAGGTATAGCACTAACACCAGCACCAATGTCACACAAGCCATGATAACAATGATCTCCAATTTTAACTGAAACAACAGGCATGCCAACAACTGGTTTGTTTTTATCTAGTTCATCCTGCTCGTTTCTAGCCGGTTTTGCAATTCTAGCAGCTTCATCACAGAAGTAGATAACCTAAACATCAATATTACTCCCTCCTTCCCAATATCTTAGGCGTATTAGGAATTGCATGCAATCCCATATTGTAGGGTGTACAGTTACAACCTGGCCAAACAATCGCTACTTTTGTGGAGAGAAAAAGAAAAGAGGATAGTCCTGTGGTACGGTCTTCGTTTGGGATTGGATCGGTCAAACAAGACTTGGTCAAATTAGATCGTGCATGCCTCCCTCTCTGCATCTTGTACGACGGTTAAAGTAACAAACGGCCTACGCTAATTTTCGTGCAAGGACCTAATACGCCCAACATATTGGGAAGGAGGGAGTATCAACAAGAAGAACTTTAACCATAGCAACATTAGGCTCAACGTTTATTTGTTCAGAAGGTTTAGGTGTTCTAACATGGCTTTTATTAACCACAGTTGTAGCTTTAGCATGTTCCTTAATTCTAACAGGGAAAGGTGGTTTCTCAATGTAAGCAGTAGGAACAATTGGATCAACGTGGCTAACAATTATTTCTTCCTTCTTAATTTTAACAGGTTCCTCTAATTGTTTTTCAATGGGTGGATGATATTTAAACCACTTCTCCTTAGGGAGATCAACATGAGTAGCAAATGATTCACAGAAAGAAGCTACTATCTCAGAGTCAAGGCCATATTTATTGCTAAACTCATGGAAAGCATTGGTTTCCATAAAAGATTTAACACAATCAAACTTAAGCTTTATACCTGGCTCTTTACCTTTGTCGAGTTCCCAATCTTCAGAGTTGCGTTTAATTCTTTCCAGAAGATCCCATTTGAATTCAATAGTCCTCTTCATATAGAAACCAGTAGAAGAAGAATCAAGTAGTACTTGATCATTATGAGAAAGCCGAGCATAAATTTTTTGTATAATCATTTCTCTTGAGAGGTCATGGTTGTGACAGGTGTGCATCATAGATTTAAGCCTCCCCCAAGCTTGAGCGATACTTTCTCCTTCACGAGGCCAGTAATTATAAATAAAGTTCCGATCACGATGGACTAGATGCATAGGATAAAACTTCTGATGAAATTCCAGCTTCAAGCGATTCCAGTCCCATGATCCAATATCATCCAATAGCCTGTACCACATCAATGCCTTTCCCTCCAAAGATAAAGGAAAAACCTTCTTCCTAACTTTGTCTCTAGACAAACCTGCAAGCTTAAATAATCCACAAACCTCATCGACAAATATTAAATGGTAATCAGGATGAGTCTTACCATCATAAGGACTAGCTAGCAGTTTCTCTAACATACCCGAAGGAATCTCATAATAAATATTTTTAGTAGGTTCACTAGGTTGGGGAGAAACCTTTTCCACTTCCGTTCGAGGCGAAGATGCCCCGAACAAGCCACTCAAATGGTGACCATCCATAGCAACAAATAATAGTAAATTTCAGCACGTAGCAAAAATGTTTCCTTACCAATTTCCACTTACCAGAGGCGCTTCACTCCCTAGCAACGGCGCCAGAAAAGAGTCTTGATGACCCACAAGTATAGGGGATCAATCGTAGTCCTTTCAATAAGTAAGAGTGTCGAACCCAATGAAGAGCAGAAGGAAATGATAAGCGATTTTCAGCAAGGTATTCTCTGCAAGTGCTGTGAGTAACAGTAGTAGATAGTTTTGCAGCAAGATATTTCATAACAAGTGACAAGTAACAATAGTAACAAAGGTGCAGCAAGGTAGCCCAATCCTTTTTATAGCAAAGGACAGGCTAGAAAGTATTCTTATATGAAGCAAGCGCTCCCGAGGACACATGGGAATTTCTGTCTAGTCATGTTCATCATGTTGAGTTGATTCGCGTTCGCTACTTTGATAATTTGGTATGTGGGTGGACCAGTGCTAAGGTGCTATTCTTACTTGAACAAGCAACCCACTTATGATTACCCCCTCCCGCCAGCATCCGCAACTACTAAAGAAGAATTAAGATAAATCTAACCATAGCATGAAACGTGTGGATCCAAATAAGCCCCTCATGAAGCAACGCATAAACAGGGGTTTAAGCTTCTGTCACTCTAGCAACCCATCATCTACTTGTTACTCCACAATGCCTTCCCTTAGGCCCATAACATGGTGAAGTGTCGTGTAGTCGACGTTCACACGACACCACTAAGAGAAGCAACAACATACGTATCATCAAAATATCAAACGAATACCAACTTCACATGATTACTTATAACAAGACTTATCCCATGTGCTCAGGAACAATAGTAACTACTTACACCTCATCGACATGTTCAATATCAGAGGTGTAATGGTGATGATCAAGGATCTGAACATAATATCTTTCACCAACTAATCCAACAAGCATCAACTACAAGATGTAATCAACACTACTAGTAACCCACAGGTACCAATCTGAGGTTTTGAGACAAAGATTGAATACAAGAGATGAACTAGGGTTGGAGATGAGATGGTGCTGGTGAAGATGTTGATGAAGATTGGTCCTCCCACGAAGGAGGAAGCGTTGGTGATGACGATGGCTTCGATCTCCCCCTCCCGGAGAGAAGTTTTTCCGGCAGAATCTCTCTGCCGGAGAGAAAAAGGGCCTCTGCCCTGGTTTCCACCTCGAGACGGCGGCGCTTCGTCCTGAAAGTAATCTTATTATTTTTTTCTAGGTCAAAACACACGATATAGGAGAAGAGGGGGGCCAAGGGACCTGCTGGGCCACCACGAGCTATCAGGGCATGGCCAGGGCTGGGCCACGCCCTGTTAGCTCGTGGCCAGCCAGGGCCCCCCCCCTCTGGTATATTTTTGGCCCAAAAATTCTTATATATTCCATAAAAATTCTCCGTGAAATTCCAGGTCATTTGGAGTCCAGTGAATTTTCTGCCATTTTCTTAGTTTTCAGGTCCAGAATTCCAGTTTCCTGAGATTTCCCTCTGTGAGATGTACCTTGCATGTTCAGAGAGAAAAGGCATAAGAATTATATCAAAATAAGGAATAATGGATAGGAATAACATAAATATCAATAGGAATTCATGATGCATAATGGACGTATCAACTCCCCCATAAGAAAGTAACAATCCATTCACAATATTGAAGTATGAAGCATAAACACTATTGACAATCAACAAACTATGCTATTAGTCATCGAGGCAATCACAATTCATCATATTCCAGAGAAGAGTCTATGTAAGAGCTTTCATTCTAGCAAGTTCACATACTCAACCATCATTTAGTCTTTTATGATTGTTGACACTCATTGCATATTTTTGGAGCTAGTGCTTTCCGATGAACACATAGGAAGATGGGGGCTTAATTGCTCTTGCCACCCAACTTATTTACCTCAAGGATAATGTCAACAGTAATGGTTCATGATCTCCTACATTCAACTGGATATATTTATCTGGATCTATCCTCAACACATGATGCTTGCCAACTAGAAAGTTGATAGGATGGAGTAAGAATAAACTTTATTGACTCTTGCACATAAGTAGTTTCATGAAGATAAAAGACAGGCCCTTTGCAGAGGGAAGCAGAGGTTGTCATGCGCTTTTAAGTTGGATGTGCAAACTCTTAATGCAAAGGAACGTCACTTTATATTGCCCCTTATGATAGCAAACTTTATTATGCACTCTGTCGCTTTTATTTCTTTGCCATCACAAGATCGTACAAAGCTTATTTTCCCTTACAATAAAATATCATACATATTTAAGAGCAATTTTTATTGCTTGATACACCGATGACAACTTACTTGAAGGATCTTACTCAATCCATAGGTAGGTATGATGGACTCTCATGGAAAGAAACTGGGTTTAAGGGGTTATGGATGCACAAGTAGTATCTCTACTTAGTGTAGAAAATTATTGGCTAGCAAAAGATCTAAAGCAAGCAACACATGTTAAAGGATCCATGACCATATAATTTCTATGTGAATGTAAACTATCATGATCATTACGTTGTCTTCCATGTCCAACATCAACACTTGATCATTATATAATATTTGATGGGGGCTCACAATCATAAAAGATGTCCAAGATAGTGGATTTATATGTGAATCTCCTCTCCTCTATCATAATCTTGCATAGATTGTATCAATGACTAATGCTATGTTTGTTTATTCCCAACAACTTTTATCACTTATACTTTTTCTAAGTGAAGTTATTACTCCCCATGGGATTAGCATATGATCTTTTTCTTTTACTTGTGATGAATGCATCTCATAGCATAACATCAAATCGTGTCAATTCAACACAAGTGTTCTCCTAATGTTGTGCCCTCAAAATTGCCGGCATAGTCATGCCCATAATCAGGAAAAGAGGACCATCATGCAACATTTGAGGTAGTCTTAGAGGCATGAATAGGAATACATTTTACCGTTTATTATACCACACGTGCACATGAGTTTCCCTCCGAGCCTCGTGGTTATTGAAGACTCGAGAATCATTGTAGTTACAGCAAGGAACATAAACATTAATTACAAACTTGGAGATACAAAATAACTATTATCATTGCCTCTAGGGCATATCTCCTACAGAGCGGCCAAACAACCCTTTCATGCTTAGGATGTAGACCGGCGGGGACCTCTCTGGAGAGCCTTGGTAGGACTTTGGCGTGTCAATTGCCTGAGTCCAGGCATGACCCACGGAAATGTGTGTCCGGCCACCGAGGTAATCGAGCGTATCTGGGTATGTGGTGCACCCCTGCAGGGAAGACAAAACTATTCGAATAGCCGTGTCCACAGTAATAGGACGCTTGGATATATATATATATATATGAGTATCCCGATCTTAAACAACTTGAACCAGATACTTAATGAACTCACCCACCTTATATGTTTATACAACTTGAACCGGTTACTAAATAAGATACTCCAGCAAATAAATATGGATTGCCCGAGGATCGCTTTCTTGCTGGGAGCCGAGGAAGGATCTCAGGGTATTGTATTGTTGTGTTAATTACAAGTTGGTATCGTATGTGCTCATACTCCTTCTTTGCTGCAAGATGCTCTCCTCTCTTCTCTTGCTGCAAGATGGTGGCCCTTGTGTTACATAGAGCTTTCTCCCCCTGTTCTAGCATTTCTACAGTATAGTCCACTGATATACCCCATTCCTTGATATCGATGCATATATAGCATAGATCTAATGTAAGTCTTGCGAGTACTTTGGATGAGTACTCACTGTTGCACTGTACTTCTTTTCCCTTCAATCCAGTTGCTGCTATCAGATAGTAGCCACTCGGATGCAGGTTCCATCGCTTATGATTACTACGTGGAGTTTGACGTCGTCGAGTAGTTCGGAGGTCCCAGGTAGGAGGCCTGCGCCTTTTTGATCTAGTGTTGTTGTTTTGTTTTCGCCTTCTTAAGCCACCTTTGTAATTGTTTGTAGTCTGACCTAACTCTTGATGTAATATTGGGTCTTATGACCCCCCGTTTGTAATATCTATTGTTTTGTGTTTAAATTCGTGTCGTAGAGTTGTGTCGTGGTACTACCGTGAGTCACCGTTCGTGATCGTGCATGCTACGTGAAAATCGAATGAAAATATTCAGGTGGGGATTTACTTCCCCCCCCCCCCCCCCCCCCCCCCGCGCTCCCCGGTGACCATTAAAAAAAAGGTAACAATAACTTGTTGCAAAAGAAGCACAATAGTTTAGTGATGATTAGGTTTTTTTCCCTGGTAAGAAATTGAGGTTGTGCGTGTACACTGCCAACAATATTTCCAGAAATAAAATTATATGGGGAAAGTTGGGCTATATATAGATCGTGGTCATTAATCGAGTTCACTTTTTGTGTTGTGTAAGCATGGACATTAGGCAGTAAATTTAGCAAGATATAAAATTTGTTGCTAGGTTTACAACAGGAATATAGAAGGTCACGTAGCATTTTAGTTGTAATTATTTAAAAGGCTGACACGAGGTTCAGTATGAATAACTTTATGATGTTCCAAATATGCAACGACATGACTAAAGCTCAAATTTCTATAATGGTTGCCGTGGCTTGCCGTAACAGCGCAAACATTTTCACATTTCCTGAATTTATTGGTAAGTTTGGATGTTGTGGACTGATCCGCTTTGGTAGGTCATGTTTGCGTGCAGGGTGATGATGTTTATGCATCTAGGAAACCATGGCGATTTTAACATGTGATATTTCCTCAAGCGCGCTAAGTTCTTTTGCAATTTGCTGCTCAAGTTGTGGCTCTCCTGCAGGTATGTCGTTGTCATTGGTCCTTTCCACTATATTTATTTGCAGTATATGCTTCCAGAGAATACTTAGGTTTTTTACTACATGTTAAATGAAATTAAATTCCAAATATGCTAGAACATGCAATGGCTAATCGGTACTTTCAGTAGGCTTTTTTTGCAACCTATCGTTTTTCTTGGTCTGCTGAAATCTATTCCCCTTAGTTTTTCTTTACATTATCCATTGAGAAAATGATGTTTTTAAAGATATTTCAGTAACATGAGCAATGGTGTTTGCTTCTTATGTCTCATTGTTGAATTATGTGCTTATGATGCAAAACGTGGATGAAATTTTGATTGATAGGCGTATTAATTACCAATCAAACTGGAACTCCATTCATGTAAACCATCTTTGGATGCGTTGGCTTTGGTCTTCAACTTTTAAGACATAAAAAGCTATGAGGTGAACTGTTTTCATGATGCTGCCCATGAATGAAATTTGAAACCATGCATGTGTAATTCAGTAATTAAGTTCAAAATCATGCTCATTGTTTCTTTTATTTCTAAGTTGCCCTTTTTTTGCATTCATCAGGCGAGGAAGTAAATTATGCTGATGCTGATTCAAACACCGCGGGTGAGGAAGTATCTTCATGGCTGCTGAACATGAGATTTGCTGCATGGATGGTCAAATCATCGCCTTAGATTTGCGATGGCCCGACTTTTATATTGCGATTTCCTGTGGTGGCTACAACATTTGATAATTCTCAGAATGTGTGATATGTATGTACCGAGTAGTGTATCGTTTGCAAGTTCCTATAAGTGTGAACTCTCTTCTAGTTTTCCTATTTAATTTTTTTTCATCGAGGTAAGTACAAACTCTTTGACTATTCATAACTGATTACCCTATTGAATTTTATGTGTGATAATCAATATATGTTTGCTACAATATCTTTGTTCCGCTATCCTTTCTGTTTGCTTCACAAAGTGTGGCATATTCAAATACATGCTGCTAGCAGTATGACAGGTCGCTTATTATCATAGTAGGGGATATTTCGTACTTCAGAATCTGCCAATAGTTGGAGCAGATATTCAAGTAAAACCACACCTATAAAAAATTCCTTAGGGTTGAAACGCGATGAAGATTCCTTAGAATTGGAGAAGGCAACATCGCACATCAGAGCTACGCTGCATGGAGCGAGGCAACGATGAACCAGTCATTTGCACACGAAGAGGGCGAGGGTAGAGGAAAAAAAACATTGACTTTTTTGTACTTTGTCATTCATGGATTTGTTTTTCCGTGGCAATGCATGGGCATTTAGCTAGTACTATATCAGTTCTGATTTTTTGGTCGGTTAGCCCCAACGTCTCCTATTTTTTAGAGAGTTATTATTATTCCCACATTTAAAAAAAAGATCGCAACATAATGGCTTCAAAGAACCAAATATTAGCGAAGATAATATATATAATGTACGCAGAATAGAATTTCGTATGGCGAAAAGAAATGTATGGGAAAACGGATGTCCACGCCAAACCAATTTTTTTTTGACTAGAATAAACAAAATAGATAAAGGAAAACCGTCCACAAAAAAAGGAAAAAGAAAAGCAAATCCAGGGAAATCAAATTAAAATAAAAGGCAGTGATCACGTTAGCAAAAATGCAAGTAACAAATAAATTCAAAATATTCTTAAAATTCCATGGGTCTCACCCTAGTATAAAAAACCACAGAAAATTTTGAGAGGGGGTTTTGTAAAACACTTTAGAGTTTAGACTTTAGACTTCAACATATTAGCAAGGTTTTGATTGGGGTTTCAATTATGACTAATACAATAATTGGATAGGGTGAACTGCACTTTATTTGATAATAACCATCAAGGTTCTATTAAATATGTTTCTCGGATTGAGTCCTCCCGCATGTGCCGCTTGCCGTCGGTGCTAACATGTACGTCATGGAGGAGGCCCCATGGCACTTGTGGGACTACATATAGCCGCATACAATCAAAGCGTCGAGGTCGCAAGTCTAGTTCTTCGGCCTCAGGGGGAGCGACGACACCAACCCCTTCGACGCGTTGACCCACGCGTGGATGTGGATCTCGTTAGCGAGCCACGACACCAATTCACAATACAAGTACCTTAGCACAATGGAAGCATTCTTCGAAGCAATACTGTGCCCATAAATTTTTGAGAAGTATGTTGTTTCATACAAAAGTAATTAAATATTATGTGAATACATTTCATGACAGATCTAGTGAAATTAATTTGATATTGCTCATATTGGTAAACCTTTTTCTATATAACCTAAAATTGTATGACCCATACAAATGATAAAACTACTTATGTTACGAATCAGAGTGAGTATGAACACACCGGGAGATTTTGTGAATGAATTTTGAAAAGCGATTTTTTTTCTTTTGTTTCTTATTTTGCTTACCATAACTGGGTGTAGTTGTTGTAGGAGTCGAGTTTCTAGCCCTTGCGGGTGTCGGCGGCCAGCACCACGAGCGCCGCTAGGCAGAGCCCCGCGTCCGTGACCCGTGCCACCAGCGCCGTGCGCTGAAGCACCGCCGTGCGGTGTACATGATGTTGGGCAAGGGCCGGGCGGGCAAGTACGATCAGCCCCGTCCCCTAGTCCCGTACCCGTTCGACGGAATGCACTGGTGCTGGCGCGGGCACCGTGGTAGGCACAGGCGGTGGCTGGGAGGGGGTTTCCTCCTCCTCCGACCAGTCGCCACCCCCCTCGCGCTGCTGCTGCTGCTCGCACCGGCAGTGCCAGCGGAGGATCATCTGGATCGCTGCCAGCTGCGCGCGGAGGCAGAGGCGGCGGCGACGGCGACGGCGACGGCTGTACCTCGGTCATCGTTTGGGGGAGGAGAGTTTGGTTGGGAGGGGAGTGGGGGTTAGTTCGTAGTGGTGCTCGGGAAAAAGTTTTGGAGAGTTTGGATACTTGGATTGGAGGATCTGTGTTCTTTTTTTTTTGCGAAAGGTTAATTTTCATTAATCAACCACAACCATTACAGTCCTGTTGACACAAAAGGTCAATCTCATCAGGCACACAGTGCAACCAAACCGCAGTTTTAGGCAAAGAACGTCCTAACTGGGCTAGCGTATGAGGAGGTTTATTTTGCTCACGTTTAACCAAACTGAAAACATGCTGACGACTAAGTAAAAGCTGTCTGGCATCTCCGACCAGGGCTGCTACTGGCGATCTATTCGGCTCTGGTGCTTTGATCATATGCGTGAGTGTAGAGCAGTCCGTTTCCACCATGAGTTTGTCCGAACTATGAGCAAGCGCCAGGTTTAAACCTTCTAGCAACGCTGCTGCTTCAGCTTCCAAAGCACTAGTGCATCTCTGAATGAATCTGCATGAAGCAAAGATAGTTGCACCTGTGTGATCCCGTAGGATCATGCCGGCACCTCCTGTGCCCTCCTCCTCATGCCAGGAACCATCTATGTTAAGCTTTACCCATCCCAAGGGGGGTTTCATCCAACGCTCTGTGGTACTGCTAGCGCCCGACAGCATTTTATGTGGGTTGTTCCAAGTTCGACGCCCGCTGTAGTCGACCACCGTCTTCCCCTTGGCGATGTCTGCATTAGGGTGCTGCTATATGTTGAGTAATGTGTGGATGTAGCCGGATAGGAATCTGCTTGATGCTGCTACAGGGGGCGCAGGCTTCTCATGATACACCATGTTTCGGACATGCCAGTTTCGCCAGAGCGTCATGATCACAGGTAGGCGCTCCTCGTCCGAGCAACGATCAAGTAAATGGATGATCCACTCGGGCCCTGTGTTGTCATCGGTTTCCAACTTGGGCATGTTCCAGAATTTCGCCATCTCCGTCCATAACCGCCGGGCTAGGGGGCATCTGCAAAGGGCATGGAAAGTGGTCTCCTGTTCCATTCCACATAAAATACATATGTCAGAAACCTCCAGCTTCCTTTGTGCTTATTTTCATGAGTAGCGAGAGAGTTCGTCGCAACACGCCATGGAGGATCTGTGTTCCACCGCGTGCAGTAATATGATTCTACAATCGACACCGGTACTATTGCCTTAGCTGTCAAATTTTCATATTCACGTGAAACTAGCAGGATGACCCATGTATTTACGCAGGTAGATTTAAATTACTGCATGTTAATATATATGATTTTTTCCGTGTCAGGCGTCTCTCCATGTGATTAATTTTTATTCAACTTAATTCGCAATACATTACCATTGAATCATTGATATATCAGCATTTGTCTATGTGATTAATTTTTTATATTAAAAAAGTAACTCTCAGTAAAACATGATTGAATTTTAGTAGAAATCTCTCCATCGAAAGTACGTTGTTGGTACGGAACTTGTGTAAGAATGGAAGACCGGTGTACGATATTGGGGACCATGGCTTTTCATGCAAAATCATAGAGTTGTGTGCTAACCTTTACTTTTCCCTCTTCTATTCATGCTCATCATTGTCCATATATGGACGGCACCCAAACCAATGGGTAGGGTATGAGTCTACGTATTCGCATGTGCATGACCCATGGGCGACCCGATTAGTCGTGGGTCGGGCATGGGTACGAGTCTATGCCCATGGGTTACCCCGATGGGCTACCCGATTAATATTGGTAATTTTAAAATATTTTATTTAATGTTAAATGTGCGTCACTAGATAAATGTACACCATATATACGTAAGCTAATACCCACGTACAACTATACTACTGCCAACATCGCACAACTGGTAGGCCCACACGAACACAACATCTGAAATCTGACCATCTCTAGCCTTCTCTCACACTAACAGGGTTGCCCGCGCAAGCAACATCCTTAGTGTTTTTAATAATTTGTGTAAATAAGTTTAAGAAAGAAACTACATTGATATTAAACATTGTGCATTGTTTATTCTTAAAAAAATCTCTAAGAACTGCTATATTGTCCATCAGCATGTTCTTTTGATTAAAACTTTGATCACAACTATTTACTGAAATATATTCAAAGCCCAAGAGAACTTCACATTGTTAAAGAATTTTTGGATAAGTTTATAATTATATATTTTGGAGATAATGGTAGTCTGAACCTGATGCAACAACGTTATAGAGCTAAGGGAGTAACTGAGATCATACAAATCTTGCAAAATAATACATAACCTTATTATACTTGCTGACATAAATCTATTCAGCTCTGAAACATCGGCTTTTAATATAGCAGGTTTTGTACTATCTTCCATACCAGTGAGCATCTAGACATTTTCTTCTTTTGTTGCACAATTCATGACCCGAGATGCGCTGCTTCTTTGGCAATATTGAGGAGATAGACTAAGTATAATGGCAATCCGATCAATCATCCTATGGTGGGGGTGCAAAGTATTGGAGACAATTTATAGATGTAATTGTCCTGAGTTATAATCATAAATATGGCATCCATGTGCAAGGTATATTACGCAACAAATAACATCTAAGAAATGAAATAACTACAACTACAGGGTTTATAAACAATATATATAGTGCCTGATTAATTTGAAAGAAACACCGGGAGCTTCAAAGATGAGTATCATTGCTAGAGAGAAAAAAATGGAAAATTAATGTGATGATGTAGAACTCACGAAAGAGTGTGCAAACTTTTTTCATCTCCTCTAACCCCCTTTCATAAGAAATAAACCATCTTTATGAATTATTTGGGACCCACAAAAAGTAATTAATTTGAACACAAGGCAACATTCTCTAAGCACAATAATATAACTTGGAGATATCTCCTAAAGGGAATTCAAAAGTAATTAGAGAAGAAACAAAGCATAATTTAGAAATGCGGTTTTCTGAACCTAATAACATAAAAAAATTATGTGTCCTAGCAATTGATTATGAATATCCCTGCGAACATAGGGGATATTTCATACATTTTTGGCCATGGAAATAGACAAACTATGATGAACCTCCCAATAGCACACGTTGTACAAATGTTGGATAAACAATAGAATGCAAGCTGAATGAGATTAGCCTTCTAGAAGACTAATTTTTTTGTAGAACATGACAGAAAAAATTCCATGCATTTAGCATGGGGGCATTTAGCGTGGGACTTGCCCGGTAATTCAAGCAGTTATTTCGCACTAAATGTAAACAGTCAAAGTTATTTGGCTGTCTATATGTACAACGTCGGCACACAATTGATTCATACTTCAGATATCTTTTTTAAATCATATAGTTATGTAGATGGGTATTTTGAAAAGTGTTGACTATCTCTACTGAGAGGGAATAAAATAACTAATATAAAGTAAAAAGTACTAATCAAACCCGACTTCAGAAAGAAACACATAAATACGTATGCACACATGAACAAAGTTCTTTTCCCGATGAGGTAAAACTTGGGCAATCTCATTGTTACAATAAAGAGGCAGAGCTAACATAATCTACTTGTAGACTTCTTTTTACAAGACATGACTCTACATTGAATGTGTAGATAGTATAGGCACAAAACCAAACACAATGTGAAGTGTTCCATACATTTGGAAAGTGAATTTAGCACCCCGCTAGAAATTGGTTGATTCTCTGGTTGTGCATAGAAAGTACTTGGTTGTTGTGATGGTAACAGGTGATCATGAAGGTAATATCTATCTTGTAGGTGATATGCACATGTGGGAAGTTGGTAATATAAGACCGGCCAAATCATGTTGCTATCTTGTAGGTGATATCTATCTTATGGAGTTCAACGGCCTTTAACTAAAATCTTGAGAACATAATCCATGGCATACTAGCTTGGTTCTAGCAAAATACATGTGTGGCAATGCCGTAAAGTATTTCCATTCATTCATTTTCACACCGATGACTTCACGTGTATACATATGCTTTGTGCAATGCTTAATACTTATCCTTGTCTATCAAGATTGAAGATATCACCATGGCACAAACCACCAAATATGTCAAAATAAAACATCCAACAATATACCAAATTCGATGGAATTAGAAATTGTAGGGATCAAGCTCACAACATGTGAAGAAATCCAACTGTGATCAAATAGCATCAAAATGAGTAGCACATTGTCAATACTTTATCTTATAATTTCGCATGGCTTCCTATAGGTTGTAGGTAAGAAGCCTAATCATGTTGCTATCCCATTGACCTGCAGTGCAAATCAACAGGAGAAGTGGATATTTGCTCCAAGACTGCAAACATAACATATGTCGCTTAGAAATAAACATCCTATGCTTATTCACATTTTTTTATTTCTTTCATTTTCTCAGTTAACCTTTATGTTCTGGGTCTTGCATTGTTACCTTGTAACCTCCCCTCTTAATTACTGCAACAGCAGAGGCTTCAAAAAATATGTAGACTCCATCAATGCAAAAAAGATGTTTTGTTTTTGAAAATTTAGCAGAGTGGCCCATGCACATGCTTTTGTAAAGTGTTACTCGACCCAAGCTTAGCTATTTTTTCCTTGAGCTTTGCATTTTTATCTTCATATTGTGTCTCGTTTATTTATTTTGTCTTTCTCTTTTTGACTATGCGATAGGGATCCGATAGATTGATCTTTCTTAAGTCTTAGTTGAGTAAGCTTGGGCCTCTTTGATTCGAAGGATTTTCATAGAGAAAAGAAGCCATACCTTATCGCCAGAAGCGTGCTTGAAAATCTGGCTCTATGATGTGAAGGATGGATGTATGGTCTACCAAAAAATATTCATGCAATAATCATTTTATAAATTAATTGTAACTTAGATATTTGAGATAAATAGATTAATTACCATAACACAATAACATCCGCATTGCAATTACTAACTTGCTATGTCTCATATGTGAAGAGGGACGTGCAAGTTTAAACGGGACTGGATACATTTATTTTTGTATGTAATGTTATGTCGTGAAGGATAGGATTGTATAAATATTAGGATTGTACATTTGTGTGCGCTGGTTACCGTCCATCTATAGTTATTACTGATTTTTTTTGTCCTAGAATACACAATAAACTATTTAAGATATAATACAATAGTAATGGCTAAATCATTGTGGTATTATGGGGTAACTTATACAATTTTATCTCAAATGCAATTGGTTGATCCACGACGTTATACATTAATAAAATAATTTGCTATCTCAGGACTAAGTTTTTCTTAATTCTTAGTCAACCAAGCTTAGCCACTTTTGCCTTGAGCAATGGCAGATTCAGGCCCCAGGCAGCCCGGGCGGCGGCCTGGGGCGTGAGGCCCAATTCGTTTGTTGACTGTAGCATTAACTGCAGCTACAGTGCTACAGTATGAGCCCTGCCTGGGGCCTGGCCCATTCCTGGGTCTGCACTCTTTGACTTGATTGATAATCTCCCACCTGTGATAGTCGTCAAGGTCCTGGTTACCATGTGGGCTATATGGTGGGCAAAGCGAAAGGCTGTTCATGAGAAGGAATTCCAAAGTCTGCTGTCAACATTCAGTTTTATTGAGAGATTCCTAAACGACGTACAGGAAGCGGGCAAAGCTCGGCGCCCGTCTTCCCGACCATTACAACCTGGCCCTCGAACGATGCAAGGCAAATGGCTCGCTCCAGAAGCAGGTTTTGCCAAGATCAATGTTGACGGAGGTTTATCTCGCGCCGGTGATCGTGGAGCTGCTAGTGCCATCTGCCGCGATGCTGCTGGTAACTTTTTGGGTGCATCAGCAATAGTTGTTCCAGGGTTAATTGATCCAGCGAGCCTTGAGGCTTTGGCGTGCAGTGAAGCCTTGTCTCTGGCTTTTGACCTTAATCTCACAAGAGTGCATGTGGCCACGGATTGTATGGAAGTGGTGACGAACGTCAGGGAAGAAAATCCTTGTGCTTACGCTACTATTGTCAAGGAGTTCATTACCAAACGGCGGATGTTGGCTAGCGTTTCACTATCACATGAGAGTAGAAGTAACAATTTTGAAGCTCATAACTTAGTGAAAGCAGCATCGTCGTTTGGGGCAGGCCGTCATGTCTGGCTCATGTCCCGGCCGTCTATTATTTGTATCCCCCATAACATTATGCAATAAAGTTTAGACGGTGATTCTAAAAAAAAAATCATTTTTATTTTTATCATGTGTCTCATCCATTTGTTTTAATTTTTATTTTTGACTAAGTTTTCACTCAATTGAGTTTTGCCAAGTTTTAGTCAGCCAAGTTTAGGCATATTTGACCCGGAAGATTTTCATAGGTTAAATAAACCATACCTTTTTTCATTGAATAAGCCATACCTTATTATCAGGACGTGTTTGACGATCTAGTTATGTGATGTGATAAGTTGGCTTTGCGACTTGATGGGTGATTGTGAGTTGCCACAAGATCTCTGGAGACCTATTAGTCACCGCAAGTGATCGAAGCGTGCTTGATGATGACTGCCTTGCCTTGCACTTTTGCCTGGTCGGCTTTCTGCACGGAGACGCGAGCCGGGTCCATGCTCTGCAGTTCTCTGTGTTTCTGCTTCATTTGTTCTTCCACACTGCGTACAAGAATATGACTTCTTAAATCGTTTAGAAAGACCACTAAATATGTTACTTCCTAGATGTACTACAGGAAAAATAAATAAAGCCGAGTATGTTTCATACTCGGCGAAGCACCAAATAAACTCGGCATAGATTAAGCCGAGTACTGCACTCGGCTTACGACTCTCGGCTTCAGATAGACCGGCTTATGCCGTGTAAGCTGAGTGCTGTTTTGGGGATACTTGGCGTAGATGTAAGCCGAGCTAAAAAGGGAGGCTCTCGGCGAAATAAAGTGACATGACGGCCGGCCGAGGCTGACGGAGGTGCCAGGTGAGAGCCACAGCAAGCCGAGTGTCATTTTAAGCCGAGGGCTGTTGTGCAGTCACGGCTTAGAATAAGCCGAGTGTCGCTGTTAGCTGACGGCCCCGCTCGGCTTACTTATCGTGCAAAGCAGCTCTTAGATGCTGCCATGTGTCCGGTGTAAGCCGAGAGCTCCGTGACAGCACTCGGCTTATTCTAAATCTGGGCAGTACCATTTTGGACCTAGGGTGCGTAAGCCGAGTGCAACACTCAGCTTACAGCCCATATTGCTTTTTTTTGTTTGCTTGTTGGAACAACCCTGCAATTCAAACAACAATATATATAGAAGTATATCCAACATGTCCAGCAAGTTCACAACCATGTATATAGAACCAAGCATGCATACATAATACTGTACAACCATATGGAACCAAGATGCAAGTTCATAACCATATATAGTTCCAAGTTCACAACCAAGCAAGGGTTCCAAGTTCACAACCAAGCATGGGTTCCAAGTTCACAACCATATATATGGAAGCCCATATACTAGCATAAGTTCACAACCAAGCTTGAGTTCGAAGTTCACAAATAAGATTAAGATAAGAAGTTCATGAACACCAATCACCACACACTCGGAGTAGAAGATGACCTCCGTGGACACGAGTTCTGGATATGCTTCGTAATAGTGTTCATATTTTGTTGGAGCATCTGCAAAAGAATCACAACAAATAATTTCATTAGTTAATGGTGTTGGTTATGTCTTATAGAAAAGAAGAAAAGAAGTAACATTCGATCCGATGTACTAACCGTGGACATGATAACATCAACACTACAATGACGACGAACTGGACAAAGATTATCAAGTTCTTCAGCCCACCAAACCTGATCTGACCTGCACCCTTGCCTACTCCAACATCGCTCTTTGCTCTGAGCACCGACTTGGAGTAAGCATCTTCTGCCTCCTGCCTAGCCGAAAACCCTTTATAGGAGCTATGGTTGTAACCGGACACCTGTTCATTGCATGCCTCCCATGAATCGTACACTCCTGGACACCTCCCTCTATACACCACATACCACCTCATCTACCAAGACAGAAGAACAAGATTTGAACAAGCAAGAGAAGCAACCGAAGGTTAGAAGAACACATGGAACATAAGCAACATAAGCATTAATGATACATATACCCAAAAGCATCGTCACAAGTTCTACTGAAGTTCTATTCCGAGTCAAAATCAGCAGCTACATTTAGTACATCAACATCAGTCTATCTAACTAAGGCTACTCCGAGAATGGAGCTCTACGCAGACTGGTAGTCGGTGAAGCCGGTGATCGTGGAGTCAGAGCAGGTGGGCATCCCCCCTCCCCCCCAGTGGAAGATCCAGCATCCTCGACACAGGCGGTCGGCAGACTCAGCGGGATCGGGTCATCGCTTTCCTCAGGCGGCGCTTTTTTCTTGGCGAGCTCGTCGAAAAACTTCTGCTGCTCGGCAAGGAGGCAGACCATCATCTGGCAAATTACCTCGGCCTTCCGCTCATCCTGAATGGACTGGTAGACCACAGGGTCCTCGGTGAGGAGCCTGCGAGTTTGCCTAAACGAGCATGGCCAAGTAGTCCTCACTGGCACGCTCGGCCACGACATGCGCCATGCGGTCCACATCCTCCTCTCCCAGGGAGTCGACCCTAAAGGGAGTGGAATCATCGGGCGACGCCATGTCCGCGAGGTCGGTGCTAACAACTAATAATTCATTAATGAAAAATGTGTCACAAAGGAAATATAATTTAACTTAGAAGGCTCATTTATTCGGCATGTGGGTTGACTTTCGGTCTGTCGATGATCCCTTCAACAACTCTCATCTCTCAAGTGGTGGTGTATATGGTGGGCACTCCCTCACCGGTACTTCGACTGTCGGTGATGGTCATTGTTGTACTTCCCCTCCAGCTTTACCAATGTCTCACAGGAGGAGAAGTACAATAGCGACCCCCCTACGACAACAACTGGTATCCTCCTCTCAAAACATCTCTCATCTCTCAAGTGGTGGTATAAATGATGGACACTCCCTCACTGGTATTTCGACCATCAGTGATGGTCGTTACTCATCCTCCCCCTCCTGCATTACCAAGGTCTAGCACAAGGAGAAGAAGGAGAAATGACCCCCTATGACAACAATCGGGATCCTTCCTCCAAGAACATCGATCTGTCAAACAGGGAGCCCCATCGAACTGAAAGTCAATCCTAAACCTAGAAGGCTCGCCTTCAACAATTCGAGACCATTTCACCATAACCATAACACTTTCCATACATATATCATCAGTACTACGGCATAATTAAATGATTACATTGTTCAACAATACTAAGACATAATTATGCAGTACATAGATTAATATTACATAATTAAACAGTACTAGGATAGACTGGCACTACTACGGACAGTCTACTCTAATAGATCAAAAGAAACCATAATGCGTAAGGAGCTCGATGGTCTCTGGGTCCGCGTCAAGCTCGTCCTCGTCCTCAAAGACGAGGTCGATTACCTCTGGAGGTCCACCAGAGAGGCCTGCCTCACCATCATTGTGGGTAGCCGGCTGCACCACCTCCCCATCATCGTCGAGAAAGTACCCCTCCCCATCGAGCTCGTCAAAAATCTTGTCGACCTGCGCGGAAATTATGGCATTCATCTCGGTGTCCTCCTTCTTCCTCAGCTCCTTCTGCTTATTGGCCCAGAATTCAAGCTCCACCGCCATGAGATGGGGATTTGCCTCGGCGTACTTAGCCATGGCCACCTCATCCATCCTGGCCAGGCGGTGTGCCTTCTCCTCCTTTGGGGAATACATCCGGTAAGGAGGGGTAAGGAACACCGCATGCTTGGCATCTTCAGGGACGTTGAGGTCGGACGAGCCCCGGCCATACATGCAAGCTACCATGTTGTACGCACGTGCGGTGAGCTTGAGGGTATCGAACGTGCTGAGCCACAACCGATCACCGTCACAGGTGATCTTGGCGGCATAGCAGCGCGACTCCCGAAGTCGAACGCCATGAAACCTGCTCATGGGAGGGTGACGCGGCGCCATCCTACTGCACGAACCCCTGCGACAACATTCCCGGTGTCAAACTTTATTTTGCAATATTAAAGAATAAATGATGAATACCCAGCCCTATCACTTCCTCTCTTTAGTAGAAGGCTCGTTTATTCAACGTGTGGGTTGACTTTCAGTCCGTCGATGCTCCCTTCAACAACTCTCATCTCTCAAGTGGTGGTATATATGGTGGGGCACTCCTTGCCTGGTATTTCGACTATCGGTGACGGTCGTTACTCCCGTCCCTTCCTGTGTTACCAAGGTCTCACAGGAAGAGACGAGGAGCAATGACCCCCCTATGACAACAGCCATTATCATTCCTCTCATAAGATCTCTCATCTCTCCCTGTTATTTCGACCGTCGGTGATGGTTGTCCTTCTCCTTCTCCCCCTGCTTTACCAAGGTCTCAGAGGAGGAGAACGAGAAGGACCGACCCTCTAGGACAACGGTCGGTAGCCTACCCCCGAGAACATCTCTTACAAAAGAAGCACCATCGGACTGAAAGTCAACACACTACGTATCGAATATCGGTGCAGACATGTGGCCCCTAAACCCCTAACCTAGAAGACAACTTGACACCATTTCACCCTAATTCTAACATAAATCCCAAACAAGTACAAGCTAGAGCCCATTACTAAGCACAACCATTTAAACTAGAAAACAGCGGTAGCATATGAACTATACACAGGAGCCTATCAACATGAGCAGAAAACTATGAACTTGTATAAAAAGCAAACATTCTCTCATCTCACCGCTCTCTCACCCCTCCCCCACCCAAACCCTACCCTCTCGGATCACACAAGGCATGAAATATATTACTCCCTCCGATCCAAATTAACTGTCGCTGCTTTAGTACAACTTTGTACTAAAGTTGTACTAAAGCAATGATAATTAATTTGGATCGGAGGGAGTACATGAAATATACACAAATAGTTTAGCTGCTGCCACACATATACCTAAAGAAAACTAGAAATTTACCTAAAGCAATATACATGAGCATATACCTAAAGAAAACTATGTGTTTATTCCTAAAGTAATTTTATTTATATACATGAGCATATACCTAAAGAGAACTATGTGTTTCTTCCTAAAATATTTTTATTTATATACATGAGCATATACCTAAAGAAAACTATGTATATACATGAGCATACACATGCCACACATCTACAGAACAATTTACAGCCACATTTTATTTCCGTTCTCTTCCTAAAGAAAACTAGAAATTTACCTAAAGCAATTTACCTAAATCTCCACATCACACACATATATATGTGTTTCTTCTACTGCACGGCAGCACATCTACACGTGTTTTTTTCCTCTATTCTGTTTCTACAACAGCATCAGCAGTAGCACATCTACAGCAGCAAGCAGCAACACAGCAAGCAACAGCAACAACACATGTACAGAGCAAGCAACAGCAGCAGAGGAGGCTCACCGCCGGAGTTGTAGCCGAGGCAGAGGCAGAACCACACTGCGGTTGTGGTTGGTTCAAGGCAGCAGCTCGAGCACGGCCACACTGATGAGCGGCTCGAGCACCGCCACACCACGAGCACCACGCAGCCACGGCCACACCGAAACCCTAGCCCGGAGAAATTTGTCGCCGGCGACCATGGGACGAGGAGAGGAACGGCGCGACGATGAGGAAGAGGTAGAGCTCGAGGAGGAGCACATCGGACCGCATCGGAATAATCCGGTGACGGCTGCGGGTAGAAGGGGGTCACGGTGGGGCGGCTGCACGATGGGTGAGAAGGGGAGGTGGGGGCGAAGGAGGCCGGCCGGTGGGTGCCGGCCATGGAGGAGGGGGCGGTGGGCGGTGGCGATGGCAGTGGCGATTTGGGAGGGCGGCGGGGATTTGGGGGGAGGGGGTGGAATGCGGCGATTTGGCGGCGGAGCAGTGAATTTGGGGGAAATGAGAAGAGAAACGGCGGGAGGAGGGAAATTTCGCGAAGTCCCTCCCGCTAATACGAAGCCGAGTACACGGGTACTCGGCTTATGAGACAGTAAGCCGATTATCTTTTCACTGCCAGTGGGCTTACATTTTTTTAAAATTATATGTTTCCTTTGACTTTATTACCTGTATGTTTTTCCTTTGACTTTATTTATGTTTTTCCTCAACACCGTTACCGACATCAAAGTTGTGAGGCAGGTCCCACATCAAAGTTGTGCATTGGGTATTTAAACATTACACCATCCTTTCATACATATATTTGGGCCACATGCAGGTGGAGGTGGCTTTACGACCCTCCCTCGCACGGTTTTCAATGATGCACCCATCCGTGAGGCCCGCGTGGTCTAGGGCATTGGCTGGCAGCGAGAGGGGGTTGACCATGGTGAATTTCTCTTGGTTTGTGTCTGGGTAGGTCATGGTGACATGCCAGGCCAAGTTTGCTCGCATGTGTTCACAAGATTCCCTCCCGTCGGCTCGAAGTGGGGGACGAGCAACCTAAGTCATGAACCTTCCTGTCGGACTGTCCGTTTTGTGAGACAGGTGCCACATCAAAGTTATGCATTGGGTATTTAAATACCACACCACCGTTTCATACATATATTTTGGCCACATGCAGGTGGGGGTGGTTTTCCGACCCTCCCTCGCGTGGTTTTCGATGATGCGCCATCCGAGGCCCCGCACGATCTAGGTCTTTGACCCGTAGTGAGACGAGGTTGACCATGGTGAATTCCTCTTGGTTTGTGTCAGGGCAGGTCATGGTGACATGCCAGCCAAATTTTGAGCGCATGCGTTCACAAGATTCTCTCTCGTCGGCTCGAAGTGGAGGACGAGCACCTTAAGTCGTGAACCTTACTGCCGGACTGCCCGGTTTGTGAGGCAGGTGCCACATCAAAGTTGTGCATTAGGTATTTAAACATTACACCACCCTTCATACATATATTTGTGCCACATGCAGGTGGGGATGGTTTTTCGACCCTCCCTCGTGCGGTTTTCGACGGCGCGCCCTTCTGTGGGGCCCCCGCGGTCTACAACGTTGATCGGAAGCAAGAGGGGGTTGCCCATGGTGAATTCCTCTTGGTTTGTGTCAGGGTAGGTCATGGTGAAACTATTTCGTGGGAGGGAGAGAGAAAGCCAGATAATGCATGGCATGTGTATGAGAGACTTGGAATGAGAATGGAGAGCCCTCTCCACCTCTATTTATAGGGTGAGGCAAGGGGTAGGCAAAAGTGGGGCTCCATGGAGGAGCCCTCCTTGGCCGGCCACCCCTTGAGCAGCCCCCTCAAAAGGGGTTCCCACCCTTCCATATCATCGTCTAGATCTTTTGGGAAAAGCCCCAAAAGGTGGCTTTCCAAAAAGCAACCAAATAGTGTTTCACTATTCACTATTCATGAAAATATTTTTCCGCGACCGTTAAATCCAAAAATATTTCTGTAGGTCCAGAACATTTCCAATACCCCCTAAAATAATTCTGGACGCGTTCCGAAACATTTCCAGGTAGGATGATTTTCATCTCCGAAACACTTCTGGTTTTCTCTCCGGAACTATTCCGTTGTCTCCGAAACTTTTCTGGTGACTTTCTCTCAGACTCCCTATCTAGTATTCAGCAGATAGATTACCCTAAAGTGTGTGACCCTGTAGCTTCGGTGAAGTATAGACATGACCAGAACACTTTCCGATCAATGATCAATAGTGGAACCGTGGACATCCATATTGATCCCTATACCCACACGAATGAATATTCGAGTGAACCTGCAGTTTGCCGTGTGCTATTCCTGTTGCTTCATGATATGTTATAAACACCCGAGGTGAGACCGATCGGCATCCCTGTGAATCAACAACTTGTCAACTATGCCAGTTACCTCGTTACCGGATTTGTCCTCTATTCTCGTTTTCGCGTTCCGGCATCCTTGTGATCAAATCAAATTGTGTCTGGCCAGACGATGATGGATACCGTAACACCGAGATGGCCCTAAGAATATCTCTCCATCGCCAGAGGAGCAAATCCCAATCTTGAGCTATCTAGTTCCTTGTCATACTTTTCCGTGAACCCGTAAGCTGCCGTAATAGCCACCCTTTTACAGATGACGTTTAACAAATCCCAAAGTTCACGAAGCAAGCATGATGGAACTCGATACTCTCATGGTCTAAGGAATTATACAAACATTAACTATTCCTGTGTTATTAACCATTTACTTGTGATGAATGTATCTCATAGCATAACATCAAATTGGGTCGATTCAACACAAGTGTTCTCCTAACATTGTGCCCTCAAAATTGCCGGCATAGTCATGCCCATGATCAGGAAAACATGACCATCATGCAACATTTGAGCTAGTCTTAAAGGCATGACTAGAAATACATTTTACCGTTTATTATACCACACATGCACATGAGTTTCTCTCCGAGCCTCGTGGTTATTGCAGACTCGAGAATCATTGCAGTTATAGCATGGAACATAAACATTAATTACAAACTTGAAGATACAAAATAACTATTATCATTGCCTCTAGGGCATATCTCCTACAGACTCCCACTTGCACTAGAGTCAATAATCTAGTTACATGGCTTCCCTAACACAAATGGCTATCCGATGCTGCTCATGCTTTGCTCGTGGTAGAGGCTTTGTCATCGGGTCTGACACGTTCAGATCCGTGTGAACTTTGCGTACTTTCACTAAACCCACTTCAACATGATGTCGAATGAGTTTATATTTGTGTTTAATATGTCTTGTCTTATGGTGCGAACATGGCTCTCTAGCCTAAGCCACGGCGCCACTATTATCATAATAGATCTCAACCGGGTCCAGCGCACTTGGAACCACACCAAGGTCTTCAAGAAACTGCTTGATCTAGACCACCTGCTTGGAGGCTTCCGAAGAAGCAACATATTTCGCCTCTGTCATAGAATCCGCCATAGTTTTTTGTTTGGAACTTTTCCAGTCAACTGCATCACCGTTCAAAATGAAAACGTAGCCTGATTGAGATTTGAAGTCATCTGGGTCAGTCATGAAGCCTGCATCAGTGTAACAACTTACAATGAGCTCTTCATGACCTCCGTACACAAGGAGCAAATCCTTGGTCCTTCTGAGGTACTTAAGAATATTTTTTACTGTGGCCCAGTGTTCCAATCCTGAATCACTTTGGTACGTGCTGCTAACACTTAGCGCATAGGAAACATCTGGTCTTGTATATAGCATGGCATACATAATTAAACCAATTGTCGAAGCGTATGGAACATCATTCATTTGTACTCGCTCATCGAGAGTCCGAGGGCACTGATTCTTGCACAGTACTGTGCCAGGTGACATTGGGAGTAGGCCGTTCTTGGCGTTCTCCATATTAAACCTTTTTAATACCTTGTCAAGGTATATGCTTTGGCTAAGCGTTATCAGGCGTCTTGATCTATCTCTATAGATTCTGATGCCCAATACGTATGCCGCTTCGCCTAAGTCCTTCATTGCAAAACTCTTCTTCAATGAGTCTTTTATTTCGCTAAGAAAATTCACGTCATTGCCAATCAATAATATGTCATCCACATATAAGATTAGAAATGCTTTTGTGCTCCCACTAAATTTCTTGTACACACAAGATTCTTCGCCATTCCTGATGAAGCCAAACTCTTTGACCACTTCATCAAAACGAATATTCCATCTCCTTGATGCCTGCTTCAAACCATAAATGACCTTCTGAAGCTTGCATACCTTTTTAGCATCCCTAGGATTGACAAAACCTTCAGGCTATATCATGTATACTTCCTCTTTGAGGTTTCCATTTAGGAAAGCCATTTTGGCATCCATCTGCCATATTTCGTAATCGAAATAAGCAGCAATTGCTAACAGTATCCGTACAGACCTATGCATAGCTATGGGCGAGAAAGTCTCGTCGTTGTCAACTCCTGGAACTTGCGTGAACCCTTTCGCGACAAGTCTAGCTTTATGGACAGTAATTTTACCATCCACGCCTTTCTTTCTTTTGAAAATTCATTTACAACCAATGGGCTTTACGCCTTCTGAAAGTTCTACGAAGTTCCAAACTTGGTTTTCGTACATGGATTCCATTTCGGATTTCATGGCTTTGTGCCATTCCCTTGAGCTGGGCCCCGCCATCGCTTCCTTGTAGTGCACAGGTTCATCAACTTCATGGATGAAGACTTTGTTATGAAACCATTCAGGTGGCATGATGGCCCTACCTGATCTGTGCGGTTCAGTTACATACTTGTCTGAAGTTTCCGCATCACATGCGACAACTTCCGGCTCGGTTGTAGGGATAAATTGCGGAATTACTTCTGCTTCCATAGCCATATCAACGGTTGCCAAAGATTCACTAATCTCATTAAGTTGTACTGTCCTCCCACTTGATTCTTTCACGAGAAACTCTTTCTCGAGAAAGTGTCCAACTTTTGCAATTGCAACAAACACTTTTCCTTCGGACTGGTGGTAGAAAGAATACCCAATGCTGTTTTTGGGATAACCTACAAAGTAACATTTGTCTGATCTAGGTTCAAGTTTGCTTGGCTATAAATGCTTTACGTATGCCTCACAACCCCAAACCTTGAGATGTGACACATTGGGTTTCTTCCCATACCATGATTCAAATGGCGTCGTCTCAACAGACTTAGACAGTGCTCTGTTTAATGTGTAAGCGGCAGTTTCTACTGCGTAACCCCAAAAAGATATCGGTAGATCAATAAGAGACATCATCGACCTTACCATGTCCAACAGGGTTCGGTTACGTCGCTCGGACACTCCGTTTCGATGTGGAGTTCCGGGAGGCGTGAGCTGTGAAACGATTCCACGGTCACTTAGATGTTGGCTAAACTCATGACTAAGATATTCGCCCCCACGATCCGATCGTAGAAACTTAATCCTTTTATTACGATGATTTTCTACCTCATTCTGAAATTCTTTGAAGTTTTCAAAGGTTTCCGGCTTATGCTTCATTAAGTAGATATATCCATACCTACCTAGTGAAAGTCACGAAGTAAAAATACCCACCCCGTGCGGTTGTGCTCATTGGACCACATACATCACTATGTATTATTTCCAACAATTCACCCGCCCGTTCAAGATGACCCATGAACAGCGTCTTGGTCATTTTCCCCATCAAACAAGCCTCACATGTGTCAAATGATTCAAAATCAAAAGATGGCAAAACCCCATCTTTATGGAGTCTTTGCATGCGTTTCTTTCCGATGTGGCCAAGACGACAATGCCACAAGTAATTGGTGGTGGTATCAGCCTTCTTAAGGCGTTTAGCATTTACGATAAAGACATCATTTCCAAATTCAAGATTCAGTATGAAATGGCCCCCAACAATGGGTGCAAATCCATAAAACATATCCTTACAATAAAGTGAACGACCATTGTTCTCAGACTTGTAGGAATAGCCATCGTGTACCAAACATGATCCAGAGATAATGTTTCTACACAATGCCGGAACAAAATAATAGTTACTTAGTTCTAAGATAAATCCTGAAGGGAGACGTAGAGGCATAATGCCGACGGCTTGAGCGGTGATTCTAGCACCATTCCTGATGCGCATCACGACTTCATTCTTTGCCAGCTTGCGAACCTTCTGAAGCCCCTGTATCGAGTTGCAAATATGAGCAACCGATCCAGTATCAAATACCCAACACTTAGAATTTTTGCTAGCAAGCAAAACGTCAATGACATTAACATGTATAACAGTTATACCTTTCTTCTTATCTGCCAGGTACTTCTTGCAGTTCCTCTTCCAGTGTCCGGTGCCCTTGCAGTAGAAGCACTCAGTTTTAGTCTTGGCTCCGCCCTTAGAGTTGCTCTGGGAGCCGTTCTTACCGGCGCCCTTGCTCTTCTTGGACTTGCCTTTCTTTTTGAAACTGGCGGTTTTATTCACAAGCAACACTTGCTTGCGATTTTTCCGCAGTCCTCCTTCCGCAGTTTTCAGCATGGCGAGCAACTTGTTCGGTGTCTTGTTCATCCCATTCATGTTGTAGTTCATGATAAAACTATCGTAAGACGGGGGGAGTGAAGCAAGCAACATGTCTACTGCAAGTGCTGGTGGAAGAAAAAATTCCAGGGTTTTAAGCCTTTCAGCGTGGCCAATCAATTTGACCACGTGTTCGCCAACTAAACTTCCCTCAGCCATCTTGCACTCCATCATGGTCTTTGTTACATCATAATGTTTAGACCGTGCATTTTGCTTATACAGAGCATCCATTTCCCGGATCATATCTCAGGCGTTGTGGAATTCAACATGTTTTTGAAGCTCTGGACTCATGCAAGCTAACATGAGGCACTGCACTACATTGCAGTCATCATCTTTAGTGGCCCAGATATTTCTATCATCTTCCGGGGCAGTTTCCGCTAGTTTAGCTGGACGAGGTGTGTCAAGCACATAGTCTTTCTTAGCACTCCTGAGGACAATCATCAGGGTACGGACCCAGTCTGCATAGTTGTTTCCAGTTGCAGCTAACTTCTCTTTTTTTAACATTGGACCTAAGCTGAACGTGGCATTGCGAGCCATGTGATCTACAACGGTAAACACAAGTTTCACTTAGACTTTGTTCATAATTAATTTGCACTAGTGAATAAACAATTTTATTCTAAGGTGCGCTCGCACTCAAATCAATATCTCTCATAATTGATTGTGTGTGATACAAGACCCGCATTTCCATTCAATGCCATTGAACAAGATGAACACTGATGGCGCGAACTTCAATCGATAGGCAAACTTGCCGATCACATCTCTATGTGACTCTTGTTCATCTTTCTATGGGCGTGTTCCGAGCTCAGGATGATCATCCGGATTGTCAAGACAACCAAGTGATCTTGCTGCGAGGTCTCAACTCACCCTCCTCACACTTCTCTAATCGTTCGTACCCATGGAGATCATGTGATACCCGAAGAGATAGGTGCCGTGACGGTGCTACACTTGGGAGAACACTAACTACTTGATATTTTTAGTGAGAGATCACCCTAATAAAAAGCGACTACCGCGTAATCAAGAAGGGTGCATCAAGAGGGATAAACATCTCAGGCAATTCAGAATAGCATGATATGGTATAGCCCTTTATGACAGAGAAGTCTTCAATTTTTTCGTCTTCGGCATTTGCGTCGGTGTTCACCTTCGCGAAGATTGCCACCACCTTGTCGATGCACCAGATAATATCGCGAAGATTGCCACCACCTTGTCGATGCACCAGATAATATTGCTATCTTTATAACTAATAAATTTAGTGCATTACATAAGGTTGACACGTAGGTCATTTAAAGTGACAATCATATGGCTCTAGCCATCATACCGAATCATGACTCGCAGGTCATGTTAATTAATTTACATCATATAGTCATCTCATACATAATCAAATTAATATGAGAATTGCTATACCACATCACATGCCATCCTGCAAAACCAAGTTAGATGCCTCTAATCGGTTTATGCAAAAAAATTATTTTACGTGGCTTCTAAGGTTTTGACTTAAACCGCAGCTACCAACGTTTATCATCAAGTATGATTATTCAAGTTGCTAGATTTAACTTTGCGGGGCATATGAAACACGAGATAATAAAATATCGAGCCCCATACTAAACTTCGTCATACGCAAGAACCCCGTGCAGATCATATCTGCATTGCCCTTTAGTCTGCGAAACATCCATCTTTGTTTAATAATGGTAGAACCCAAAGAACTGTTAGCCCTTCATTGATCTGTCAACCAGCATACTCAGGAGCAGCATGGAAGGATCACGGATTGCCAGAACTTTGTAAGATTCGACCATGCCGTCAAGATCAGGACTACACAGATTCAAGGGAAGCAACAAGAACATCGGGTAATAGATTTCATCTGCTACCCGCACAAATAATTTTTAGCAATAGATCTCATCTACTACAAAATTATATTATGGTTGGAGATGAGACGGTGCTGGTGAAGATGTTGATGAAGATTGGACCTCCCATAAAGGAGGAAGCATTGATGATGATGATGGCTTCGATCTCCCCATCCCGGAGAGAAGTTTCCCCGGCAGAATCTCTCTGCCGGAGAGAAAAAGGGCCTCTGCCCCGGTTTCCGCCTCGAGACGGCGGCGCTTCGTCCTGAAAGTAATCTTATTATTTTTTCTAGGTCAAAACATACCATATAGGAGAAGAGGGGGCCAGGGGACCTGCTGGGCCACCACGAGCTATCAGGGCACGGCTAGGGGCTGGGCCGCGCCCTGTTAGCTCGTGGCCAGCAGGGGCCCCCCTCTGGTATATTTTTGGCCCAAAAATTCTTATATATTCCATAAAAATTCTCCGTGAAATTTCAGGTCATTTGGAGTCCAGTGAATTTTCTGCCATTTTCTTGGTTTTCAGGTCCAGAATTCCAGTTTCTAGAGATTTCCCTCTTTGTGATGTACCTTGCAAGTTCAGAGAGAAAAGGCATAAGAATTATATCAAAATAAGGAATAATGGACAGGAGTAACATAAATATCAATAGGAATTCATGATGCATAATGGACATATCAATTCCCCCATAAGAAAGTAACAATCCATTCACAATATTGAAGTATGAAGCATAAACACTATTGACAATCAACAAACTATGCTCTTGTTCATCGAGGCAATCACATTTCATCATATTCCAGAGAAGAGTCTATGTAAGAGCTTTCATTCTAGCAAGTTCACATACTCAACCATCATTTAGTCTTTTATGATTGTTGACACTCATTGCATATTTTTGGAGCTAGTGCTTTCCGATGAACACATAGGAAGATGGGGGCTTAATTGCTCTTGCCACCCAACTTATTTACCTCAAGGATAATGTCAACAGTAATGGTTCATGATCTCCTACATTCAATGGATATATTTATCTGGATCTATCCTCAACACATGATGCTTGCCAACTAGAAAGTTGATAGGATGGAGTAAGAATAAACTTTATTGACTGTTGCACATAAGTAGTTTCATGAAGATAAAAGACAGGCCCTTTGCAGAGGGAAGCAGAGGTTGTCATGCGCTTTTAAGTTGGATGTGCAAACTCTTAATGCAAAGGAACGTCACTTTATATTGCCCCTTATGATAGCAAACTTTATTATGCACTCTATCACTTTTATATCTTTGCCATCAGAAGATCGTACAAAGCTTATTTTCCCTTACAATAAAAGATCATACATATTTAAGAGCAATTTTTATTGCTTGATGCACCGATGAAAACTTACTTGAAGGATCTTACTCAATCCATAGGTAGGTATGATGGAATCTCATGGTAACAAACTGGGTTTAAGGGATTATGGATGCACAAGTAGTATCTCTACTTAGTGCAGAAAATTATTGGCTAGCAAAAGATCTAAAGCAAGCACCACATGTTAAAGGATCCATGACCATATAACTTCTATGTGAATGTAAACTATCATGATCATTACGTTGTCTTCCATGTCCAACATCAACACTTGATCATTATATAATATTTGATGGGGGCTCACAATCATAAAAGATGTCCAAGATAGTGTATTTATATGTGAATCTCCTCTCCTCTATCATAATCTTGCATAGATTGTATCAATGACTAATGCTATGTTTGTTTATTCCCAACAACTTTTATCACTTATACTTTTTCTATGTGAAGTTATTACTCCCCATGGGATTAGCATATGATCTTTTTCTTTTATTTCAATGCCATGATGATAGATGCATGAGAGATAAGCACACAAGCTCAACTAATCTTTATTATATAACTCTCACACTCGATTACAAGGATAGATAGATCTCAAAGAAAAAATTCTAAGCAAAGCAAATCTGAAATTTTATTTCTCTAAATCATGAAATAACTAAGGATCGAACTAAGATAGATGGTAATGATAAAAGTGATGGTGATACGATACCGGGGCCCCTCCCCCAAGCTTGGAACAAGCTAAAGGTGGTGCCCGTACCCATGTACTCAAGTACCCCTCTTGGGTGATGGTGGTGATGATGTAGTAGGCTTGTCCTCCGCCTTCCAAGGCATAGGCTCACCATCATAGAAAGAAGATCTTGTCTTCGGAATCCTGAAATCAGCAGCGATGCTCATCCTCTTAAACCTGGATTCATACTCACAGTTTTGGTTTTGCAGGTCATAGATTTGAGCTTGTAGATGTTCGATCTGCTCTTGGAGCTTGAAGAGAGCCTCTCCCACGTTCCTAGTGTCCATCTTGTTCTCCCAGATGAAGTCCGTCATCATAGAGTGATTAGCACTCAAACCACGTTCAACCATCCCTTGGCACTTGAAGATCTCCTGCTCCACCACTGCAAGCCTGGCCTTCTCGCTCCCCTCCTTCTTGGGGCCTTGAACATCCCGGATGTGGAGCACCCCCTCACACATATCAATGGCTTGAGGGGCGTGCTTCATCACCTCCGGCAAGTAGGGGTTGATGACCTTCTCGTAGAACTTGTCCTTGGAGGAGCTTGGCGACGTCATGGTGATCTAAATCTGTCAGAAAAACAGCCCGAAACAAGAACAGAGGAGAAACTTGCGATGCGGTGGTCAAAACATACGGGAGTATATATAATGATTTTTTTCTAGGTTAGAATACGTGTCCAGGAAGAAAACGGAGTCCGAGAGGCACACGAGGGCACCACGAGGCAACAGGGCGTGGCCAGGGCCTAAGCTGCGCCCTGTTAGCTCGTGTCTCCCTCGTGGGTCCCCCTGACTTTTTTTTTATTTTTGGAATTTTTTTAAAATACCAAAACCAACAAAAAATATTTTTTTGGAATTTTTGGAGTTGGTTTACTTACCGTATCACATACCTACCCCTTTTCAGCTTTCTGGAGCATTCTGGAAGGTCTCTCTTATGTGTTCTTCTGGAGTCATAACTTGAATAATGTTAGTTTCAACATTAAGGGGCGTACCTGAGATATAGTGCTTAATTCTTTGCCCATTTACCACTCTCGGGCTTTTGCCTACTAAGTTGTTAATCTTTATAGCACCGGAGCGATAGACCTCCTCAACGACATAAGGGCATTCCCATTTGGAGAGAAGCTTCCCTGCAAAAAATCTGAAACGAGAATTGTACAAAAGAACTAGGTCTCCTACATTGAACTCCCATTTTTGAATTCTCTTGTCATGCCATCTTTTAACTTTTTCCTTAAACAACTTGGCATTTTCATAAGCTTATGTCCTCCATTCATCTAATGAGCTAATGTCAAATAGCCTCTTTTCACCAGCAAGTTTAAAATCATTGTTAAGTTCTTTAATTGCCTAGTAAGCTTTATGTTCTATCTCAAGAGGTAAATGACAAGCTTTTCCATAGACCATTTTATAAGGGGACATTCCCATGGGATTTTTGTAAGCAGTTCTATAAGCCCATAAAGCATCATCCAGTTTCTTAGACCAATTCTTTCTAGATCTATTAACAGTCTTTTGCAAAATTAACTTTATTTCTCGATTGCTCAATTCAACTTGGCCACTAGACTGAGGATGGTAAGGTGATGCAATTCTATGGTTAACATCATATTTAGCTAGAAGTTTACGGAAAGCACCATGAATAAAATGAGAACCGCCATCAGTCATTAAATATCTAGGGACTCCAAACCTCGGGAAAATAATATCTTTAAGCATTTTAATAGAAGTGTTATGATCAGCACTACTAGTCAGAATAGCTTCTACCCACTTAGTAACGTAATCAACAACAACTAGAATATGTGTATACCCATTAGAGGAAGGAAAAGGTCCCATATAATCAAATCCCCAAACATCAAATGGTTCTATAGCAAGTGAATAATTCATAGGCATTTCCTGACATCTACCAATGTTACCAATTCTTTGACATTCATCACAACAAAGGACATACTTACAAGCATCTTTAAAAATAGTAGGCCAATAAAAACCGGATTGTAATACCTTGTGTGCAGTTTTGTCACCCGCATGGTGTCCTCCGTAAGCCTTGGAGTGACACTTCCATAGGATCTATCCCTGTTCATGCTTAGGTACACAACGTCTAATAACACCATCTACTCCTTCTTTATAAAGATGTGGGTCATCCCAAAAGTAATGTCGTAAATCATAAAAGATTTTTTTCTTTTGTTGATAGGTGAAGTTAGGTGGTATATATTTAGCGACAATATACTTAGCATAATCAGCATACCAAGGAGTACTATGTGAAGTATTTATAGCAGCAAGTTGCTCATCGAGAAAATTCTCATCAATAGGCAGTGGGTCATCAAGAACATTTTCCATTCTAGACAAGTTATCTGCTACAGGGTTTTCAGCTCCCTTCCTATCAACGATATGAAAATCAAACTCTTGTAGTAAAAGCACAAACCTAATAAGTCTAGGTTTAGCATCTTTCTTTTCCATGAGGTATTTAATAGCAGCATGATCGGTGTGAATAGTAACTTTGGAGTCAACAATGTAAGGTCTAAATTTATCACATGCAAACACAACTGCTAAAAATTCCTTCTCAGTGGTAGCATAATTTCTTTGAGCATTGTCTAGGGTTTTACTAGCATAATGTCACATTCAATTTCTTGTCTACTCTTTGCCCTAGAACAGCACCAACAACATAGTCACTAGCATCACACATAATTTCAAATGGTAAATTCCATTCAGGTGGTTGGACAATAGGCGCAGAAATCAAGGCTTTCTTAAGTATTTCAAAGGCTTCTACACAATCATCGTCATAAACAAAAGGAATATCTTTTTGAAGAAGATTAGTTAGTGGCCTCGAAATCTTTGAGAAATCTTTAATGAAACGCCTATAAAAACCAGCATGACCAAGAAAACTTCTTATACCTTTGATATCTTTTGGACATGGCATTTTCTCTATTGCATCAACTTTAGCTTTGTCTACTTCAATACCTTGTTCAGATATTTTATGCCCAAGTACTATACCTTCATTCACCATAAAGTGGCACTTCTCCCAATTCAAGACAAGATTAGTTTCTTCACATCTCTGCAAAACTCGATCAAAGTTGCTCAAGCAATCATCAAAAGAAGTCCCGTAAACGGAAAAATCATCCATGAAAATCTCAACAATCTTTTCACAAAAGTCAGAGAATATAGCAGTCATACATCTTTGAAAGGTAGCAGGTGCATTACATAAACCAAAAGGCATACGTCTATAAGCATAGGTTCCAAAAGGACAGGTGAAAGTAGTTTTCTCTTGGTCCTCTTTTGACACAGGTATTTGAGAGAAACCAGAATATCCATCAAGAAAGCAAAAGTGTGTGTGCTTAGATAGTCTTTCTAACATTTGATCAATAAAAGGCAAGGGTTAGTGATCTTTCCTAGTAGCTTTATTTAATTTCCTGAAATCAATCACCATCCTATAACCAGTTACAATTCTTTGCGGAATGAGTTCATTTTTATCATTAGGGACAACAGTTATACATCCTTTCTTAGGAACACAATGAACATGACTTACCCATCTACTATCAGCAATAGGATAGATTATACCTGCCTCTAGAAGCTTTAGTATTTCAGTTCTTACCACTTCCTTCATCTTGGGATTTAAGCGGCGTTGATGATCAACAACAAGTTTAGCTTCCGGTTCCATATTCATCTTGTGGTGACATAGAGTGGGGCTTATGCCCTTAAGATCATCAAGAGTATATCCAATAGCAACCCTGTGCTTCTTCAGAGTTTTAAGTAATCTCTTTTCTTCATGTTCTGAAAGGTTAGCACTGATAATAACAGGATATATCTTCTTTTCATCAAGATAAGCATATTTCAAGGTATCAGCTAAAGTTTTTAGCTCAAAGACGGGATCTCCCTTGGGTGCAGGAGGATCCCCTAAAATATCAACTGGTAAGTTGTGTTTAAGAATAGGCGTTTGTCTAAGAAATATATCATCTATCTCATTTCTTTCGTTCATATGCATATCATTCTCATGTTCTAGCAAATATTGTTCTAACAGATCAGTAGGAGGCACGACAATAGAAGCAAGACCAATTATTTCATCCTTACTAGGTAATTCTTTCTCATCTGGTTGTATACCAAACATGGAGAAATTAAATTCATGAGACACATCACCAAAGCTTACTTTGACCTTCTCAGTAACACAATTAATTTCAGCATTAACAGTATTCAAGAAAGGTCTACCAAATATAATGGGACAAAAATTATCTTGTTTTGAACCAAGTACTAAGAAATCAGTTGGGTACTTAATTTTTCCACACAAGACTTCAACATCTCTAACAATCCCAAGTGGTGTAATAGTATCTCTATTTGCAAGTTTAATAGTAACATCAATGTCTTCAATCTCAGAGGGTGCTATGTCATTCATAATTTCTTGATATAAGGTAAAAGGTATAGCACTAACACCAGCACCAATGTCACACAAGCCATGATAACAATGATCTCCAATTTTAACTGAAACAACAGGCATGCCAACAACTGGTTTGTTTTTATCTAGTTCATCCTGCTCGTTTCTAGCCGGTTTTGCAATTCTAGCAGCTTCATCACAGAAGTAGATAACCTAAACATCAATATTACTCCCTCCTTCCCAATATCTTAGGCGTATTAGGAATTGCATGCAATCCCATATTGTAGGGTGTACAGTTACAACCTGGCCAAACAATCGCTACTTTTGTGGAGAGAAAAAGAAAAGAGGATAGTCCTGTGGTACGGTCTTCGTTTGGGATTGGATCGGTCAAACAAGACTTGGTCAAATTAGATCGTGCATGCCTCCCTCTCTGCATCTTGTACGACGGTTAAAGTAACAAACGGCCTACGCTAATTTTCGTGCAAGGACCTAATACGCCCAACATATTGGGAAGGAGGGAGTATCAACAAGAAGAACTTTAACCATAGCAACATTAGGCTCAACGTTTATTTGTTCAGAAGGTTTAGGTGTTCTAACATGGCTTTTATTAACCACAGTTGTAGCTTTAGCATGTTCCTTAATTCTAACAGGGAAAGGTGGTTTCTCAATGTAAGCAGTAGGAACAATTGGATCAACGTGGCTAACAATTATTTCTTCCTTCTTAATTTTAACAGGTTCCTCTAATTGTTTTTCAATGGGTGGATGATATTTAAACCACTTCTCCTTAGGGAGATCAACATGAGTAGCAAATGATTCACAGAAAGAAGCTACTATCTCAGAGTCAAGGCCATATTTATTGCTAAACTCATGGAAAGCATTGGTTTCCATAAAAGATTTAACACAATCAAACTTAAGCTTTATACCTGGCTCTTTACCTTTGTCGAGTTCCCAATCTTCAGAGTTGCGTTTAATTCTTTCCAGAAGATCCCATTTGAATTCAATAGTCCTCTTCATATAGAAACCAGTAGAAGAAGAATCAAGTAGTACTTGATCATTATGAGAAAGCCGAGCATAAAATTTTTGTATAATCATTTCTCTTGAGAGGTCATGGTTGTGACAGGTGTGCATCATAGATTTAAGCCTCCCCCAAGCTTGAGCGATACTTTCTCCTTCACGAGGCCAGTAATTATAAATAAAGTTCCGATCACGATGGACTAGATGCATAGGATAAAACTTCTGATGAAATTCCAGCTTCAAGCGATTCCAGTCCCATGATCCAATATCATCCAATAGCCTGTACCACATCAATGCCTTTCCCTCCAAAGATAAAGGAAAAACCTTCTTCCTAACTTTGTCTCTAGACAAACCTGCAAGCTTAAATAATCCACAAACCTCATCGACAAATATTAAATGGTAATCAGGATGAGTCTTACCATCATAAGGACTAGCTAGCAGTTTCTCTAACATACCCGAAGGAATCTCATAATAAATATTTTTAGTAGGTTCACTAGGTTGGGGAGAAACCTTTTCCACTTCCGTTCGAGGCGAAGATGCCCCGAACAAGCCACTCAAATGGTGACCATCCATAGCAACAAATAATAGTAAATTTCAGCACGTAGCAAAAATGTTTCCTTACCAATTTCCACTTACCAGAGGCGCTTCACTCCCTAGCAACGGCGCCAGAAAAGAGTCTTGATGACCCACAAGTATAGGGGATCAATCGTAGTCCTTTCAATAAGTAAGAGTGTCGAACCCAATGAAGAGCAGAAGGAAATGATAAGCGATTTTCAGCAAGGTATTCTCTGCAAGTGCTGTGAGTAACAGTAGTAGATAGTTTTGCAGCAAGATATTTCATAACAAGTGACAAGTAACAATAGTAACAAAGGTGCAGCAAGGTAGCCCAATCCTTTTTATAGCAAAGGACAGGCTAGAAAGTATTCTTATATGAAGCAAGCGCTCCCGAGGACACATGGGAATTTCTGTCTAGTCATGTTCATCATGTTGAGTTGATTCGCGTTCGCTACTTTGATAATTTGGTATGTGGGTGGACCAGTGCTAAGGTGCTATTCTTACTTGAACAAGCAACCCACTTATGATTACCCCCTCCCGCCAGCATCCGCAACTACTAAAGAAGAATTAAGATAAATCTAACCATAGCATGAAACGTGTGGATCCAAATAAGCCCCTCATGAAGCAACGCATAAACAGGGGTTTAAGCTTCTGTCACTCTAGCAACCCATCATCTACTTGTTACTCCACAATGCCTTCCCTTAGGCCCATAACATGGTGAAGTGTCGTGTAGTCGACGTTCACACGACACCACTAAGAGAAGCAACAACATACGTATCATCAAAATATCAAACGAATACCAACTTCACATGATTACTTATAACAAGACTTATCCCATGTGCTCAGGAACAATAGTAACTACTTACACCTCATCGACATGTTCAATATCAGAGGTGTAATGGTGATGATCAAGGATCTGAACATAATATCTTTCACCAACTAATCCAACAAGCATCAACTACAAGATGTAATCAACACTACTAGTAACCCACAGGTACCAATCTGAGGTTTTGAGACAAAGATTGAATACAAGAGATGAACTAGGGTTGGAGATGAGATGGTGCTGGTGAAGATGTTGATGAAGATTGGTCCTCCCACGAAGGAGGAAGCGTTGGTGATGACGATGGCTTCGATCTCCCCCTCCCGGAGAGAAGTTTTTCCGGCAGAATCTCTCTGCCGGAGAGAAAAAGGGCCTCTGCCCTGGTTTCCACCTCGAGACGGCGGCGCTTCGTCCTGAAAGTAATCTTATTATTTTTTTCTAGGTCAAAACACACGATATAGGAGAAGAGGGGGGCCAAGGGACCTGCTGGGCCACCACGAGCTATCAGGGCATGGCCAGGGCTGGGCCACGCCCTGTTAGCTCGTGGCCAGCCAGGCCCCCCCCCCTCTGGTATATTTTTGGCCCAAAAATTCTTATATATTCCATAAAAATTCTCCGTGAAATTCCAGGTCATTTGGAGTCCAGTGAATTTTCTGCCATTTTCTTAGTTTTCAGGTCCAGAATTCCAGTTTCCTGAGATTTCCCTCTGTGAGATGTACCTTGCATGTTCAGAGAGAAAAGGCATAAGAATTATATCAAAATAAGGAATAATGGATAGGAATAACATAAATATCAATAGGAATTCATGATGCATAATGGACGTATCAACTCCCCCATAAGAAAGTAACAATCCATTCACAATATTGAAGTATGAAGCATAAACACTATTGACAATCAACAAACTATGCTATTAGTCATCGAGGCAATCACAATTCATCATATTCCAGAGAAGAGTCTATGTAAGAGCTTTCATTCTAGCAAGTTCACATACTCAACCATCATTTAGTCTTTTATGATTGTTGACACTCATTGCATATTTTTGGAGCTAGTGCTTTCCGATGAACACATAGGAAGATGGGGGCTTAATTGCTCTTGCCACCCAACTTATTTACCTCAAGGATAATGTCAACAGTAATGGTTCATGATCTCCTACATTCAACTGGATATATTTATCTGGATCTATCCTCAACACATGATGCTTGCCAACTAGAAAGTTGATAGGATGGAGTAAGAATAAACTTTATTGACTCTTGCACATAAGTAGTTTCATGAAGATAAAAGACAGGCCCTTTGCAGAGGGAAGCAGAGGTTGTCATGCGCTTTTAAGTTGGATGTGCAAACTCTTAATGCAAAGGAACGTCACTTTATATTGCCCCTTATGATAGCAAACTTTATTATGCACTCTGTCGCTTTTATTTCTTTGCCATCACAAGATCGTACAAAGCTTATTTTCCCTTACAATAAAATATCATACATATTTAAGAGCAATTTTTATTGCTTGATACACCGATGACAACTTACTTGAAGGATCTTACTCAATCCATAGGTAGGTATGATGGACTCTCATGGAAAGAAACTGGGTTTAAGGGGTTATGGATGCACAAGTAGTATCTCTACTTAGTGTAGAAAATTATTGGCTAGCAAAAGATCTAAAGCAAGCAACACATGTTAAAGGATCCATGACCATATAATTTCTATGTGAATGTAAACTATCATGATCATTACGTTGTCTTCCATGTCCAACATCAACACTTGATCATTATATAATATTTGATGGGGGCTCACAATCATAAAAGATGTCCAAGATAGTGGATTTATATGTGAATCTCCTCTCCTCTATCATAATCTTGCATAGATTGTATCAATGACTAATGCTATGTTTGTTTATTCCCAACAACTTTTATCACTTATACTTTTTCTAAGTGAAGTTATTACTCCCCATGGGATTAGCATATGATCTTTTTCTTTTACTTGTGATGAATGCATCTCATAGCATAACATCAAATCGTGTCAATTCAACACAAGTGTTCTCCTAATGTTGTGCCCTCAAAATTGCCGGCATAGTCATGCCCATAATCAGGAAAAGAGGACCATCATGCAACATTTGAGGTAGTCTTAGAGGCATGAATAGGAATACATTTTACCGTTTATTATACCACACGTGCACATGAGTTTCCCTCCGAGCCTCGTGGTTATTGAAGACTCGAGAATCATTGTAGTTACAGCAAGGAACATAAACATTAATTACAAACTTGGAGATACAAAATAACTATTATCATTGCCTCTAGGGCATATCTCCTACAGAGCGGCCAAACAACCCTTTCATGCTTAGGATGTAGACCGGCGGGGACCTCTCTGGAGAGCCTTGGTAGGACTTTGGCGTGTCAATTGCCTGAGTCCAGGCATGACCCACGGAAATGTGTGTCCGGCCACCGAGGTAATCGAGCGTATCTGGGTATGTGGTGCACCCCTGCAGGGAAGACAAAACTATTCGAATAGCCGTGTCCACAGTAATAGGACGCTTGGATATATATATATATATATGAGTATCCCGATCTTAAACAACTTGAACCAGATACTTAATGAACTCACCCACCTTATATGTTTATACAACTTGAACCGGTTACTAAATAAGATACTCCAGCAAATAAATATGGATTGCCCGAGGATCGCTTTCTTGCTGGGAGCCGAGGAAGGATCTCAGGGTATTGTATTGTTGTGTTAATTACAAGTTGGTATCGTATGTGCTCATACTCCTTCTTTGCTGCAAGATGCTCTCCTCTCTTCTCTTGCTGCAAGATGGTGGCCCTTGTGTTACATAGAGCTTTCTCCCCCTGTTCTAGCATTTCTACAGTATAGTCCACTGATATACCCCATTCCTTGATATCGATGCATATATAGCATAGATCTAATGTAAGTCTTGCGAGTACTTTGGATGAGTACTCACTGTTGCACTGTACTTCTTTTCCCTTCAATCCAGTTGCTGCTATCAGATAGTAGCCACTCGGATGCAGGTTCCATCGCTTATGATTACTACGTGGAGTTTGACGTCGTCGAGTAGTTCGGAGGTCCCAGGTAGGAGGCCTGCGCCTTTTTGATCTAGTGTTGTTGTTTTGTTTTCGCCTTCTTAAGCCACCTTTGTAATTGTTTGTAGTCTGACCTAACTCTTGATGTAATATTGGGTCTTATGACCCCCCGTTTGTAATATCTATTGTTTTGTGTTTAAATTCGTGTCGTAGAGTTGTGTCGTGGTACTACCGTGAGTCACCGTTCGTGATCGTGCATGCTACGTGAAAATCGAATGAAAATATTCAGGTGGGGATTTACTTCCCCCCCCCCCCCCCCCCCCCCCCCCCCCCGCTCCCCGGTGACCATTAAAAAAAAGGTAACAATAACTTGTTGCAAAAGAAGCACAATAGTTTAGTGATGATTAGGTTTTTTTCCCTGGTAAGAAATTGAGGTTGTGCGTGTACACTGCCAACAATATTTCCAGAAATAAAATTATATGGGGAAAGTTGGGCTATATATAGATCGTGGTCATTAATCGAGTTCACTTTTTGTGTTGTGTAAGCATGGACATTAGGCAGTAAATTTAGCAAGATATAAAATTTGTTGCTAGGTTTACAACAGGAATATAGAAGGTCACGTAGCATTTTAGTTGTAATTATTTAAAAGGCTGACACGAGGTTCAGTATGAATAACTTTATGATGTTCCAAATATGCAACGACATGACTAAAGCTCAAATTTCTATAATGGTTGCCGTGGCTTGCCGTAACAGCGCAAACATTTTCACATTTCCTGAATTTATTGGTAAGTTTGGATGTTGTGGACTGATCCGCTTTGGTAGGTCATGTTTGCGTGCAGGGTGATGATGTTTATGCATCTAGGAAACCATGGCGATTTTAACATGTGATATTTCCTCAAGCGCGCTAAGTTCTTTTGCAATTTGCTGCTCAAGTTGTGGCTCTCCTGCAGGTATGTCGTTGTCATTGGTCCTTTCCACTATATTTATTTGCAGTATATGCTTCCAGAGAATACTTAGGTTTTTTACTACATGTTAAATGAAATTAAATTCCAAATATGCTAGAACATGCAATGGCTAATCGGTACTTTCAGTAGGCTTTTTTTGCAACCTATCGTTTTTCTTGGTCTGCTGAAATCTATTCCCCTTAGTTTTTCTTTACATTATCCATTGAGAAAATGATGTTTTTAAAGATATTTCAGTAACATGAGCAATGGTGTTTGCTTCTTATGTCTCATTGTTGAATTATGTGCTTATGATGCAAAACGTGGATGAAATTTTGATTGATAGGCGTATTAATTACCAATCAAACTGGAACTCCATTCATGTAAACCATCTTTGGATGCGTTGGCTTTGGTCTTCAACTTTTAAGACATAAAAAGCTATGAGGTGAACTGTTTTCATGATGCTGCCCATGAATGAAATTTGAAACCATGCATGTGTAATTCAGTAATTAAGTTCAAAATCATGCTCATTGTTTCTTTTATTTCTAAGTTGCCCTTTTTTTGCATTCATCAGGCGAGGAAGTAAATTATGCTGATGCTGATTCAAACACCGCGGGTGAGGAAGTATCTTCATGGCTGCTGAACATGAGATTTGCTGCATGGATGGTCAAATCATCGCCTTAGATTTGCGATGGCCCGACTTTTATATTGCGATTTCCTGTGGTGGCTACAACATTTGATAATTCTCAGAATGTGTGATATGTATGTACCGAGTAGTGTATCGTTTGCAAGTTCCTATAAGTGTGAACTCTCTTCTAGTTTTCCTATTTAATTTTTTTTCATCGAGGTAAGTACAAACTCTTTGACTATTCATAACTGATTACCCTATTGAATTTTATGTGTGATAATCAATATATGTTTGCTACAATATCTTTGTTCCGCTATCCTTTCTGTTTGCTTCACAAAGTGTGGCATATTCAAATACATGCTGCTAGCAGTATGACAGGTCGCTTATTATCATAGTAGGGGATATTTCGTACTTCAGAATCTGCCAATAGTTGGAGCAGATATTCAAGTAAAACCACACCTATAAAAAATTCCTTAGGGTTGAAACGCGATGAAGATTCCTTAGAATTGGAGAAGGCAACATCGCACATCAGAGCTACGCTGCATGGAGCGAGGCAACGATGAACCAGTCATTTGCACACGAAGAGGGCGAGGGTAGAGGAAAAAAAACATTGACTTTTTTGTACTTTGTCATTCATGGATTTGTTTTTCCGTGGCAATGCATGGGCATTTAGCTAGTACTATATCAGTTCTGATTTTTTGGTCGGTTAGCCCCAACGTCTCCTATTTTTTAGAGAGTTATTATTATTCCCACATTTAAAAAAAAGATCGCAACATAATGGCTTCAAAGAACCAAATATTAGCGAAGATAATATATATAATGTACGCAGAATAGAATTTCGTATGGCGAAAAGAAATGTATGGGAAAACGGATGTCCACGCCAAACCAATTTTTTTTTGACTAGAATAAACAAAATAGATAAAGGAAAACCGTCCACAAAAAAAGGAAAAAGAAAAGCAAATCCAGGGAAATCAAATTAAAATAAAAGGCAGTGATCACGTTAGCAAAAATGCAAGTAACAAATAAATTCAAAATATTCTTAAAATTCCATGGGTCTCACCCTAGTATAAAAAACCACAGAAAATTTTGAGAGGGGGTTTTGTAAAACACTTTAGAGTTTAGACTTTAGACTTCAACATATTAGCAAGGTTTTGATTGGGGTTTCAATTATGACTAATACAATAATTGGATAGGGTGAACTGCACTTTATTTGATAATAACCATCAAGGTTCTATTAAATATGTTTCTCGGATTGAGTCCTCCCGCATGTGCCGCTTGCCGTCGGTGCTAACATGTACGTCATGGAGGAGGCCCCATGGCACTTGTGGGACTACATATAGCCGCATACAATCAAAGCGTCGAGGTCGCAAGTCTAGTTCTTCGGCCTCAGGGGGAGCGACGACACCAACCCCTTCGACGCGTTGACCCACGCGTGGATGTGGATCTCGTTAGCGAGCCACGACACCAATTCACAATACAAGTACCTTAGCACAATGGAAGCATTCTTCGAAGCAATACTGTGCCCATAAATTTTTGAGAAGTATGTTGTTTCATACAAAAGTAATTAAATATTATGTGAATACATTTCATGACAGATCTAGTGAAATTAATTTGATATTGCTCATATTGGTAAACCTTTTTCTATATAACCTAAAATTGTATGACCCATACAAATGATAAAACTACTTATGTTACGAATCAGAGTGAGTATGAACACACCGGGAGATTTTGTGAATGAATTTTGAAAAGCGATTTTTTTTCTTTTGTTTCTTATTTTGCTTACCATAACTGGGTGTAGTTGTTGTAGGAGTCGAGTTTCTAGCCCTTGCGGGTGTCGGCGGCCAGCACCACGAGCGCCGCTAGGCAGAGCCCCGCGTCCGTGACCCGTGCCACCAGCGCCGTGCGCTGAAGCACCGCCGTGCGGTGTACATGATGTTGGGCAAGGGCCGGGCGGGCAAGTACGATCAGCCCCGTCCCCTAGTCCCGTACCCGTTCGACGGAATGCACTGGTGCTGGCGCGGGCACCGTGGTAGGCACAGGCGGTGGCTGGGAGGGGGTTTCCTCCTCCTCCGACCAGTCGCCACCCCCCTCGCGCTGCTGCTGCTGCTCGCACCGGCAGTGCCAGCGGAGGATCATCTGGATCGCTGCCAGCTGCGCGCGGAGGCAGAGGCGGCGGCGACGGCGACGGCGACGGCTGTACCTCGGTCATCGTTTGGGGGAGGAGAGTTTGGTTGGGAGGGGAGTGGGGGTTAGTTCGTAGTGGTGCTCGGGAAAAAGTTTTGGAGAGTTTGGATACTTGGATTGGAGGATCTGTGTTCTTTTTTTTTTGCGAAAGGTTAATTTTCATTAATCAACCACAACCATTACAGTCCTGTTGACACAAAAGGTCAATCTCATCAGGCACACAGTGCAACCAAACCGCAGTTTTAGGCAAAGAACGTCCTAACTGGGCTAGCGTATGAGGAGGTTTATTTTGCTCACGTTTAACCAAACTGAAAACATGCTGACGACTAAGTAAAAGCTGTCTGGCATCTCCGACCAGGGCTGCTACTGGCGATCTATTCGGCTCTGGTGCTTTGATCATATGCGTGAGTGTAGAGCAGTCCGTTTCCACCATGAGTTTGTCCGGACTATGAGCAAGCGCCAGGTTTAAACCTTCTAGCAACGCTGCTGCTTCAGCTTCCAAAGCACTAGTGCATCTCTGAATGAATCTGCATGAAGCAAAGATAGTTGCACCTGTGTGATCCCGTAGGATCATGCCGGCACCTCCTGTGCCCTCCTCCTCATGCCAGGAACCATCTATGTTAAGCTTTACCCATCCCAAGGGGGGTTTCATCCAACGCTCTGTGGTACTGCTAGCGCCCGACAGCATTTTATGTGGGTTGTTCCAAGTTCGACGCCCGCTGTAGTCGACCACCGTCTTCCCCTTGGCGATGTCTGCATTAGGGTGCTGCTATATGTTGAGTAATGTGTGGATGTAGCCGGATAGGAATCTGCTTGATGCTGCTACAGGGGGCGCAGGCTTCTCATGATACACCATGTTTCGGACATGCCAGTTTCGCCAGAGCGTCATGATCACAGGTAGGCGCTCCTCGTCCGAGCAACGATCAAGTAAATGGATGATCCACTCGGGCCCTGTGTTGTCATCGGTTTCCAACTTGGGCATGTTCCAGAATTTCGCCATCTCCGTCCATAACCGCCGGGCTAGGGGGCATCTGCAAAGGGCATGGAAAGTGGTCTCCTGTTCCATTCCACATAAAATACATATGTCAGAAACCTCCAGCTTCCTTTGTGCTTATTTTCATGAGTAGCGAGAGAGTTCGTCGCAACACGCCATGGAGGATCTGTGTTCCACCGCGTGCAGTAATATGATTCTACAATCGACACCGGTACTATTGCCTTAGCTGTCAAATTTTCATATTCACGTGAAACTAGCAGGATGACCCATGTATTTACGCAGGTAGATTTAAATTACTGCATGTTAATATATATGATTTTTTCCGTGTCAGGCGTCTCTCCATGTGATTAATTTTTATTCAACTTAATTCGCAATACATTACCATTGAATCATTGATATATCAGCATTTGTCTATGTGATTAATTTTTTATATTAAAAAAGTAACTCTCAGTAAAACATGATTGAATTTTAGTAGAAATCTCTCCATCGAAAGTACGTTGTTGGTACGGAACTTGTGTAAGAATGGAAGACCGGTGTACGATATTGGGGACCATGGCTTTTCATGCAAAATCATAGAGTTGTGTGCTAACCTTTACTTTTCCCTCTTCTATTCATGCTCATCATTGTCCATATATGGACGGCACCCAAACCAATGGGTAGGGTATGAGTCTACGTATTCGCATGTGCATGACCCATGGGCGACCCGATTAGTCGTGGGTCGGGCATGGGTACGAGTCTATGCCCATGGGTTACCCCGATGGGCTACCCGATTAATATTGGTAATTTTAAAATATTTTATTTAATGTTAAATGTGCGTCACTAGATAAATGTACACCATATATACGTAAGCTAATACCCACGTACAACTATACTACTGCCAACATCGCACAACTGGTAGGCCCACACGAACACAACATCTGAAATCTGACCATCTCTAGCCTTCTCTCACACTAACAGGGTTGCCCGCGCAAGCAACATCCTTAGTGTTTTTAATAATTTGTGTAAATAAGTTTAAGAAAGAAACTACATTGATATTAAACATTGTGCATTGTTTATTCTTAAAAAAATCTCTAAGAACTGCTATATTGTCCATCAGCATGTTCTTTTGATTAAAACTTTGATCACAACTATTTACTGAAATATATTCAAAGCCCAAGAGAACTTCACATTGTTAAAGAATTTTTGGATAAGTTTATAATTATATATTTTGGAGATAATGGTAGTCTGAACCTGATGCAACAACGTTATAGAGCTAAGGGAGTAACTGAGATCATACAAATCTTGCAAAATAATACATAACCTTATTATACTTGCTGACATAAATCTATTCAGCTCTGAAACATCGGCTTTTAATATAGCAGGTTTTGTACTATCTTCCATACCAGTGAGCATCTAGACATTTTCTTCTTTTGTTGCACAATTCATGACCCGAGATGCGCTGCTTCTTTGGCAATATTGAGGAGATAGACTAAGTATAATGGCAATCCGATCAATCATCCTATGGTGGGGGTGCAAAGTATTGGAGACAATTTATAGATGTAATTGTCCTGAGTTATAATCATAAATATGGCATCCATGTGCAAGGTATATTACGCAACAAATAACATCTAAGAAATGAAATAACTACAACTACAGGGTTTATAAACAATATATATAGTGCCTGATTAATTTGAAAGAAACACCGGGAGCTTCAAAGATGAGTATCATTGCTAGAGAGAAAAAAATGGAAAATTAATGTGATGATGTAGAACTCACGAAAGAGTGTGCAAACTTTTTTCATCTCCTCTAACCCCCTTTCATAAGAAATAAACCATCTTTATGAATTATTTGGGACCCACAAAAAGTAATTAATTTGAACACAAGGCAACATTCTCTAAGCACAATAATATAACTTGGAGATATCTCCTAAAGGGAATTCAAAAGTAATTAGAGAAGAAACAAAGCATAATTTAGAAATGCGGTTTTCTGAACCTAATAACATAAAAAAATTATGTGTCCTAGCAATTGATTATGAATATCCCTGCGAACATAGGGGATATTTCATACATTTTTGGCCATGGAAATAGACAAACTATGATGAACCTCCCAATAGCACACGTTGTACAAATGTTGGATAAACAATAGAATGCAAGCTGAATGAGATTAGCCTTCTAGAAGACTAATTTTTTTGTAGAACATGACAGAAAAAATTCCATGCATTTAGCATGGGGGCATTTAGCGTGGGACTTGCCCGGTAATTCAAGCAGTTATTTCGCACTAAATGTAAACAGTCAAAGTTATTTGGCTGTCTATATGTACAACGTCGGCACACAATTGATTCATACTTCAGATATCTTTTTTAAATCATATAGTTATGTAGATGGGTATTTTGAAAAGTGTTGACTATCTCTACTGAGAGGGAATAAAATAACTAATATAAAGTAAAAAGTACTAATCAAACCCGACTTCAGAAAGAAACACATAAATACGTATGCACACATGAACAAAGTTCTTTTCCCGATGAGGTAAAACTTGGGCAATCTCATTGTTACAATAAAGAGGCAGAGCTAACATAATCTACTTGTAGACTTCTTTTTACAAGACATGACTCTACATTGAATGTGTAGATAGTATAGGCACAAAACCAAACACAATGTGAAGTGTTCCATACATTTGGAAAGTGAATTTAGCACCCCGCTAGAAATTGGTTGATTCTCTGGTTGTGCATAGAAAGTACTTGGTTGTTGTGATGGTAACAGGTGATCATGAAGGTAATATCTATCTTGTAGGTGATATGCACATGTGGGAAGTTGGTAATATAAGACCGGCCAAATCATGTTGCTATCTTGTAGGTGATATCTATCTTATGGAGTTCAACGGCCTTTAACTAAAATCTTGAGAACATAATCCATGGCATACTAGCTTGGTTCTAGCAAAATACATGTGTGGCAATGCCGTAAAGTATTTCCATTCATTCATTTTCACACCGATGACTTCACGTGTATACATATGCTTTGTGCAATGCTTAATACTTATCCTTGTCTATCAAGATTGAAGATATCACCATGGCACAAACCACCAAATATGTCAAAATAAAACATCCAACAATATACCAAATTCGATGGAATTAGAAATTGTAGGGATCAAGCTCACAACATGTGAAGAAATCCAACTGTGATCAAATAGCATCAAAATGAGTAGCACATTGTCAATACTTTATCTTATAATTTCGCATGGCTTCCTATAGGTTGTAGGTAAGAAGCCTAATCATGTTGCTATCCCATTGACCTGCAGTGCAAATCAACAGGAGAAGTGGATATTTGCTCCAAGACTGCAAACATAACATATGTCGCTTAGAAATAAACATCCTATGCTTATTCACATTTTTTTATTTCTTTCATTTTCTCAGTTAACCTTTATGTTCTGGGTCTTGCATTGTTACCTTGTAACCTCCCCTCTTAATTACTGCAACAGCAGAGGCTTCAAAAAATATGTAGACTCCATCAATGCAAAAAAGATGTTTTGTTTTTGAAAATTTAGCAGAGTGGCCCATGCACATGCTTTTGTAAAGTGTTACTCGACCCAAGCTTAGCTATTTTTTCCTTGAGCTTTGCATTTTTATCTTCATATTGTGTCTCGTTTATTTATTTTGTCTTTCTCTTTTTGACTATGCGATAGGGATCCGATAGATTGATCTTTCTTAAGTCTTAGTTGAGTAAGCTTGGGCCTCTTTGATTCGAAGGATTTTCATAGAGAAAAGAAGCCATACCTTATCGCCAGAAGCGTGCTTGAAAATCTGGCTCTATGATGTGAAGGATGGATGTATGGTCTACCAAAAAATATTCATGCAATAATCATTTTATAAATTAATTGTAACTTAGATATTTGAGATAAATAGATTAATTACCATAACACAATAACATCCGCATTGCAATTACTAACTTGCTATGTCTCATATGTGAAGAGGGACGTGCAAGTTTAAACGGGACTGGATACATTTATTTTTGTATGTAATGTTATGTCGTGAAGGATAGGATTGTATAAATATTAGGATTGTACATTTGTGTGCGCTGGTTACCGTCCATCTATAGTTATTACTGATTTTTTTTGTCCTAGAATACACAATAAACTATTTAAGATATAATACAATAGTAATGGCTAAATCATTGTGGTATTATGGGGTAACTTATACAATTTTATCTCAAATGCAATTGGTTGATCCACGACGTTATACATTAATAAAATAATTTGCTATCTCAGGACTAAGTTTTTCTTAATTCTTAGTCAACCAAGCTTAGCCACTTTTGCCTTGAGCAATGGCAGATTCAGGCCCCAGGCAGCCCGGGCGGCGGCCTGGGGCGTGAGGCCCAATTCGTTTGTTGACTGTAGCATTAACTGCAGCTACAGTGCTACAGTATGAGCCCTGCCTGGGGCCTGGCCCATTCCTGGGTCTGCACTCTTTGACTTGATTGATAATCTCCCACCTGTGATAGTCGTCAAGGTCCTGGTTACCATGTGGGCTATATGGTGGGCAAAGCGAAAGGCTGTTCATGAGAAGGAATTCCAAAGTCTGCTGTCAACATTCAGTTTTATTGAGAGATTCCTAAACGACGTACAGGAAGCGGGCAAAGCTCGGCGCCCGTCTTCCCGACCATTACAACCTGGCCCTCGAACGATGCAAGGCAAATGGCTCGCTCCAGAAGCAGGTTTTGCCAAGATCAATGTTGACGGAGGTTTATCTCGCGCCGGTGATCGTGGAGCTGCTAGTGCCATCTGCCGCGATGCTGCTGGTAACTTTTTGGGTGCATCAGCAATAGTTGTTCCAGGGTTAATTGATCCAGCGAGCCTTGAGGCTTTGGCGTGCAGTGAAGCCTTGTCTCTGGCTTTTGACCTTAATCTCACAAGAGTGCATGTGGCCACGGATTGTATGGAAGTGGTGACGAACGTCAGGGAAGAAAATCCTTGTGCTTACGCTACTATTGTCAAGGAGTTCATTACCAAACGGCGGATGTTGGCTAGCGTTTCACTATCACATGAGAGTAGAAGTAACAATTTTGAAGCTCATAACTTAGTGAAAGCAGCATCGTCGTTTGGGGCAGGCCGTCATGTCTGGCTCATGTCCCGGCCGTCTATTATTTGTATCCCCCATAACATTATGCAATAAAGTTTAGACGGTGATTCTAAAAAAAAAATCATTTTTATTTTTATCATGTGTCTCATCCATTTGTTTTAATTTTTATTTTTGACTAAGTTTTCACTCAATTGAGTTTTGCCAAGTTTTAGTCAGCCAAGTTTAGGCATATTTGACCCGGAAGATTTTCATAGGTTAAATAAACCATACCTTTTTTCATTGAATAAGCCATACCTTATTATCAGGACGTGTTTGACGATCTAGTTATGTGATGTGATAAGTTGGCTTTGCGACTTGATGGGTGATTGTGAGTTGCCACAAGATCTCTGGAGACCTATTAGTCACCGCAAGTGATCGAAGCGTGCTTGATGATGACTGCCTTGCCTTGCACTTTTGCCTGGTCGGCTTTCTGCACGGAGACGCGAGCCGGGTCCATGCTCTGCAGTTCTCTGTGTTTCTGCTTCATTTGTTCTTCCACACTGCGTACAAGAATATGACTTCTTAAATCGTTTAGAAAGACCACTAAATATGTTACTTCCTAGATGTACTACAGGAAAAATAAATAAAGCCGAGTATGTTTCATACTCGGCGAAGCACCAAATAAACTCGGCATAGATTAAGCCGAGTACTGCACTCGGCTTACGACTCTCGGCTTCAGATAGACCGGCTTATGCCGTGTAAGCTGAGTGCTGTTTTGGGGATACTTGGCGTAGATGTAAGCCGAGCTAAAAAGGGAGGCTCTCGGCGAAATAAAGTGACATGACGGCCGGCCGAGGCTGACGGAGGTGCCAGGTGAGAGCCACAGCAAGCCGAGTGTCATTTTAAGCCGAGGGCTGTTGTGCAGTCACGGCTTAGAATAAGCCGAGTGTCGCTGTTAGCTGACGGCCCCGCTCGGCTTACTTATCGTGCAAAGCAGCTCTTAGATGCTGCCATGTGTCCGGTGTAAGCCGAGAGCTCCGTGACAGCACTCGGCTTATTCTAAATCTGGGCAGTACCATTTTGGACCTAGGGTGCGTAAGCCGAGTGCAACACTCAGCTTACAGCCCATATTGCTTTTTTTTGTTTGCTTGTTGGAACAACCCTGCAATTCAAACAACAATATATATAGAAGTATATCCAACATGTCCAGCAAGTTCACAACCATGTATATAGAACCAAGCATGCATACATAATACTGTACAACCATATGGAACCAAGATGCAAGTTCATAACCATATATAGTTCCAAGTTCACAACCAAGCAAGGGTTCCAAGTTCACAACCAAGCATGGGTTCCAAGTTCACAACCATATATATGGAAGCCCATATACTAGCATAAGTTCACAACCAAGCTTGAGTTCGAAGTTCACAAATAAGATTAAGATAAGAAGTTCATGAACACCAATCACCACACACTCGGAGTAGAAGATGACCTCCGTGGACACGAGTTCTGGATATGCTTCGTAATAGTGTTCATATTTTGTTGGAGCATCTGCAAAAGAATCACAACAAATAATTTCATTAGTTAATGGTGTTGGTTATGTCTTATAGAAAAGAAGAAAAGAAGTAACATTCGATCCGATGTACTAACCGTGGACATGATAACATCAACACTACAATGACGACGAACTGGACAAAGATTATCAAGTTCTTCAGCCCACCAAACCTGATCTGACCTGCACCCTTGCCTACTCCAACATCGCTCTTTGCTCTGAGCACCGACTTGGAGTAAGCATCTTCTGCCTCCTGCCTAGCCGAAAACCCTTTATAGGAGCTATGGTTGTAACCGGACACCTGTTCATTGCATGCCTCCCATGAATCGTACACTCCTGGACACCTCCCTCTATACACCACATACCACCTCATCTACCAAGACAGAAGAACAAGATTTGAACAAGCAAGAGAAGCAACCGAAGGTTAGAAGAACACATGGAACATAAGCAACATAAGCATTAATGATACATATACCCAAAAGCATCGTCACAAGTTCTACTGAAGTTCTATTCCGAGTCAAAATCAGCAGCTACATTTAGTACATCAACATCAGTCTATCTAACTAAGGCTACTCCGAGAATGGAGCTCTACGCAGACTGGTAGTCGGTGAAGCCGGTGATCGTGGAGTCAGAGCAGGTGGGCATCCCCCCTCCCCCCCAGTGGAAGATCCAGCATCCTCGACACAGGCGGTCGGCAGACTCAGCGGGATCGGGTCATCGCTTTCCTCAGGCGGCGCTTTTTTCTTGGCGAGCTCGTCGAAAAACTTCTGCTGCTCGGCAAGGAGGCAGACCATCATCTGGCAAATTACCTCGGCCTTCCGCTCATCCTGAATGGACTGGTAGACCACAGGGTCCTCGGTGAGGAGCCTGCGAGTTTGCCTAAACGAGCATGGCCAAGTAGTCCTCACTGGCACGCTCGGCCACGACATGCGCCATGCGGTCCACATCCTCCTCTCCCAGGGAGTCGACCCTAAAGGGAGTGGAATCATCGGGCGACGCCATGTCCGCGAGGTCGGTGCTAACAACTAATAATTCATTAATGAAAAATGTGTCACAAAGGAAATATAATTTAACTTAGAAGGCTCATTTATTCGGCATGTGGGTTGACTTTCGGTCTGTCGATGATCCCTTCAACAACTCTCATCTCTCAAGTGGTGGTGTATATGGTGGGCACTCCCTCACCGGTACTTCGACTGTCGGTGATGGTCATTGTTGTACTTCCCCTCCAGCTTTACCAATGTCTCACAGGAGGAGAAGTACAATAGCGACCCCCCTACGACAACAACTGGTATCCTCCTCTCAAAACATCTCTCATCTCTCAAGTGGTGGTATAAATGATGGACACTCCCTCACTGGTATTTCGACCATCAGTGATGGTCGTTACTCATCCTCCCCCTCCTGCATTACCAAGGTCTAGCACAAGGAGAAGAAGGAGAAATGACCCCCTATGACAACAATCGGGATCCTTCCTCCAAGAACATCGATCTGTCAAACAGGGAGCCCCATCGAACTGAAAGTCAATCCTAAACCTAGAAGGCTCGCCTTCAACAATTCGAGACCATTTCACCATAACCATAACACTTTCCATACATATATCATCAGTACTACGGCATAATTAAATGATTACATTGTTCAACAATACTAAGACATAATTATGCAGTACATAGATTAATATTACATAATTAAACAGTACTAGGATAGACTGGCACTACTACGGACAGTCTACTCTAATAGATCAAAAGAAACCATAATGCGTAAGGAGCTCGATGGTCTCTGGGTCCGCGTCAAGCTCGTCCTCGTCCTCAAAGACGAGGTCGATTACCTCTGGAGGTCCACCAGAGAGGCCTGCCTCACCATCATTGTGGGTAGCCGGCTGCACCACCTCCCCATCATCGTCGAGAAAGTACCCCTCCCCATCGAGCTCGTCAAAAATCTTGTCGACCTGCGCGGAAATTATGGCATTCATCTCGGTGTCCTCCTTCTTCCTCAGCTCCTTCTGCTTATTGGCCCAGAATTCAAGCTCCACCGCCATGAGATGGGGATTTGCCTCGGCGTACTTAGCCATGGCCACCTCATCCATCCTGGCCAGGCGGTGTGCCTTCTCCTCCTTTGGGGAATACATCCGGTAAGGAGGGGTAAGGAACACCGCATGCTTGGCATCTTCAGGGACGTTGAGGTCGGACGAGCCCCGGCCATACATGCAAGCTACCATGTTGTACGCACGTGCGGTGAGCTTGAGGGTATCGAACGTGCTGAGCCACAACCGATCACCGTCACAGGTGATCTTGGCGGCATAGCAGCGCGACTCCCGAAGTCGAACGCCATGAAACCTGCTCATGGGAGGGTGACGCGGCGCCATCCTACTGCACGAACCCCTGCGACAACATTCCCGGTGTCAAACTTTATTTTGCAATATTAAAGAATAAATGATGAATACCCAGCCCTATCACTTCCTCTCTTTAGTAGAAGGCTCGTTTATTCAACGTGTGGGTTGACTTTCAGTCCGTCGATGCTCCCTTCAACAACTCTCATCTCTCAAGTGGTGGTATATATGGTGGGGCACTCCTTGCCTGGTATTTCGACTATCGGTGACGGTCGTTACTCCCGTCCCTTCCTGTGTTACCAAGGTCTCACAGGAAGAGACGAGGAGCAATGACCCCCCTATGACAACAGCCATTATCATTCCTCTCATAAGATCTCTCATCTCTCCCTGTTATTTCGACCGTCGGTGATGGTTGTCCTTCTCCTTCTCCCCCTGCTTTACCAAGGTCTCAGAGGAGGAGAACGAGAAGGACCGACCCTCTAGGACAACGGTCGGTAGCCTACCCCCGAGAACATCTCTTACAAAAGAAGCACCATCGGACTGAAAGTCAACACACTACGTATCGAATATCGGTGCAGACATGTGGCCCCTAAACCCCTAACCTAGAAGACAACTTGACACCATTTCACCCTAATTCTAACATAAATCCCAAACAAGTACAAGCTAGAGCCCATTACTAAGCACAACCATTTAAACTAGAAAACAGCGGTAGCATATGAACTATACACAGGAGCCTATCAACATGAGCAGAAAACTATGAACTTGTATAAAAAGCAAACATTCTCTCATCTCACCGCTCTCTCACCCCTCCCCCACCCAAACCCTACCCTCTCGGATCACACAAGGCATGAAATATATTACTCCCTCCGATCCAAATTAACTGTCGCTGCTTTAGTACAACTTTGTACTAAAGTTGTACTAAAGCAATGATAATTAATTTGGATCGGAGGGAGTACATGAAATATACACAAATAGTTTAGCTGCTGCCACACATATACCTAAAGAAAACTAGAAATTTACCTAAAGCAATATACATGAGCATATACCTAAAGAAAACTATGTGTTTATTCCTAAAGTAATTTTATTTATATACATGAGCATATACCTAAAGAGAACTATGTGTTTCTTCCTAAAATATTTTTATTTATATACATGAGCATATACCTAAAGAAAACTATGTATATACATGAGCATACACATGCCACACATCTACAGAACAATTTACAGCCACATTTTATTTCCGTTCTCTTCCTAAAGAAAACTAGAAATTTACCTAAAGCAATTTACCTAAATCTCCACATCACACACATATATATGTGTTTCTTCTACTGCACGGCAGCACATCTACACGTGTTTTTTTCCTCTATTCTGTTTCTACAACAGCATCAGCAGTAGCACATCTACAGCAGCAAGCAGCAACACAGCAAGCAACAGCAACAACACATGTACAGAGCAAGCAACAGCAGCAGAGGAGGCTCACCGCCGGAGTTGTAGCCGAGGCAGAGGCAGAACCACACTGCGGTTGTGGTTGGTTCAAGGCAGCAGCTCGAGCACGGCCACACTGATGAGCGGCTCGAGCACCGCCACACCACGAGCACCACGCAGCCACGGCCACACCGAAACCCTAGCCCGGAGAAATTTGTCGCCGGCGACCATGGGACGAGGAGAGGAACGGCGCGACGATGAGGAAGAGGTAGAGCTCGAGGAGGAGCACATCGGACCGCATCGGAATAATCCGGTGACGGCTGCGGGTAGAAGGGGGTCACGGTGGGGCGGCTGCACGATGGGTGAGAAGGGGAGGTGGGGGCGAAGGAGGCCGGCCGGTGGGTGCCGGCCATGGAGGAGGGGGCGGTGGGCGGTGGCGATGGCAGTGGCGATTTGGGAGGGCGGCGGGGATTTGGGGGGAGGGGGTGGAATGCGGCGATTTGGCGGCGGAGCAGTGAATTTGGGGGAAATGAGAAGAGAAACGGCGGGAGGAGGGAAATTTCGCGAAGTCCCTCCCGCTAATACGAAGCCGAGTACACGGGTACTCGGCTTATGAGACAGTAAGCCGATTATCTTTTCACTGCCAGTGGGCTTACATTTTTTTAAAATTATATGTTTCCTTTGACTTTATTACCTGTATGTTTTTCCTTTGACTTTATTTATGTTTTTCCTCAACACCGTTACCGACATCAAAGTTGTGAGGCAGGTCCCACATCAAAGTTGTGCATTGGGTATTTAAACATTACACCATCCTTTCATACATATATTTGGGCCACATGCAGGTGGAGGTGGCTTTACGACCCTCCCTCGCACGGTTTTCAATGATGCACCCATCCGTGAGGCCCGCGTGGTCTAGGGCATTGGCTGGCAGCGAGAGGGGGTTGACCATGGTGAATTTCTCTTGGTTTGTGTCTGGGTAGGTCATGGTGACATGCCAGGCCAAGTTTGCTCGCATGTGTTCACAAGATTCCCTCCCGTCGGCTCGAAGTGGGGGACGAGCAACCTAAGTCATGAACCTTCCTGTCGGACTGTCCGTTTTGTGAGACAGGTGCCACATCAAAGTTATGCATTGGGTATTTAAATACCACACCACCGTTTCATACATATATTTTGGCCACATGCAGGTGGGGGTGGTTTTCCGACCCTCCCTCGCGTGGTTTTCGATGATGCGCCATCCGAGGCCCCGCACGATCTAGGTCTTTGACCCGTAGTGAGACGAGGTTGACCATGGTGAATTCCTCTTGGTTTGTGTCAGGGCAGGTCATGGTGACATGCCAGCCAAATTTTGAGCGCATGCGTTCACAAGATTCTCTCTCGTCGGCTCGAAGTGGAGGACGAGCACCTTAAGTCGTGAACCTTACTGCCGGACTGCCCGGTTTGTGAGGCAGGTGCCACATCAAAGTTGTGCATTAGGTATTTAAACATTACACCACCCTTCATACATATATTTGTGCCACATGCAGGTGGGGATGGTTTTTCGACCCTCCCTCGTGCGGTTTTCGACGGCGCGCCCTTCTGTGGGGCCCCCGCGGTCTACAACGTTGATCGGAAGCAAGAGGGGGTTGCCCATGGTGAATTCCTCTTGGTTTGTGTCAGGGTAGGTCATGGTGAAACTATTTCGTGGGAGGGAGAGAGAAAGCCAGATAATGCATGGCATGTGTATGAGAGACTTGGAATGAGAATGGAGAGCCCTCTCCACCTCTATTTATAGGGTGAGGCAAGGGGTAGGCAAAAGTGGGGCTCCATGGAGGAGCCCTCCTTGGCCGGCCACCCCTTGAGCAGCCCCCTCAAAAGGGGTTCCCACCCTTCCATATCATCGTCTAGATCTTTTGGGAAAAGCCCCAAAAGGTGGCTTTCCAAAAAGCAACCAAATAGTGTTTCACTATTCACTATTCATGAAAATATTTTTCCGCGACCGTTAAATCCAAAAATATTTCTGTAGGTCCAGAACATTTCCAATACCCCCTAAAATAATTCTGGACGCGTTCCGAAACATTTCCAGGTAGGATGATTTTCATCTCCGAAACACTTCTGGTTTTCTCTCCGGAACTATTCCGTTGTCTCCGAAACTTTTCTGGTGACTTTCTCTCAGACTCCCTATCTAGTATTCAGCAGATAGATTACCCTAAAGTGTGTGACCCTGTAGCTTCGGTGAAGTATAGACATGACCAGAACACTTTCCGATCAATGATCAATAGTGGAACCGTGGACATCCATATTGATCCCTATACCCACACGAATGAATATTCGAGTGAACCTGCAGTTTGCCGTGTGCTATTCCTGTTGCTTCATGATATGTTATAAACACCCGAGGTGAGACCGATCGGCATCCCTGTGAATCAACAACTTGTCAACTATGCCAGTTACCTCGTTACCGGATTTGTCCTCTATTCTCGTTTTCGCGTTCCGGCATCCTTGTGATCAAATCAAATTGTGTCTGGCCAGACGATGATGGATACCGTAACACCGAGATGGCCCTAAGAATATCTCTCCATCGCCAGAGGAGCAAATCCCAATCTTGAGCTATCTAGTTCCTTGTCATACTTTTCCGTGAACCCGTAAGCTGCCGTAATAGCCACCCTTTTACAGATGACGTTTAACAAATCCCAAAGTTCACGAAGCAAGCATGATGGAACTCGATACTCTCATGGTCTAAGGAATTATACAAACATTAACTATTCCTGTGTTATTAACCATTTACTTGTGATGAATGTATCTCATAGCATAACATCAAATTGGGTCGATTCAACACAAGTGTTCTCCTAACATTGTGCCCTCAAAATTGCCGGCATAGTCATGCCCATGATCAGGAAAACATGACCATCATGCAACATTTGAGCTAGTCTTAAAGGCATGACTAGAAATACATTTTACCGTTTATTATACCACACATGCACATGAGTTTCTCTCCGAGCCTCGTGGTTATTGCAGACTCGAGAATCATTGCAGTTATAGCATGGAACATAAACATTAATTACAAACTTGAAGATACAAAATAACTATTATCATTGCCTCTAGGGCATATCTCCTACAGACTCCCACTTGCACTAGAGTCAATAATCTAGTTACATGGCTTCCCTAACACAAATGGCTATCCGATGCTGCTCATGCTTTGCTCGTGGTAGAGGCTTTGTCATCGGGTCTGACACGTTCAGATCCGTGTGAACTTTGCGTACTTTCACTAAACCCACTTCAACATGATGTCGAATGAGTTTATATTTGTGTTTAATATGTCTTGTCTTATGGTGCGAACATGGCTCTCTAGCCTAAGCCACGGCGCCACTATTATCATAATAGATCTCAACCGGGTCCAGCGCACTTGGAACCACACCAAGGTCTTCAAGAAACTGCTTGATCTAGACCACCTGCTTGGAGGCTTCCGAAGAAGCAACATATTTCGCCTCTGTCATAGAATCCGCCATAGTTTTTTGTTTGGAACTTTTCCAGTCAACTGCATCACCGTTCAAAATGAAAACGTAGCCTGATTGAGATTTGAAGTCATCTGGGTCAGTCATGAAGCCTGCATCAGTGTAACAACTTACAATGAGCTCTTCATGACCTCCGTACACAAGGAGCAAATCCTTGGTCCTTCTGAGGTACTTAAGAATATTTTTTACTGTGGCCCAGTGTTCCAATCCTGAATCACTTTGGTACGTGCTGCTAACACTTAGCGCATAGGAAACATCTGGTCTTGTATATAGCATGGCATACATAATTAAACCAATTGTCGAAGCGTATGGAACATCATTCATTTGTACTCGCTCATCGAGAGTCCGAGGGCACTGATTCTTGCACAGTACTGTGCCAGGTGACATTGGGAGTAGGCCGTTCTTGGCGTTCTCCATATTAAACCTTTTTAATACCTTGTCAAGGTATATGCTTTGGCTAAGCGTTATCAGGCGTCTTGATCTATCTCTATAGATTCTGATGCCCAATACGTATGCCGCTTCGCCTAAGTCCTTCATTGCAAAACTCTTCTTCAATGAGTCTTTTATTTCGCTAAGAAAATTCACGTCATTGCCAATCAATAATATGTCATCCACATATAAGATTAGAAATGCTTTTGTGCTCCCACTAAATTTCTTGTACACACAAGATTCTTCGCCATTCCTGATGAAGCCAAACTCTTTGACCACTTCATCAAAACGAATATTCCATCTCCTTGATGCCTGCTTCAAACCATAAATGACCTTCTGAAGCTTGCATACCTTTTTAGCATCCCTAGGATTGACAAAACCTTCAGGCTATATCATGTATACTTCCTCTTTGAGGTTTCCATTTAGGAAAGCCATTTTGGCATCCATCTGCCATATTTCGTAATCGAAATAAGCAGCAATTGCTAACAGTATCCGTACAGACCTATGCATAGCTATGGGCGAGAAAGTCTCGTCGTTGTCAACTCCTGGAACTTGCGTGAACCCTTTCGCGACAAGTCTAGCTTTATGGACAGTAATTTTACCATCCACGCCTTTCTTTCTTTTGAAAATTCATTTACAACCAATGGGCTTTACGCCTTCTGAAAGTTCTACGAAGTTCCAAACTTGGTTTTCGTACATGGATTCCATTTCGGATTTCATGGCTTTGTGCCATTCCCTTGAGCTGGGCCCCGCCATCGCTTCCTTGTAGTGCACAGGTTCATCAACTTCATGGATGAAGACTTTGTTATGAAACCATTCAGGTGGCATGATGGCCCTACCTGATCTGTGCGGTTCAGTTACATACTTGTCTGAAGTTTCCGCATCACATGCGACAACTTCCGGCTCGGTTGTAGGGATAAATTGCGGAATTACTTCTGCTTCCATAGCCATATCAACGGTTGCCAAAGATTCACTAATCTCATTAAGTTGTACTGTCCTCCCACTTGATTCTTTCACGAGAAACTCTTTCTCGAGAAAGTGTCCAACTTTTGCAATTGCAACAAACACTTTTCCTTCGGACTGGTGGTAGAAAGAATACCCAATGCTGTTTTTGGGATAACCTACAAAGTAACATTTGTCTGATCTAGGTTCAAGTTTGCTTGGCTATAAATGCTTTACGTATGCCTCACAACCCCAAACCTTGAGATGTGACACATTGGGTTTCTTCCCATACCATGATTCAAATGGCGTCGTCTCAACAGACTTAGACAGTGCTCTGTTTAATGTGTAAGCGGCAGTTTCTACTGCGTAACCCCAAAAAGATATCGGTAGATCAATAAGAGACATCATCGACCTTACCATGTCCAACAGGGTTCGGTTACGTCGCTCGGACACTCCGTTTCGATGTGGAGTTCCGGGAGGCGTGAGCTGTGAAACGATTCCACGGTCACTCAGATGTTGGCTAAACTCATGACTAAGATATTCGCCCCCACGATCCGATCGTAGAAACTTAATCCTTTTATTACGATGATTTTCTACCTCATTCTGAAATTCTTTGAACTTTTCAAAGGTTTCCGGCTTATGCTTCATTAAGTAGATATATCCATACCTACCTAGTGAAAGTCACGAAGTAAAAATACCCACCCCGTGCGGTTGTGCTCATTGGACCACATACATCACTATGTATTATTTCCAACAATTCACCCGCCCAGTCAAGATGACCCATGAACAGCGTCTTGGTCATTTTCCCCATCAAACAAGCCTCACATGTGTCAAATGATTCAAAATCAAAAGATGGCAAAACCCCATCTTTATGGAGTCTTTGCATGCGTTTCTTTCCGATGTGGCCAAGACGACAATGCCACAAGTAATTGGTGGTGGTATCAGCCTTCTTAAGGCGTTTAGCATTTACGATAAAGACATCATTTCCAAATTCAAGATTCAGTATGAAATGGCCCCCAACAATGGGTGCAAATCCATAAAACATATCCTTACAATAAAGTGAACGACCATTGTTCTCAGACTTGTAGGAATAGCCATCGTGTACCAAACATGATCCAGAGATAATGTTTCTACACAATGCCGGAACAAAATAATAGTTACTTAGTTCTAAGATAAATCCTGAAGGGAGACGTAGAGGCATAATGCCGACGGCTTGAGCGGTGATTCTAGCACCATTCCTGATGCGCATCACGACTTCATTCTTTGCCAGCTTGCGAACCTTCTGAAGCCCCTGTATCGAGTTGCAAATATGAGCAACCGATCCAGTATCAAATACCCAACACTTAGAATTTTTGCTAGCAAGCAAAACGTCAATGACATTAACATGTATAACAGTTATACCTTTCTTCTTATCTGCCAGGTACTTCTTGCAGTTCCTCTTCCAGTGTCCGGTGCCCTTGCAGTAGAAGCACTCAGTTTTAGTCTTGGCTCCGCCCTTAGAGTTGCTCTGGGAGCCGTTCTTACCGGCGCCCTTGCTCTTCTTGGACTTGCCTTTCTTTTTGAAACTGGCGGTTTTATTCACAAGCAACACTTGCTTGCGATTTTTCCGCAGTCCTCCTTCCGCAGTTTTCAGCATGGCGAGCAACTTGTTCGGTGTCTTGTTCATCCCATTCATGTTGTAGTTCATGATAAAACTATCGTAAGACGGGGGGAGTGAAGCAAGCAACATGTCTACTGCAAGTGCTGGTGGAAGAAAAAATTCCAGGGTTTTAAGCCTTTCAGCGTGGCCAATCAATTTGACCACGTGTTCGCCAACTAAACTTCCCTCAGCCATCTTGCACTCCATCATGGTCTTTGTTACATCATAATGTTTAGACCGTGCATTTTGCTTATACAGAGCATCCATTTCCCGGATCATATCTCAGGCGTTGTGGAATTCAACATGTTTTTGAAGCTCTGGACTCATGCAAGCTAACATGAGGCACTGCACTACATTGCAGTCATCATCTTTAGTGGCCCAGATATTTCTATCATCTTCCGGGGCAGTTTCCGCTAGTTTAGCTGGACGAGGTGTGTCAAGCACATAGTCTTTCTTAGCACTCCTGAGGACAATCATCAGGGTACGGACCCAGTCTGCATAGTTGTTTCCAGTTGCAGCTAACTTCTCTTTTTTTAACATTGGACCTAAGCTGAACGTGGCATTGCGAGCCATGTGATCTACAACGGTAAACACAAGTTTCACTTAGACTTTGTTCATAATTAATTTGCACTAGTGAATAAACAATTTTATTCTAAGGTGCGCTCGCACTCAAATCAATATCTCTCATAATTGATTGTGTGTGATACAAGACCCGCATTTCCATTCAATGCCATTGAACAAGATGAACACTGATGGCGCGAACTTCAATCGATAGGCAAACTTGCCGATCACATCTCTATGTGACTCTTGTTCATCTTTCTATGGGCGTGTTCCGAGCTCAGGATGATCCTCCGGATTGTCAAGACAACCAAGTGATCTTGCTGCGAGGTCTCAACTCACCCTCCTCACACTTCTCTAATCGTTCGTACCCATGGAGATCATGTGATACCCGAAGAGATAGGTGCCGTGACGGTGCTACACTTGGGAGAACACTAACTACTTGATATTTTTAGTGAGAGATCACCCTAATAAAAAGCGACTACCGCGTAATCAAGAAGGGTGCATCAAGAGGGATAAACATCTCAGGCAATTCAGAATAGCATGATATGGTATAGCCCTTTATGACAGAGAAGTCTTCAATTTTTTCGTCTTCGGCATTTGCGTCGGTGTTCACCTTCGCGAAGATTGCCACCACCTTGTCGATGCACCAGATAATATCGCGAAGATTGCCACCACCTTGTCGATGCACCAGATAATATTGCTATCTTTATAACTAATAAATTTAGTGCATTACATAAGGTTGACACGTAGGTCATTTAAAGTGACAATCATATGGCTCTAGCCATCATACCGAATCATGACTCGCAGGTCATGTTAATTAATTTACATCATATAGTCATCTCATACATAATCAAATTAATATGAGAATTGCTATACCACATCACATGCCATCCTGCAAAACCAAGTTAGATGCCTCTAATCGGTTTATGCAAAAAAATTATTTTACGTGGCTTCTAAGGTTTTGACTTAAACCGCAGCTACCAACGTTTATCATCAAGTATGATTATTCAAGTTGCTAGATTTAACTTTGCGGGGCATATGAAACACGAGATAATAAAATATCGAGCCCCATACTAAACTTCGTCATACGCAAGAACCCCGTGCAGATCATATCTGCATTGCCCTTTAGTCTGCGAAACATCCATCTTTGTTTAATAATGGTAGAACCCAAAGAACTGTTAGCCCTTCATTGATCTGTCAACCAGCATACTCAGGAGCAGCATGGAAGGATCACGGATTGCCAGAACTTTGTAAGATTCGACCATGCCGTCAAGATCAGGACTACACAGATTCAAGGGAAGCAACAAGAACATCGGGTAATAGATTTCATCTGCTACCCGCACAAATTATTTTTAGCAATAGATCTCATCTACTACAAAATTATATTATGGTTGGAGATGAGACGGTGCTGGTGAAGATGTTGATGAAGATTGGACCTCCCATAAAGGAGGAAGCATTGATGATGATGATGGCTTCGATCTCCCCATCCCGGAGAGAAGTTTCCCCGGCAGAATCTCTCTGCCGGAGAGAAAAAGGGCCTCTGCCCCGGTTTCCGCCTCGAGACGGCGGCGCTTCGTCCTGAAAGTAATCTTATTATTTTTTCTAGGTCAAAACATACCATATAGGAGAAGAGGGGGCCAGGGGACCTGCTGGGCCACCACGAGCTATCAGGGCACGGCTAGGGGCTGGGCCGCGCCCTGTTAGCTCGTGGCCAGCAGGGGCCCCCCTCTGGTATATTTTTGGCCCAAAAATTCTTATATATTCCATAAAAATTCTCCGTGAAATTTCAGGTCATTTGGAGTCCAGTGAATTTTCTGCCATTTTCTTGGTTTTCAGGTCCAGAATTCCAGTTTCTAGAGATTTCCCTCTTTGTGATGTACCTTGCAAGTTCAGAGAGAAAAGGCATAAGAATTATATCAAAATAAGGAATAATGGACAGGAGTAACATAAATATCAATAGGAATTCATGATGCATAATGGACATATCAATTCCCCCATAAGAAAGTAACAATCCATTCACAATATTGAAGTATGAAGCATAAACACTATTGACAATCAACAAACTATGCTCTTGTTCATCGAGGCAATCACATTTCATCATATTCCAGAGAAGAGTCTATGTAAGAGCTTTCATTCTAGCAAGTTCACATACTCAACCATCATTTAGTCTTTTATGATTGTTGACACTCATTGCATATTTTTGGAGCTAGTGCTTTCCGATGAACACATAGGAAGATGGGGGCTTAATTGCTCTTGCCACCCAACTTATTTACCTCAAGGATAATGTCAACAGTAATGGTTCATGATCTCCTACATTCAATGGATATATTTATCTGGATCTATCCTCAACACATGATGCTTGCCAACTAGAAAGTTGATAGGATGGAGTAAGAATAAACTTTATTGACTGTTGCACATAAGTAGTTTCATGAAGATAAAAGACAGGCCCTTTGCAGAGGGAAGCAGAGGTTGTCATGCGCTTTTAAGTTGGATGTGCAAACTCTTAATGCAAAGGAACGTCACTTTATATTGCCCCTTATGATAGCAAACTTTATTATGCACTCTATCACTTTTATATCTTTGCCATCAGAAGATCGTACAAAGCTTATTTTCCCTTACAATAAAAGATCATACATATTTAAGAGCAATTTTTATTGCTTGATGCACCGATGAAAACTTACTTGAAGGATCTTACTCAATCCATAGGTAGGTATGATGGAATCTCATGGTAACAAACTGGGTTTAAGGGATTATGGATGCACAAGTAGTATCTCTACTTAGTGCAGAAAATTATTGGCTAGCAAAAGATCTAAAGCAAGCACCACATGTTAAAGGATCCATGACCATATAACTTCTATGTGAATGTAAACTATCATGATCATTACGTTGTCTTCCATGTCCAACATCAACACTTGATCATTATATAATATTTGATGGGGGCTCACAATCATAAAAGATGTCCAAGATAGTGTATTTATATGTGAATCTCCTCTCCTCTATCATAATCTTGCATAGATTGTATCAATGACTAATGCTATGTTTGTTTATTCCCAACAACTTTTATCACTTATACTTTTTCTATGTGAAGTTATTACTCCCCATGGGATTAGCATATGATCTTTTTCTTTTATTTCAATGCCATGATGATAGATGCATGAGAGATAAGCACACAAGCTCAACTAATCTTTATTATATAACTCTCACACTCGATTACAAGGATAGATAGATCTCAAAGAAAAAATTCTAAGCAAAGCAAATCTGAAATTTTATTTCTCTAAATCATGAAATAACTAAGGATCGAACTAAGATAGATGGTAATGATAAAAGTGATGGTGATACGATACCGGGGCCCCTCCCCCAAGCTTGGAACAAGCTAAAGGTGGTGCCCGTACCCATGTACTCAAGTACCCCTCTTGGGTGATGGTGGTGATGATGTAGTAGGCTTGTCCTCCGCCTTCCAAGGCATAGGCTCACCATCATAGAAAGAAGATCTTGTCTTCGGAATCCTGAAATCAGCAGCGATGCTCATCCTCTTAAACCTGGATTCATACTCACAGTTTTGGTTTTGCAGGTCATAGATTTGAGCTTGTAGATGTTCGATCTGCTCTTGGAGCTTGAAGAGAGCCTCTCCCACGTTCCTAGTGTCCATCTTGTTCTCCCAGATGAAGTCCGTCATCATAGAGTGATTAGCACTCAAACCACGTTCAACCATCCCTTGGCACTTGAAGATCTCCTGCTCCACCACTGCAAGCCTGGCCTTCTCACTCCCCTCCTTCTTGGGGCCTTGAACATCCCGGATGTGGAGCACCCCCTCACACATATCAATGGCTTGAGGGGCGTGCTTCATCACCTCCGGCAAGTAGGGGTTGATGACCTTCTCGTAGAACTTGTCCTTGGAGGAGCTTGGCGACGTCATGGTGATCTAAATCTGTCAGAAAAACAGCCCGAAACAAGAACAGAGGAGAAACTTGCGATGCGGTGGTCAAAACATACGGGAGTATATATAATGATTTTTTTCTAGGTTAGAATACGTGTCCAGGAAGAAAACGGAGTCCGAGAGGCACACGAGGGCACCACGAGGCAACAGGGCGTGGCCAGGGCCTAAGCTGCGCCCTGTTAGCTCGTGTCTCCCTCGTGGGTCCCCCTGACTTTTTTTTTATTTTTGGAATTTTTTTAAAATACCAAAACCAACAAAAAATATTTTTTTGGAATTTTTGGAGTTGGTTTACTTACCGTATCACATACCTACCCCTTTTCAGCTTTCTGGAGCATTCTGGAAGGTCTCTCTTATGTGTTCTTCTGGAGTCATAACTTGAATAATGTTAGTTTCAACATTAAGGGGCGTACCTGAGATATAGTGCTTAATTCTTTGCCCATTTACCACTCTCGGGCTTTTGCCTACTAAGTTGTTAATCTTTATAGCACCGGAGCGATAGACCTCCTCAACGACATAAGGGCATTCCCATTTGGAGAGAAGCTTCCCTGCAAAAAATCTGAAACGAGAATTGTACAAAAGAACTAGGTCTCCTACATTGAACTCCCATTTTTGAATTCTCTTGTCATGCCATCTTTTAACTTTTTCCTTAAACAACTTGGCATTTTCATAAGCTTATGTCCTCCATTCATCTAATGAGCTAATGTCAAATAGCCTCTTTTCACCAGCAAGTTTAAAATCATTGTTAAGTTCTTTAATTGCCTAGTAAGCTTTATGTTCTATCTCAAGAGGTAAATGACAAGCTTTTCCATAGACCATTTTATAAGGGGACATTCCCATGGGATTTTTGTAAGCAGTTCTATAAGCCCATAAAGCATCATCCAGTTTCTTAGACCAATTCTTTCTAGATCTATTAACAGTCTTTTGCAAAATTAACTTTATTTCTCGATTGCTCAATTCAACTTGGCCACTAGACTGAGGATGGTAAGGTGATGCAATTCTATGGTTAACATCATATTTAGCTAGAAGTTTACGGAAAGCACCATGAATAAAATGAGAACCGCCATCAGTCATTAAATATCTAGGGACTCCAAACCTCGGGAAAATAATATCTTTAAGCATTTTAATAGAAGTGTTATGATCAGCACTACTAGTCAGAATAGCTTCTACCCACTTAGTAACGTAATCAACAACAACTAGAATATGTGTATACCCATTAGAGGAAGGAAAAGGTCCCATATAATCAAATCCCCAAACATCAAATGGTTCTATAGCAAGTGAATAATTCATAGGCATTTCCTGACATCTACCAATGTTACCAATTCTTTGACATTCATCACAACAAAGGACATACTTACAAGCATCTTTAAAAATAGTAGGCCAATAAAAACCGGATTGTAATACCTTGTGTGCAGTTTTGTCACCCGCATGGTGTCCTCCGTAAGCCTTGGAGTGACACTTCCATAGGATCTATCCCTGTTCATGCTTAGGTACACAACGTCTAATAACACCATCTACTCCTTCTTTATAAAGATGTGGGTCATCCCAAAAGTAATGTCGTAAATCATAAAAGATTTTTTTCTTTTGTTGATAGGTGAAGTTAGGTGGTATATATTTAGCGACAATATACTTAGCATAATCAGCATACCAAGGAGTACTATGTGAAGTATTTATAGCAGCAAGTTGCTCATCGAGAAAATTCTCATCAATAGGCAGTGGGTCATCAAGAACATTTTCCATTCTAGACAAGTTATCTGCTACAGGGTTTTCAGCTCCCTTCCTATCAACGATATGAAAATCAAACTCTTGTAGTAAAAGCACAAACCTAATAAGTCTAGGTTTAGCATCTTTCTTTTCCATGAGGTATTTAATAGCAGCATGATCGGTGTGAATAGTAACTTTGGAGTCAACAATGTAAGGTCTAAATTTATCACATGCAAACACAACTGCTAAAAATTCCTTCTCAGTGGTAGCATAATTTCTTTGAGCATTGTCTAGGGTTTTACTAGCATAATGTCACATTCAATTTCTTGTCTACTCTTTGCCCTAGAACAGCACCAACAACATAGTCACTAGCATCACACATAATTTCAAATGGTAAATTCCATTCAGGTGGTTGGACAATAGGCGCAGAAATCAAGGCTTTCTTAAGTATTTCAAAGGCTTCTACACAATCATCGTCATAAACAAAAGGAATATCTTTTTGAAGAAGATTAGTTAGTGGCCTCGAAATCTTTGAGAAATCTTTAATGAAACGCCTATAAAAACCAGCATGACCAAGAAAACTTCTTATACCTTTGATATCTTTTGGACATGGCATTTTCTCTATTGCATCAACTTTAGCTTTGTCTACTTCAATACCTTGTTCAGATATTTTATGCCCAAGTACTATACCTTCATTCACCATAAAGTGGCACTTCTCCCAATTCAAGACAAGATTAGTTTCTTCACATCTCTGCAAAACTCGATCAAAGTTGCTCAAGCAATCATCAAAAGAAGTCCCGTAAACGGAAAAATCATCCATGAAAATCTCAACAATCTTTTCACAAAAGTCAGAGAATATAGCAGTCATACATCTTTGAAAGGTAGCAGGTGCATTACATAAACCAAAAGGCATACGTCTATAAGCATAGGTTCCAAAAGGACAGGTGAAAGTAGTTTTCTCTTGGTCCTCTTTTGACACAGGTATTTGAGAGAAACCAGAATATCCATCAAGAATGCAAAAGTGTGTGTGCTTAGATAGTCTTTCTAACATTTGATCAATAAAAGGCAAGGGGTAGTGATCTTTCCTAGTAGCTTTATTTAATTTCCTGAAATCAATCACCATCCTATAACCAGTTACAATTCTTTGCGGAATGAGTTCATTTTTATCATTAGGGACAACAGTTATACATCCTTTCTTAGGAACACAATGAACATGACTTACCCATCTACTATCAGCAATAGGATAGATTATACCTGCCTCTAGAAGCTTTAGTATTTCAGTTCTTACCACTTCCTTCATCTTGGGATTTAAGCGGCGTTGATGATCAACAACAAGTTTAGCTTCCGGTTCCATATTCATCTTGTGGTGACATAGAGTGGGGCTTATGCCCTTAAGATCATCAAGAGTATATCCAATAGCAACCCTGTGCTTCTTCAGAGTTTTAAGTAATCTCTTTTCTTCATGTTCTGAAAGGTTAGCACTGATAATAACAGGATATATCTTCTTTTCATCAAGATAAGCATATTTCAAGGTATCAGCTAAAGTTTTTAGCTCAAAGACGGGATCTCCCTTGGGTGCAGGAGGATCCCCTAAAATATCAACTGGTAAGTTGTGTTTAAGAATAGGCGTTTGTCTAAGAAATATATCATCTATCTCATTTCTTTCGTTCATATGCATATCATTCTCATGTTCTAGCAAATATTGTTCTAACAGATCAGTAGGAGGCACGACAATAGAAGCAAGACCAATTATTTCATCCTTACTAGGTAATTCTTTCTCATCTGGTTGTATACCAAACATGGAGAAATTAAATTCATGAGACACATCACCAAAGCTTACTTTGACCTTCTCAGTAACACAATTAATTTCAGCATTAACAGTATTCAAGAAAGGTCTACCAAATATAATGGGACAAAAATTATCTTGTTTTGAACCAAGTACTAAGAAATCAGTTGGGTACTTAATTTTTCCACACAAGACTTCAACATCTCTAACAATCCCAAGTGGTGTAATAGTATCTCTATTTGCAAGTTTAATAGTAACATCAATGTCTTCAATCTCAGAGGGTGCTATGTCATTCATAATTTCTTGATATAAGGTAAAAGGTATAGCACTAACACCAGCACCAATGTCACACAAGCCATGATAACAATGATCTCCAATTTTAACTGAAACAACAGGCATGCCAACAACTGGTTTGTTTTTATCTAGTTCATCCTGCTCGTTTCTAGCCGGTTTTGCAATTCTAGCAGCTTCATCACAGAAGTAGATAACCTAAACATCAATATTACTCCCTCCTTCCCAATATCTTAGGCGTATTAGGAATTGCATGCAATCCCATATTGTAGGGTGTACAGTTACAACCTGGCCAAACAATCGCTACTTTTGTGGAGAGAAAAAGAAAAGAGGATAGTCCTGTGGTGCGGTCTTCGTTTGGGATTGGATCGGTCAAACAAGACTTGGTCAAATTAGATCGTGCATGCCTCCCTCTCTGCATCTTGTACGACGGTTAAAGTAACAAACGGCCTACGCTAATTTTCGTGCAAGGACCTAATACGCCCAACATATTGGGAAGGAGGGAGTATCAACAAGAAGAACTTTAACCATAGCAACATTAGGCTCAACGTTTATTTGTTCAGAAGGTTTAGGTGTTCTAACATGGCTTTTATTAACCACAGTTGTAGCTTTAGCATGTTCCTTAATTCTAACAGGGAAAGGTGGTTTCTCAATGTAAGCAGTAGGAACAATTGGATCAACGTGGCTAACAATTATTTCTTCCTTCTTAATTTTAACAGGTTCCTCTAATTGTTTTTCAATGGGTGGATGATATTTAAACCACTTCTCCTTAGGGAGATCAACATGAGTAGCAAATGATTCACAGAAAGAAGCTACTATCTCAGAGTCAAGGCCATATTTATTGCTAAACTCATGGAAAGCATTGGTTTCCATAAAAGATTTAACACAATCAAACTTAAGCTTTATACCTGGCTCTTTACCTTTGTCGAGTTCCCAATCTTCAGAGTTGCGTTTAATTCTTTCCAGAAGATCCCATTTGAATTCAATAGTCCTCTTCATATAGAAACCAGTAGAAGAAGAATCAAGTAGTACTTGATCATTATGAGAAAGCCGAGCATAAAATTTTTGTATAATCATTTCTCTTGAGAGGTCATGGTTGTGACAGGTGTGCATCATAGATTTAAGCCTCCCCCAAGCTTGAGCGATACTTTCTCCTTCACGAGGCCAGTAATTATAAATAAAGTTCCGATCACGATGGACTAGATGCATAGGATAAAACTTCTGATGAAATTCCAGCTTCAAGCGATTCCAGTCCCATGATCCAATATCATCCAATAGCCTGTACCACATCAATGCCTTTCCCTCCAAAGATAAAGGAAAAACCTTCTTCCTAACTTTGTCTCTAGACAAACCTGCAAGCTTAAATAATCCACAAACCTCATCGACAAATATTAAATGGTAATCAGGATGAGTCTTACCATCATAAGGACTAGCTAGCAGTTTCTCTAACATACCCGAAGGAATCTCATAATAAATATTTTTAGTAGGTTCACTAGGTTGGGGAGAAACCTTTTCCACTTCCGTTCGAGGCGAAGATGCCCCGAACAAGCCACTCAAATGGTGACCATCCATAGCAACAAATAATAGTAAATTTCAGCACGTACCAAAATTGTTTCCTTACCAATTTCCACTTACCAGAGGCGCTTCACTCCCTAGCAACGGCGCCAGAAAAGAGTCTTGATGACCCACAAGTATAGGGGATCAATCGTAGTCCTTTCAATAAGTAAGAGTGTCGAACCCAATGAAGAGCAGAAGGAAATGATAAGCGATTTTCAGCAAGGTATTCTCTGCAAGTGCTGTGAGTAACAGTAGTAGATAGTTTTGCAGCAAGATATTTCATAACAAGTGACAAGTAACAATAGTAACAAAGGTGCAGCAAGGTAGCCCAATCCTTTTTATAGCAAAGGACAGGCTAGAAAGTATTCTTATATGAAGCAAGCGCTCCCGAGGACACATGGGAATTTCTGTCTAGTCATGTTCATCATGTTGAGTTGATTCGCGTTCGCTACTTTGATAATTTGGTATGTGGGTGGACCAGTGCTAAGGTGCTATTCTTACTTGAACAAGCAACCCACTTATGATTACCCCCTCCCGCCAGCATCCGCAACTACTAAAGAAGAATTAAGATAAATCTAACCATAGCATGAAACGTGTGGATCCAAATAAGCCCCTCATGAAGCAACGCATAAACAGGGGTTTAAGCTTCTGTCACTCTAGCAACCCATCATCTACTTGTTACTCCACAATGCCTTCCCTTAGGCCCATAACATGGTGAAGTGTCGTGTAGTCGACGTTCACACGACACCACTAAGAGAAGCAACAACATACGTATCATCAAAATATCAAACGAATACCAACTTCACATGATTACTTATAACAAGACTTATCCCATGTGCTCAGGAACAATAGTAACTACTTACACCTCATCGACATGTTCAATATCAGAGGTGTAATGGTGATGATCAAGGATCTGAACATAATATCTTTCACCAACTAATCCAACAAGCATCAACTACAAGATGTAATCAACACTACTAGTAACCCACAGGTACCAATCTGAGGTTTTGAGACAAAGATTGAATACAAGAGATGAACTAGGGTTGGAGATGAGATGGTGCTGGTGAAGATGTTGATGAAGATTGGTCCTCCCACGAAGGAGGAAGTGTTGGTGATGACGATGGCTTCGATCTCCCCCTCCCGGAGAGAAGTTTTTCCGGCAGAATCTCTCTGCCGGAGAGAAAAAGGGCCTCTGCCCTGGTTTCCACCTCGAGACGGCGGCGCTTCGTCCTGAAAGTAATCTTATTATTTTTTTCTAGGTCAAAACACACGATATAGGAGAAGAGGGGGGCCAAGGGACCTGCTGGGCCACCACGAGCTATCAGGGCATGGCCAGGGCTGGGCCACGCCCTGTTAGCTCGTGGCCAGCCAGGGCCCCCCCCTCTGGTATATTTTTGGCCCAAAAATTCTTATATATTCCATAAAAATTCTCCGTGAAATTCCAGGTCATTTGGAGTCCAGTGAATTTTCTGCCATTTTCTTAGTTTTCAGGTCCAGAATTCCAGTTTCCTGAGATTTCCCTCTGTGAGATGTACCTTGCATGTTCAGAGAGAAAAGGCATAAGAATTATATCAAAATAAGGAATAATGGATAGGAATAACATAAATATCAATAGGAATTCATGATGCATAATGGACGTATCAACTCCCCCATAAGAAAGTAACAATCCATTCACAATATTGAAGTATGAAGCATAAACACTATTGACAATCAACAAACTATGCTATTAGTCATCGAGGCAATCACAATTCATCATATTCCAGAGAAGAGTCTATGTAAGAGCTTTCATTCTAGCAAGTTCACATACTCAACCATCATTTAGTCTTTTATGATTGTTGACACTCATTGCATATTTTTGGAGCTAGTGCTTTCCGATGAACACATAGGAAGATGGGGGCTTAATTGCTCTTGCCACCCAACTTATTTACCTCAAGGATAATGTCAACAGTAATGGTTCATGATCTCCTACATTCAACTGGATATATTTATCTGGATCTATCCTCAACACATGATGCTTGCCAACTAGAAAGTTGATAGGATGGAGTAAGAATAAACTTTATTGACTCTTGCACATAAGTAGTTTCATGAAGATAAAAGACAGGCCCTTTGCAGAGGGAAGCAGAGGTTGTCATGCGCTTTTAAGTTGGATGTGCAAACTCTTAATGCAAAGGAACGTCACTTTATATTGCCCCTTATGATAGCAAACTTTATTATGCACTCTGTCGCTTTTATTTCTTTGCCATCACAAGATCGTACAAAGCTTATTTTCCCTTACAATAAAATATCATACATATTTAAGAGCAATTTTTATTGCTTGATACACCGATGACAACTTACTTGAAGGATCTTACTCAATCCATAGGTAGGTATGATGGACTCTCATGGAAAGAAACTGGGTTTAAGGGGTTATGGATGCACAAGTAGTATCTCTACTTAGTGTAGAAAATTATTGGCTAGCAAAAGATCTAAAGCAAGCAACACATGTTAAAGGATCCATGACCATATAATTTCTATGTGAATGTAAACTATCATGATCATTACGTTGTCTTCCATGTCCAACATCAACACTTGATCATTATATAATATTTGATGGGGGCTCACAATCATAAAAGATGTCCAAGATAGTGGATTTATATGTGAATCTCCTCTCCTCTATCATAATCTTGCATAGATTGTATCAATGACTAATGCTATGTTTGTTTATTCCCAACAACTTTTATCACTTATACTTTTTCTATGTGAAGTTATTACTCCCCATGGGATTAGCATATGATCTTTTTCTTTTACTTGTGATGAATGCATCTCATAGCATAACATCAAATCGTGTCAATTCAACACAAGTGTTCTCCTAATGTTGTGCCCTCAAAATTGCCGGCATAGTCATGCCCATAATCAGGAAAAGAGGACCATCATGCAACATTTGAGGTAGTCTTAGAGGCATGAATAGGAATACATTTTACCGTTTATTATACCACACGTGCACATGAGTTTCCCTCCGAGCCTCGTGGTTATTGAAGACTCGAGAATCATTGTAGTTACAGCAAGGAACATAAACATTAATTACAAACTTGGAGATACAAAATAACTATTATCATTGCCTCTAGGGCATATCTCCTACAGAGCGGCCAAACAACCCTTTCATGCTTAGGATGTAGACCGGCGGGGACCTCTCTGGAGAGCCTTGGTAGGACTTTGGCGTGTCAATTGCCTGAGTCCAGGCATGACCCACGGAAATGTGTGTCCGGCCACCGAGGTAATCGAGCGTATCTGGGTATGTGGTGCACCCCTGCAGGGAAGACAAAACTATTCGAATAGTCGTGTCCACAGTAATAGGACGCTTGGATATATATATATATATATATATATGAGTATCCCGATCTTAAACAACTTGAACCAGATACTTAATGAACTCACCCACCTTATATGTTTATACAACTTGAACCGGTTACTAAATAAGATACTCCAGCAAATAAATATGGATTGCCCGAGGATCGCTTTCTTGCTGGGAGCCGAGGAAGGATCTCAGGGTATTGTATTGTTGTGTTAATTACAAGTTGGTATCGTATGTGCTCATACTCCTTCTTTGCTGCAAGATGCTCTCCTCTCTTCTCTTGCTGCAAGATGGTGGCCCTTGTGTTACATAGAGCTTTCTCCCCCTGTTCTAGCATTTCTACAGTATAGTCCACTGATATACCCCATTCCTTGATATCGATGCATATATAGCATAGATCTAATGTAAGTCTTGCGAGTACTTTGGATGAGTACTCACTGTTGCACTGTACTTCTTTTCCCTTCAATCCAGTTGCTGCTATCAGATAGTAGCCACTCGGATGCAGGTTCCATCGCTTATGATTACTACGTGGAGTTTGACGTCGTCGAGTAGTTCGGAGGTCCCAGGTAGGAGGCCTGCGCCTTTTTGATCTAGTGTTGTTGTTTTGTTTTCGCCTTCTTAAGCCACCTTTGTAATTGTTTGTAGTCTGACCTAACTCTTGATGTAATATTGGGTCTTATGACCCCCCGTTTGTAATATCTATTGTTTTGTGTTTAAATTCGTGTCGTAGAGTTGTGTCGTGGTACTACCGTGAGTCACCGTTCGTGATCGTGCATGCTACGTGAAAATCGAATGAAAATATTCAGGTGGGGATTTACTTCCCCCCCCCCCCCCCCCCCCCCCCCCCCGCTCCCCGGTGACCATTAAAAAAAAGGTAACAATAACTTGTTGCAAAAGAAGCACAATAGTTTAGTGATGATTAGGTTTTTTTCCCTGGTAAGAAATTGAGGTTGTGCGTGTACACTGCCAACAATATTTCCAGAAATAAAATTATATGGGGAAAGTTGGGCTATATATAGATCGTGGTCATTAATCGAGTTCACTTTTTGTGTTGTGTAAGCATGGACATTAGGCAGTAAATTTAGCAAGATATAAAATTTGTTGCTAGGTTTACAACAGGAATATAGAAGGTCACGTAGCATTTTAGTTGTAATTATTTAAAAGGCTGACACGAGGTTCAGTATGAATAACTTTATGATGTTCCAAATATGCAACGACATGACTAAAGCTCAAATTTCTATAATGGTTGCCGTGGCTTGCCGTAACAGCGCAAACATTTTCACATTTCCTGAATTTATTGGTAAGTTTGGATGTTGTGGACTGATCCGCTTTGGTAGGTCATGTTTGCGTGCAGGGTGATGATGTTTATGCATCTAGGAAACCATGGCGATTTTAACATGTGATATTTCCTCAAGCGCGCTAAGTTCTTTTGCAATTTGCTGCTCAAGTTGTGGCTCTCCTGCAGGTATGTCGTTGTCATTGGTCCTTTCCACTATATTTATTTGCAGTATATGCTTCCAGAGAATACTTAGGTTTTTTACTACATGTTAAATGAAATTAAATTCCAAATATGCTAGAACATGCAATGGCTAATCGGTACTTTCAGTAGGCTTTTTTTGCAACCTATCGTTTTTCTTGGTCTGCTGAAATCTATTCCCCTTAGTTTTTCTTTACATTATCCATTGAGAAAATGATGTTTTTAAAGATATTTCAGTAACATGAGCAATGGTGTTTGCTTCTTATGTCTCATTGTTGAATTATGTGCTTATGATGCAAAACGTGGATGAAATTTTGATTGATAGGCGTATTAATTACCAATCAAACTGGAACTCCATTCATGTAAACCATCTTTGGATGCGTTGGCTTTGGTCTTCAACTTTTAAGACATAAAAAGCTATGAGGTGAACTGTTTTCATGATGCTGCCCATGAATGAAATTTGAAACCATGCATGTGTAATTCAGTAATTAAGTTCAAAATCATGCTCATTGTTTCTTTTATTTCTAAGTTGCCCTTTTTTTGCATTCATCAGGCGAGGAAGTAAATTATGCTGATGCTGATTCAAACACCGCGGGTGAGGAAGTATCTTCATGGCTGCTGAACATGAGATTTGCTGCATGGATGGTCAAATCATCGCCTTAGATTTGCGATGGCCCGACTTTTATATTGCGATTTCCTGTGGTGGCTACAACATTTGATAATTCTCAGAATGTGTGATATGTATGTACCGAGTAGTGTATCGTTTGCAAGTTCCTATAAGTGTGAACTCTCTTCTAGTTTTCCTATTTAATTTTTTTTCATCGAGGTAAGTACAAACTCTTTGACTATTCATAACTGATTACCCTATTGAATTTTATGTGTGATAATCAATATATGTTTGCTACAATATCTTTGTTCCGCTATCCTTTCTGTTTGCTTCACAAAGTGTGGCATATTCAAATACATGCTGCTAGCAGTATGACAGGTCGCTTATTATCATAGTAGGGGATATTTCGTACTTCAGAATCTGCCAATAGTTGGAGCAGATATTCAAGTAAAACCACACCTATAAAAAATTCCTTAGGGTTGAAACGCGATGAAGATTCCTTAGAATTGGAGAAGGCAACATCGCACATCAGAGCTACGCTGCATGGAGCGAGGCAACGATGAACCAGTCATTTGCACACGAAGAGGGCGAGGGTAGAGGAAAAAAAACATTGACTTTTTTGTACTTTGTCATTCATGGATTTGTTTTTCCGTGGCAATGCATGGGCATTTAGCTAGTACTATATCAGTTCTGATTTTTTGGTCGGTTAGCCCCAACGTCTCCTATTTTTTAGAGAGTTATTATTATTCCCACATTTAAAAAAAAGATCGCAACATAATGGCTTCAAAGAACCAAATATTAGCGAAGATAATATATATAATGTACGCAGAATAGAATTTCGTATGGCGAAAAGAAATGTATGGGAAAACGGATGTCCACGCCAAACCAATTTTTTTTTGACTAGAATAAACAAAATAGATAAAGGAAAACCGTCCACAAAAAAAGGAAAAAGAAAAGCAAATCCAGGGAAATCAAATTAAAATAAAAGGCAGTGATCACGTTAGCAAAAATGCAAGTAACAAATAAATTCAAAATATTCTTAAAATTCCATGGGTCTCACCCTAGTATAAAAAACCACAGAAAATTTTGAGAGGGGGTTTTGTAAAACACTTTAGAGTTTAGACTTTAGACTTCAACATATTAGCAAGGTTTTGATTGGGGTTTCAATTATGACTAATACAATAATTGGATAGGGTGAACTGCACTTTATTTGATAATAACCATCAAGGTTCTATTAAATATGTTTCTCGGATTGAGTCCTCCCGCATGTGCCGCTTGCCGTCGGTGCTAACATGTACGTCATGGAGGAGGCCCCATGGCACTTGTGGGACTACATATAGCCGCATACAATCAAAGCGTCGAGGTCGCAAGTCTAGTTCTTCGGCCTCAGGGGGAGCGACGACACCAACCCCTTCGACGCGTTGACCCACGCGTGGATGTGGATCTCGTTAGCGAGCCACGACACCAATTCACAATACAAGTACCTTAGCACAATGGAAGCATTCTTCGAAGCAATACTGTGCCCATAAATTTTTGAGAAGTATGTTGTTTCATACAAAAGTAATTAAATATTATGTGAATACATTTCATGACAGATCTAGTGAAATTAATTTGATATTGCTCATATTGGTAAACCTTTTTCTATATAACCTAAAATTGTATGACCCATACAAATGATAAAACTACTTATGTTACGAATCAGAGTGAGTATGAACACACCGGGAGATTTTGTGAATGAATTTTGAAAAGCGATTTTTTTTCTTTTGTTTCTTATTTTGCTTACCATAACTGGGTGTAGTTGTTGTAGGAGTCGAGTTTCTAGCCCTTGCGGGTGTCGGCGGCCAGCACCACGAGCGCCGCTAGGCAGAGCCCCGCGTCCGTGACCCGTGCCACCAGCGCCGTGCGCTGAAGCACCGCCGTGCGGTGTACATGATGTTGGGCAAGGGCCGGGCGGGCAAGTACGATCAGCCCCGTCCCCTAGTCCCGTACCCGTTCGACGGAATGCACTGGTGCTGGCGCGGGCACCGTGGTAGGCACAGGCGGTGGCTGGGAGGGGGTTTCCTCCTCCTCCGACCAGTCGCCACCCCCCTCGCGCTGCTGCTGCTGCTCGCACCGGCAGTGCCAGCGGAGGATCATCTGGATCGCTGCCAGCTGCGCGCGGAGGCAGAGGCGGCGGCGACGGCGACGGCGACGGCTGTACCTCGGTCATCGTTTGGGGGAGGAGAGTTTGGTTGGGAGGGGAGTGGGGGTTAGTTCGTAGTGGTGCTCGGGAAAAAGTTTTGGAGAGTTTGGATACTTGGATTGGAGGATCTGTGTTCTTTTTTTTTTGCGAAAGGTTAATTTTCATTAATCAACCACAACCATTACAGTCCTGTTGACACAAAAGGTCAATCTCATCAGGCACACAGTGCAACCAAACCGCAGTTTTAGGCAAAGAACGTCCTAACTGGGCTAGCGTATGAGGAGGTTTGTTTTGCTCACGTTTAACCAAACTGAAAACATGCTGACGACTAAGTAAAAGCTGTCTGGCATCTCCGACCAGGGCTGCTACTGGCGATCTATTCGGCTCTGGTGCTTTGATCATATGCGTGAGTGTAGAGCAGTCCGTTTCCACCATGAGTTTGTCCGGACTATGAGCAAGCGCCAGGTTTAAACCTTCTAGCAACGCTGCTGCTTCAGCTTCCAAAGCACTAGTGCATCTCTGAATGAATCTGCACGAAGCAAAGATAGTTGCACCTGTGTGATCCCGTAGGATCATGCCGGCACCTCCTGTGCCCTCCTCCTCATGCCAGGAACCATCTATGTTAAGCTTTACCCATCCCAAGGGGGGTTTCATCCAACGCTCTGTGGTACTGCTAGCGCCCGACAGCATTTTATGTGGGTTGTTCCAAGTTCGACGCCCGCTGTAGTCGACCACCGTCTTCCCCTTGGCGATGTCTGCATTAGGGTGCTGCTATATGTTGAGTAATGTGTGGATGTAGCCGGATAGGAATCTGCTTGATGCTGCTACAGGGGGCGCAGGCTTCTCATGATACACCATGTTTCGGACATGCCAGTTTCGCCAGAGCGTCATGATCACAGGTAGGCGCTCCTCGTCCGAGCAACGATCAAGTAAATGGATGATCCACTCGGGCCCTGTGTTGTCATCGGTTTCCAACTTGGGCATGTTCCAGAATTTCGCCATCTCCGTCCATAACCGCCGGGCTAGGGGGCATCTGCAAAGGGCATGGAAAGTGGTCTCCTGTTCCATTCCACATAAAATACATATGTCAGAAACCTCCAGCTTCCTTTGTGCTTATTTTCATGAGTAGCGAGAGAGTTCGTCGCAACACGCCATGGAGGATCTGTGTTCCACCGCGTGCAGTAATATGATTCTACAATCGACACCGGTACTATTGCCTTAGCTGTCAAATTTTCATATTCACGTGAAACTAGCAGGATGACCCATGTATTTACGCAGGTAGATTTAAATTACTGCATGTTAATATATATGATTTTTTCCGTGTCAGGCGTCTCTCCATGTGATTAATTTTTATTCAACTTAATTCGCAATACATTACCATTGAATCATTGATATATCAGCATTTGTCTATGTGATTAATTTTTTATATTAAAAAAGTAACTCTCAGTAAAACATGATTGAATTTTAGTAGAAATCTCTCCATCGAAAGTACGTTGTTGGTACGGAACTTGTGTAAGAATGGAAGACCGGTGTACGATATTGGGGACCATGGCTTTTCATGCAAAATCATAGAGTTGTGTGCTAACCTTTACTTTTCCCTCTTCTATTCATGCTCATCATTGTCCATATATGGACGGCACCCAAACCAATGGGTAGGGTATGAGTCTACGTATTCGCATGTGCATGACCCATGGGCGACCCGATTAGTCGTGGGTCGGGCATGGGTACGAGTCTATGCCCATGGGTTACCCCGATGGGCTACCCGATTAATATTGGTAATTTTAAAATATTTTATTTAATGTTAAATGTGCGTCACTAGATAAATGTACACCATATATACGTAAGCTAATACCCACGTACAACTATACTACTGCCAACATCGCACAACTGGTAGGCCCACACGAACACAACATCTGAAATCTGACCATCTCTAGCCTTCTCTCACACTAACAGGGTTGCCCGCGCAAGCAACATCCTTAGTGTTTTTAATAATTTGTGTAAATAAGTTTAAGAAAGAAACTACATTGATATTAAACATTGTGCATTGTTTATTCTTAAAAAAATCTCTAAGAACTGCTATATTGTCCATCAGCATGTTCTTTTGATTAAAACTTTGATCACAACTATTTACTGAAATATATTCAAAGCCCAAGAGAACTTCACATTGTTAAAGAATTTTTGGATAAGTTTATAATTATATATTTTGGAGATAATGGTAGTCTGAACCTGATGCAACAACGTTATAGAGCTAAGGGAGTAACTGAGATCATACAAATCTTGCAAAATAATACATAACCTTATTATACTTGCTGACATAAATCTATTCAGCTCTGAAACATCGGCTTTTAATATAGCAGGTTTTGTACTATCTTCCATACCAGTGAGCATCTAGACATTTTCTTCTTTTGTTGCACAATTCATGACCCGAGATGCGCTGCTTCTTTGGCAATATTGAGGAGATAGACTAAGTATAATGGCAATCCGATCAATCATCCTATGGTGGGGGTGCAAAGTATTGGAGACAATTTATAGATGTAATTGTCCTGAGTTATAATCATAAATATGGCATCCATGTGCAAGGTATATTACGCAACAAATAACATCTAAGAAATGAAATAACTACAACTACAGGGTTTATAAACAATATATATAGTGCCTGATTAATTTGAAAGAAACACCGGGAGCTTCAAAGATGAGTATCATTGCTAGAGAGAAAAAAATGGAAAATTAATGTGATGATGTAGAACTCACGAAAGAGTGTGCAAACTTTTTTCATCTCCTCTAACCCCCTTTCATAATAAATAAACCATCTTTATGAATTATTTGGGACCCACAAAAAGTAATTAATTTGAACACAAGGCAACATTCTCTAAGCACAATAATATAACTTGGAGATATCTCCTAAAGGGAATTCAAAAGTAATTAGAGAAGAAACAAAGCATAATTTAGAAATGCGGTTTTCTGAACCTAATAACATAAAAAAATTATGTGTCCTAGCAATTGATTATGAATATCCCTGCGAACATAGGGGATATTTCATACATTTTTGGCCATGGAAATAGACAAACTATGATGAACCTCCCAATAGCACACGTTGTACAAATGTTGGATAAACAATAGAATGCAAGCTGAATGAGATTAGCCTTCTAGAAGACTAATTTTTTTGTAGAACATGACAGAAAAAATTCCATGCATTTAGCATGGGGGCATTTAGCGTGGGACTTGCCCGGTAATTCAAGCAGTTATTTCGCACTAAATGTAAACAGTCAAAGTTATTTGGCTGTCTATATGTACAACGTCGGCACACAATTGATTCATACTTCAGATATCTTTTTTAAATCATATAGTTATGTAGATGGGTATTTTGAAAAGTGTTGACTATCTCTACTGAGAGGGAATAAAATAACTAATATAAAGTAAAAAGTACTAATCAAACCCGACTTCAGAAAGAAACACATAAATACGTATGCACACATGAACAAAGTTCTTTTCCCGATGAGGTAAAACTTGGGCAATCTCATTGTTACAATAAAGAGGCAGAGCTAACATAATCTACTTGTAGACTTCTTTTTACAAGACATGACTCTACATTGAATGTGTAGATAGTATAGGCACAAAACCAAACACAATGTGAAGTGTTCCATACATTTGGAAAGTGAATTTAGCACCCCGCTAGAAATTGGTTGATTCTCTGGTTGTGCATAGAAAGTACTTGGTTGTTGTGATGGTAACAGGTGATCATGAAGGTAATATCTATCTTGTAGGTGATATGCACATGTGGGAAGTTGGTAATATAAGACCGGCCAAATCATGTTGCTATCTTGTAGGTGATATCTATCTTATGGAGTTCAACGGCCTTTAACTAAAATCTTGAGAACATAATCCATGGCATACTAGCTTGGTTCTAGCAAAATACATGTGTGGCAATGCCGTAAAGTATTTCCATTCATTCATTTTCACACCGATGACTTCACGTGTATACATATGCTTTGTGCAATGCTTAATACTTATCCTTGTCTATCAAGATTGAAGATATCACCATGGCACAAACCACCAAATATGTCAAAATAAAACATCCAACAATATACCAAATTCGATGGAATTAGAAATTGTAGGGATCAAGCTCACAACATGTGAAGAAATCCAACTGTGATCAAATAGCATCAAAATGAGTAGCACATTGTCAATACTTTATCTTATAATTTCGCATGGCTTCCTATAGGTTGTAGGTAAGAAGCCTAATCATGTTGCTATCCCATTGACCTGCAGTGCAAATCAACAGGAGAAGTGGATATTTGCTCCAAGACTGCAAACATAACATATGTCGCTTAGAAATAAACATCCTATGCTTATTCACATTTTTTTATTTCTTTCATTTTCTCAGTTAACCTTTATGTTCTGGGTCTTGCATTGTTACCTTGTAACCTCCCCTCTTAATTACTGCAACAGCAGAGGCTTCAAAAAATATGTAGACTCCATCAATGCAAAAAAGATGTTTTGTTTTTGAAAATTTAGCAGAGTGGCCCATGCACATGCTTTTGTAAAGTGTTACTCGACCCAAGCTTAGCTATTTTTTCCTTGAGCTTTGCATTTTTATCTTCATATTGTGTCTCGTTTATTTATTTTGTCTTTCTCTTTTTGACTATGCGATAGGGATCCGATAGATTGATCTTTCTTAAGTCTTAGTTGAGTAAGCTTGGGCCTCTTTGATTCGAAGGATTTTCATAGAGAAAAGAAGCCATACCTTATCGCAAGCGTGCTTGAAAATCTGGCTCTATGATGTGAAGGATGGATGTATGGTCTACCAAAAAATATTCATGCAATAATCATTTTATAAATTAATTGTAACTTAGATATTTGAGATAAATAGATTAATTACCATAACACAATAACATCCGCATTGCAATTACTAACTTGCTATGTCTCATATGTGAAGAGGGACGTGCAAGTTTAAACGGGACTGGATACATTTATTTTTGTATGTAATGTTATGTCGTGAAGGATAGGATTGTATAAATATTAGGATTGTACATTTGTGTGCGCTGGTTACCGTCCATCTATAGTTATTACTGATTTTTTTTGTCCTAGAATACACAATAAACTATTTAAGATATAATACAATAGTAATGGCTAAATCATTGTGGTATTATGGGGTAACTTATACAATTTTATCTCAAATGCAATTGGTTGATCCACGACGTTATACATTAATAAAATAATTTGCTATCTCAGGACTAAGTTTTTCTTAATTCTTAGTCAACCAAGCTTAGCCACTTTTGCCTTGAGCAATGGCAGATTCAGGCCCCAGGCAGCCCGGGCGGCGGCCTGGGGCGTGAGGCCCAATTCGTTTGTTGACTGTAGCATTAACTGCAGCTACAGTGCTACAGTATGAGCCCTGCCTGGGGCCTGGCCCATTCCTGGGTCTGCACTCTTTGACTTGATTGATAATCTCCCACCTGTGATAGTCGTCAAGGTCCTGGTTACCATGTGGGCTATATGGTGGGCAAAGCGAAAGGCTGTTCATGAGAAGGAATTCCAAAGTCTGCTGTCAACATTCAGTTTTATTGAGAGATTCCTAAACGACGTACAGGAAGCGGGCAAAGCTCGGCGCCCGTCTTCCCGACCATTACAACCTGGCCCTCGAACGATGCAAGGCAAATGGCTCGCTCCAGAAGCAGGTTTTGCCAAGATCAATGTTGACGGAGGTTTATCTCGCGCCGGTGATCGTGGAGCTGCTAGTGCCATCTGCCGCGATGCTGCTGGTAACTTTTTGGGTGCATCAGCAATAGTTGTTCCAGGGTTAATTGATCCAGCGAGCCTTGAGGCTTTGGCGTGCAGTGAAGCCTTGTCTCTGGCTTTTGACCTTAATCTCACAAGAGTGCATGTGGCCACGGATTGTATGGAAGTGGTGACGAACGTCAGGGAAGAAAATCCTTGTGCTTACGCTACTATTGTCAAGGAGTTCATTACCAAACGGCGGATGTTGGCTAGCGTTTCACTATCACATGAGAGTAGAAGTAACAATTTTGAAGCTCATAACTTAGTGAAAGCAGCATCGTTGTTTGGGGCAGGCCGTCATGTCTGGCTCATGTCCCGGCCGTCTATTATTTGTATCCCCCATAACATTATGCAATAAAGTTTAGACGGTGATTCTAAAAAAAAAATCATTTTTATTTTTATCATGTGTCTCATCCATTTGTTTTAATTTTTATTTTTGACTAAGTTTTCACTCAATTGAGTTTTGCCAAGTTTTAGTCAGCCAAGTTTAGGCATATTTGACCCGGAAGATTTTCATAGGTTAAATAAACCATACCTTTTTTCATTGAATAAGCCATACCTTATTATCAGGACGTGTTTGACGATCTAGTTATGTGATGTGATAAGTTGGCTTTGCGACTTGATGGGTGATTGTGAGTTGCCACAAGATCTCTGGAGACCTATTAGTCACCGCAAGTGATCGAAGCGTGCTTGATGATGACTGCCTTGCCTTGCACTTTTGCCTGGTCGGCTTTCTGCACGGAGACGCGAGCCGGGTCCATGCTCTGCAGTTCTCTGTGTTTCTGCTTCATTTGTTCTTCCACACTGCGTACAAGAATATGACTTCTTAAATCGTTTAGAAAGACCACTAAATATGTTACTTCCTAGATGTACTACAGGAAAAATAAATAAAGCCGAGTATGTTTCATACTCGGCGAAGCACCAAATAAACTCGGCATAGATTAAGCCGAGTACTGCACTCGGCTTACGACTCTCGGCTTCAGATAGACCGGCTTATGCCGTGTAAGCTGAGTGCTGTTTTGGGGATACTTGGCGTAGATGTAAGCCGAGCTAAAAAGGGAGGCTCTCGGCGAAATAAAGTGACATGACGGCCGGCCGAGGCTGACGGAGGTGCCAGGTGAGAGCCACAGCAAGCCGAGTGTCATTTTAAGCCGAGGGCTGTTGTGCAGTCACGGCTTAGAATAAGCCGAGTGTCGCTGTTAGCTGACGGCCCCGCTCGGCTTACTTATCGTGCAAAGCAGCTCTTAGATGCTGCCATGTGTCCGGTGTAAGCCGAGAGCTCCGTGACAGCACTCGGCTTATTCTAAATCTGGGCAGTACCATTTTGGACCTAGGGTGCGTAAGCCGAGTGCAACACTCAGCTTACAGCCCATATTGCTTTTTTTTTGTTTGCTTGTTGGAACAACCCTGCAATTCAAACAACAATATATATAGAAGTATATCCAACATGTCCAGCAAGTTCACAACCATGTATATAGAACCAAGCATGCATACATAATACTGTACAACCATATGGAACCAAGATGCAAGTTCATAACCATATATAGTTCCAAGTTCACAACCAAGCAAGGGTTCCAAGTTCACAACCAAGCATGGGTTCCAAGTTCACAACCATATATATGGAAGCCCATATACTAGCATAAGTTCACAACCAAGCTTGAGTTCGAAGTTCACAAATAAGATTAAGATAAGAAGTTCATGAACACCAATCACCACACACTCGGAGTAGAAGATGACCTCCGTGGACACGAGTTCTGGATATGCTTCGTAATAGTGTTCATATTTTGTTGGAGCATCTGCAAAAGAATCACAACAAATAATTTCATTAGTTAATGGTGTTGGTTATGTCTTATAGAAAAGAAGAAAAGAAGTAACATTCGATCCGATGTACTAACCGTGGACATGATAACATCAACACTACAATGACGACGAACTGGACAAAGATTATCAAGTTCTTCAGCCCACCAAACCTGATCTGACCTGCACCCTTGCCTACTCCAACATCGCTCTTTGCTCTGAGCACCGACTTGGAGTAAGCATCTTCTGCCTCCTGCCTAGCCGAAAACCCTTTATAGGAGCTATGGTTGTAACCGGACACCTGTTCATTGCATGCCTCCCATGAATCGTACACTCCTGGACACCTCCCTCTATACACCACATACCACCTCATCTACCAAGACAGAAGAACAAGATTTGAACAAGCAAGAGAAGCAACCGAAGGTTAGAAGAACACATGGAACATAAGCAACATAAGCATTAATGATACATATACCCAAAAGCATCGTCACAAGTTCTACTGAAGTTCTATTCCGAGTCAAAATCAGCAGCTACATTTAGTACATCAACATCAGTCTATCTAACTAAGGCTACTCCGAGAATGGAGCTCTACGCAGACTGGTAGTCGGTGAAGCCGGTGATCGTGGAGTCAGAGCAGGTGGGCATCCCCCCTCCTCCCCAGTGGAAGATCCAGCATCCTCGACACAGGCGGTCGGCAGACTCAGCGGGATCGGGTCATCGCTTTCCTCAGGCGGCGCTTTTTTCTTGGCGAGCTCGTCGAAAAACTTCTGCTGCTCGGCAAGGAGGCAGACCATCATCTGGCAAATTACCTCGGCCTTCCGCTCATCCTGAATGGACTGGTAGACCACAGGGTCCTCGGTGAGGAGCCTGCGAGTTTGCCTAAACGAGCATGGCCAAGTAGTCCTCACTGGCACGCTCGGCCACGACATGCGCCATGCGGTCCACATCCTCCTCTCCCAGGGAGTCGACCCTAAAGGGAGTGGAATCATCGGGCGACGCCATGTCCGCGAGGTCGGTGCTAACAACTAATAATTCATTAATGAAAAATGTGTCACAAAGGAAATATAATTTAACTTAGAAGGCTCATTTATTCGGCATGTGGGTTGACTTTCGGTCTGTCGATGATCCCTTCAACAACTCTCATCTCTCAAGTGGTGGTGTATATGGTGGGCACTCCCTCACCGGTACTTCGACTGTCGGTGATGGTCATTGTTGTACTTCCCCTCCAGCTTTACCAATGTCTCACAGGAGGAGAAGTACAATAGCGACCCCCCTACGACAACAACTGGTATCCTCCTCTCAAAACATCTCTCATCTCTCAAGTGGTGGTATAAATGATGGACACTCCCTCACTGGTATTTCGACCATCAGTGATGGTCGTTACTCATCCTCCCCCTCCTGCATTACCAAGGTCTAGCACAAGGAGAAGAAGGAGAAATGACCCCCTATGACAACAATCGGGATCCTTCCTCCAAGAACATCGATCTGTCAAACAGGGAGCCCCATCGAACTGAAAGTCAATCCTAAACCTAGAAGGCTCGCCTTCAACAATTCGAGACCATTTCACCATAACCATAACACTTTCCATACATATATCATCAGTACTACGGCATAATTAAATGATTACATTGTTCAACAATACTAAGACATAATTATGCAGTACATAGATTAACATTACATAATTAAACAGTACTAGGATAGACTGGCACTACTACGGACAGTCTACTCTAATAGATCAAAAGAAACCATAATGCGTAAGGAGCTCGATGGTCTCTGGGTCCGCGTCAAGCTCGTCCTCGTCCTCAAAGACGAGGTCGATTACCTCTGGAGGTCCACCAGAGAGGCCTGCCTCACCATCATTGCGGGTAGCCGGCTGCACCACCTCCCCATCATCGTCGAGAAAGTACCCCTCCCCATCGAGCTCGTCAAAAATCTTGTCGACCTGCGCGGAAATTATGGCATTCATCTCGGTGTCCTCCTTCTTCCTCAGCTCCTTCTGCTTATTGGCCCAGAATTCAAGCTCCACCGCCATGAGATGGGGATTTGCCTCGGCGTACTTAGCCATGGACACCTCATCCATCCTGGCCAGGCGGTGTGCCTTCTCCTCCTTTGGGGAATACATCCGGTAAGGAGGGGTAAGGAACACCGCATGCTTGGCATCTTCAGGGACGTTGAGGTCGGACGAGCCCCGGCCATACATGCAAGCTACCATGTTGTACGCACGTGCGGTGAGCTTGAGGGTATCGAACATGCTGAGCCACAACCGATCACCGTCACAGGTGATCTTGGCGGCATAGCAGCGCGACTCCCGAAGTCGAACGCCATGAAACCTGCTCATGGGAGGGTGACGCGGCGCCATCCTACTGCACGAACCCCTGCGACAACATTCCCGGTGTCAAACTTTATTTTGCAATATTAAAGAATAAATGATGAATACCCAGCCCTATCACTTCCTCTCTTTAGTAGAAGGCTCGTTTATTCAACGTGTGGGTTGACTTTCAGTCCGTCGATGCTCCCTTCAACAACTCTCATCTCTCAAGTGGTGGTATATATGGTGGGGCACTCCTTGCCTGGTATTTCGACTATCGGTGACGGTCGTTACTCCCGTCCCTTCCTGTGTTACCAAGGTCTCACAGGAAGAGACGAGGAGCAATGACCCCCCTATGACAACAGCCATTATCATTCCTCTCATAAGATCTCTCATCTCTCCCTGTTATTTCGACCGTCGGTGATGGTTGTCCTTCTCCTTCTCCCCCTGCTTTACCAAGGTCTCAGAGGAGGAGAACGAGAAGGACCGACCCTCTAGGACAACGGTCGGTAGCCTACCCCCGAGAACATCTCTTACAAAAGAAGCACCATCGGACTGAAAGTCAACACACTACGTATCGAATATCGGTGCAGACATGTGGCCCCTAAACCCCTAACCTAGAAGACAACTTGACACCATTTCACCCTAATTCTAACATAAATCCCAAACAAGTACAAGCTAGAGCCCATTACTAAGCACAACCATTTAAACTAGAAAACAGCGGTAGCATATGAACTATACACAGGAGCCTATCAACATGAGCAGAAAACTATGAACTTGTATAAAAAGCAAACATTCTCTCATCTCACCGCTCTCTCACCCCTCCCCCACCCAAACCCTACCCTCTCGGATCACACAAGGCATGAAATATATTACTCCCTCCGATCCAAATTAACTGTCGCTGCTTTAGTACAACTTTGTACTAAAGTTGTACTAAAGCAATGATAATTAATTTGGATCGGAGGGAGTACATGAAATATACACAAATAGTTTAGCTGCTGCCACACATATACCTAAAGAAAACTAGAAATTTACCTAAAGCAATATACATGAGCATATACCTAAAGAAAACTATGTGTTTATTCCTAAAGTAATTTTATTTATATACATGAGCATATACCTAAAGAGAACTATGTGTTTCTTCCTAAAATATTTTTATTTATATACATGAGCATATACCTAAAGAAAACTATGTATATACATGAGCATACACATGCCACACATCTACAGAACAATTTACAGCCACATTTTATTTCCGTTCTCTTCCTAAAGAAAACTAGAAATTTACCTAAAGCAATTTACCTAAATCTCCACATCACACACATATATATGTGTTTCTTCTACTGCACGGCAGCACATCTACACGTGTTTTTTTCCTCTATTCTGTTTCTACAACAGCATCAGCAGTAGCACATCTACAGCAGCAAGCAGCAACACAGCAAGCAACAGCAACAACACATGTACAGAGCAAGCAACAGCAGCAGAGGAGGCTCACCGCCGGAGTTGTAGCCGAGGCAGAGGCAGAACCACACTGCGGTTGTGGTTGGTTCAAGGCAGCAGCTCGAGCACGGCCACACTGATGAGCGGCTCGAGCACCGCCACACCACGAGCACCACGCAGCCACGGCCACACCGAAACCCTAGCCCGGAGAAATTTGTCGCCGGCGACCATGGGACGAGGAGAGGAACGGCGCGACGATGAGGAAGAGGTAGAGCTCGAGGAGGAGCACATCGGACCGCGTCGGAATAATCCGGTGACGGCTGCGGGTAGAAGGGGGTCACGGTGGGGCGGCTGCACGATGGGTGAGAAGGGGAGGTGGGGGCGAAGGAGGCCGGCCGGTGGGTGCCGGCCATGGAGGAGGGGGCGGTGGGCGGTGGCGATGGCAGTGGCGATTTGGGAGGGCGGCGGGGATTTGGGGGGAGGGGGTGGAATGCGGCGATTTGGCGGCGGAGCAGTGAATTTGGGGGAAATGAGAAGAGAAACGGCGGGAGGAGGGAAATTTCGCGAAGTCCCTCCCGCTAATACGAAGCCGAGTACACGGGTACTCGGCTTATGAGACAGTAAGCCGATTATCTTTTCACTGCCAGTGGGCTTACATTTTTTTAAAATTATATGTTTCCTTTGACTTTATTACCTGTATGTTTTTCCTTTGACTTTATTTATGTTTTTCCTCAACACCGTTACCGACATCAAAGTTGTGAGGCAGGTCCCACATCAAAGTTGTGCATTGGGTATTTAAACATTACACCATCCTTTCATACATATATTTGGGCCACATGCAGGTGGAGGTGGCTTTACGACCCTCCCTCGCACGGTTTTCAATGATGCACCCATCCGTGAGGCCCGCGTGGTCTAGGGCATTGGCTGGCAGCGAGAGGGGGTTGACCATGGTGAATTTCTCTTGGTTTGTGTCTGGGTAGGTCATGGTGACATGCCAGGCCAAGTTTGCTCGCATGTGTTCACAAGATTCCCTCCCGTCGGCTCGAAGTGGGGGACGAGCAACCTAAGTCATGAACCTTCCTGTCGGACTGTCCGTTTTGTGAGACAGGTGCCACATCAAAGTTATGCATTGGGTATTTAAATACCACACCACCGTTTCATACATATATTTTGGCCACATGCAGGTGGGGGTGGTTTTCCGACCCTCCCTCGCGTGGTTTTCGATGATGCGCCATCCGAGGCCCCGCACGATCTAGGTCTTTGACCCGTAGTGAGACGAGGTTGACCATGGTGAATTCCTCTTGGTTTGTGTCAGGGCAGGTCATGGTGACATGCCAGCCAAATTTTGAGCGCATGCGTTCACAAGATTCTCTCTCGTCGGCTCGAAGTGGAGGACGAGCACCTTAAGTCGTGAACCTTACTGCCGGACTGCCCGGTTTGTGAGGCAGGTGCCACATCAAAGTTGTGCATTAGGTATTTAAACATTACACCACCCTTCATACATATATTTGTGCCACATGCAGGTGGGGATGGTTTTTCGACCCTCCCTCGTGCGGTTTTCGACGGCGCGCCCTTCTGTGGGGCCCCCGCGGTCTACAACGTTGATCGGAAGCAAGAGGGGGTTGCCCATGGTGAATTCCTCTTGGTTTGTGTCAGGGTAGGTCATGGTGAAACTATTTCGTGGGAGGGAGAGAGAAAGCCAGATAATGCATGGCATGTGTATGAGAGACTTGGAATGAGAATGGAGAGCCCTCTCCACCTCTATTTATAGGGTGAGGCAAGGGGTAGGCAAAAGTGGGGCTCCATGGAGGAGCCCTCCTTGGCCGGCCACCCCTTGAGCAGCCCCCTCAAAAGGGGTTCCCACCCTTCCATATCATCGTCTAGATCTTTTGGGAAAAGCCCCAAAAGGTGGCTTTCCAAAAAGCAACCAAATAGTGTTTCACTATTCACTATTCATGAAAATATTTTTCCGCGACCGTTAAATCCAAAAATATTTCTGTAGGTCCAGAACATTTCCAATACCCCCTAAAATAATTCTGGACGCGTTCCGAAACATTTCCAGGTAGGATGATTTTCATCTCCGAAACACTTCTGGTTTTCTCTCCGGAACTATTCCGTTGTCTCCGAAACTTTTCTGGTGACTTTCTCTCAGACTCCCTATCTAGTATTCAGCAGATAGATTACCCTAAAGTGTGTGACCCTGTAGCTTCGGTGAAGTATAGACATGACCAGAACACTTTCCGATCAATGATCAATAGTGGAACCGTGGACATCCATATTGATCCCTATACCCACACGAATGAATATTCGAGTGAACCTGCAGTTTGCCGTGTGCTATTCCTGTTGCTTCATGATATGTTATAAACACCCGAGGTGAGACCGATCGGCATCCCTGTGAATCAACAACTTGTCAACTATGCCAGTTACCTCGTTACCGGATTTGTCCTCTATTCTCGTTTTCGCGTTCCGGCATCCTTGTGATCAAATCAAATTGTGTCTGGCCAGACGATGATGGATACCGTAACACCGAGATGGCCCTAAGAATATCTCTCCATCGCCAGAGGAGCAAATCCCAATCTTGAGCTATCTAGTTCCTTGTCATACTTTTCCGTGAACCCGTAAGCTGCCGTAATAGCCACCCTTTTACAGATGACGTTTAACAAATCCCAAAGTTCACGAAGCAAGCATGATGGAACTCGATACTCTCATGGTCTAAGGAATTATACAAACATTAACTATTCCTGTGTTATTAACCATTTACTTGTGATGAATGTATCTCATAGCATAACATCAAATTGGGTCGATTCAACACAAGTGTTCTCCTAACATTGTGCCCTCAAAATTGCCGGCATAGTCATGCCCATGATCAGGAAAACAGGACCATCATGCAACATTTGAGCTAGTCTTAAAGGCATGACTAGAAATACATTTTACCGTTTATTATACCACACATGCACATGAGTTTCTCTCCGAGCCTCGTGGTTATTGCAGACTCGAGAATCATTGCAGTTATAGCATGGAACATAAACATTAATTACAAACTTGAAGATACAAAATAACTATTATCATTGCCTCTAGGGCATATCTCCTACAGACTCCCACTTGCACTAGAGTCAATAATCTAGTTACATGGCTTCCCTAACACAAATGGCTATCCGATGCTGCTCATGCTTTGCTCGTGGTAGAGGCTTTGTCATCGGGTCTGACACGTTCAGATCCGTGTGAACTTTGCGTACTTTCACTAAACCCACTTCAACATGATGTCGAATGAGTTTATATTTGTGTTTAATATGTCTTGTCTTATGGTGCGAACATGGCTCTCTAGCCTAAGCCACGGCGCCACTATTATCATAATAGATCTCAACCGGGTCCAGCGCACTTGGAACCACACCAAGGTCTTCAAGAAACTGCTTGATCTAGACCACCTGCTTGGAGGCTTCCGAAGAAGCAACATATTTCGCCTCTGTCATAGAATCCGCCATAGTTTTTTGTTTGGAACTTTTCCAGTCAACTGCATCACCGTTCAAAATGAAAACGTAGCCTGATTGAGATTTGAAGTCATCTGGGTCAGTCATGAAGCCTGCATTAGTGTAACAACTTACAATGAGCTCTTCATGACCTCCGTACACAAGGAGCAAATCCTTGGTCCTTCTGAGGTACTTAAGAATATTTTTTACTGTGGCCCAGTGTTCCAATCCTGAATCACTTTGGTACGTGCTGCTAACACTTAGCGCATAGGAAACATCTGGTCTTGTATATAGCATGGCATACATAATTGAACCAATTGTCGAAGCGTATGGAACATCATTCATTTGTACTCGCTCATCGAGAGTCCGAGGGCACTGATTCTTGCACAGTACTGTGCCAGGTGACATTGGGAGTAGGCCGTTCTTGGCGTTCTCCATATTAAACCTTTTTAATACCTTGTCAAGGTATATGCTTTGGCTAAGCGTTATCAGGCGTCTTGATCTATCTCTATAGATTCTGATGCCCAATACGTATGCCGCTTCGCCTAAGTCCTTCATTGCAAAACTCTTCTTCAATGAGTCTTTTATTTCGCTAAGAAAATTCACGTCATTGCCAATCAATAATATGTCATCCACATATAAGATTAGAAATGCTTTTGTGCTCCCACTAAATTTCTTGTACACACAAGATTCTTCGCCATTCCTGATGAAGCCAAACTCTTTGACCACTTCATCAAAACGAATATTCCATCTCCTTGATGCCTGCTTCAAACCATAAATGACCTTCTGAAGCTTGCATACCTTTTTAGCATCCCTAGGATTGACAAAACCTTCAGGCTATATCATGTATACTTCCTCTTTGAGGTTTCCATTTAGGAAAGCCATTTTGGCATCCATCTGCCATATTTCGTAATCGAAATAAGCAGCAATTGCTAACAGTATCCGTACAGACCTATGCATAGCTATGGGCGAGAAAGTCTCGTCGTTGTCAACTCCTGGAACTTGCGTGAACCCTTTCGCGACAAGTCTAGCTTTATGGACAGTAATTTTACCATCCACGCCTTTCTTTCTTTTGAAAATTCATTTACAACCAATGGGCTTTACGCCTTCTGAAAGTTCTACGAAGTTCCAAACTTGGTTTTCGTACATGGATTCCATTTCGGATTTCATGGCTTTGTGCCATTCCCTTGAGCTGGGCCCCGCCATCGCTTCCTTGTAGTGCACAGGTTCATCAACTTCATGGATGAAGACTTTGTTATGAAACCATTCAGGTGGCATGATGGCCCTACCTGATCTGTGCGGTTCAGTTACATACTTGTCTGAAGTTTCCGCATCACATGCGACAACTTCCGGCTCGGTTGTAGGGATAAATTGCGGAATTACTTCTGCTTCCATAGCCATATCAACGGTTGCCAAAGATTCACTAATCTCATTAAGTTGTACTGTCCTCCCACTTGATTCTTTCACGAGAAACTCTTTCTCGAGAAAGTGTCCAACTTTTGCAATTGCAACAAACACTTTTCCTTCGGACTGGTGGTAGAAAGAATACCCAATGCTGTTTTTGGGATAACCTACAAAGTAACATTTGTCTGATCTAGGTTCAAGTTTGCTTGGCTATAAATGCTTTACGTATGCCTCACAACCCCAAACCTTGAGATGTGACACATTGGGTTTCTTCCCATACCATGATTCAAATGGCGTCGTCTCAACAGACTTAGACAGTGCTCTGTTTAATGTGTAAGCGGCAGTTTCTACTGCGTAACCCCAAAAAGATATCGGTAGATCAATAAGAGACATCATCGACCTTACCATGTCCAACAGGGTTCGGTTACGTCGCTCGGACACTCCGTTTCGATGTGGAGTTCCGGGAGGCGTGAGCTGTGAAACGATTCCACGGTCACTCAGATGTTGGCTAAACTCATGACTAAGATATTCGCCCCCACGATCCGATCGTAGAAACTTAATCCTTTTATTACGATGATTTTCTACCTCATTCTGAAATTCTTTGAACTTTTCAAAGGTTTCCGGCTTATGCTTCATTAAGTAGATATATCCATACCTACCTAGTGAAAGTCACGAAGTAAAAATACCCACCCCGTGCGGTTGTGCTCATTGGACCACATACATCACTATGTATTATTTCCAACAATTCACCCGCCCGTTCAAGATGACCCATGAACAGCGTCTTGGTCATTTTCCCCATCAAACAAGCCTCACATGTGTCAAATGATTCAAAATCAAAAGATGGCAAAACCCCATCTTTATGGAGTCTTTGCATGCGTTTCTTTCCGATGTGGCCAAGACGACAATGCCACAAGTAATTGGTGGTGGTATCAGCCTTCTTAAGGCGTTTAGCATTTACGATAAAGACATCATTTCCAAATTCAAGATTCAGTATGAAATGGCCCCCAACAATGGGTGCAAATCCATAAAACATATCCTTACAATAAAGTGAACGACCATTGTTCTCAGACTTGTAGGAATAGCCATCGTGTACCAAACATGATCCAGAGATAATGTTTCTACACAATGCCGGAACAAAATAATAGTTACTTAGTTCTAAGATAAATCCTGAAGGGAGACGTAGAGGCATAATGCCGACGGCTTGAGCGGTGATTCTAGCACCATTCCTGATGCGCATCACGACTTCATTCTTTGCCAGCTTGCGAACCTTCTGAAGCCCCTGTATCGAGTTGCAAATATGAGCAACCGATCCAGTATCAAATACCCAACACTTAGAATTTTTGCTAGCAAGCAAAACGTCAATGACATTAACATGTATAACAGTTATACCTTTCTTCTTATCTGCCAGGTACTTCTTGCAGTTCCTCTTCCAGTGTCCGGTGCCCTTGCAGTAGAAGCACTCAGTTTTAGTCTTGGCTCCGCCCTTAGAGTTGCTCTGGGAGCCGTTCTTACCGGCGCCCTTGCTCTTCTTGGACTTGCCTTTCTTTTTGAAACTGGCGGTTTTATTCACAAGCAACACTTGCTTGCGATTTTTCCGCAGTCCTCCTTCCGCAGTTTTCAGCATGGCGAGCAACTTGTTCGGTGTCTTGTTCATCCCATTCATGTTGTAGTTCATGATAAAACTATCGTAAGACGGGGGGAGTGAAGCAAGCAACATGTCTACTGCAAGTGCTGGTGGAAGAAAAAATTCCAGGGTTTTAAGCCTTTCAGCGTGGCCAATCAATTTGACCACGTGTTCGCCAACTAAACTTCCCTCAGCCATCTTGCACTCCATCATGGTCTTTGTTACATCATAATGTTTAGACCGTGCATTTTGCTTATACAGAGCATCCATTTCCCGGATCATATCTCAGGCGTTGTGGAATTCAACATGTTTTTGAAGCTCTGGACTCATGCAAGCTAACATGAGGCACTGCACTACATTGCAGTCATCATCTTTAGTGGCCCAGATATTTCTATCATCTTCCGGGGCAGTTTCCGCTAGTTTAGCTGGACGAGGTGTGTCAAGCACATAGTCTTTCTTAGCACTCCTGAGGACAATCATCAGGGTACGGACCCAGTCTGCATAGTTGTTTCCAGTTGCAGCTAACTTCTCTTTTTTTAACATTGGACCTAAGCTGAACGTGGCATTGCGAGCCATGTGATCTACAACGGTAAACACAAGTTTCACTTAGACTTTGTTCATAATTAATTTGCACTAGTGAATAAACAATTTTATTCTAAGGTGCGCTCGCACTCAAATCAATATCTCTCATAATTGATTGTGTGTGATACAAGACCCGCATTTCCATTCAATGCCATTGAACAAGATGAACACTGATGGCGCGAACTTCAATCGATAGGCAAACTTGCCGATCACATCTCTATGTGACTCTTGTTCATCTTTCTATGGGCGTGTTCCGAGCTCAGGATGATCCTCCGGATTGTCAAGACAACCAAGTGATCTTGCTGCGAGGTCTCAACTCACCCTCCTCACACTTCTCTAATCGTTCGTACCCATGGAGATCATGTGATACCCGAAGAGATAGGTGCCGTGACGGTGCTACACTTGGGAGAACACTAACTACTTGATATTTTTAGTGAGAGATCACCCTAATAAAAAGCGACTACCGCGTAATCAAGAAGGGTGCATCAAGAGGGATAAACATCTCAGGCAATTCAGAATAGCATGATATGGTATAGCCCTTTATGACAGAGAAGTCTTCAATTTTTTCGTCTTCGGCATTTGCGTCGGTGTTCACCTTCGCGAAGATTGCCACCACCTTGTCGATGCACCAGATAATATCGCGAAGATTGCCACCACCTTGTCGATGCACCAGATAATATTGCTATCTTTATAACTAATAAATTTAGTGCATTACATAAGGTTGACACGTAGGTCATTTAAAGTGACAATCATATGGCTCTAGCCATCATACCGAATCATGACTCGCAGGTCATGTTAATTAATTTACATCATATAGTCATCTCATACATAATCAAATTAATATGAGAATTGCTATACCACATCACATGCCATCCTGCAAAACCAAGTTAGATGCCTCTAATCGGTTTATGCAAAAAAATTATTTTACGTGGCTTCTAAGGTTTTGACTTAAACCGCAGCTACCAACGTTTATCATCAAGTATGATTATTCAAGTTGCTAGATTTAACTTTGCGGGGCATATGAAACACGAGATAATAAAATATCGAGCCCCATACTAAACTTCGTCATACGCAAGAACCCCGTGCAGATCATATCTGCATTGCCCTTTAGTCTGCGAAACATCCATCTTTGTTTAATAATGGTAGAACCCAAAGAACTGTTAGCCCTTCATTGATCTGTCAACCAGCATACTCAGGAGCAGCATGGAAGGATCACGGATTGCCAGAACTTTGTAAGATTCGACCATGCCGTCAAGATCAGGACTACACAGATTCAAGGGAAGCAACAAGAACATCGGGTAATAGATTTCATCTGCTACCCGCACAAATTATTTTTAGCAATAGATCTCATCTACTACAAAATTATATTATGGTTGGAGATGAGACGGTGCTGGTGAAGATGTTGATGAAGATTGGACCTCCCATAAAGGAGGAAGCATTGATGATGATGATGGCTTCGATCTCCCCATCCCGGAGAGAAGTTTCCCCGGCAGAATCTCTCTGCCGGAGAGAAAAAGGGCCTCTGCCCCGGTTTCCGCCTCGAGACGGCGGCGCTTCGTCCTGAAAGTAATCTTATTATTTTTTCTAGGTCAAAACATACCATATAGGAGAAGAGGGGGCCAGGGGACCTGCTGGGCCACCACGAGCTATCAGGGCACGGCTAGGGGCTGGGCCGCGCCCTGTTAGCTCGTGGCCAGCAGGGGCCCCCCTCTGGTATATTTTTGGCCCAAAAATTCTTATATATTCCATAAAAATTCTCCGTGAAATTTCAGGTCATTTGGAGTCCAGTGAATTTTCTGCCATTTTCTTGGTTTTCAGGTCCAGAATTCCAGTTTCTAGAGATTTCCCTCTTTGTGATGTACCTTGCAAGTTCAGAGAGAAAAGGCATAAGAATTATATCAAAATAAGGAATAATGGACAGGAGTAACATAAATATCAATAGGAATTCATGATGCATAATGGACATATCAATTCCCCCATAAGAAAGTAACAATCCATTCACAATATTGAAGTATGAAGCATAAACACTATTGACAATCAACAAACTATGCTCTTGTTCATCGAGGCAATCACATTTCATCATATTCCAGAGAAGAGTCTATGTAAGAGCTTTCATTCTAGCAAGTTCACATACTCAACCATCATTTAGTCTTTTATGATTGTTGACACTCATTGCATATTTTTGGAGCTAGTGCTTTCCGATGAACACATAGGAAGATGGGGGCTTAATTGCTCTTGCCACCCAACTTATTTACCTCAAGGATAATGTCAACAGTAATGGTTCATGATCTCCTACATTCAATGGATATATTTATCTGGATCTATCCTCAACACATGATGCTTGCCAACTAGAAAGTTGATAGGATGGAGTAAGAATAAACTTTATTGACTGTTGCACATAAGTAGTTTCATGAAGATAAAAGACAGGCCCTTTGCAGAGGGAAGCAGAGGTTGTCATGCGCTTTTAAGTTGGATGTGCAAACTCTTAATGCAAAGGAACGTCACTTTATATTGCCCCTTATGATAGCAAACTTTATTATGCACTCTATCACTTTTATATCTTTGCCATCAGAAGATCGTACAAAGCTTATTTTCCCTTACAATAAAAGATCATACATATTTAAGAGCAATTTTTATTGCTTGATGCACCGATGAAAACTTACTTGAAGGATCTTACTCAATCCATAGGTAGGTATGATGGAATCTCATGGTAACAAACTGGGTTTAAGGGATTATGGATGCACAAGTAGTATCTCTACTTAGTGCAGAAAATTATTGGCTAGCAAAAGATCTAAAGCAAGCACCACATGTTAAAGGATCCATGACCATATAACTTCTATGTGAATGTAAACTATCATGATCATTACGTTGTCTTCCATGTCCAACATCAACACTTGATCATTATATAATATTTGATGGGGGCTCACAATCATAAAAGATGTCCAAGATAGTGTATTTATATGTGAATCTCCTCTCCTCTATCATAATCTTGCATAGATTGTATCAATGACTACTGCTATGTTTGTTTATTCCCAACAACTTTTATCACTTATACTTTTTCTATGTGAAGTTATTACTCCCCATGGGATTAGCATATGATCTTTTTCTTTTATTTCAATGCCATGATGATAGATGCATGAGAGATAAGCACACAAGCTCAACTAATCTTTATTATATAACTCTCACACTCGATTACAAGGATAGATAGATCTCAAACAAAAAATTCTAAGCAAAGCAAATCTGAAATTTTATTTCTCTAAATCATGAAATAACTAAGGATCGAACTAAGATAGATGGTAATGATAAAAGTGATGGTGATACGATACCGGGGCCCCTCCCCCAAGCTTGGAACAAGCTAAAGGTGGTGCCCGTACCCATGTACTCAAGTACCCCTCTTGGGTGATGGTGGTGATGATGTAGTAGGCTTGTCCTCCGCCTTCCAAGGCATAGGCTCACCATCATAGAAAGAAGATCTTGTCTTCGGAATCCTGAAATCAGCAGCGATGCTCATCCTCTTAAACCTGGATTCATACTCACAGTTTTGGTTTTGCAGGTCATAGATTTGAGCTTGTAGATGTTCGATCTGCTCTTGGAGCTTGAAGAGAGCCTCTCCCACGTTCCTAGTGTCCATCTTGTTCTCCCAGATGAAGTCCGTCATCATAGAGTGATTAGCACTCAAACCACGTTCAACCATCCCTTGGCACTTGAAGATCTCCTGCTCCACCACTGCAAGCCTGGCCTTCTCGCTCCCCTCCTTCTTGGGGCCTTGAACATCCCGGATGTGGAGCACCCCCTCACACATATCAATGGCTTGAGGGGCGTGCTTCATCACCTCCGGCAAGTAGGGGTTGATGACCTTCTCGTAGAACTTGTCCTTGGAGGAGCTTGGCGACGTCATGGTGATCTAAATCTGTCAGAAAAACAGCCCGAAACAAGAACAGAGGAGAAACTTGCGATGCGGTGGTCAAAACATACGGGAGTATATATAATGATTTTTTTCTAGGTTAGAATACGTGTCCAGGAAGAAAACGGAGTCCGAGAGGCACACGAGGGCACCACGAGGCAACAGGGCGTGGCCAGGGCCTAAGCTGCGCCCTGTTAGCTCGTGTCTCCCTCGTGGGTCCCCCTGACTTTTTTTTTATTTTTGGAATTTTTTTAAAATACCAAAACCAACAAAAAATATTTTTTTGGAATTTTTGGAGTTGGTTTACTTACCGTATCACATACCTACCCCTTTTCAGCTTTCTGGAGCATTCTGGAAGGTCTCTCTTATGTGTTCTTCTGGAGTCATAACTTGAATAATGTTAGTTTCAACATTAAGGGGCGTACCTGAGATATAGTGCTTAATTCTTTGCCCATTTACCACTCTCGGGCTTTTGCCTACTAAGTTGTTAATCTTTATAGCACCGGAGCGATAGACCTCCTCAACGACATAAGGGCATTCCCATTTGGAGAGAAGCTTCCCTGCAAAAAATCTGAAACGAGAATTGTACAAAAGAACTAGGTCTCCTACATTGAACTCCCATTTTTGAATTCTCTTGTCATGCCATCTTTTAACTTTTTCCTTAAACAACTTGGCATTTTCATAAGCTTATGTCCTCCATTCATCTAATGAGCTAATGTCAAATAGCCTCTTTTCACCAGCAAGTTTAAAATCATTGTTAAGTTCTTTAATTGCCTAGTAAGCTTTATGTTCTATCTCAAGAGGTAAATGACAAGCTTTTCCATAGACCATTTTATAAGGGGACATTCCCATGGGATTTTTGTAAGTAGTTCTATAAGCCCATAAAGCATCATCCAGTTTCTTAGACCAATTCTTTCTAGATCTATTAACAGTCTTTTGCAAAATTAACTTTATTTCTCGATTGCTCAATTCAACTTGGCCACTAGACTGAGGATGGTAAGGTGATGCAATTCTATGGTTAACATCATATTTAGCTAGAAGTTTACGGAAAGCACCATGAATAAAATGAGAACCGCCATCAGTCATTAAATATCTAGGGACTCCAAACCTCGGGAAAATAATATCTTTAAGCATTTTAATAGAAGTGTTATGATCAGCACTACTAGTCAGAATAGCTTCTACCCACTTAGTAACGTAATCAACAACAACTAGAATATGTGTATACCCATTAGAGGAAGGAAAAGGTCCCATATAATCAAATCCCCAAACATCAAATGGTTCTATAGCAAGTGAATAATTCATAGGCATTTCCTGACATCTACCAATGTTACCAATTCTTTGACATTCATCACAACAAAGGACATACTTACAAGCATCTTTAAAAATAGTAGGCCAATAAAAACCGGATTGTAATACCTTGTGTGCAGTTTTGTCACCCGCATGGTGTCCTCCGTAAGCCTCGGAGTGACACTTCCATAGGATCTATCCCTGTTCATGCTTAGGTACACAACGTCTAATAACACCATCTACTCCTTCTTTATAAAGATGTGGGTCATCCCAAAAGTAATGTCGTAAATCATAAAAGATTTTTTTCTTTTGTTGATAGGTGAAGTTAGGTGGTATATATTTAGCGACAATATACTTAGCATAATCAGCATACCAAGGAGTACTATGTGAAGTATTTATAGCAGCAAGTTGCTCATCGAGAAAATTCTCATCAATAGGCAGTGGGTCATCAAGAACATTTTCCATTCTAGACAAGTTATCTGCTACAGGGTTTTCAGCTCCCTTCCTATCAACGATATGAAAATCAAACTCTTGTAGTAAAAGCACAAACCTAATAAGTCTAGGTTTAGCATCTTTCTTTTCCATGAGGTATTTAATAGCAGCATGATCGGTGTGAATAGTAACTTTGGAGTCAACAATGTAAGGTCTAAATTTATCACATGCAAACACAACTGCTAAAAATTCCTTCTCAGTGGTAGCATAATTTCTTTGAGCATTGTCTAGGGTTTTACTAGCATAATGTCACATTCAATTTCTTGTCTACTCTTTGCCCTAGAACAGCACCAACAACATAGTCACTAGCATCACACATAATTTCAAATGGTAAATTCCATTCAGGTGGTTGGACAATAGGCGCAGAAATCAAGGCTTTCTTAAGTATTTCAAAGGCTTCTACACAATCATCGTCATAAACAAAAGGAATATCTTTTTGAAGAAGATTAGTTAGTGGCCTCGAAATCTTTGAGAAATCTTTAATGAAACGCCTATAAAAACCAGCATGACCAAGAAAACTTCTTATACCTTTGATATCTTTTGGACATGGCATTTTCTCTATTGCATCAACTTTAGCTTTGTCTACTTCAATACCTTGTTCAGATATTTTATGCCCAAGTACTATACCTTCATTCACCATAAAGTGGCACTTCTCCCAATTCAAGACAAGATTAGTTTCTTCACATCTCTGCAAAACTCGATCAAAGTTGCTCAAGCAATCATCAAAAGAAGTCCCGTAAACGGAAAAATCATCCATGAAAATCTCAACAATCTTTTCACAAAAGTCAGAGAATATAGCAGTCATACATCTTTGAAAGGTAGCAGGTGCATTACATAAACCAAAAGGCATACGTCTATAAGCATAGGTTCCAAAAGGACAGGTGAAAGTAGTTTTCTCTTGGTCCTCTTTTGACACAGGTATTTGAGAGAAACCAGAATATCCATCAAGAAAGCAAAAGTGTGTGTGCTTAGATAGTCTTTCTAACATTTGATCAATAAAAGGCAAGGGGTAGTGATCTTTCCTAGTAGCTTTATTTAATTTCCTGAAATCAATCACCATCCTATAACCAGTTACAATTCTTTGCGGAATGAGTTCATTTTTATCATTAGGGACAACAGTTATACATCCTTTCTTAGGAACACAATGAACATGACTTACCCATCTACTATCAGCAATAGGATAGATTATACCTGCCTCTAGAAGCTTTAGTATTTCAGTTCTTACCACTTCCTTCATCTTGGGATTTAAGCGGCGTTGATGATCAACAACAAGTTTAGCTTCCGGTTCCATATTCATCTTGTGGTGACATAGAGTGGGGCTTATGCCCTTAAGATCATCAAGAGTATATCCAATAGCAACCCTGTGCTTCTTCAGAGTTTTAAGTAATCTCTTTTCTTCATGTTCTGAAAGGTTAGCACTGATAATAACAGGATATATCTTCTTTTCATCAAGATAAGCATATTTCAAGGTATCAGCTAAAGTTTTTAGCTCAAAGACGGGATCTCCCTTGGGTGCAGGAGGATCCCCTAAAATATCAACTGGTAAGTTGTGTTTAAGAATAGGCGTTTGTCTAAGAAATATATCATCTATCTCATTTCTTTCGTTCATATGCATATCATTCTCATGTTCTAGCAAATATTGTTCTAACAGATCAGTAGGAGGCACGACAATAGAAGCAAGACCAATTATTTCATCCTTACTAGGTAATTCTTTCTCATCTGGTTGTATACCAAACATGGAGAAATTAAATTCATGAGACACATCACCAAAGCTTACTTTGACCTTCTCAGTAACACAATTAATTTCAGCATTAACAGTATTCAAGAAAGGTCTACCAAATATAATGGGACAAAAATTATCTTGTTTTGAACCAAGTACTAAGAAATCAGTTGGGTACTTAATTTTTCCACACAAGACTTCAACATCTCTAACAATCCCAAGTGGTGTAATAGTATCTCTATTTGCAAGTTTAATAGTAACATCAATGTCTTCAATCTCAGAGGGTGCTATGTCATTCATAATTTCTTGATATAAGGTAAAAGGTATAGCACTAACACCAGCACCAATGTCACACAAGCCATGATAACAATGATCTCCAATTTTAACTGAAACAACAGGCATGCCAACAACTGGTTTGTTTTTATCTAGTTCATCCTGCTCGTTTCTAGCCGGTTTTGCAATTCTAGCAGCTTCATCACAGAAGTAGATAACCTAAACATCAATATTACTCCCTCCTTCCCAATATCTTAGGCGTATTAGGAATTGCATGCAATCCCATATTGTAGGGTGTACAGTTACAACCTGGCCAAACAATCGCTACTTTTGTGGAGAGAAAAAGAAAAGAGGATAGTCCTGTGGTGCGGTCTTCGTTTGGGATTGGATCGGTCAAACAAGACTTGGTCAAATTAGATCGTGCATGCCTCCCTCTCTGCATCTTGTACGACGGTTAAAGTAACAAACGGCCTACGCTAATTTTCGTGCAAGGACCTAATACGCCCAACATATTGGGAAGGAGGGAGTATCAACAAGAAGAACTTTAACCATAGCAACATTAGGCTCAACGTTTATTTGTTCAGAAGGTTTAGGTGTTCTAACATGGCTTTTATTAACCACAGTTGTAGCTTTAGCATGTTCCTTAATTCTAACAGGGAAAGGTGGTTTCTCAATGTAAGCAGTAGGAACAATTGGATCAACGTGGCTAACAATTATTTCTTCCTTCTTAATTTTAACAGGTTCCTCTAATTGTTTTTCAATGGGTGGATGATATTTAAACCACTTCTCCTTAGGGAGATCAACATGAGTAGCAAATGATTCACAGAAAGAAGCTACTATCTCAGAGTCAAGGCCATATTTATTGCTAAACTCATGGAAAGCATTGGTTTCCATAAAAGATTTAACACAATCAAACTTAAGCTTTATACCTGGCTCTTTACCTTTGTCGAGTTCCCAATCTTCAGAGTTGCGTTTAATTCTTTCCAGAAGATCCCATTTGAATTCAATAGTCCTCTTCATATAGAAACCAGTAGAAGAAGAATCAAGTAGTACTTGATCATTATGAGAAAGCCGAGCATAAAATTTTTGTATAATCATTTCTCTTGAGAGGTCATGGTTGTGACAGGTGTGCATCATAGATTTAAGCCTCCCCCAAGCTTGAGCGATACTTTCTCCTTCACGAGGCCAGTAATTATAAATAAAGTTCCGATCACGATGGACTAGATGCATAGGATAAAACTTCTGATGAAATTCCAGCTTCAAGCGATTCCAGTCCCATGATCCAATATCATCCAATAGCCTGTACCACATCAATGCCTTTCCCTCCAAAGATAAAGGAAAAACCTTCTTCCTAACTTTGTCTCTAGACAAACCTGCAAGCTTAAATAATCCACAAACCTCATCGACAAATATTAAATGGTAATCAGGATGAGTCTTACCATCATAAGGACTAGCTAGCAGTTTCTCTAACATACCCGAAGGAATCTCATAATAAATATTTTTAGTAGGTTCACTAGGTTGGGGAGAAACCTTTTCCACTTCCGTTCGAGGCGAAGATGCCCCGAACAAGCCACTCAAATGGTGACCATCCATAGCAACAAATAATAGTAAATTTCAGCACGTACCAAAATTGTTTCCTTACCAATTTCCACTTACCAGAGGCGCTTCACTCCCTAGCAACGGCGCCAGAAAAGAGTCTTGATGACCCACAAGTATAGGGGATCAATCGTAGTCCTTTCAATAAGTAAGAGTGTCGAACCCAATGAAGAGCAGAAGGAAATGATAAGCGATTTTCAGCAAGGTATTCTCTGCAAGTGCTGTGAGTAACAGTAGTAGATAGTTTTGCAGCAAGATATTTCATAACAAGTGACAAGTAACAATAGTAACAAAGGTGCAGCAAGGTAGCCCAATCCTTTTTATAGCAAAGGACAGGCTAGAAAGTATTCTTATATGAAGCAAGCGCTCCCGAGGACACATGGGAATTTCTGTCTAGTCATGTTCATCATGTTGAGTTGATTCGCGTTCGCTACTTTGATAATTTGGTATGTGGGTGGACCAGTGCTAAGGTGCTATTCTTACTTGAACAAGCAACCCACTTATGATTACCCCCTCCCGCCAGCATCCGCAACTACTAAAGAAGAATTAAGATAAATCTAACCATAGCATGAAACGTGTGGATCCAAATAAGCCCCTCATGAAGCAACGCATAAACAGGGGTTTAAGCTTCTGTCACTCTAGCAACCCATCATCTACTTGTTACTCCACAATGCCTTCCCTTAGGCCCATAACATGGTGAAGTGTCGTGTAGTCGACGTTCACACGACACCACTAAGAGAAGCAACAACATACGTATCATCAAAATATCAAACGAATACCAACTTCACATGATTACTTATAACAAGACTTATCCCATGTGCTCAGGAACAATAGTAACTACTTACACCTCATCGACATGTTCAATATCAGAGGTGTAATGGTGATGATCAAGGATCTGAACATAATATCTTTCACCAACTAATCCAACAAGCATCAACTACAAGATGTAATCAACACTACTAGTAACCCACAGGTACCAATCTGAGGTTTTGAGACAAAGATTGAATACAAGAGATGAACTAGGGTTGGAGATGAGATGGTGCTGGTGAAGATGTTGATGAAGATTGGTCCTCCCACGAAGGAGGAAGTGTTGGTGATGACGATGGCTTCGATCTCCCCCTCCCGGAGAGAAGTTTTTCCGGCAGAATCTCTCTGCCGGAGAGAAAAAGGGCCTCTGCCCTGGTTTCCACCTCGAGACGGCGGCGCTTCGTCCTGAAAGTAATCTTATTATTTTTTTCTAGGTCAAAACACACGATATAGGAGAAGAGGGGGGCCAAGGGACCTGCTGGGCCACCACGAGCTATCAGGGCATGGCCAGGGCTGGGCCACGCCCTGTTAGCTCGTGGCCAGCCAGGGCCCCCCCCTCTGGTATATTTTTGGCCCAAAAATTCTTATATATTCCATAAAAATTCTCCGTGAAATTCCAGGTCATTTGGAGTCCAGTGAATTTTCTGCCATTTTCTTAGTTTTCAGGTCCAGAATTCCAGTTTCCTGAGATTTCCCTCTGTGAGATGTACCTTGCATGTTCAGAGAGAAAAGGCATAAGAATTATATCAAAATAAGGAATAATGGATAGGAATAACATAAATATCAATAGGAATTCATGATGCATAATGGACGTATCAACTCCCCCATAAGAAAGTAACAATCCATTCACAATATTGAAGTATGAAGCATAAACACTATTGACAATCAACAAACTATGCTATTAGTCATCGAGGCAATCACAATTCATCATATTCCAGAGAAGAGTCTATGTAAGAGCTTTCATTCTAGCAAGTTCACATACTCAACCATCATTTAGTCTTTTATGATTGTTGACACTCATTGCATATTTTTGGAGCTAGTGCTTTCCGATGAACACATAGGAAGATGGGGGCTTAATTGCTCTTGCCACCCAACTTATTTACCTCAAGGATAATGTCAACAGTAATGGTTCATGATCTCCTACATTCAACTGGATATATTTATCTGGATCTATCCTCAACACATGATGCTTGCCAACTAGAAAGTTGATAGGATGGAGTAAGAATAAACTTTATTGACTCTTGCACATAAGTAGTTTCATGAAGATAAAAGACAGGCCCTTTGCAGAGGGAAGCAGAGGTTGTCATGCGCTTTTAAGTTGGATGTGCAAACTCTTAATGCAAAGGAACGTCACTTTATATTGCCCCTTATGATAGCAAACTTTATTATGCACTCTGTCGCTTTTATTTCTTTGCCATCACAAGATCGTACAAAGCTTATTTTCCCTTACAATAAAATATCATACATATTTAAGAGCAATTTTTATTGCTTGATACACCGATGACAACTTACTTGAAGGATCTTACTCAATCCATAGGTAGGTATGATGGACTCTCATGGAAAGAAACTGGGTTTAAGGGGTTATGGATGCACAAGTAGTATCTCTACTTAGTGTAGAAAATTATTGGCTAGCAAAAGATCTAAAGCAAGCAACACATGTTAAAGGATCCATGACCATATAATTTCTATGTGAATGTAAACTATCATGATCATTACGTTGTCTTCCATGTCCAACATCAACACTTGATCATTATATAATATTTGATGGGGGCTCACAATCATAAAAGATGTCCAAGATAGTGGATTTATATGTGAATCTCCTCTCCTCTATCATAATCTTGCATAGATTGTATCAATGACTAATGCTATGTTTGTTTATTCCCAACAACTTTTATCACTTATACTTTTTCTATGTGAAGTTATTACTCCCCATGGGATTAGCATATGATCTTTTTCTTTTACTTGTGATGAATGCATCTCATAGCATAAGATCAAATCGTGTCAATTCAACACAAGTGTTCTCCTAATGTTGTGCCCTCAAAATTGCCGGCATAGTCATGCCCATAATCAGGAAAAGAGGACCATCATGCAACATTTGAGGTAGTCTTAGAGGCATGAATAGGAATACATTTTACCGTTTATTATACCACACGTGCACATGAGTTTCCCTCCGAGCCTCGTGGTTATTGAAGACTCGAGAATCATTGTAGTTACAGCAAGGAACATAAACATTAATTACAAACTTGGAGATACAAAATAACTATTATCATTGCCTCTAGGGCATATCTCCTACAGAGCGGCCAAACAACCCTTTCATGCTTAGGATGTAGACCGGCGGGGACCTCTCTGGAGAGCCTTGGTAGGACTTTGGCGTGTCAATTGCCTGAGTCCAGGCATGACCCACGGAAATGTGTGTCCGGCCACCGAGGTAATCGAGCGTATCTGGGTATGTGGTGCACCCCTGCAGGGAAGACAAAACTATTCGAATAGCCGTGTCCACAGTAATAGGACGCTTGGATATATATATATATATATGAGTATCCCGATCTTAAACAACTTGAACCAGATACTTAATGAACTCACCCACCTTATATGTTTATACAACTTGAACCGGTTACTAAATAAGATACTCCAGCAAATAAATATGGATTGCCCGAGGATCGCTTTCTTGCTGGGAGCCGAGGAAGGATCTCAGGGTATTGTATTGTTGTGTTAATTACAAGTTGGTATCGTATGTGCTCATACTCCTTCTTTGCTGCAAGATGCTCTCCTCTCTTCTCTTGCTGCAAGATGGTGGCCCTTGTGTTACATAGAGCTTTCTCCCCCTGTTCTAGCATTTCTACAGTATAGTCCACTGATATACCCCATTCCTTGATATCGATGCATATATAGCATAGATCTAATGTAAGTCTTGCGAGTACTTTGGATGAGTACTCACTGTTGCACTGTACTTCTTTTCCCTTCAATCCAGTTGCTGCTATCAGATAGTAGCCACTCGGATGCAGGTTCCATCGCTTATGATTACTACGTGGAGTTTGACGTCGTCGAGTAGTTCGGAGGTCCCAGGTAGGAGGCCTGCGCCTTTTTGATCTAGTGTTGTTGTTTTGTTTTCGCCTTCTTAAGCCACCTTTGTAATTGTTTGTAGTCTGACCTAACTCTTGATGTAATATTGGGTCTTATGACCCCCCGTTTGTAATATCTATTGTTTTGTGTTTAAATTCGTGTCGTAGAGTTGTGTCGTGGTACTACCGTGAGTCACCGTTCGTGATCGTGCATGCTACGTGAAAATCGAATGAAAATATTCAGGTGGGGATTTACTTCCCCCCCCCCCCCCCCCCACCCCCCCCGCTCCCCGGTGACCATTAAAAAAAAGGTAACAATAACTTGTTGCAAAAGAAGCACAATAGTTTAGTGATGATTAGGTTTTTTTCCCTGGTAAGAAATTGAGGTTGTGCGTGTACACTGCCAACAATATTTCCAGAAATAAAATTATATGGGGAAAGTTGGGCTATATATAGATCGTGGTCATTAATCGAGTTCACTTTTTGTGTTGTGTAAGCATGGACATTAGGCAGTAAATTTAGCAAGATATAAAATTTGTTGCTAGGTTTACAACAGGAATATAGAAGGTCACGTAGCATTTTAGTTGTAATTATTTAAAAGGCTGACACGAGGTTCAGTATGAATAACTTTATGATGTTCCAAATATGCAACGACATGACTAAAGCTCAAATTTCTATAATGGTTGCCGTGGCTTGCCGTAACAGCGCAAACATTTTCACATTTCCTGAATTTATTGGTAAGTTTGGATGTTGTGGACTGATCCGCTTTGGTAGCTCATGTTTGCGTGCAGGGTGATGATGTTTATGCATCTAGGAAACCATGGCGATTTTAACATGTGATATTTCCTCAAGCGCGCTAAGTTCTTTTGCAATTTGCTGCTCAAGTTGTGGCTCTCCTGCAGGTATGTCGTTGTCATTGGTCCTTTCCACTATATTTATTTGCAGTATATGCTTCCAGAGAATACTTAGGTTTTTTACTACATGTTAAATGAAATTAAATTCCAAATATGCTAGAACATGCAATGGCTAATCGGTACTTTCAGTAGGCTTTTTTTGCAACCTATCGTTTTTCTTGGTCTGCTGAAATCTATTCCCCTTAGTTTTTCTTTACATTATCCATTGAGAAAATGATGTTTTTAAAGATATTTCAGTAACATGAGCAATGGTGTTTGCTTCTTATGTCTCATTGTTGAATTATGTGCTTATGATGCAAAACGTGGATGAAATTTTGATTGATAGGCGTATTAATTACCAATCAAACTGGAACTCCATTCATGTAAACCATCTTTGGATGCGTTGGCTTTGGTCTTCAACTTTTAAGACATAAAAAGCTATGAGGTGAACTGTTTTCATGATGCTGCCCATGAATGAAATTTGAAACCATGCATGTGTAATTCAGTAATTAAGTTCAAAATCATGCTCATTGTTTCTTTTATTTCTAAGTTGCCCTTTTTTTGCATTCATCAGGCGAGGAAGTAAATTATGCTGATGCTGATTCAAACACCGCGGGTGAGGAAGTATCTTCATGGCTGCTGAACATGAGATTTGCTGCATGGATGGTCAAATCATCGCCTTAGATTTGCGATGGCCCGACTTTTATATTGCGATTTCCTGTGGTGGCTACAACATTTGATAATTCTCAGAATGTGTGATATGTATGTACCGAGTAGTGTATCGTTTGCAAGTTCCTATAAGTGTGAACTCTCTTCTAGTTTTCCTATTTAATTTTTTTTCATCGAGGTAAGTACAAACTCTTTGACTATTCATAACTGATTACCCTATTGAATTTTATGTGTGATAATCAATATATGTTTGCTACAATATCTTTGTTCCGCTATCCTTTCTGTTTGCTTCACAAAGTGTGGCATATTCAAATACATGCTGCTAGCAGTATGACAGGTCGCTTATTATCATAGTAGGGGATATTTCGTACTTCAGAATCTGCCAATAGTTGGAGCAGATATTCAAGTAAAACCACACCTATAAAAAATTCCTTAGGGTTGAAACGCGATGAAGATTCCTTAGAATTGGAGAAGGCAACATCGCACATCAGAGCTACGCTGCATGGAGCGAGGCAACGATGAACCAGTCATTTGCACACGAAGAGGGCGAGGGTAGAGGAAAAAAAACATTGACTTTTTTGTACTTTGTCATTCATGGATTTGTTTTTCCGTGGCAATGCATGGGCATTTAGCTAGTACTATATCAGTTCTGATTTTTTGGTCGGTTAGCCCCAACGTCTCCTATTTTTTAGAGAGTTATTATTATTCCCACATTTAAAAAAAAGATCGCAACATAATGGCTTCAAAGAACCAAATATTAGCGAAGATAATATATATAATGTACGCAGAATAGAATTTCGTATGGCGAAAAGAAATGTATGGGAAAACGGATGTCCACGCCAAACCAAATTTTTTTTGACTAGAATAAACAAAATAGATAAAGGAAAACCGTCCACAAAAAAAGGAAAAAGAAAAGCAAATCCAGGGAAATCAAATTAAAATAAAAGGCAGTGATCACGTTAGCAAAAATGCAAGTAACAAATAAATTCAAAATATTCTTAAAATTCCATGGGTCTCACCCTAGTATAAAAAACCACAGAAAATTTTGAGAGGGGGTTTTGTAAAACACTTTAGAGTTTAGACTTTAGACTTCAACATATTAGCAAGGTTTTGATTGGGGTTTCAATTATGACTAATACAATAATTGGATAGGGTGAACTGCACTTTATTTGATAATAACCATCAAGGTTCTATTAAATATGTTTCTCGGATTGAGTCCTCCCGCATGTGCCGCTTGCCGTCGGTGCTAACATGTACGTCATGGAGGAGGCCCCATGGCACTTGTGGGACTACATATAGCCGCATACAATCAAAGCGTCGAGGTCGCAAGTCTAGTTCTTCGGCCTCAGGGGGAGCGACGACACCAACCCCTTCGACGCGTTGACCCACGCGTGGATGTGGATCTCGTTAGCGAGCCACGACACCAATTCACAATACAAGTACCTTAGCACAATGGAAGCATTCTTCGAAGCAATACTGTGCCCATAAATTTTTGAGAAGTATGTTGTTTCATACAAAAGTAATTAAATATTATGTGAATACATTTCATGACAGATCTAGTGAAATTAATTTGATATTGCTCATATTGGTAAACCTTTTTCTATATAACCTAAAATTGTATGACCCATACAAATGATAAAACTACTTATGTTACGAATCAGAGTGAGTATGAACACACCGGGAGATTTTGTGAATGAATTTTGAAAAGCGATTTTTTTTCTTTTGTTTCTTATTTTGCTTACCATAACTGGGTGTAGTTGTTGTAGGAGTCGAGTTTCTAGCCCTTGCGGGTGTCGGCGGCCAGCACCACGAGCGCCGCTAGGCAGAGCCCCGCGTCCGTGACCCGTGCCACCAGCGCCGTGCGCTGAAGCACCGCCGTGCGGTGTACATGATGTTGGGCAAGGGCCGGGCGGGCAAGTACGATCAGCCCCGTCCCCTAGTCCCGTACCCGTTCGACGGAATGCACTGGTGCTGGCGCGGGCACCGTGGTAGGCACAGGCGGTGGCTGGGAGGGGGTTTCCTCCTCCTCCGACCAGTCGCCACCCCCCTCGCGCTGCTGCTGCTGCTCGCACCGGCAGTGCCAGCGGAGGATCATCTGGATCGCTGCCAGCTGCGCGCGGAGGCAGAGGCGGCGGCGACGGCGACGGCGACGGCTGTACCTCGGTCATCGTTTGGGGGAGGAGAGTTTGGTTGGGAGGGGAGTGGGGGTTAGTTCGTAGTGGTGCTCGGGAAAAAGTTTTGGAGAGTTTGGATACTTGGATTGGAGGATCTGTGTTCTTTTTTTTTTGCGAAAGGTTAATTTTCATTAATCAACCACAACCATTACAGTCCTGTTGACACAAAAGGTCAATCTCATCAGGCACACAGTGCAACCAAACCGCAGTTTTAGGCAAAGAACGTCCTAACTGGGCTAGCGTATGAGGAGGTTTATTTTGCTCACGTTTAACCAAACTGAAAACATGCTGACGACTAAGTAAAAGCTGTCTGGCATCTCCGACCAGGGCTGCTACTGGCGATCTATTCGGCTCTGGTGCTTTGATCATATGCGTGAGTGTAGAGCAGTCCGTTTCCACCATGAGTTTGTCCGGACTATGAGCAAGCGCCAGGTTTAAACCTTCTAGCAACGCTGCTGCTTCAGCTTCCAAAGCACTAGTGCATCTCTGAATGAATCTGCACGAAGCAAAGATAGTTGCACCTGTGTGATCCCGTAGGATCATGCCGGCACCTCCTGTGCCCTCCTCCTCATGCCAGGAACCATCTATGTTAAGCTTTACCCATCCCAAGGGGGGTTTCATCCAACGCTCTGTGGTACTGCTAGCGCCCGACAGCATTTTATGTGGGTTGTTCCAAGTTCGACGCCCGCTGTAGTCGACCACCGTCTTCCCCTTGGCGATGTCTGCATTAGGGTGCTGCTATATGTTGAGTAATGTGTGGATGTAGCCGGATAGGAATCTGCTTGATGCTGCTACAGGGGGCGCAGGCTTCTCATGATACACCATGTTTCGGACATGCCAGTTTCGCCAGAGCGTCATGATCACAGGTAGGCGCTCCTCGTCCGAGCAACGATCAAGTAAATGGATGATCCACTCGGGCCCTGTGTTGTCATCGGTTTCCAACTTGGGCATGTTCCAGAATTTCGCCATCTCCGTCCATAACCGCCGGGCTAGGGGGCATCTGCAAAGGGCATGGAAAGTGGTCTCCTGTTCCATTCCACATAAAATACATATGTCAGAAACCTCCAGCTTCCTTTGTGCTTATTTTCATGAGTAGCGAGAGAGTTCGTCGCAACACGCCATGGAGGATCTGTGTTCCACCGCGTGCAGTAATATGATTCTACAATCGACACCGGTACTATTGCCTTAGCTGTCAAATTTTCATATTCACGTGAAACTAGCAGGATGACCCATGTATTTACGCAGGTAGATTTAAATTACTGCATGTTAATATATATGATTTTTTCCGTGTCAGGCGTCTCTCCATGTGATTAATTTTTATTCAACTTAATTCGCAATACATTACCATTGAATCATTGATATATCAGCATTTGTCTATGTGATTAATTTTTTATATTAAAAAAGTAACTCTCAGTAAAACATGATTGAATTTTAGTAGAAATCTCTCCATCGAAAGTACGTTGTTGGTACGGAACTTGTGTAAGAATGGAAGACCGGTGTACGATATTGGGGACCATGGCTTTTCATGCAAAATCATAGAGTTGTGTGCTAACCTTTACTTTTCCCTCTTCTATTCATGCTCATCATTGTCCATATATGGACGGCACCCAAACCAATGGGTAGGGTATGAGTCTACGTATTCGCATGTGCATGACCCATGGGCGACCCGATTAGTCGTGGGTCGGGCATGGGTACGAGTCTATGCCCATGGGTTACCCCGATGGGCTACCCGATTAATATTGGTAATTTTAAAATATTTTATTTAATGTTAAATGTGCGTCACTAGATAAATGTACACCATATATACGTAAGCTAATACCCACGTACAACTATACTACTGCCAACATCGCACAACTGGTAGGCCCACACGAACACAACATCTGAAATCTGACCATCTCTAGCCTTCTCTCACACTAACAGGGTTGCCCGCGCAAGCAACATCCTTAGTGTTTTTAATAATTTGTGTAAATAAGTTTAAGAAAGAAACTACATTGATATTAAACATTGTGCATTGTTTATTCTTAAAAAAATCTCTAAGAACTGCTATATTGTCCATCAGCATGTTCTTTTGATTAAAACTTTGATCACAACTATTTACTGAAATATATTCAAAGCCCAAGAGAACTTCACATTGTTAAAGAATTTTTGGATAAGTTTATAATTATATATTTTGGAGATAATGGTAGTCTGAACCTGATGCAACAACGTTATAGAGCTAAGGGAGTAACTGAGATCATACAAATCTTGCAAAATAATACATAACCTTATTATACTTGCTGACATAAATCTATTCAGCTCTGAAACATCGGCTTTTAATATAGCAGGTTTTGTACTATCTTCCATACCAGTGAGCATCTAGACATTTTCTTCTTTTGTTGCACAATTCATGACCCGAGATGCGCTGCTTCTTTGGCAATATTGAGGAGATAGACTAAGTATAATGGCAATCCGATCAATCATCCTATGGTGGGGGTGCAAAGTATTGGAGACAATTTATAGATGTAATTGTCCTGAGTTATAATCATAAATATGGCATCCATGTGCAAGGTATATTACGCAACAAATAACATCTAAGAAATGAAATAACTACAACTACAGGGTTTATAAACAATATATATAGTGCCTGATTAATTTGAAAGAAACACCGGGAGCTTCAAAGATGAGTATCATTGCTAGAGAGAAAAAAATGGAAAATTAATGTGATGATGTAGAACTCACGAAAGAGTGTGCAAACTTTTTTCATCTCCTCTAACCCCCTTTCATAAGAAATAAACCATCTTTATGAATTATTTGGGACCCACAAAAAGTAATTAATTTGAACACAAGGCAACATTCTCTAAGCACAATAATATAACTTGGAGATATCTCCTAAAGGGAATTCAAAAGTAATTAGAGAAGAAACAAAGCATAATTTAGAAATGCGGTTTTCTGAACCTAATAACATAAAAAAATTATGTGTCCTAGCAATTGATTATGAATATCCCTGCGAACATAGGGGATATTTCATACATTTTTGGCCATGGAAATAGACAAACTATGATGAACCTCCCAATAGCACACGTTGTACAAATGTTGGATAAACAATAGAATGCAAGCTGAATGAGATTAGCCTTCTAGAAGACTAATTTTTTTGTAGAACATGACAGAAAAAATTCCATGCATTTAGCATGGGGGCATTTAGCGTGGGACTTGCCCGGTAATTCAAGCAGTTATTTCGCACTAAATGTAAACAGTCAAAGTTATTTGGCTGTCTATATGTACAACGTCGGCACACAATTGATTCATACTTCAGATATCTTTTTTAAATCATATAGTTATGTAGATGGGTATTTTGAAAAGTGTTGACTATCTCTACTGAGAGGGAATAAAATAACTAATATAAAGTAAAAAGTACTAATCAAACCCGACTTCAGAAAGAAACACATAAATACGTATGCACACATGAACAAAGTTCTTTTCCCGATGAGGTAAAACTTGGGCAATCTCATTGTTACAATAAAGAGGCAGAGCTAACATAATCTACTTGTAGACTTCTTTTTACAAGACATGACTCTACATTGAATGTGTAGATAGTATAGGCACAAAACCAAACACAATGTGAAGTGTTCCATACATTTGGAAAGTGAATTTAGCACCCCGCTAGAAATTGGTTGATTATCTGGTTGTGCATAGAAAGTACTTGGTTGTTGTGATGGTAACAGGTGATCATGAAGGTAATATCTATCTTGTAGGTGATATGCACATGTGGGAAGTTGGTAATATAAGACCGGCCAAATCATGTTGCTATCTTGTAGGTGATATCTATCTTATGGAGTTCAACGGCCTTTAACTAAAATCTTGAGAACATAATCCATGGCATACTAGCTTGGTTCTAGCAAAATACATGTGTGGCAATGCCGTAAAGTATTTCCATTCATTCATTTTCACACCGATGACTTCACGTGTATACATATGCTTTGTGCAATGCTTAATACTTATCCTTGTCTATCAAGATTGAAGATATCACCATGGCACAAACCACCAAATATGTCAAAATAAAACATCCAACAATATACCAAATTCGATGGAATTAGAAATTGTAGGGATCAAGCTCACAACATGTGAAGAAATCCAACTGTGATCAAATAGCATCAAAATGAGTAGCACATTGTCAATACTTTATCTTATAATTTCGCATGGCTTCCTATAGGTTGTAGGTAAGAAGCCTAATCATGTTGCTATCCCATTGACCTGCAGTGCAAATCAACAGGAGAAGTGGATATTTGCTCCAAGACTGCAAACATAACATATGTCGCTTAGAAATAAACATCCTATGCTTATTCACATTTTTTTATTTCTTTCATTTTCTCAGTTAACCTTTATGTTCTGGGTCTTGCATTGTTACCTTGTAACCTCCCCTCTTAATTACTGCAACAGCAGAGGCTTCAAAAAATATGTAGACTCCATCAATGCAAAAAAGATGTTTTGTTTTTGAAAATTTAGCAGAGTGGCCCATGCACATGCTTTTGTAAAGTGTTACTCGACCCAAGCTTAGCTATTTTTTCCTTGAGCTTTGCATTTTTATCTTCATATTGTGTCTCGTTTATTTATTTTGTCTTTCTCTTTTTGACTATGCGATAGGGATCCGATAGATTGATCTTTCTTAAGTCTTAGTTGAGTAAGCTTGGGCCTCTTTGATTCGAAGGATTTTCATAGAGAAAAGAAGCCATACCTTATCGCCAGAAGCGTGCTTGAAAATCTGGCTCTATGATGTGAAGGATGGATGTATGGTCTACCAAAAAATATTCATGCAATAATCATTTTATAAATTAATTGTAACTTAGATATTTGAGATAAATAGATTAATTACCATAACACAATAACATCCGCATTGCAATTACTAACTTGCTATGTCTCATATGTGAAGAGGGACGTGCAAGTTTAAACGGGACTGGATACATTTATTTTTGTATGTAATGTTATGTCGTGAAGGATAGGATTGTATAAATATTAGGATTGTACATTTGTGTGCGCTGGTTACCGTCCATCTATAGTTATTACTGATTTTTTTTGTCCTAGAATACACAATAAACTATTTAAGATATAATACAATAGTAATGGCTAAATCATTGTGGTATTATGGGGTAACTTATACAATTTTATCTCAAATGCAATTGGTTGATCCACGACGTTATACATTAATAAAATAATTTGCTATCTCAGGACTAAGTTTTTCTTAATTCTTAGTCAACCAAGCTTAGCCACTTTTGCCTTGAGCAATGGCAGATTCAGGCCCCAGGCAGCCCGGGCGGCGGCCTGGGGCGTGAGGCCCAATTCGTTTGTTGACTGTAGCATTAACTGCAGCTACAGTGCTACAGTATGAGCCCTGCCTGGGGCCTGGCCCATTCCTGGGTCTGCACTCTTTGACTTGATTGATAATCTCCCACCTGTGATAGTCGTCAAGGTCCTGGTTACCATGTGGGCTATATGGTGGGCAAAGCGAAAGGCTGTTCATGAGAAGGAATTCCAAAGTCCGCTGTCAACATTCAGTTTTATTGAGAGATTCCTAAACGACGTACAGGAAGCGGGCAAAGCTCGGCGCCCGTCTTCCCGACCATTACAACCTGGCCCTCGAACGATGCAAGGCAAATGGCTCGCTCCAGAAGCAGGTTTTGCCAAGATCAATGTTGACGGAGGTTTATCTCGCGCCGGTGATCGTGGAGCTGCTAGTGCCATCTGCCGCGATGCTGCTGGTAACTTTTTGGGTGCATCAGCAATAGTTGTTCCAGGGTTAATTGATCCAGCGAGCCTTGAGGCTTTGGCGTGCAGTGAAGCCTTGTCTCTGGCTTTTGACCTTAATCTCACAAGAGTGCATGTGGCCACGGATTGTATGGAAGTGGTGACGAACGTCAGGGAAGAAAATCCTTGTGCTTACGCTACTATTGTCAAGGAGTTCATTACCAAACGGCGGATGTTGGCTAGCGTTTCACTATCACATGAGAGTAGAAGTAACAATTTTGAAGCTCATAACTTAGTGAAAGCAGCATCGTCGTTTGGGGCAGGCCGTCATGTCTGGCTCATGTCCCGGCCGTCTATTATTTGTATCCCCCATAACATTATGCAATAAAGTTTAGACGGTGATTCTAAAAAAAAAATCATTTTTATTTTTATCATGTGTCTCATCCATTTGTTTTAATTTTTATTTTTGACTAAGTTTTCACTCAATTGAGTTTTGCCAAGTTTTAGTCAGCCAAGTTTAGGCATATTTGACCCGGAAGATTTTCATAGGTTAAATAAACCATACCTTTTTTCATTGAATAAGCCATACCTTATTATCAGGACGTGTTTGACGATCTAGTTATGTGATGTGATAAGTTGGCTTTGCGACTTGATGGGTGATTGTGAGTTGCCACAAGATCTCTGGAGACCTATTAGTCACCGCAAGTGATCGAAGCGTGCTTGATGATGACTGCCTTGCCTTGCACTTTTGCCTGGTCGGCTTTCTGCACGGAGACGCGAGCCGGGTCCATGCTCTGCAGTTCTCTGTGTTTCTGCTTCATTTGTTCTTCCACACTGCGTACAAGAATATGACTTCTTAAATCGTTTAGAAAGACCACTAAATATGTTACTTCCTAGATGTACTACAGGAAAAATAAATAAAGCCGAGTATGTTTCATACTCGGCGAAGCACCAAATAAACTCGGCATAGATTAAGCCGAGTACTGCACTCGGCTTACGACTCTCGGCTTCAGATAGACCGGCTTATGCCGTGTAAGCTGAGTGCTGTTTTGGGGATACTTGGCGTAGATGTAAGCCGAGCTAAAAAGGGAGGCTCTCGGCGAAATAAAGTGACATGACGGCCGGCCGAGGCTGACGGAGGTGCCAGGTGAGAGCCACAGCAAGCCGAGTGTCATTTTAAGCCGAGGGCTGTTGTGCAGTCACGGCTTAGAATAAGCCGAGTGTCGCTGTTAGCTGACGGCCCCGCTCGGCTTACTTATCGTGCAAAGCAGCTCTTAGATGCTGCCATGTGTCCGGTGTAAGCCGAGAGCTCCGTGACAGCACTCGGCTTATTCTAAATCTGGGCAGTACCATTTTGGACCTAGGGTGCGTAAGCCGAGTGCAACACTCAGCTTACAGCCCATATTGCTTTTTTTTTGTTTGCTTGTTGGAACAACCCTGCAATTCAAACAACAATATATATAGAAGTATATCCAACATGTCCAGCAAGTTCACAACCATGTATATAGAACCAAGCATGCATACATAATACTGTACAACCATATGGAACCAAGATGCAAGTTCATAACCATATATAGTTCCAAGTTCACAACCAAGCAAGGGTTCCAAGTTCACAACCAAGCATGGGTTCCAAGTTCACAACCATATATATGGAAGCCCATATACTAGCATAAGTTCACAACCAAGCTTGAGTTCGAAGTTCACAAATAAGATTAAGATAAGAAGTTCATGAACACCAATCACCACACACTCGGAGTAGAAGATGACCTCCGTGGACACGAGTTCTGGATATGCTTCGTAATAGTGTTCATATTTTGTTGGAGCATCTGCAAAAGAATCACAACAAATAATTTCATTAGTTAATGGTGTTGGTTATGTCTTATAGAAAAGAAGAAAAGAAGTAACATTCGATCCGATGTACTAACCGTGGACATGATAACATCAACACTACAATGACGACGAACTGGACAAAGATTATCAAGTTCTTCAGCCCACCAAACCTGATCTGACCTGCACCCTTGCCTACTCCAACATCGCTCTTTGCTCTGAGCACCGACTTGGAGTAAGCATCTTCTGCCTCCTGCCTAGCCGAAAACCCTTTATAGGAGCTATGGTTGTAACCGGACACCTGTTCATTGCATGCCTCCCATGAATCGTACACTCCTGGACACCTCCCTCTATACACCACATACCACCTCATCTACCAAGACAGAAGAACAAGATTTGAACAAGCAAGAGAAGCAACCGAAGGTTAGAAGAACACATGGAACATAAGCAACATAAGCATTAATGATACATATACCCAAAAGCATCGTCACAAGTTCTACTGAAGTTCTATTCCGAGTCAAAATCAGCAGCTACATTTAGTACATCAACATCAGTCTATCTAACTAAGGCTACTCCGAGAATGGAGCTCTACGCAGACTGGTAGTCGGTGAAGCCGGTGATCGTGGAGTCAGAGCAGGTGGGCATCCCCCCTCCCCCCCAGTGGAAGATCCAGCATCCTCGACACAGGCGGTCGACAGACTCAGCGGGATCGGGTCATCGCTTTCCTCAGGCGGCGCTTTTTTCTTGGCGAGCTCGTCGAAAAACTTCTGCTGCTCGGCAAGGAGGCAGACCATCATCTGGCAAATTACCTCGGCCTTCCGCTCATCCTGAATGGACTGGTAGACCACAGGGTCCTCGGTGAGGAGCCTGCGAGTTTGCCTAAACGAGCATGGCCAAGTAGTCCTCACTGGCACGCTCGGCCACGACATGCGCCATGCGGTCCACATCCTCCTCTCCCAGGGAGTCGACCCTAAAGGGAGTGGAATCATCGGGCGACGCCATGTCCGCGAGGTCGGTGCTAACAACTAATAATTCATTAATGAAAAATGTGTCACAAAGGAAATATAATTTAACTTAGAAGGCTCATTTATTCGGCATGTGGGTTGACTTTCGGTCTGTCGATGATCCCTTCAACAACTCTCATCTCTCAAGTGGTGGTGTATATGGTGGGCACTCCCTCACCGGTACTTCGACTGTCGGTGATGGTCATTGTTGTACTTCCCCTCCAGCTTTACCAATGTCTCACAGGAGGAGAAGTACAATAGCGACCCCCCTACGACAACAACTGGTATCCTCCTCTCAAAACATCTCTCATCTCTCAAGTGGTGGTATAAATGATGGACACTCCCTCACTGGTATTTCGACCATCAGTGATGGTCGTTACTCATCCTCCCCCTCCTGCATTACCAAGGTCTAGCACAAGGAGAAGAAGGAGAAATGACCCCCTATGACAACAATCGGGATCCTTCCTCCAAGAACATCGATCTGTCAAACAGGGAGCCCCATCGAACTGAAAGTCAATCCTAAACCTAGAAGGCTCGCCTTCAACAATTCGAGACCATTTCACCATAACCATAACACTTTCCATACATATATCATCAGTACTACGGCATAATTAAATGATTACATTGTTCAACAATACTAAGACATAATTATGCAGTACATAGATTAACATTACATAATTAAACAGTACTAGGATAGACTGGCACTACTACGGACAGTCTACTCTAATAGATCAAAAGAAACCATAATGCGTAAGGAGCTCGATGGTCTCTGGGTCCGCGTCAAGCTCGTCCTCGTCCTCAAAGACGAGGTCGATTACCTCTGGAGGTCCACCAGAGAGGCCTGCCTCACCATCATTGCGGGTAGCCGGCTGCACCACCTCCCCATCATCGTCGAGAAAGTACCCCTCCCCATCGAGCTCGTCAAAAATCTTGTCGACCTGCGCGGAAATTATGGCATTCATCTCGGTGTCCTCCTTCTTCCTCAGCTCCTTCTGCTTATTGGCCCAGAATTCAAGCTCCACCGCCATGAGATGGGGATTTGCCTCGGCGTACTTAGCCATGGACACCTCATCCATCCTGGCCAGGCGGTGTGCCTTCTCCTCCTTTGGGGAATACATCCGGTAAGGAGGGGTAAGGAACACCGCATGCTTGGCATCTTCAGGGACGTTGAGGTCGGACGAGCCCCGGCCATACATGCAAGCTACCATGTTGTACGCACGTGCGGTGAGCTTGAGGGTATCGAACATGCTGAGCCACAACCGATCACCGTCACAGGTGATCTTGGCGGCATAGCAGCGCGACTCCCGAAGTCGAACGCCATGAAACCTGCTCATGGGAGGGTGACGCGGCGCCATCCTACTGCACGAACCCCTGCGACAACATTCCCGGTGTCAAACTTTATTTTGCAATATTAAAGAATAAATGATGAATACCCAGCCCTATCACTTCCTCTCTTTAGTAGAAGGCTCGTTTATTCAACGTGTGGGTTGACTTTCAGTCCGTCGATGCTCCCTTCAACAACTCTCATCTCTCAAGTGGTGGTATATATGGTGGGGCACTCCTTGCCTGGTATTTCGACTATCGGTGACGGTCGTTACTCCCGTCCCTTCCTGTGTTACCAAGGTCTCACAGGAAGAGACGAGGAGCAATGACCCCCCTATGACAACAGCCATTATCATTCCTCTCATAAGATCTCTCATCTCTCCCTGTTATTTCGACCGTCGGTGATGGTTGTCCTTCTCCTTCTCCCCCTGCTTTACCAAGGTCTCAGAGGAGGAGAACGAGAAGGACCGACCCTCTAGGACAACGGTCGGTAGCCTACCCCCGAGAACATCTCTTACAAAAGAAGCACCATCGGACTGAAAGTCAACACACTACGTATCGAATATCGGTGCAGACATGTGGCCCCTAAACCCCTAACCTAGAAGACAACTTGACACCATTTCACCCTAATTCTAACATAAATCCCAAACAAGTACAAGCTAGAGCCCATTACTAAGCACAACCATTTAAACTAGAAAACAGCGGTAGCATATGAACTATACACAGGAGCCTATCAACATGAGCAGAAAACTATGAACTTGTATAAAAAGCAAACATTCTCTCATCTCACCGCTCTCTCACCCCTCCCCCACCCAAACCCTACCCTCTCGGATCACACAAGGCATGAAATATATTACTCCCTCCGATCCAAATTAACTGTCGCTGCTTTAGTACAACTTTGTACTAAAGTTGTACTAAAGCAATGATAATTAATTTGGATCGGAGGGAGTACATGAAATATACACAAATAGTTTAGCTGCTGCCACACATATACCTAAAGAAAACTAGAAATTTACCTAAAGCAATATACATGAGCATATACCTAAAGAAAACTATGTGTTTATTCCTAAAGTAATTTTATTTATATACATGAGCATATACCTAAAGAGAACTATGTGTTTCTTCCTAAAATATTTTTATTTATATACATGAGCATATACCTAAAGAAAACTATGTATATACATGAGCATACACATGCCACACATCTACAGAACAATTTACAGCCACATTTTATTTCCGTTCTCTTCCTAAAGAAAACTAGAAATTTACCTAAAGCAATTTACCTAAATCTCCACATCACACACATATATATGTGTTTCTTCTACTGCACGGCAGCACATCTACACGTGTTTTTTTCCTCTATTCTGTTTCTACAACAGCATCAGCAGTAGCACATCTACAGCAGCAAGCAGCAACACAGCAAGCAACAGCAACAACACATGTACAGAGCAAGCAACAGCAGCAGAGGAGGCTCACCGCCGGAGTTGTAGCCGAGGCAGAGGCAGAACCACACTGCGGTTGTGGTTGGTTCAAGGCAGCAGCTCGAGCACGGCCACACTGATGAGCGGCTCGAGCACCGCCACACCACGAGCACCACGCAGCCACGGCCACACCGAAACCCTAGCCCGGAGAAATTTGTCGCCGGCGACCATGGGACGAGGAGAGGAACGGCGCGACGATGAGGAAGAGGTAGAGCTCGAGGAGGAGCACATCGGACCGCGTCGGAATAATCCGGTGACGGCTGCGGGTAGAAGGGGGTCACGGTGGGGCGGCTGCACGATGGGTGAGAAGGGGAGGTGGGGGCGAAGGAGGCCGGCCGGTGGGTGCCGGCCATGGAGGAGGGGGCGGTGGGCGGTGGCGATGGCAGTGGCGATTTGGGAGGGCGGCGGGGATTTGGGGGGAGGGGGTGGAATGCGGCGATTTGGCGGCGGAGCAGTGAATTTGGGGGAAATGAGAAGAGAAACGGCGGGAGGAGGGAAATTTCGCGAAGTCCCTCCCGCTAATACGAAGCCGAGTACACGGGTACTCGGCTTATGAGACAGTAAGCCGATTATCTTTTCACTGCCAGTGGGCTTACATTTTTTTAAAATTATATGTTTCCTTTGACTTTATTACCTGTATGTTTTTCCTTTGACTTTATTTATGTTTTTCCTCAACACCGTTACCGACATCAAAGTTGTGAGGCAGGTCCCACATCAAAGTTGTGCATTGGGTATTTAAACATTACACCATCCTTTCATACATATATTTGGGCCACATGCAGGTGGAGGTGGCTTTACGACCCTCCCTCGCACGGTTTTCAATGATGCACCCATCCGTGAGGCCCGCGTGGTCTAGGGCATTGGCTGGCAGCGAGAGGGGGTTGACCATGGTGAATTTCTCTTGGTTTGTGTCTGGGTAGGTCATGGTGACATGCCAGGCCAAGTTTGCTCGCATGTGTTCACAAGATTCCCTCCCGTCGGCTCGAAGTGGGGGACGAGCAACCTAAGTCATGAACCTTCCTGTCGGACTGTCCGTTTTGTGAGACAGGTGCCACATCAAAGTTATGCATTGGGTATTTAAATACCACACCACCGTTTCATACATATATTTTGGCCACATGCAGGTGGGGGTGGTTTTCCGACCCTCCCTCGCGTGGTTTTCGATGATGCGCCATCCGAGGCCCCGCACGATCTAGGTCTTTGACCCGTAGTGAGACGAGGTTGACCATGGTGAATTCCTCTTGGTTTGTGTCAGGGCAGGTCATGGTGACATGCCAGCCAAATTTTGAGCGCATGCGTTCACAAGATTCTCTCTCGTCGGCTCGAAGTGGAGGACGAGCACCTTAAGTCGTGAACCTTACTGCCGGACTGCCCGGTTTGTGAGGCAGGTGCCACATCAAAGTTGTGCATTAGGTATTTAAACATTACACCACCCTTCATACATATATTTGTGCCACGTGCAGGTGGGGATGGTTTTTCGACCCTCCCTCGTGCGGTTTTCGACGGCGCGCCCTTCTGTGGGGCCCCCGCGGTCTACAACGTTGATCGGAAGCAAGAGGGGGTTGCCCATGGTGAATTCCTCTTGGTTTGTGTCAGGGTAGGTCATGGTGACATACCAGACCAAGTTTGAGCGCATGCGTTCACAAGATTCCTCCCGCCGGCTCGAAGTGGGGGACGAGCACCCTAAGTCCTGAACCTTCCTGCCGGACTGTCCGGTTTGTGAGGCAGGTGCCACATCAAAGTTATGCATTGGATATTTAAACATCACACCACCCTTTCATAAATATATTTGGTCCACATACAGGTGGTGGTGGTTTTCCGACCCTCCCTCACGCAGTTTTCGACGATGCGCCCATCCGGGGCCCGCGTTGTCTATGGCTTTGATCGGCAGAGAGTGGGGGTTGACCATGGTGAATTCCTCTTGGTTTATGTCAGGGTCGGTCATGCACTACAACAAGACAAAGATTAAGTAACACAATCATGTAACATATAGAAAATTATGTTACAGAGCAAAATTGCAGTAACACATCATGTGTGTTGCAGCGCAAACAGTAACACATGGTTGATAAGATTCGAAAATGTGTTACTGGCATATTCCCATAGTAACATATATGTTTGTGCTGCTGCAGGTGTGTTATAAACTATTGATACAGTAACCAATAATCATGTGTTGCTGCATAGTGTTACAAGCTATGTAACTTGAGAGAGAAAAGGAATAGTGTAAACAATATTTTAATAAAAAGGAATAGTGCCACAATGCTTACAAACATAAGTTCAAATTTTCACTCAATTAATTTTCTCAACAATCTTTGTCTATGACATAAGCTTGTACATAGGTCCTGAACATTTTTTCTGTATTACTTGAACCTTAATTGAGATACATATATGACTCAAATTGGAATTACTTTCAATATGTACGCATAAATTCATTTACTTAATCTATCTAAAATAGCGAATAAATTTCAAAAATAGTTCTTAAAATTATAAGTATTAGCATGGGAGCATATTATATATACATATTCTTCCAATAAAAAATTCAAGACATGTGACGTGGAAGCATATTATATGTACATAATAATCTTGCTATAAAAAATTGAGAACATGCGGGCCTGTAAACAAGTGAGACCGGCTAAACAACCCAACAGAACCCAGGGCCATTTGACATGCGTGAACAAAATAAAATGACCAACAATGGGGGCCATTTGACAAGCGTGAACAAAATAAAATGATGCCTACTAAGAATCGAACCTGATACCTCCTACTTGGTGAAGCAAGTGATTACCAACGGGCAACCACCGCCGTTGTGCTCAATTTGAATAACTGGTCTTCTTCTTAAAAATAATGAACGGCTGGGCCAAGGCCCATTAAAAAGATAGGTGTTGGCTGCCTGGCGAGGAATTAAATTGGGCTGCGATTCCGTGACTTTGGCCCGGTTTTGCTTCTGGAAGCTTCCACCGACTTTTCCTTCTTTTTCTGCTGGGTTTTTCTCATCAGTTTTTGTTTGTTTTTCTTCCGGTTTTCTATTTTTTTTCTGTTTCTTTTTCCTATTTATTGTATTATTATTTTATTATTTTAAATTCCATTAACTTTTTTCTTGAAATTCATTAACTTTTTCTTGAAATTCATGGACTTTTTTGAAAATGCAAACCAGTTTCAAATTCACAAACTTATTCAAATTCGCAAATGCTTTGTTTAAATCTGGGAACTTTTTTGAAAATTCGTTAATTTTATTGAAGCCGCAATCTTTTTTTCAAGTTCAGAAACTTTTTTTGAGTCCGTGAACATTATCATTTTCACGACTAATTTTTCAAGAATTGTTTTTCAAATTCGTTGACTTTTTCAAATACGTGAACTTTTTTTGACTTTGGGAACTTTTTTGAGTTCGCAAACATTTTTTAGAATTGATGAACATTTTTTCGAATTCATCAACGTTTTTCAAATTCATGATTGTTTTTCAAATTCGTGATTTTTTTGAGTCCGTGAACATTTTTCAAATTCGTGAACTTTTTTTAGAATTAACGAACATTTCTTTCAAATTCATGAACATTTTTCAAAGGCACGAACTTTTTTTCAAACCCGCGAACAATTTTTCAAATTATAAACTTTTTCTAAAAGTCTACGGTCAACTATGTCATGGATCAATGGTCAACTAGTCGAATGGTCAATGGTGAACTGGTCAAAAAAGCCGAGCAAGCGAGCTGGGGTGAGCGACCTCGCTTAGCTGGGTCGACCCACGGCGCGCGGCATGTGAGCGCCAGTTGGCGTTGCTTGCGCCACAAGCGCTGTATAGGCGCTCCCCATATTTTAATATGCTATAACACCAAAAATTAAACACATCCAAATCAAACAACACACAAATTCAAATTCAGTGGAGCATGTCATTGAATCAATAAATTTCACCATTAGTTTTGCATACGAATTCAAATTGAAATTGTCTAAAATTATATTTTGTTTCTCGCGATGAGATATAAATATTTCTTGTATGTGATGTTTCATTTGATATCAGATGTGAAAGTTGGGAGCTTATTGGGAAGAAGCACCCTTTATATAGGTAACCACGAAAGTAACGGTTATGCTCAGCTCAGGGGCAATCCGGAGGTTACCTCTTGTATACCGGGCTAAGAGGAGCTCTAACAGATCCCACATATTGGCCCGATCAGCAAAAATCAGACCGATATGCGGTTTATGGGCCAAAAAATGACTAGCAGATCCCGCATCTTGGCCCGGCCCGCATTTTTTTTACAGGAAATCTAAAATCGTCCCCCTTGGAGCGGTATATATACGGGATCCGGGGGCGCATTTTTAGGATCCTACAAACCCATTTTGTTAGAAGAATGGAAAGGCACAGAAGAGCAGAGAGAGAGATCTTACCAGCGTCGGCCGAGCGTCCTGGTCCGAAGCGGAGGGAGGTCCGGAGGTTACTGTCGAGTGTCTTGGTCGTCCTGCTTGGCTGCTCCTGGATTGGTCAACCGGAGGGAGTTCTGGTCGGCGCTGTACGGGAACGAAGGGAGGTTGGATTTGAACCAGGCAGGATAGCAGACCAAAGACGCTAGCTCTCGCGAGGTAGAGAAACATGCTCCATTTGGTCGCCGGGATAGCAGACCAAGGACGCACATGGTTCTAGCGAGTCGTTTTCAACCTTAATGCTTTTTCGATATTAACTAGTAGATCGTAATCTCACGCTCACAGTAAATCCACATTGGCCATACCACATCACAATTAAACTTATGGTTTGATCCCTTGCATGCTAGGGTACACAATTACTATGCTTGGGACACCTCGTTTCCCGTGACACTGACAGTAGCCAGTAGCCCCTATCCCTGCCGTTTGCGTGTGTTATAAATAGTGTTGCATCGATCTACTTTGAGTTAGAGTGCATGCCAAGATCCTCTAGAATGTCCCTGCTTTGATGAAGCCTCGGCGCAGTCTTTTATATAGGTAGGCAAGGGCTGGTAGTTTCATAACTATTTATGGGGGATATGATCAGATGATCCCGCAATTATGGGAAACCTATCTTTCATAATTGATGGATCTCTCACATAGCACATCCATCCTTATCCCCTTCGAGCTCCCCGCTTTGATGACCCCGTTTTGGAAAAAATTGAAAGAAAAAGAATACAAATTCAATAAATGCAATCCTTTCGCATCGAGTCCTTTTATGTGTACTAGTTGCGAGGAAAAATACTTAACTTGCAATATGATAATTTTGAAAAAAAATCCTTAACAAAACGAGGTATCATGTATGAACATTCATGACTTTCCAAGGTGATAGCCATATTCATTGAATAGTTTATGATAATGTGTCCAAATTGAGCACATAGGTGCATCTTGCCATTAGAAACAATGTTGACAAACATCAAAACAAAACAAAATAACAATGTTGACAAATAGAGTTTCCAACTTTTTTGTACAAAAAAATCTTTTTCTATTTTCTCAGTGTCAAAATTGGGTATTTTTTGTGAAGCAAGTATAAAAAATGGGTGTAAAATGGCACCACCCCAATTTTCATAGAAAGTAGACCATATTTGATGGACAAATCCCAAGTTTCATGATTTTTCTAGATTTCTAGCTACTTTCGTACATTTAGGGCATTTCTACTCATTTAGTGCATATAATTCAAATTTAAATCGTAAGTGTATAAAAATGTTGGCAAAATTTTGGGTTAAAAAATCCTATTTATATCCTTTAATCAATGCATAGGCCTTATTCAAAAAAAGAAGAGAAAAAAAAAGAGAAGGGAAGTAAGAAAAGAAAAAAAAAGATACTCCCTCCGATCCATATTACTTTTCGTTCAAACGGATGTATCAGGTAATATGAACCGGTCCTTCCAAAAAAAAAGTAATATGAATCGGAGGGAGTAATTGTTTTTGCCGAGTGCAAAAATATTGCACTCAAAAATACACTGTGTTCTGATTGATCAGGGTAGCCCTCCCACGGATCACGCGTTGTAAATATTGGATTCGCTTAAATCGAACGGCTGCGGCCCCGCGGGTGCCCCATCCTTTATCTCCTCTCTCTCTCTCCTTATCCCTTCACACGCACGCCTAGCCATCGAGGCTGCCACATGCCACGCCGCAAGTCACCGCCGCTAGCCTGAGGGCCTCGTGCCACCGCCGCTCGCCCCTTTCTCTGTAGGTTGCTGACGCAACCCTGGGCCCCGGGGCCGTTCCCTCCTCCCCACCATGCTCGAGGAGGCCCGAGTAGGCGGCCATGTGGAGCGCGCAGCAGCCGGAGCCATGGGCAGATCCAGCCGGGGCCATCGGCAGCCATCCCTCCCTCCGGGCGGGCATGAAGAATTGAAGATGCTTGAGCAGAAGGAGCGCATGGACCGTGCGCACCTCCCGCTCTAGGAGCCACCGGTCCTCGTCATCTGCTAGCATCCACGAGGAATTGATCCATATGTAAGCTAGCTCCCACAATAATCCATCCAGCAGGCTGCTTGCTTGTTTGTGTACTAGTGTAAAGGGGAGTAAGATCCGAGGCCGGCGTCGAGGGTACATGCCCGCTGCTAATTGATTCTCCTGGTAATAATAGTAGTACGTGTTCCTGCCCGTGGTGGAGATGTACAAACCTGAATACTCGTCACATATCCGTACATACTCGAATACTCTCAAACTGGCACGTATACATACATACCTGAATACCTGTGTGATTTTTTTTTAATTCAGATAAATAGATCTACCGAGTGTCAAACTTGGCAAAGGGGCAACAAAGGCTTGCCCCTTTGCCTAGTGTTGCACTCGACAAACTGCGTCCATCAGATTGGGTAGTAGAGATTGTGAAGAACAACACGGACATCAACTTTACTGACAGGGAATGTAGGTGTAATACATAGTGCTTTTCATGGTAAGGGTTGTAGTAGATGAATGATCATTTTAGTGTAGTATATCCCAATTATCACTATGAAAATATAGCAGAAGCTTGTCTGTTCCTTATATTTCTTGTATCTCAATCTCATCTGCTAGTTTGAAATAATCCAATGGGTGATAGCATCACCTTTTACCAAGTACCCATCCTGGTTACCTTTGTATTTAGGTAAATGTAATATAGCATCAACTGTTACCAAGTACCCATCCTGGTTACCTTTGTATTTAGGTAAATGTAATATAGCATCAACTGTGACCATGTGTATCCATTGACATATTGTTCATGCAACTTCTATTATCATTGTCGTTGAATGATAATATTGATCATAATATAGGTTGCTTCCAAAGTAGTTTTAAAGACTTTAATATATCCAAACCAGTGAAATGTTGCATATGCTACTATTCGGAGTACTGATCTAGAAACTAAGGCTGGTGATGTTGAGTTAGGTGCCGAATTTGCACTTGTGTGCATAGATGAACCTATTCTAGATAATGAGGAGTTAGTAAGGTAAGTTTCTGATTGCAAGAGAATTGGTGATGCTTTTGCTTCAGCATACTTAATTGCATGGCCTCGAGCTTTTGTAAGTTGAAGTCTTTTCTTCCATATTCCAAAATTATATTTGTGTACATTTAATCACATAACTGTAAGGTCCATTTTTCTTTTACAGATTCAAAAGAAAGGATAATTGAGTTCTAGCTGAATTCTTCGGTTGGATGAAGAAGCAAATATAATTAGAAGATTTTACTTAGAAATTACCGTAGTTTACATTGATAGATTGAAAAATGTAATACCATTCACAAGACCTGTTTCTTTGGTCGAATTGATGCAAATGCTATGGTGTAATATTCTCCATAGACGTGTTCTCTATAGTCAAATTGATATGAATGATATGTTGTTGCACCAATAACATTGGTATTTTTTTATTGTAATGCATATGTATCCTACACTCTTGTATATTCATAATAAATACCTTGATACTTTCAATTTGTGTATGTGTTGTGCTTCAGTTTCTCTATTATTTTAATGGTGCCAAGCATCATAATAAAATAATAACTATTTGAGCCGTTGCAGTGATTTTATTAAATAAATGTATATTCCATAAAATGGGTACCTACTTTTGGGGTTAATAATTAAAAAAGAAATACATTAATTATGTTGCCATACTAATATAATAGTGTTACCGATGGTGTTACTATAGTTACAAAATGTGTTACTAGGGTAGTTGACAACTATAAATTATAGTGTTATGATATTTGGATATTATGTTACAAGTTGTGTTACTACAGTTACAAAAACATGTTACGACAATATTCTACGTCTACAAAAATATGTTACTATAGTTTCGAAAATGTGTTACCAACGTGTTTGGTAACTCATAATATGCATATTACTATAATGTAATTGTAACACACTTTTTAATATATGGTAACAACTACAATATGTGATGGTGGACACCAATTAGTAACACGGTCTAATGGAACACATTTCAAAATGCAATTACTAGTAACACTGTTTTGGGCCTCTAGTAACACAACACTGTGTTACCAAAGCTCGGTCCTGTTGTAGTGATGGTGACATGTCAGACCAAGTTTGAGCACATGCGTTCACAGGACTCCCTCCCGTTGCCTCGAAGTGGGGGCGAGCACCCTAAGTCCAGAACCTTCCTGCCGGACTGTCCGGTTTATGAGGCAGGTGCCACATCAAAGTTGTGCATTTGGTATTTAAACATCACATGACCCTTTCATACATATATTTGGGCCACATGCAGGTGGGGTGATTTTTTGACCCTCCCTCAGGAGGTTTTCGACGATGCGCCCATCCGGGGGCCCTCGCAGTCTAGGTCTTTGACCGGCAACGAGAGCAGGTTGAGCATGATGAATTCCTCTTGGTTTGTGTTAGGGTAGGTCATGGTGCCATGCCAGACCAAGTTTGAGCGCATGCATTCTCAAGATTCCCTTCCGTTGGCTTGAAGTGGGGGACGAGTACCATAAGTCCCGAACCATCCTGCCGGATTGTCCGGTTTGTTAGGCAGGTGCCACATCAAAGTTGTGCATTGGGTATTTAACATTACACCACCCTTTCATACATATATTTGGGCCACATGCAGGTGGGGGTGGTTTTCCGACCCTCCCTCGTGTGGTTTTCGAGGATGTGCCCATCCATGTGGCTCGCGCGGTCTAGGACGTTGACCGGCAGTGAGAGGGGGTTGACCATGATGAATTCCTCTTGGATTGTGTCAGGGCAGGTCATGGTGATATGCCAGACCAAGTTTGAGCGCATGCGTTCAGAAGATTCCCTCCCGTCGGCTTGAAGTGGCGGACGAGCACCCTAAGTCCTGAACCTTCCAGCCGAACTGTCCGGTTTGTGAGGCATATGCCACATCAAAATTCTGCATTCGTTATTTAAAGATGACACCGCCCTTTCATACATACATTTGGGTCACATACAGGTGGGGGTAGTTTTCAGACCCTCCGTCACGTGGTTTTCGACGATGCGCCCATCCCAGGGCCCGCGCGGTCCAGGTCTTTGATCGGCAGCAATAGGGGGTTGACCATGGTGAATTCATCTTAGTTTGTGTCAGGGTAGGTCATAGTGACATGCCAGATCAAGTTTGAGCACATGCGTTCACAAGATTCCCTCTCGTCGGCTCAAAGTTGGGGATGAGCACCCTAAGTCCTGAACCTTCCTGTCGGACTGATACGTCTCCAACGTATCTATAATTTTTGATTGTTCCACGCTGATATGTTATCATTCTAGGATACTTTTTGGGCAATTGTTTACCAATTTATAATATTTTTGAGCACTAACCTATTGACCAAGTGCCCAGTGCCAGTTGCTGTTTTCTGCATGTTTTTTGCTTTTCACGTTTGCCCTACCAAACGAAGTCCAAATGCCACAAAACTTTAATATGATTTTTTTTGGACAATATGAAGACCTGGAAGCATCGGAAGTGGACGAGAGGCCGCATGAGGGAGGCACAAGCCAACAGGGCGTGCCAGGGGGCCAGGCCGCGCCCTGATGGCTTGTGGCCCCCTCGGCTGCCTCCCGACGCCCCTCTCTGGCCTATAAATTCACATATATTCCAAAAACCCTAGAAATGCTCCCGAAACACTGTTTCCGCCGCCGCAAGTCTCTGTTCCGACGGGAGGCCATCTATACCTCCGTTTCGGCATCCTGCCAGAGGGGAGATCAATCACGGAGGGCCTCTTCATCAACCTTGCTGCCCTCACCATGATGGGTGAGTAGTTCACCATAGCCCTACGGGTCCGTAAGCAGTACCTAGATGGCAATCACTCTCTCTCATGATCTTCAATACAATGTTCATCGCATCTTCGCTTTGATCTATCCGATGTAATCCCTTTGTATGGTGTGTTTGTTGGGATCCGATGAATTGTGAGTTTATGTTCAGATTATTCATGAAAAGTAATTGAGTCACCTCTGATTATTATGATTCTTATTTGCATGATTATTATAGCTTCGTAATGCTCTCCGATCTATTAAGATAGTTTTGCCAACTAGATTGATATTTCTTCAGTGGGAGTGGTGCGTTGTAGTAGGTTCAACCTGGCGAGTTTATATATCCCAGTGACAGAAGGGGACAAGATGCATCTTTGTGTTGCTACTACTAAGGATAAAACGATGGGGTTTATTCATATTGATTGAGTTTACTTTGTCTATATCATGTCATTGTTCTCCAAGCATTACTCTGTTTTACTTAATACGTAAAGAGGCAAGCATAGAAGCGCTCTTGAAGTGGAGTAATAGTAATAGGTGCAGGCAGGAGTCGGCCTATTTACTTATGGACGTGATGCCTATATACACATGATCATTGCCGTGAAAATCGCATAATTATTCGCTTTTCTATCAATTGCCCAACAGTAATTTGTTTACCCACCGTATGCCTTTGCCATGAGAGATGCCACTAGGGAACACTACGCCCCCCGGGTCTATTCACTTATATATTCACAAACGCTATTGCTACCTTCCTGCCATTATTTGTCTTTTATTTTATTTTGCATTTTATAATTATCTATAATTATCTACACAACTCATTTGCTTGCAAATAATGAGATCAAGGGGATTGACAACCCTCTTGCCCGCGTTGGGTGCAAGTTGTTTGTTCTTTTGTGTACAGCCGCTGAAGACGGTTGAGGATTGGTATTCCTATTGGTTCGATAAACCTTGGTTTCATAACTGAGAGAAATACTTACCTGCATTGTGCTGCGATAACCCGTTCCTCTTCACGAAAAACCCAACGCAGATCACAGTCATCACGGACTGTCCAATTTGTGAGGCAGGTGCCACATCAAAGTTGTGCATTTGATATTTAGACATCACACCACACTTTCATACATATATTTGGGCCACATGCAGGTGGGGGCCAGCATGGTCTAGGTCTATGACCGGCAGTGAATGCGGGTTGACCATGATGAATTCCTCTTGGTTTCTGTCAAGGTAGGTCATGGTGATATGCCAGACCAAGTTTGAGCCCATGCGTTCACGAGATTCCCTCCCGTCGGTTCGAAGTGGGGGACGAGCACCCTAAGTCCTAAACCTTCCTGCCGCACTGTTCAGTTTGTCAGGCAGGTGCCACATCACAATTGTGCATTGGGTATTTAAACATCACACTACCACTTCATACATATATTTGGGCCCCATGTTGGTGGTGGTGGTTTTTCGACCCTCCCTCATGCGGTTTTTGACAATGCGCCCATCTGGGTGCCCGCAAGGTCTAGGGCATTGACCGGCAGTGAGAGGGGGTTGATCATGATGAATTCCTCTTGGTTTGTGCCAGGGTAGTTCATGGTGATATGCCATACCAAGTTTGAACGCATGCATTCAGAAGATTCCCTCCCGTCGGTTTGAAGTGGGGGACGAGCACCCTAATTCTTGAACCTTCCTGCCGAACTGTCTGGTTTGTGAGGCAGGTGCCACATCTAAGTTGTGCGTTGGGTATTTAAACCTCACACCACCATTTCATATATATATTTGGGCCACATGCAGGTGGGGGTGGTTTTCGACCCTCCCTCGCACGGTTTTCGATGATGCATCCATCCGGGGGCCCGCGCGGTCTAGGTTTTTGACCGGCAGCGAGAGGGGTTAACCATGGAGAATTTCTCTTGGTTTGTGTCAGGGTAGGTCATGCAGATATGCCAGACCAAGTTTGAACGCATGCATTCAGAACATTCCCTCCCGTCGGTTAGAAGTGGGGGACGAGCACCCTATGTCCTGAACCTTCCTGCCGGACTGTCCGGTTTGTGAGGCAGGTGCCACATCAAAGTTGTGCATTGGGTATTTAAACATCACACCATACTTTCATACATATATTTGGGCCACAAGTTGGTCGTGGTGGTTTTTTGACCATCCATCGCTTGGTTCTTGATGATGCACCCATCTCGGGGGCCCGCGCGGTCTAGGTCTTTGACCCGCAATGAGAGGGGGTTGACCATGGTAAATTCCTCTTGGTTTGAGTTACGGTAGGTCATGGTGACATGCGAGACCATGTTTGAGCACATGCGATCACAATATTCCCTCCCGTCAGCTCGAAGTCGAGGACGAGCGCCCTAAGTCCTGAACCTTCCTGTCGGACTGTCCGGTTTGTGAGGCAGGTGCCACATCAAATTTGTGCACTGGGTATTTAGATATTACACCTTCCTTTCATACATATATTTGGGCCACATGCAGGTGGGGGTGATTTTTTGACCCTCCCTCGCGCGGTTTTTGACAATGCGCCCATGCGTTGGGCCCGCGGGGTCTAGGGCGTTGATTAGCAGTGACAGGGGTTGACCATGGTGAATTCCTCTTGGTTTGTGTCACTGTAAGTCATGGTAACATGCCAGCCAAAGTTTGAGCTAATGCGTTCACAAGATTCCCTCTCGTCGGCTCAAAGTGGGGTACAAGCACCCTATGTCCTGAACCTTCCTGCCAGACTGTCCAGTTTGGGAGGCAGGTGCCACATCAAAGTTGTGAATTGGCTATTTAAACATTACACCACCCTTTCATACATATATTTGGGCCACATGCAGGTGGGGGTGGTTTTCTGACCCTCCCTCATGCGGTTTTCGATGATGCATCCATGGATGACGAAGATTGGATGGTGGGATCGTATATACCGAGTATGATTAACTCTACTGAGTGTCGCGATAACGGTGTAGCCGGTAAACAAATTTTCACTCTGCGGCAATACGCCCCGCCCAGCCGCCTGATACGTCTCCAACGTATCTATAATTTATGAAGTATTCATGCCATGTTTACAATAATTCTATATGATTTTGGTATGATTTGATTAGAACTAACCCGGACTGACGCTGTTTTCAGCAGAACTACCGTGGTGTTGTTTTTGTGCAGAAATAAAAGTTCTCGGAATGGGCTAAAAATTTATGGAGAATATTTTTGGAAAATATAAAAAATACCGGAGCGAAAAGATACCGGAGAGGAGTCCCGAGGAGGCCACAAGCCACAGGGGCGCCCCCCTAGGGCGCGCCCCCCTGGCTTGTGGGCCCCTCGAGCACTCCCCTGACGTGATTCCAATGCCAAGACCTCCTATAAATCAAGAAACCTTCAGAAATAAACCTAGATCGGAAGTTCCGCCGCCGCAAGTCTCCAGAGCCACGAAAGATCAATCTTGGCCCTCTCCGGCACCCTGCCGGAGGGGGTCACCTTCATCGGAGACCATGGAGGAGGTGGACGAAGGGGCCTTCATCGCCATGGAGGCCAAGGACCAGAGGGAGAACCTTCCCCCAACCAGGGGGGAGGCCATGGAGGAGGAAGAACAAGGGGGAGACCCTCTCCCCCTCTCTCTCGGTGGTGCCGGAGTGCCACCGGGGGAACCATCGCCGTGGTGATCGTCTTCATCAACATCACCTTCTTCATCACCATCCTCATCTCCTTTTAGCGGTCCACTCTCCCGCACCTCGCTGTACCCTCTACTTGAACATGGTGCTTTATGCCACATATTATGATCCAATGATGTGTGGCCATGCTATGATGTTTTGAGTAGATTACTTTTGTCCTTTGGGTTGATTGATGATATAGATTGGTTTGAGTTGTATGTTTATTTTGGTGCTGTCCTATTGTGCCTTCCGTGCCGCGCACACGTGAAGGATTCTCGCTGTAGGGTGTTGCAATACGTTCATGATTCGCTTTTAGTGGGTTGCTTGAGTGACAGAAGCATAAACCCGAGTAGGTGGGTTGTTGCGTATGGGATAAAGGGGACTTGATGCTTTAATGCTATGGTTGGGTTTTACCTTAATGATCTTTAGTAGTTGCGGATGCTTGCTAGAGTTCCAATCATAAGTGCATATGATCCAAGTAGAGAAAGTATGTTAGCTTATGCCTCTCCCTCATATAAAATTGCAATAATGACTACCGATCTTCTTAACAATTGCCTAGGATAATTCCGCACACCGACCCATCATTATTCCACCCTCGCTATTTGTAATACATTGTAATATATTCTAACTTTATGATAACAGCACCTATCTTTATATTCTAGTTCTCCGATATCATGCAAAGCTATTCTCTTTATACCCACAACGTAGTTTTATTTCTCGTTTCTAGTTGGAAGCAAACGTTCGGCGTACGTAGAGTCGTATCAGTGGCAGATAGGACTTGAGAGAATATTGATGTTACCTTTAGCTCCTTGTGGGTTCGATACTCCATACTTATCACTTCCATCTTTGGAAATTGCTACGATGATTCCTTGCACTTGGGGATTATCAAGCTCTTTTCTGGCGCCGTTGCCGGGGAGCAATAGCGTGGGGTTGATATTCTCGTGTGTGCTTGATTGCTTTCTTCACTTAGTAGATTTTGTTTTCCCTTTTTGCTTTCTTTAGTTGTGTGTGAAACAAACAAAAAAATTAAATAATGAAAAATACAAAAAGAATTACTTGCCTCTTGCCTAAGAAGTTTTTCAAAAAGAGAAGTGATTGGAAAGTTGTGCATTGGAGAAGTGAGGGTCGACCTTGAACACTTGTGTTCATGCTCACGGAAACAATGTAGAATTTTTTCATGGAAGCTTCTCAAAAATAATTATCCCCTGTATATATCCATTGTATTATAAAAAATAATGTGCTAAGATTTGGTTTTAGGACAAATAGATTGCTTGTTTGCTTTGTGCTGTGCAAAAACAGAAACTTTGACTGTAGTGCATGAATTTACATTTCTTACTGGAACGTCAAAAGTTTCTAAAAATTTTACACAGTACTGCTATACAAATTGTTTAATTTTTCCTAATGTTTCAGAAATTTTTGAGTTAGAGAATTATACGAAGTTTCCAGATTACTACAGACTGTCCTGTTTTTGACAGATTCTGTTTTCTATGCATTGTTCTCTTATTTTGATGAATCTATGGGTAGTATCGGGGGGTATGAACCATGGTGAAGTTTAACTACAGTAGATATAATGCTAATATGAATTTGGAATGAGTTCACAATAGTACTTAAAGTAGTATTTTGCTTTATTATACTAACGGATCTCACGAGGGTTTTGTTAAGTTTTGTGTGAATGAAGTGTTCGAAGATTGAGGAGGTATCGATATAAGAAGAATACGGAGAGACAAGAGTTCAAGCTTGGGGATTCCCAAGGCACCCCAAGTAAATATTTCAAGGATACTCAAGCATCTAAGCTTGGGGATGCCCCGGGAGGCATCCCATCTTTATTCTTCAACAATTATCGGTATACCTCGGTTTTTGTTCACATGATATGTGTTTTTCTTTTCCTTTTGTGCACCCTTCTAGTATGAGATAGTCCTTCATTGATTTTGAAGAATGCTTCATGCGCTTCACTTATATCTTTTGAGTATGGCTTTGAAGAATGCTCTTTGTGCTTCACTTATATCTTTTGAGTATGGCTTTGTAGAATGCTCTTTGTGCTTCACTTAAATCTTTTGAGTATGGCTTTATAGAATGCTTTGTGTGCTTCACCTATATATTTTGAGCTTGCATATTGGTTAATCTATATTAATTGTAGAATGCTCTATGAACTTCACTTATATATTTTAGAGTATGAATAAAATTTCCATCGGAATTGGGTTTGGAAGTGTATCAATGTCATGCCTAGCTCTAAAGGCATTAAAGAAAAGCGCTTGTTGGGAGACAACCCAATATTTACCCTTTATGTTTTTGTGTTTTAACATGATTAATATACTGTAGTAATCATGTTTTGTGCCTTTCATTTCAATAAAGTGCCAAGTAATGCCTTTGGGATGATGTGGTTGATAGTTGACTTGATTCTGTGCAAAAACAGAAACTTTGGTGCCCAGTCCAGAATTTTTATAAATTCACCAGAGCGTCAAAATCTTCTGAATGTTTTACACATGATTTATATACAAATTTCCTATGTTGTCCTAATTTTTCAGAATTTTTAGAGACAGGGAAGTATGGTTACACTACAGATCTTCACAGACTGTTCTGTTTTTTACAGAATCTGTTTTGCATGCATAGTTTGCTTGTTTTAGTTTTTCCATGGCTTATATTTAGCGGTACAAATTATGGGAATGATAGAATACAGTAGGTATCATGTGGGAACAATTATGAATCTTGTCTTGACAGTACCTAAGTGAATGATTTATCTTTATTACACTAACCCTTCTCACGAAGTTCCGTTAAGTTTTGTGTGATTGAAGTTTTCAAGTTTTGGGTGAGACACCGATATGAGGAGAATAAGGAGTGACAAGAACCTAAGCTTGGGGATGCCCAAGGCACCCCCAAGGTAATATCCATGGAAGACTCAAGCGCCTAAGCTTGGGGATGCCCCGGAAGCATCCCCTCTTTCGTCTTCAACATTATCGGTAACCTCACTTGGAGCTATATTTTTATTCGTCACATAATATGTGCTTTGCTTGGATCGTAATTATATTTTGTTATTTTCTGTTAGGTATTATTTATAACCTTGTTTTTCAATAAAAGTTCCAATAATTGCCTTAGGATGCTTGCATTGCATGTTTTGATGAGTGCTGTGTAAAAACAGAAACTTTGGCAGTAGTGTTTGAATTTTCATATTTTACTGGAACGTGGAAAGTTTCTGAAAATTTTACACCGTATTGTAATATAAATTCCTTAGCATGTCCTAAATTTTCATAATTGTTTGAGTTATGGAAGTACACTGTTTCTATAAATTTCTACAGACTGTTCTGTTTGGACAGATTGCTGTCATAGTTTTGTTATCTACTTATCCTCTAGTTTCCATAGCCTATATTGGTAGATATCAATTGAGGAAACGATAGTAAACAGTAGATGATGTTTGAAAATTATTGTGCAACTTGTCTTGGCAGTACATGAAGTGTTGATTTATTCTTATGAGTACTAACCTATCTCACGAGTTCTTTTCGAGTTTTGTGTGGATGAAATTTTTGAGAATAGGTAAAACCATGATATGAGAGGATTGAACGAGATACAAAAGCTCAAGCTTGGGGATGCCCAAGGCACCCCAAGTAAATATTTCAAGAAGTCTCAAGTATCTAAGCTTGGGGATGCTACGCATCCCACCTATCTTCATCAACAATTATCGGTTAGCCTATGTTGAGCCTAAATTCTTATTCGTTCACATGATGCGTGCTATTCTTGGAGTGCTATTTTTCTTTTGCTTGCTGTTTGAATAAAATCATTGGATCTGAAATTCTTAGATGATAGAGTCCTCACATAGTTATTTAATTGTTGGCTACTCATTGCTTTTCACTTATATCTTTTCGGAGTAGTTTGTCATTCACTCTCGTGCTCCACTTTTATCCTATGAGTAAATGGTTGAATGAATTGAATATCATAAATCTGAAATTAAATATGCTTCATATACCTATCCCATGGAGAGTAATGACTTCACACATAATAAGTATAGGTGGTGAAATTTATTGAAAGTTAGCAAACACCGCATTGGTCACTTGAACAATTCATGAAAGAATATTGAAGGAAGAGAGATTCCACATATAAATATACTATCTTGGACATCTTCTATGATTGTGAATGCCCATTAACTATTTTCAAACTTGAGCAAATTAGTTGAAGTTGGACAAGGAAGACAACTTAATGAGTTATGTTTGGGTATATTTGTATAGAAGTTATATTGTTATGGATCCTCCAACATGTGGTGCTTGCTTCCACCTCATACTAGCCAAAACTTCCGCACCAAGTAGAAATACTACTTGTGCATCCAAACACCCTTAAACCAGTTCTGCCATGAGAGTCCACCATACCTACTTATGGATTGAGTAAGATCCTTCAAGTAAGTTGTCATCGGTGCAAAAGGCAATAAAAATTGCTCCTAAATATGTATGATCTTTTATTGTAAAGGAAAATAAGCGTTGTACGAATTTGTGATGGTAAAGAAATAAAAGCGACGGACTGCATAATAAAGGTTGCTATCACAAAGGGCAATACAACGTGGTGTTCCTTTGCATTAAGGGGTTTGCACATCCAAAAACAAAAAGCGCATGCCAACCTCTGCTTCCCTCTGCGAAGGGCCTATCTTTTACTTTCTAGTATTTACCTTTATGCAAGAGTCATGGTGATCTTCACCACTTCGTATATTTCGCCTTTTTCTCTTGGCAAGCGTAATGTGTTGGGGAATGATCTAGACATATATATCCACACAAATATAAGTGATCATGAATTATTATTGTTGACAATTATCTATATGATAAATAAGTTGGGAGGCGAAACATTAAGCCCCTATCTTTCTCTGTGTTCGATGGATGCTATTTGTTCTAAAAATATGCTTTGAGTGTCAATAATCATGGAAGACTATATGATAGTTGAGTATGTGGAATTTGCTAAATCAAAGCTCTTACATAGACCCTTCCTGAAAATAATATGGTTTGCTGGTTTTCAAGAAACTTTCTGGTCTATACTTTAAACATGTGAATAGCTTGTTACTTGATCATGAGAAGTTTCATGAGATGAGCTACTGTTTATGGTTTATATTGATGCTAGAAAAAGTGATTGGAATTATCATTGATCAAACTTGTGCACTTGCTAGCATTCACACTTCATAAATTATTTCTTTTATCATTTACCTACTCGAGGACGAGCAGGAATTAAGCTTGGGGATGCTGATACGTCTCCAACGTATCTATAATTTATGAAGTATTCATGCCATGTTTACAATAAGTCTATATGATTTTGGTATGATTTGATTAGAACTAACCCGGACTGACGCTGTTTTCAGAAGAACTACCGTGGTGTTGTTTTTGTGCAGAAATAAAAGTTCTCGGAATGGGCTAAAAATTTACGGAGAATATTTTTGGAAAATATAAAAAATACCGGAGCGAAAAGATACCGGAGAGGAGTTCCGAGGAGGCCACAAGCCACAGGGGCGCCCCCCCTAGGGCGCGCCCCCATGGCTTGTGGGCCCCTCGAGCACTCCCCTGACGTGATTCCAACGCCAAGACCTCCTATAAATCAAGAAACCTTCAGAAATAAACCTAGATCGGAAGTTCCGCCGCCGCAAGTCTCCAGAGCCACGAAAGATCAATCTTGGCCCTCTCCGGCACCCTGCCGGAGGGGGTCACCTTCATCGGAGACGATGGAGGAGGTGGACGAAGGGGCCTTCATCGCCATGGAGGCCAAGGACCAGAGGGAGAACCTTCCCCCAACCAGGGGAGAGGCCATGGAGGAGGAAGCACAAGGGGGAGACCCTCTCCCCCTCTCTCTCGGTGGTGCCGGAGTGCCACTGGGGGAACCATCGCCGCAGTGATCGTCTTCATCAACATCAACTTCTTCATCACCATCCTCATCTCCTTTTAGCGGTCCACTCTCCCGCACCCCGCTGTACCCTCTACTTGAACATGGTGCTTTATGCCACATATTATGATCCAATGATGTGTTGCCATCCTATGATGTTTTGAGTAGATTACTTTTGTCCTTTGGGTTGATTGATGATATAGATTGGTTTGAGTTGTATGTTTATTTTGGTGCTGTCCTATTGTGACTTCCGTGCCGCGCACACGTGAAGGATTCCCGCTGTAGGGTGTTGCAATACGTTCATGATTCGCTTATAGTGGGTTGCTTGAGTGACAGAAGCATAAACCTGAGTAGGTGGGTTGTTGCGTATGGGATAAAGGGGACTTGATGCATTAATGCTATGGTTGGGTTTTACCTTAATGATCTTTAGTAGTTGCGGATGCTTGCTAGAGTTCCAATCATAAGTGCATATGATCCAAGTAGAGAAAGTATGTTAGCTTATGCCTCTCCCTCATATAAAATTGCAATAATGACTACCGATCTTCTTAACAATTGCCTAGGATAATTCCGCACACCGACCCATCATTATTCCACCCTCGCTGTTTGTAATACATTGTAATATATTCTAACTTTATGATAATAGCACCTATCTTTATATTCTAGTTCTCTGATATCATGCAAAGCTATTCTCTTTATACCCACAACGTAGTTTTATTTCTCGTTTCTAGTTGGAAGCAAACGTTCGGCGTACGTAGAGTCGTATCAGTGGCAGATAGGACTTGAGAGAATATTGATGTTACCTTTAGCTCCTTGTGGGTTCGACACTCCATACTTATCACTTCCATCTTTGGAAATTGCTACGATGATTCCTTGCACTTGGGGATTATCACCGCCCAATCGACCTAAGTCTTCGATGCCGCCAGCCCAACTAATCCCTCTCCCACCCGCCACCCCCGACGCCGCTACTCCCCACCGTCGTTGACCTCACCCTCGCCGTCAATCGGTCTGCCTGACCATGCCTATTCCCAAAACCAAATCTGCCATGCCCATGACCAAATCTGCTGCGCCCCGACCAAAATCCATCGTGCCAATGCCAAAATCCTCCGCGCCCTTTGCTGCCGCCGCCCACCCTTTCCACCTTGTCACTGCATACCTCCTCTCTCCCTGTCCACGTCATCACCACCCACCTTCTTGCCTCCTCGCCGCCCACCTCGTCACCTCCTACCCTGTTCCGTCGGCAAGTTCTCAAGGTCGTCCCTCTTTCGCCAAGGTTTTTTTTTCCGGTCAGAATTTCAGGTAACCAACTGGTTACAGGGTTTTTCTTTCCCTCCCGGTAAACGGGCCTACCACCTGAAAATTTTGTTGGAATTTGAATTTAAACTCTTATATTGGACTAAATATGATGCGAATGCTTCTACAAACACAATGCAGGCCTTGGCATGGTGGAAACCCTTTTTAGTTCGGAATATGGGTCAATCTGTACGTCGGATCTTTAATGGATGGCTGATAAAGGGGGGTAAGTCACGGTGAGACTTGGCTTCATGAAGTCACTGAAGCTGCGTCCTCCTACAGCGCCTTCGAGGTCGCGTGTTCGAGTCCCATCTCTGCTCATATTTTTTAGTGCTTGTATTGTCAATGCTATGTGGGCCCACGACACAAAAACAAAACAATTTTTTTTTCCTAACGCCGAGGATTCGAACCCTCGACCTTGGAGGGTGGACTAAACCACTGACCACACAGCGGCACGCTATCACTGCTATTGGTAGCTAATTTATATTGACCTTCAATGAAAAAAATGAATTCAAAATTTGTATGAATACTTCCGGGTGAAAAAAATCCAAATTTTTTGAAATATTTCGGAAACCGGTTCTTCCGGCCTGCCTCGATAAAAAAGTGCCCGAGAAAAAAACCTTGTCTCTCGCAGGCAGCCTTGCCCGGGGCCTTCAATGTCCACCGCCACCTCTCCACCTACACCAGGTAACCCCTCCCCTCACTCTCTCTTCTCTCTCTACTCTGCGCCAAACTTGATCTGTGCAAGCCCTGGAGAAGGAACACCCTAAGATTGAATTGCTAATTAGCCGAAATTTGGAAATGGAGTACTTAATTTTGAGCTTATATCTTAACCTTGTAGCCTAGCACAGTTTGGTTTTTAGCATATTTCAGTTTAGAGTACTTTACTACTGGGATGTGAATGTTGTGCTGAAACTGGGATATGAATATTTAGGGCACAATTCAGTTTAGCCTAGCACTATTCGGTCTGTATCTATGTTTTTTTATGTTTCTCGAACAGAGAAGGGTCAATTCAAACGCTGCAAGACTTTCTGTAATCCTGATGATTAACCGACGATTATTAGTCTTTGTAGGAGTTTTGGAAGGAACAAACCAAAACCCTCTGATTACAACACCAATTAACTTGAACTATACGGCCTTCACTTGACTCAATACAATAAAAAACAGGAAAATGGATGTTGCCTTGCAATTCCATGCTAGTGATTTATTCTTAACCAAATGAAGATCCCTCTGTGATGGAACTGAAGTTTGTTGTTTACCTTTACCTACAGCTCGAAACTATTTCTATGGAAATTTTAATATGATATTAGCTAGCTGGCAGTGACTTGAGCTTCTTTGAGCATCGGAATATGTGACCAGACCGCATGCTCCTCAAAGCCTACAAACTAAAAGCTAAAATGATCACTGAGTGTATTACCTAGAGCCCGACCTCCGCGTCGTTCCCAGGGCGGCACGGGGGAACAACCCTACCTGCTGGCCTTGGCCGCCCCCTCCCTTCCCTCCACTCCCTCGCCGCCGCCGAAAGATGTGGCGGGCTAGGCCCGTGCCGCGGACGGCGGTGGCGGGGCTAGCTCTCTCACGCGACCCCTTTCCCGAAAGATTCATGGCTAATGCGGCGGTCGTCCCCGGCACTGGTGCCCTCCCTCTCGGCAAAGCTCTGTCCAGGCGGTGTGGCGGCGAGGGTGCTGTTCCTCCCCGGAGCGGCGGCGTTGTGGGACACCCGGCAAGGCATCTGAGCTTGGCGTCCGTGGCTGCTTCGGGCACGTCTCTGGCTCCCGGTGGCGAGGTTCGGCGGTGCTGCGGTCGTCGATGGCTCTTCCGACGACTCCCTAGGCTAGCTCCGTTCGGCCTCTACTGGCCCTGTACTACCTCAAGGGGAGGCGCAGGGCACTGCACCATCCTCGATCTGGGATTCCAGATCTGAAGGTGGTGGGCCTCTAGATCTGTGGCGAGCTGGATGGCACGGATGCTGGTGTAGGTGGCTAGCCGGCGATGGGTTTGGTGGTGAGACCTCCGGCAAAAGTTGTGCTCGGCGGTCCCGGGCCGACCACCATGGCGCCTGCGGGCGTCGTTTCCTTCATGAAGATATCATCGCTGCAGTTCTCGCCACCATGCCCTAGTTGCTGGGAGAAACCCTAGGTCCGAGCTCCTCAGACCAAATGATGACGGCATCTCTGATGTCGTGTTCCCTCTTGGGAGCACCGTCGTGGAGTTGGATCCGGCTGGAGAGACCCGTGGTTGTCGTCGGTGGCTCGTGTGGCAGTGGCTATGTGGGTGTGCAAAGACGAGGCTGCGGTAATGCTGTGGTAGTCGCCTCTTCGGCTTGTCCGCGGGCTCGTCATGGTCCATTTGTTGCGGTGGAGTCAAAACTGCACGGCGGGTCCATTTGGCAACGATGGCATGCGATGGATGGCCCAACTCGATGATCCTTCATGCCGCCAACCTTGCATTGTGCTCCGTTGCTCGTTTACTCTCGGATCCGATGCTGCCCTGTTGCTGGCGTGTGTGCTGTTCACTTGGAAGGAATCTTCATGTGGTCGCTTCTGCCTCTGCGATGTGCGCTTTGTTGTTGGTTGCTTGCGGGGAAGTCGGAGGCGCTTGCTCGGGGAGAAGTGGTGACGATGACGCCAAGGTGCAACCTTGTCGATGTTTCCTTGGTAGCGGTGTGTGTGGTTTATCTTGTGAACCTGATCAGCGTGTTGTGTAGGTTTTTGCCCGGTTTTCCTCTAATTAACCGGGCAACTCTCTTCCTCTTAATCAATGAAAATGGCAAATTTTTGCCTTGTTTCAAAAAAAAAATACAAACTACCTTCTTTTGGTTAATTAGGACCGGGCCTTTGCGCGGAGTAATATTTCTTTGAGTTAATGAGAGGCTGAGAGGGTATATTAATTCATCTCCCAATTATAAAAATGATCTAGTTTTGTTCAAGTTTCTCAAATGCAAGTATTGCCACAGAAATAATTGTTCCCATGGTTATATATTTTTTACCTGTTTGTCCATTTAAAAGTATTGCCACAGAAAGAATCGTTCCCGGATTTATCCATTCACAATCTTTCTGTCTTGGCCACTTGTGTGAGTAGTATTCATTCCCTTCTTGCTTATCTAGGCCGGCTGACTCCAGCGCCAGTGGCTGCCCTCGTGCAGGAGCGACATCCACCCGCCAGGGGCGGAGCTACATGTAGCCAAATTCGGCCGAGGTTGTAGCCGAATTTTGGAGGGGCTCACCGTGGGTGAAGAAGTCGGGCATGGCGACATGTCGGCTAAAGTCGGCCGAGGTTGTAGCCGGCAGGGGGAACCAACCGCCGAGCATCCATGCGCAGACCCGGGTAGCAGGGATCAGTGCAGGGTGGCATTGATTCGGAGGTTGTCGGCGCAGCGACGCAGCAGGTGATAGGGAGACAGATCGGCGGGGGGATTGGATCGGGAGGAGGAGGGGTTGGGGGGTGGGGGTGTGGGCCACCCAAGTCTAAGATGAATAAAGATTAGCGACTCATCTTAGGCTTGGGTGCCCCACGCATTGCAGCAGCGGGCGAATGTAGCAACGGATGGACTCCCCTCACATGGCGACAACGGGTGGACGCTCATTGCACAACATGCTCCTTGTGTGGCACGCTCCTCGCACGGCACGCTTGTCACGTGGGATGCTCCTTGTGTGGCATGCAGCAAGTGACATCTCCTTGCATGGCACACTGATGTCTTGCAAGTGCACAGGGCTGGTTGTAGCTGCTTTCGAAGTAAAAGTATCGATCCCACGAAGAGCTGCGAAAATGGTCGTTTGCCTATTGTAGAGGTTCGTTGTGTTGTGCCTGCAAGTTGTCTTTGATTCCAAGCAAAAATATTGTGACAGTGAAACAGTGAAAGAATATTTGTTAGCAAGAACTAAAGTGCGCAGTAAAAGTAACAATGAACAAGAGAGAAATTGTAGTAAGGAAACTGCAAGAGGGCTAAAGGTGTTCTCGAGGTTTCCGGATTCCCCACTAGCGTATAATAATAATGAATACTTAAATATTCAATCGCTACGATATGTGTTTATGTGAGGGCGGAGTCAATAATAAGATACTTATGAATGTCTTACTCCCGTATCACACACAACCACCATCACCCCTCCATAGTTGCCGCCGGAGTATGATGATGATTAAATGTTTCCCTGTGAATGTGGCATAAAGCATATGGGTCTCCGTTATTCCCTTACCAATGGTCCGCTAAGGAGAGAGGTAGCTTCTATCACCGCTATACCTCTAACCCTACTATGCAATAGCACCAATATCCTTCACGTCCCCTAAGGGCAAATATTATGCAGTCGACGTTCACAGAATATCATGAAGAACACTACCACAACCATATCACATAGATAAAAAATATTATTACATTCACATCATATAACAACTAGGGTTCCTCCATATCCCCGAGAACTAGGGAAGCTACTCAGACATAGAGGCACAAAACATGAACGAGAGATCCATATGAATTACAAATGAATGATTAAAGTAATCCGCATATGAATCCACAACGAGTTTCGGGATTACGATGAGAGGGATGAGAGAGTCGATGGAGATGGCGTGGATGACGATGAAGGTGGTGGATCTCAATGTCGTGGCATCCGTGCTTGATTTATTGGCGTATTGGTTGCCGTTCTGCTGATTCCCTCTCCGGATCCCTTCCGGAGGTGAGGTTTCTGGCACTGTTTCATATGGTGGAGTCTCTCTATTCATTGTATGCTAGATCCGTTTGCACGGGGTGAAAATAGTTGATCAGGAGGTGGCGGCGGGAAGTGGTATGACCACGGGTACGAGCGGGCGCAGTCGTACCATTGGTCATCTTCGCTTCTGGAACCTCAAAACAATGTGGGTTTTTTCCTCTGTGTTACTCTCCTCGTAAGGAAGGTTCATGTGATATCCAGTCAAAAGTATTCCTCACAAAAATAAGGGTTTTCCAAAGAATGCTCCAAAACTCCTGATTTCGGTGATCTTGGTGAAATCAGACAAAAAAGGGGCGAGTAACCGTGGTAAAATATAGAAAATCCTACCCCTACGGTGCAAAAACACTAACAAAAACACGATGCAAAATGCACTCATCAACTTCCCCAAGCTTTGACTTTTCCTCGTCCCCGAGAAAACCACAGGGGAGAGGACAGGGTCATCATGTTCATGAAGCGCAAGTCGTTAAAATCGAATGAGAGCATTGCAACATCGTGATTGTTCGTGATTGTATCTTAAACATGATTCTTGATCCAGGGCATGAATTTGAGCTCAATGATTTGAGTGGTAAGGCCATGATGATCAAGCATGTTTAAGATACATGTAGGTTAAATAAAAGTGATTAAGAGAAGTAATGAATTTAAATGGGAGCATGAAACAATTCACATCTTTGTGATACGAGTGTTCCCATCTCAACTTGCTACTCACTCTGCTAAATTTTAACAAGACTTAATTTTGAATAGCTAAGCTAGGCTAAAATATCTTAAGATATAGAGTTGACAAAACCTAAACTAGACAATTAGCACTAGTGGTGTGGAATAGACATGACCAACGAGAAAGTAACAAGGGAAAACTCAACCTAATTCATACATCTAATAGCAATAACCACAAGCTATAATGGAAACAATCATTACAACGACAAGTTCATCACTGGATATAAATCGTCCCCTGCTCACGGGAAGACTGAAGTTGCAACTTATTATGCAATACAGAAATTAAACTAACATGACATGCAGAAATTAAACATGCAAAAACCAGTAAGATACAAAGTCTTATGGATCCTCACCAAGCTTAAATTAAGCCGAGAGGGCATATAGCTATCACTATTTTCAGTCACGGGGTGTTCTGAGGCGGCTTCTCCTTTGCATCGCTCTTCGATGATGCGGTGCTACGAGACAAGGCTGACCTGAGCCTTTCATTTGTCTCCTCCAGCGCCGTGATGCGGAGTTGGTTGTTGCGGATGGTCTCCTCAAGTTTGGCAATGAGGGCCAAACAAGTCTCGAGAATTGCCTTCATGTACATCGCAATTTTCTTCTCCGGCTATTTAAGACGTTCATGCAAAAGGGCACGAGATACGAGTACACCTCGAGTTTCTTGATGTGTTCGTCAAATTTGATGGGCGATGTCCTTGGGGAGACGTTGGGGTTGGCGAGGATTTTCCATGTCCACCCCTCGGGAGGCCTGATGGGCATGCGCGCATTAATGGTGAACCTCTTGCTAGTAGTACTGCAAGGTGAAGACTCCTTATAGGTTTCCTCCAACAACTTGATGATGGCAAAATCATCCCATAATGTTGGATCTCCCCTCTTGCAGGCATAGGCGCGCTGGACTTGATGTGCTTCAAAGTCTCCACTTATCTCTTCCCTTTGGCGTCTTCCTCTGGCTCCTCTTCATCTTCTTCCCTATCCTCAGGCTCGTTCTCTTCATTAGACGTGTCATCACCATCTTGATTCCACCACGGACGATCTCACTTTTAGGCCCTTGATACGCGTGTAGGGCGTGGTGTAGCCACGCTTGAAATCTTCAGTGTGGAAGGGCTTGATCCATGAGGCGAGCTCGCACCATTGATGATGCAGTTCTCCACCACTTTCTGGCATTCATCCCATGAAGGAGCATTGGCTTTAAGCGATTTTCTTTTCCCGGTGAACTTGATATGCATCTGGTAGACATTAGATTGAGAAAGAACAAAGGATAGACTACCAATTGATTTATAAATGGGTAAAACCTCAGGAAATCATGAGATTGGTTATTAGAGATAGACTAGGAAACAAACCAAGGGCTTTAGGAAGGAAATCAGAGGTCTCCCGAGCCTCCTGAATGCAAGACGGGCAATGCACTCATACCGGACTCAGCTTTGTGCCACCAATTTACGAGAAGAGAAAACGGGGAAGGATACGAATGTGGCCACTCATACAGATCCTCATACCATCCCGGTGTCTATGACAATTTTGTTTATTGAATGAGTCAAAGATGTGTACCTGGAAGCAGAAGTTGTGCTGAGCTACGGTACGACCATGGGGGCTCATACCCACGCTCATACCGCATGGACACCAGTGCTATCCTAGAGTCCAGAAGAGAAAACGAGCAATGGTATGACCACACGTGGTCGTACCGGTGCTCGTACCACCTAATAAAAACAACTTTCTAATTGGAAAAAGTGGCAAGTAACAAAACTACAGGAATAATAATGAAAGAAAGGGATTAAAAGGGTGCAGGAGACTAAGGAAAGTTCTTACCTAGCTGCTGAGGCAGTATAACCCTACTTGTGCTCATATCCTAGCCCGAGGATCATTCCGGAGAGTGTCTCCACACCATTTTATTTGGACCAAGTGTGTGCAGGTGTGAATCATCATTAAAGTATCATTTTAATTCACGAGGAAGCTTCTTCTCGAGTTGGCAGATTTTGTTGGGCGGTGCCCGCTCTCCTGTGAATGAGTTAACACAAATTGCAACAAAAGGTACTGTACCACTGATGGCCATGATACTTTCACTGGGAATGTAAGAATCTGAAGGAGTGGAATTGATAGTGACATCCTCCATCCTCGACAGGTGATATGCTACTAGGTTATCCTTGCCCCTTCTATCAACAATCTGCAAGGGAACTCTTGGAGTAATAGAATCCAATGGATCAGTCTAGGCATTGCATCTTTATTGGTGAGAAGATACTTCAAAGCCTGGTGATCCGTATGAACAATTAATTTGGAATCAACAACATCAGATCTGAATTTTTCACAAGCAAAAAAACAACTAATGATTCTTTTTCTGTGGTAGCATGATTCTTTGAGCATCATTGAGGGTATGACTTGCATAATGGATAACATTTAACTTGTCAATACGTAGGCCAAGGACTACTCCCACAACATAATCACTAGCATCAAACATAATTTCAATAGGTTCATCCCACTTGGGTGGTTGGATGATCGGTGCAGTGATTATTGCATTCTTCAAATTGTTGAAAGCATTTATGCAGTCTTTACCAAAATAAAAAGGAACATCCTTCTGCAAATGGTTAGTTAACTTTTTGGAGACTTTAGAAAAATCTCTAATAAACCGCCTATAAAAACCTGCATGCCTAAGGAAACTACAGATCCCTTTTACGTCCCTCGGGTATGGCAACATAGACTCTTAGCAGCTTGGTTTACGCATGGCACGAAAATCTGTAATAATTATGTGAAAAAAGTCAAAAATAGCCTATTGGGGTTCAGTTGGCGAGAAAATCCTTCTTCCTACATCTGCGAGTAAGGGGCAACCTTTTTTACTAATTCACAGGTAAAGCAAAGAACTTTCTTTTAAAGAAGCATCAGGTTCCATCTTTCTTCGGTTAGTTAAACCACCTTTTTCTAAGAAGGAGTCTCAATGGCTTCAATTTTTGCTTTGTCCACCTCTATTCCTCCACCGAAGATCATGTGACCAAGGACTATCCCTTCAGTTACCCTGAAGTGGCATTTCTCCCAGTTGAGGACTAAGTTAGTGTCCTCGTAGCTCTACAAAACTTTGTTAACGTTGTATAGACAATTATCAAAATAAGTTCCATAGACCAAAAAATCATCCATAAACACTTCCATGATTTCCTCAACAAAATCAGTGAATATAGCAGGCATACATCGCTGAAAAGTAGCGGGTGCATTACACAACCCAAAGGGTATTTGGTGGTAAGTGTACGTACCATATGGGCATGTGAATGTTATCTTTTCATGGTCTTCTGGATGTACTGCTATATGAGAGAATCCAGAATATCCATCAACATAACAAAAGTGAGAGTGCTTAGCGAGCCTCTCTTGCATTTGATCAACGAATGGCAATGGATAATGGTCCTTGCGAGTTTTCTTATTTAATTTCCCATAATTAATACACATTCAATACCCAATGATAGTTCTAGTAATGATTAGCTCATTATCTTTATTAGTTGTGGCACAACTGTGAATCCTGCTTTCTCTGGAACACAATGTACTGGATTAACCCTTTTACTATTAAAAATAGGAAAAATTATACCGGCATCGAGTAATCGGATTATCTCCTTTCTTGCCACTTATTTCATTCTAGGATTTAGTCTTCTTTCATTTTCAATCACTGGCTTGGCTCCTTCCTCCATAAATATTATATGCGTGCATAAGGAATGATCTATACCTTTTAAATCATCCATAGAATAACCGAAAGTCTTGTGATGGCTTTTTGAGAGAAGTGCATATTTCAACCCCCAACTCTTGCCTTAGTCTAGTCTATAACCCTCAACTGTAATACCGTCTAAGAATCAACCCCAAACTCTTAAAACCGGCCAGGATTCAACCCTTCCCTCCCCACACCCTGGTTTTGACCCCGTTGACCGATTTTGACCCGTTGACCATCCAGTCAGCATGTCCAGTTGGCAAGCCACGTCAGCAAGAAATTTAAAATTTCCAAAAAAAATCAAAAAAATTTGTAAAATCAAAAAATAAAATAAAATCTGTATTTTTTTTAAATATTTCTATAAAATAAAAAAAATCTATAAAAATCTTTATTTTTTTATTTTTAAATTTTACAAAAATATTAAATTTTTATTATTTTACAGATTTTTTTGGAATTTTTTTATTTTACAGATTTTGTTTTACTTTTTCTGGAAATTTTGAATTTTTTGCTGACGTGGCTTGCTGACTGGACATGCTGACTAGATGGTCAATGGGTCAAATCTGGTCAACTGGGTCAAAACCAGGGTGTGGGGAGGGGAGGGTTGAATCCTTGCCGGTTTTAAGAATTCGGGGTTGATTCATAGACGGTATTATAGTTGAGGGTTGCAGATTAGACTAGGGCAAGAGTTGGGGGGTTGAAATATGCACTTCTCTTTTGCTTTTTAATAACTTCATAAGTTTGTTCTCCTCGATACCTGAAGGGTTAGAACTTATAATAATAGGGTATCTTTCAGTTTTGTCTAAGAATTACCTGAGCTCTCCTAGTAGTGGCTTTAATTCTGAACGAGTGAGTTCTTCGTCTCCCTTCCTCTCTGAAACTTCATAAGATTCGTTCATAGGAGATTCCAATATTGGAGCTTTATCAAGGTGTCGATAAAATTCTTCTTTTTCTGGGTCTCGGGGGCACTGTTCATGTTCCACCAAGATTCTCTCTAGTTCATCCTTTGGAGTTGCAAAATAAATAGCCGCAAGATGAGCTATGGTCTTACCTTCTTCCTCCTCAGGTTCCCTGCAATAAGGTTGGTTTTTGAACTTCGTGAAATGGGATTCAAACTCCTCATGTCTAAATTTGAGGGAGATGGTCTCCTTCTTGCAATCAATATTTGCACCCACAGTGTTTAAAAAGGTTCTCCCAAATATCATAGGACAAAATGAGTCTTTAGGCATATCCATCACAACTAAACCAATAGGATAGAAAAATGTTCCGATCATGATATGAACATTATGGAGAACACCATGAGGTGTTTTAAAAGTTCTATCAACAAGCCTTATAGTCATGTCGGTCGACTGTATTTTTGATGATGAATGTCATCGCGAATTTCTTCAGAAATTGAGCAAGGGATGACATTAATTGAAGAACCAAGATGGCAGAAACCATAATAAGAAGTTCCTCCAAAGGTGCAAGGCAACATTGGCTTACCTAAATTTTAACTTTTAGATTTACCATTTATGAGAGATGTTCCTTCTTTATCCGTTTGGACAACATTGTCATTTGCTAAATCTGGTGAGACAAAGTCTTTAATGACATTATTGTTTGGTTTGACCATGCATTGGCTTACTTCAACCTTCTTCTTGGATTTCTTTTCAAGATTCTATCTTTCTATCATGTGCTGAATCCTTCTCTACAGATATGGCAATGGTGGACCATAAGCAGGTTTACCTTCATTGAGAAGCTCGCTCGAATGATTTATGGTTGACACCAGTGTTTCTTATTTCATTGGTTCTTTGTAGTGTGCTCATTTTTCTTTTGGTACCTGCAAGTGGTCAGTGTAGATTTTAATAATCTACAAAACAACATCAGAATCAAGATAAAAATCATCTCTTAATCCCTCAACCTTCCCGGCCTTGGAAAAGGATTTAATACAATCGTAATCAACTTTGACTCCTCCTTCTCCTCCTTTATCCAATTCCCAAGCTTCATGATTTACATGGATCCTATCTAACAAGCCCCAAGCTTGTGCAACAGTATATTCCATGAAACCCCCTCCAGTGGCAAAGTCTACCTCTCTTTTGCATTGATTATATAGTCCTCCATAAAAGATATGTAATACTAACCAAGGGGGTAAATTATGATGAGGACAATTATTGAGTAAAGCATGGTACCTTCTGTAAGCCTTTATAAGACTTTCACTTGGTTTCTGCCTGAAGTTACAAATCATGTGTCTCGCTCCATATGACTTCTTTTCTGTATAGAAGTGAGTTAAAATGTGGCAGATAATCGGTCCCAAGTTTGGAAAGTACCTGCGGGATGAGTTAGTAGCCAAGATAGTGCTTTGCCCATCAAGGACATAGCAAATAGATTAAGTTTCATTTCATCATAAGTAAAGACATTTAATTTAAATATCCTGCATATCTCATCAAATAATTGTACGTGTTGATACGGGTCTTCCGTACCATCACCCACAAATAACTTACTACGCAGCATACCAAGTAAACTTAGATTTATCTCATAGCTTTCTCCATTTGGTCTCGGTTCCAAAGATGTAAAAACATTCTTTAGCTGCGGCCCCAAAAGTTGCAGTGCATTGAGTAGATACAGATGTTCAAACTCCACCATGGTTGCCCAGAACCTGCAAAACAACTTAGTACACAATAACAAATGAAACTCAAAACGACAACCAAAGACGCTTAGCTCCCTGGCAAGGGCGCCAGAAAATAATTTGTTGTCCTACAAGCGCGCAGAGTTGGTTGTAGCTGCTTTCGAAGTAAGAGTATCGAGTCTACGAAGACCCGAGGAAATGGTCATTTGCCTCTTGTAGATGTTCATTGTGCGGTGCATGCAAGTTATATTTGATTCCAAGCAAAACTGTTGTGACAGTGAAATGGTGAAAGAGTGTTTGTGAGCAAGACTAAAGTGCACAGTAAAAGTAACAAGGAACAAGAGAACAATTGTAGTAAGGAAACTGCAATAGGGCTAAAGGCTCTCTCGAGGGTTCCAGATCTCCCACTAGCGTATAATAATAATGAATGCTTAAATATTCCATCGCTGCGATGTGTGTCTATGTGAGGGCAGAGCCAATAATAAGATACGTACTCATGCCTTAGTCCCGTATCACGCACAACCACCATCATCCATCCACTGCCGCCGTTGTACGATGATGTGGCATATAGCACATGGGTCTCCATTATTCTCTAACCAGTGGTCCACCATGGAGAGAGGTAGCTTCTATCACCTCCGTACCTCTAACCCTGCATTGCAATGGCACTAATATCCTTCACGTCCCCGAAGGGCAAATATTATGCAGTCGACGTTCGCACAATATCATGAAGAACACTACCACAACCATATCACATAAATACAATAATCCGTGTATGAATCCACAACGAGTTCCAGGATTACAATGAGATGGATCAGAGAGTCGATGGAGATGGCGTGGATGACGATGAAGGTGGTGGATCTTGATGTCGTGGTCTTCATGCTCGAGTTATTGGCGTGGTGGATGCCCTTCTAGTGATTCCCCCTTCAGATCCCTTTTGGAGGTGAGGTTTCTGGTACTGTTTCATATGGTGGCGTCTCTCTATTTGTCGTATACCAAATTTATTTGCATGGGGTGAAAATGGTTGATCAGGAGGTGGCATCGGCAAGTTATACAACCGCAGGTACGAGCGGATGCGGTTGTACTGTTGGTCATATTCTGTTCTAGAACCTCAGAATGACATGGGGTTTTCTCCTGTGTGTTCCTCTCCTCGTAAGGAAGGTTCCTGTGATGTCCAATCAATGTAGTCCTCACAAAAAATAAGGGTTTTCTAAAGAATGCTCCAAAACTCTAGATTCCGGTGATCCTGGTGAAATCAGGCAAAAAGGGGACGAGCGACCACGGTAAAATACAAAAAATCCTACCTCTACGGTGCAAAAACACTAACGAAAACATGGTGCAAAATGCACTCATCACAAGCTCCTCGCATGTGACGCTCCTTGTGCGGCATGCAGCGGGTAACACCTACTTGCGTGGCATGCTTCTTGTGTGGCACGCTCCTCCCGCGTGGTTGGGACCCCGTGGGCTCGAGGGTTTTCCACTAAGTCTTGGGCATCGTCGGATCCAGGTAGCATGGGGATCACTTTCCCAACAATATGTAGCCCCTCGCAGGTCCGAGCGGTAGAGTAGCGCCTGTCTAGGCCGGCGCACCGATCCTAGAGGGGCTGGCATGCTGACCGGGCTAACGAATCCTGAAGTCGGGGCATGTATGAGCATGGTTGAATCCCACATCCCTACTTCCTGCAAGGCATGTCAGGCGATTGCCCAGCTTGGCACACTGCCCCAAGTGTGCTTGGCTTGTACCAATGAAAAAAGAGCTTGGCACCAGGCACACAGCAACAGGCGCATCAGCTATTAAGTTTAAGCGTGTATGACTTGGCTTGGCACCCAGCTCAGGTTGTCCTGACCCCCGCATGAAGAAGTCAGGAGATGGTGCGCTCGAATCATGTGGGGAAGATGTTATCTCCCGGCACACGTGCGGAGGACTTAGAGCTCGACCTGTGTGTGGGGGGGGGGGGGGAGTTTTGTTTCCCTGCCGGCATGAGGAGATGGTGCACTCGACTTGTGCGGGAGAGACATTATCTCCAGGCACGTATGAGGGGGACTTAGAGCTTGACCCAAGTTGGGGAAGGTTTGATTCCCTGCCGACACAAGGAGACAGTGTGTTCGACTCGTGCGGGGGAGATATTGTCTCCCAATACACATGAGCAGGACTTAAAGCTCGACCCATGTGAGGGGAGGTTTGCTTCCCGGCCGACACAAAGAGACAATGCGTTGGACCCATGCGGGGAGATATTGTCTCCCAGCGGACATGAGGAGGACTTAAAGCTTGACCTGTGTGGGGGATGATATGCTTCCGTGCTGAAATGAGGAGATGGTGCTCTCGATGAATGTGGCGGAGATATTGTCTCCCAGCTCGCACGAGGAGCACTTAGAACTCAGCCCGTGTGCGGAAAGGTTTGCTTCCCTACCGACATGAGGAGACGATGTGCTCAACTCATGCGAGGGAGATATTGTCTCCCAGCACGCACGAGGAGGACTTAAAGTTGGACCCATGTGAGGGAAGGTTCAGTTCCCTATCAACATGAGGAGACGATGTGCTCAACTCGTGCGAGGGAGATACCGCCTCCTGGCACACACGAGGAGGACTTTTGCTCCTAACTGGTGTCGTCGAGATGTCCCCACTATCCGCTCTCTCTGGCTCCCGTGCCGAAGGTCAGCAATGCGAGCTATGCTATGATCTCTTGCAATAGCTTATCATGCATACACATATATATCTCCTGATGGCACTTGGCGTATGTTAAAGGTATGAGGCGGCTGATGCAACGACATTTTAGGGAAGTTTTAAATGTGAGATAAAATACAAGAACCGATGCAGCAGTCTTGGCTATAGCCAACCTACCAAAAGAAAGGCACGCTTCCATTCTCCTCCATTGGCCCTCCGCGTTTCACACGTGGTACCTCCTCAGGTTGATGGAGTTTCAGCTATGCGTCAACTCCTTTCTGTCAAGGGTCTACCTCCTAAATGATGTCGGGCAAGATTTCCGGACTACCTCGTATGGCCCTTCCCATTTGGAGCTCAACTTCCCATGAGCTTCTGGGTTTAACTTCTTCTTCAACAGTAAGTCTCCCACTCTTGGGCGGACCGATTTGTTGTATCCCTTTGCCATGGATGCTTGATAGCACTCGATGCTCAGTGTGGCATCTTGCCTCACCCCATCTAATGTTGGGGAACGTTGCATGGGAAACAAAAATTTTCCTACGCACACATAAGATCTATCCATGGTGATGAGCATCTACGAGAGGGAGAGTGAATCTACATACCCTTGTAGATCGCTAAGCGGAAGCGTTTAAGAAACGCGGTTGATGTAGTCGAACGTCTCCGCGATCCGAATCGCAAGTCGTCCCTCGGTCCGATCACGAACTAGCGCCGAACGGACGGCACCTCCGCGTTCAACACACGTACGGCTTGATGACGCCTTCACCTCCTCGATCCAGCGAGCGATGGTGAAGTAGTGGTTGAGTTCCAGCAGCACGATGGCGTGGTGATGGTGGTGAGGAACAATCTCTGCAGGGCTTCGCCAAGCGCTACGGAGATTATGACGGAGGAACTAGAGGGTTAGGGTTGCCGCACACGGCTTGGGGAAATCTTGATGTGTCCCGTGTGCTAGCCCTGCCCCTCTATTTATATGTTGAGCCTTGGGGTCTAAACTTGGAGTAAAAGCCTCCTCCAGGTCGGTTTTGCCCGCACAAGGTCGGTTTGGCCCGCAGGGAAAGAGTCCAACTCGGATCCCTGCCGAACCGTGCACAGCCGCACACAAGCGGTAGTACCGCTTCACACAAGCGGTAGTACCGCTTGGGCGGTAGTACCGCTTCACACAAGCGGTAGTACCGCTCGGGCGGTAGTACCGCTTCACACAAGCGGTAGTACCGCTTACGCGGCAGCAAAACTACTTTTGCACTTTCCAATACCTCGTGGGCTTTTATCCCTTGGCCCATATAAAGTGTTGCTGCACCCGAACACTTCGGTAAACATCCGGAACCCCTTCCGGTGAACTTCGGAACTCTTCCGGAGATCAAAACACTATTATCACATATATCAATCTTTACCTCCGGACTATTCCGGAGATCTTCGTCATGTCCGGGATCTTATCCGGGACTCCGAACAACCTTCGGTCACCAACATAATAACTCAATTATACTAATCGTCACCAAACGTTAAGTGTGTAGACCCTGCGGGTTCGAGAACTATGTAGACATGACCGAGACACCTCTACGGCCAATAACCAATAGCGGGACCTGGATGCCCATATTGGCTCCTACATATTCTACGAAGATCTTTTATCGGTCGAACCTCTATGTCAAGGATTCAGTTAATCCCGTATGCTGTTCCCTTTGTTCTTCGGTATGTTACTTGCCCGAGATTCGATCGTCGGTATCACCATACCTAGTTCAATCTCGTTACCGGCAAGTCTCTTTACTCGTTCCGTAATACAAGATCCTGTGGCTAACTCTTTAGTCACTTTGCTTGCAAGGCTCAATGTGATGTTGTATTACCGAGTGGGCCCTGAGATACCTCTCCGTCATACGGAGTAACAAATCCCAGTCTTTATCCATGCCAACCCAACAGACACCCTCGGAGATACCTGTAGAGCACCTTTATAGTCACCCAGTTACGTTGCGACGTTTGATACACACAAGGTATTCCTCCGGTGTCAGTGAGTTGCATGATCTCATGGTCAAAGGAACAGATACTTGACATGCAGAAAACAATAGCAATAAACTGACACGATCAAATGCTACGTTTACAGTTTGGGTCTTGTCCATCACATCATTCTCCTAATGATGTGATCCCGTTATCAAATGACATCTCATGTCAATGGCTAGGAAACCTTAACCATCTTTGATCAACGAGCTAGTCAACTAGAGGCTTACTAGGGACACAGTGTTGTCTATGTACCCACACATGTATTTGAGTTTCCAATCAATACAATTATAGCATGGATAATAAACGATTATCATGAACAAGGAAATATAATAATAACCAATTTATTATTGCCTCTAGGGCATATTTCCAACAGTCTCCCACTTGCACTAGAGTCAATAATCTAGTTCACATCACTATGTGATTTACATTGTAATGAATCGAACACCCATGCAGTTCTGGTGTTGTTCATGTTTAGCCCTTGGAAGAGGTTTAGTCATCGGATCTGCAACATTTAGATCCGTGTGTACTTTGCAAATATTTATGTCGTCCTCCTTGATGTAATCGCGGATGGAATTGAAACGTCATTTTATGTGTCTGGTCCTCTTGTGAAATCTTGGTTCCTTGGCTAGAGCAATGGCACCAGTGTTATCACAAAACAGAGTCATTGGGTTAAGCGCACTAGGCACTACTACAAGATCTGTCATGAACTCCTTCATCCAGACACCTTCCTTCGCCGCCTCCGAGGCAGCGATGTACTCCGCTTCGCATGTAGAATCTGCTACCACGCTTTGCTTGGAACTGCACCAGCTAACCGCACCCCCATTAAGAATAAATACGTATCCGGTTTGCGACTTAGAGTCATCCGGATCAGTGTCAAAGCTTGCATCGACGTAACCCTTTACGACGAGCTCTTGATCACCTCCATAAACGAGAAACATGTCCTTAGTCCTTTTCAGGTACTTCAGGATATTTTTGACCGCCGTCCAGTGTTCCATTCCTGGATCACCTTGAAACCTTCCGACCATACTTATGGCAAGGCTGACATCGGGTCTTGTGCACAGCATTGCATACATGATAGAGCCTATGGCTGAAGCATAGGGGATGACACTCATCTTTTCTCTATCTTCTGCAGTCACTGGGCATTGAGTCTTACTCAACTTCACACCTTGCAAAACAGGCAAGAACCCCTTCTTGGACTGATCCATTTTGAACTTCTTCAAAATCTTATCAAGGTATGTGCTTTGTGAAAGTCCTATTAAGCGTCTCGATCTATCTCTATAGATCTTGATGCCTAATACGAAAGCAGCTTCTCCTAGGTCCTTCATTGAAAAACTCTTGTTCAAATATTCCTTTACGCTTTCCAGCATTTCTATATTGTTTCCAATCAGCAATATGTCATCCACATATAATATTAGAAACGCTATAGAGCTCCCACTCACTTTCTTGTAAATACAAGCTTCTCCGTAAACTTGTATAAACTCGAACGCTTTGATCACCTCATCAAAACGAAGATTCCAACTCCGAGATGCTTGCACCAGTCCATAAATGGATCGCTGGAGTTTGCAAACTTTGTCAGCATTCTCTGGATCGACAAAACCTTCTGGTTGTATCATATACAACTCTTCCTTAAGGTAACCGTTAAGGAACGCTGTTTTGACATCCATCTGCCAAATTTCATAATCAAAAAAGGCAGCTATTGCTAACATGATTCTGACGGACTTAAGCATCGCTACGGGTGAGAAGGTCTCATCGTAGTCAACTCCTTGAACTTGTGAAAAACCCTTTGCCACAAGTCGAGCTTTATAGACGGTGACATTACCGTCCGCGTCCGTCTTCCTCTTAAAGATCCATTTGTTCTGAATGGCCTTACGCCCTTCAGGTAATACTTCCAAAGTCCATACTTTGTTTTCATACATGGATCCCATCTCGGATTTCATGGCCTCTAACCACTTCTCGGAATCCGGGCCCATCATCGCTTCTCCATAGCTCGTAGGTTCATCGTTGTCTAACAACATGACCTCTAAGACAGGGTTGCCGTACCACTCGGGAGCAGTACGCGTCCTTGTCGACCTACGAGGTTCGATAGCAACTTGATCCAAAGTTTCATGATCATCATCATTAACTTCCTCTTCAGCTAATGTAGGCTCCACAGAAACAACTTTCTGCGCTGCGCTACTCTCAGGTTGAAGTAAAGGTTCAACAACCTCATCAAGTTCTATCTTCCTCCCACTCAATTCTTTCGAGAGAAACTCTTTCTCAAGAAATGTTCTGTTTTTAGCGACAAACACTTTGCCTTCGGATCTGAGGTAGAAGGTATACCCAACTGTCTCTTTTGGGTATCCTATGAAGACGCATTTCTCCGCTTTGGGTTCCAGCTTTTCAGGCTGAAGCTTTTTGACATAAGCATCACATCCCCAAACTTTAAGAAACGACAGCTTTGGCTTCTTGCCAAACCAAAGTTCATATGGCGTCGTCTCAACGGATTTCGATGGTGCCCTATTTAAAGTGAATGCAGCTGTCTCTAATGCATAACCCCAAAATGATAGTGGCAAATCGGCAAGAGACATCATAGATCGCACCATATCTAATAAGGTTCGATTACGACGTTCGGACACACCATTACGCTGTGGTGTTCCAGGCGGTGTCAGTTGTGAAACAATTCCACATTGTCTTAAGTGACTGCCAAACTCATAACTCAGATATTCTCCTCCTCGATCAGATCGTAGGAATTTAATCTTCTTGTTACGATGATTCTCAACTTCACTCTGAAATTGTTTGAACTTTTCAAATGTTTCAGACTTATGTTTCATTAAGTAAATATACCCATATCTACTTAAGTCATCAGTGAAGGTGAGAAAGTAACGATAACCACCGCGCGCCTCAATACTCATCGGACCACACACATCAGTATGTATGATTTCCAATAAGTCACTTGCCCGTTCCATTGTTCCAGAGAACGGCGTTTTAGTCATCTTGCCCATGAGGCATGGCTCACATGTGTCAAGTGATTCAAAATCAAGTGACTCCAAAAGTCCATCAGCATGGAGCTTCCTCATGCGTTTTACGCCAATATGACCTAAACGGCAGTGCCACAAGAAAGTGGTATTATCATTATCAATTCTACATCTTTTGGCATCAATGTTATGAACATGTGTATCATTACTATCGAGATTCAATAAGAATAAACCCCTCACATCGGGTGCATGACCATAAAAGATATTACTCATATAAATAGAACAACCATTATTCTCTGATTTAAATGAGTAACCGTCTCGCAATAAACAAGATCCAGATATAATGTTCATGCTTAACGCAGGCACCAAATAACACTTATTTAGGTTCATCACTAATCCCGATGGTAATCGAAGAGCGAGCATGCCGACGGCGATCACATCAACCTTGGAACCATTTCCCACGCGCATCGTCACTTCGTCCTTTGCCAGCCTCCGTCTATTCCGCAGTTCCTGTTTTGAGTTGCAAATATGAGCAACCGCACCGGTATCAAATACCCAGGCACTACAACGAGAGTTGGTAAGGTACACATCAATAACATGTATATCATATATACCTTGTTTGTTGTTGGCCGCCTTCTTGTCAGCCAAATACTTGGGGCAATTCCGCTTCCAGTGTCCAGTTCCCTTGCAATGAAAACACACAGTTTCTGGTTTGGGTCCAGCCTTGGGTTTCTTCACGAGAGGAGCAACTGCTTTGCCACTCTGCTTGGAGTTACCCTTCTTACCCTTGCCATTTTTCTTGAAACTAGTGGTTTTATTGACCATCAACACTTGATGCTCCTTCTGAATTTCAGACTCAGCGGCTTTCAGCATCGCAAACAGCTCGGCAACTGACTTGTTCATCCCGTGCATGTTATAGTTCAACACGAAGCTCTTGTAGCTAGGTGGCAATGATTGAAGAACTCTGTCAGTGATAGCCTCTGGCGGAAGGGGCATCCCTAATTCAGCCAGACGGGTAGAGTACCCAGACATTCTGAGCACGTGATCACTGATAGACCCGTTCTCCTCCATCTTGCAAGCATAGAACTTATCGGAGATCTCATATCTCTCGATCCGGGCATTCTTCTGAAAGATAAACTTCAATTCCTGGAACATCTCATATGCTCCATGACGTTCAAAACGTCTTTGAAGTCCCGGTTCTAAGCCATACAACATTGCACATTGAACTATTGAGTAATCATCAGAACGAGCCTGCCAGGCGTTCACAACGTCTAGAGACTCAACTGGAGCAGGTGGATCACCAAGCGGTGCATCAAGGACATAAGCCTTCTGGGAAGCCGTAAGGATAATCCTTAGATTACGGGCCCAGTCCACAAAGTTACTTCCATCATCTTTCAACTTAGCTTTCTCTAGGAACGCATTAAAATTCAGGGGTGCTACTGCGCGAGCCATGATCTACAACATAAATATAGCAAAGACAACTTAGACTATTGTTCTTAGATAATGAGTTTAGTTAATCATATTTAAAAAACTCCCACTCAAATTGACATCCCTCCGATCATTCGAGTGTAACATGATCCAAATCCACCAACTCAAGTCCGATCATCACGTGAGTTGAGGTGGTTTCAATGGTGAACATCTTCATGTTGATCATATCTACTATATGACTCATGTTCGACCTTTCGGTCTCTTGTGTTCCGAGGCCATGTCTGTATATGCTAGGCTCGTCAAGTTTAACCCGAGTGTTCCGCACGTGCAACATGGCTTGCACCCGTTGTATGCGAACGTAGAGTCTATCACACCCGATCATCACGGCGTGTCTCGAAACGACGAACTTTCGCAACGGTGCACACTTGGGGAGAACACAATTTATCTTGAAATTTAAGTGAGGGATCACCTTATAATGCTACCGTCGTCCTAAGCAAAATAAGTTGCATAAAAGGATTAACATCACATGCAAATCATAAGTGACATGATATGGCCATGAACTTGTGCTTTTGATCTCCATCTCCAAAGTACCGGCATGATCTCCATCGTCACCGGCATGACACCATGATCTCCATCATCTTGATCTCCATCAATGTGTCGCCATAAGGTTGTCGCGCCGACTGTTGCTTCCACGACTATTGCTAACGTTTAGCGATAAAGTAAAGCATTACATAGCGCTTAATGATTGACACGCAGGTCATACAATAATTAAAGACAACTCTATGGCTCCTGCCAGTTGCCGTACTCATCGACATGCAAGTCGTGATATTCTATACAAAACATGATCATCTCATACATCACATATATCTCATCATGTAATTGGCCATATCACATCACAACATACCCTGCAAAAACAAGTTAGACGTCCTCTAATTGTTGTTGCAAATTTTACGTGGCTGCTATGGGTTTGCAAGAACCGTTCTTACCTACGCAAAACCACAACGTGGTGTAGTGATTGCTTTTTGATCTTCTAAAAGAACCCTCTTCATTGAAATCGATTCAACTAAAGTGAGAGAGACAGACACCCGCTAGCCATCTTTATGCAACGAAGTTACATGTTAGTTGAAGGAACCTGTCTCGCGTAAGTGTACGCGTAATGTCGGTCCGGGCCGCTTCATCTCACAGTACCGCCGAATCAAATATCAACTAGTAACGGCAAGCAATATGTATACACCCACGCCCACAACTCGTTTGTGTTCTACTCGAGATCTCATCTACGCATAGACCTGGCTCTGATACCACTGTTGGGGAACGTTGCATGGGAAACAAAAATTTTCCTACGCACACATAAGATCTATCCATGGTGATGAGCATCTACGAGAGGGAGAGTGAATCTACATACCCTTGTAGATCGCTAAGCGGAAGCGTTTAAGAAACGCGGTTGATGTAGTCGAACGTCTCCGCGATCCGAATCGCAAGTCGTCCCTCGGTCCGATCACGAACTAGCGCCGAACGGACGACACCTCCACGTTCAACACACGTACGGCTTGATGACGCCTTCACCTCCTCGATCCAGCGAGCGATGGTGAAGTAGTGGTTGAGTTCCAGCAGCACGACGGCGTGGTGATGGTGGTGAGGAACAATCTCTGCAGGGCTTCGCCAAGCGCTACGGAGATTATGACGGAGGAACTAGAGGGTTAGGGTTGCCGCACACGGCTTGGGGAAATCTTGATGTGTCCCGTGTGCTAGCCCTGCCCCTCTATTTATATGTTGAGCCTTGGGGTCTAAACTTGGAGTAAAAGCCTCCTCCAGGTCGGTTTTGCCCGCACAAGGTCGGTTTGGCCCGCAGGGAAAGAGTCCAACTCGGATCCCTGCCGAACCGTGCACAGCCGCACACAAGCGGTAGTACCGCTTCACACAAGCGGTAGTACCGCTTGGGCGGTAGTACCGCTTCACACAAGCGGTAGTACCGCTCGGGCGGTAGTACCGCTTCACACAAGCGGTAGTACCGCTTACGCGGCAGCAAAACTACTTTTGCACTTTCCAATACCTCGTGGGCTTTTATCCCTTGGCCCATATAAAGTGTTGCTGCACCCGAACACTTCGGTAAACATCCGGAACCCCTTCCGGTGAACTTCGGAACTCTTCCGGAGATCAAAACACTATTATCACATATATCAATCTTTACCTCCGGACTATTCCGGAGATCTTCGTCATGTCCGGGATCTTATCCGGGACTCCGAACAACCTTCGGTCACCAACATAATAACTCAATTATACTAATCGTCACCAAACGTTAAGTGTGTAGACCCTGCGGGTTCGAGAACTATGTAGACATGACCGAGACACCTCTACGGCCAATAACCAATAGCGGGACCTGGATGCCCATATTGGCTCCTACATATTCTACGAAGATCTTTTATCGGTCGAACCTCTATGTCAAGGATTCAGTTAATCCCGTATGCTGTTCCCTTTGTTCTTCGGTATGTTACTTGCCCGAGATTCGATCGTCGGTATCACCATACCTAGTTCAATCTCGTTACCGGCAAGTCTCTTTACTCGTTCCGTAATACAAGATCCTGTGGCTAACTCTTTAGTCACTTTGCTTGCAAGGCTCAATGTGATGTTGTATTACCGAGTGGGCCCTGAGATACCTCTCCGTCATACGGAGTAACAAATCCCAGTCTTGATCCATGCCAACCCAACAGACACCCTCGGAGATACCTGTAGAGCACCTTTATAGTCACCCAGTTACGTTGCGACGTTTGATACACACAAGGTATTCCTCCGGTGTCAGTGAGTTGCATGATCTCATGGTCAAAGGAACAGATACTTGACATGCAGAAAACAATAGCAATAAACTGACACGATCAAATGCTACGTTTACAGTTTGGGTCTTGTCCATCACATCATTCTCCTAATGATGTGATCCCGTTATCAAATGACATCTCATGTCAATGGCTAGGAAACCTTAACCATCTTTGATCAACGAGCTAGTCAACTAGAGGCTTACTAGGGACACAGTGTTGTCTATGTACCCACACATGTATTTGAGTTTCCAATCAATACAATTATAGCATGGATAATAAACGATTATCATGAACAAGGAAATATAATAATAACCAATTTATTATTGCCTCTAGGGCATATTTCCAACATCTAATCCCTCGAGAGCAACATGGCGGGTGCCATCCTTGGGACTCATCTCCATATGGAGGGAGCCGAGCTTGATTTCTTCGGGAGTAACCGCCTCATTGCCGAATAACAACTTGATGGCATGAAGTCAATGGCCCTGCTCACCGACGTGCCAGTGGATCAACATGCTTGGGAGTTTGTCCACCCAGTGTCCTTTCACCAACAGAGGCATTCGTATCTACTTGGAGAGGAATGTAGGAGATATGCCCTAGAGGCAATAATAAATGTTATTATTTATCCCCATGTTCCTAATTAAGTTTATATTCCATGCTATAACTGCTATGGTTCTCGAGTCTACAATAACCACGAGGCTTGGAGGAAAACTCATAGGCACGTGTGGGATAATAAATGATAAATAGTATTCCTAGTCATGCCTCTAAGACTGGCTCAAGTGTTGCATGATGGTTTTGTTTTCCTGATCATGGGCATGACTATGCCGGCAACTTTGAGGGCACAATGTTAGAAGAACATTTGTGTTGAATCGACCCGAATTGATGTTATGCTATGAGATACATCCGTCACAAGTTAATGGTTAATAACACAGAGATAGTTAACATTTGCATAATTCCTTAGACCATGAGAGTATCGAGTTCCTTCGTACTTGCTTCGTGAACTTTGGGGTTTGTTAAACGTCATCTGTACAAGGGTGGCTATTACGGCGGCTTACGGGTTCACGGAAAAGTATGACAAGTAACTTGGTAGCTCAAGATTGGGATTTGCTCCTCCGACGATGGAGAGATATTCTCTGGGCCCTCTCGGTGTTTCGGTATCCATCATCGTCTGGTCAGACAGAATGTGATTCGATCACGGGGATGCCGATACACGGGAACGAGAAAAGAGAACAATACCGGTAACGAGGTAACTGGCATAGTGGACAAGTGTTGATTCACGGGGATGCCGATAAATCTCACCTCGGGTGTTTGTAACATATCGCGAAGTAAAAGGAATAGCACACGGCAACTGGAGGTTCACTCGAATATTTATTCGTGTGGGTATAGGGGTCAATATGGGTGTCCACGGCTCCGATGTTGATCATTGATCGGAAAGTGTTCCGCTCATGTCTATACTCCACCGAACCTATAGGATCATACGCTTAAGGGTCATCTATCTGATGAATACTAGACAGGGAGTCAGATAGAAAATCACCGGAAAAGTTTCGGGGATAACGGAAGAGTTCCGGAGAGAGAACACCGGAAGAGTTTCGGTAATACCGAAAAGTTGTTTCGGAATATACCATTAAGTCAAATTCGTTGTGGCACCCGCCTGGAAATTATTGGAGGGTACCAAAATTGTTCTGGTAACTTCTGGGATTTTTCGGAGACAAAAACCGGAAATGTTCCGGACTGTCGGAACCGCTTTGGTTGCTTTTCACAGATGAAAAACACTAATCTGAAAATGTTTCGGAACGTGTCGAGAATTGTTTTAGTGGGTACTGGAATTATTCTAGGACCCATAGAAATATTTTCGGATTTATCGGTCATGAAAAATTGGTTTCGTGAATAGTGAAAATGCATTTATGGTTATGGTTGGATGTTGGCTTTCCACCAAAAGATCTAGGGGATGACATGGAAGGATTAGGGCAACCATTTGGGCTGCCACCACCTCCTCCCCCCCTATAAATAGAGGTGGAGAGGAGCTCTCCACACACACTCTTTCTCAACATACAAGTGCCATGCATGATCTGGCCTTCTCTCTCCCTCCCAGCGAAATAGTTTCGTAGAGCCGAAAGGATGTCTGGGTTCCGGTGGGAACTAGTTCTGGACGGCGAAGCCCTGCCGGATAAATGACACCGTATGTGTGCAACTCTGTAGAGAGGTCGTAGTTTCGATCTTTTGCCCGAGGGGCTGTTCGAGGGTCCTCCCGAAGTGCTGTTCGAGTTACTGTTCGAGTTTTGAGGGTCCACCCGAAGGGCTGTCCGAGTTACTGTTCGAGTTTTGAGGGTCCTCCCGGAGGGCTGTCCGTGACATCGTCGGAGGGACTGTCCGACCGCTCCCAGAGGTCTATCCGATGAGGGAGTACATCCTCGCGGTTGGGAGGTTGTAAATCCTAGCTGCAGGGATCTATACCACCGATCTTCATCGACTCTACTTCCGCTGCGCTACGAGTCGGTAACGATCAGATCAAACCTTGTATGCATCTCCATAGTGATCCTGGGCGTGCTCGCAGTACCGAAATTTTTTGTTTTCTGTCGCGTTCCCCAACAGTGGTATCAGAGCCATGCTATCCATAGATGCAGGTTACGATCTAGAATACATAGAGATGTATGGGTATTGCATAATATAATTAGGTATTATATAAGATCTATTGCTGAAAATTATTTATGCGGGTAGCAGATGAAATCTATTACCCGACGTTCTTGTTGCTTCCCTGGACTTTGCGTATTTCTGATCTCAGTAATGGTATGGTGGAGTTTCAATGTTCTGGCAATCAGCGATCCTGATTTATCAACGAAGTGCTAACAGTTCATTGAACTTCACGATAGTTAGAGAAAGATGAAATTTCGCAGATAAAAGGGCAATGCAGATGTGATCTGCACGGGGGTCATGCGTATGCCGAAGTTTAGTATGGGGCTCGAGATTTTATTATCTCGTGTTTCATACACCCTGGAAAGTTAATCTAGCAACTTGAATAATCATGCTTAATGATAAACGTTGGTAGTTGTGGTTTGGTTGAAACCTTAGAACCCACGTAAAATAAAATTTTGCATAAACCGATTAGAAACGTCTAACTTGGTTTTGCAGGATGACATGAGATGTGCATGTGATGTGGTATAGCAATGCTCATATTCAATTGGATTATGTATGAGATGACTATATAATGTAAATTAACATGACCTGCGTGTCATGATTCGACATGATGGATGGAGCCATATGATTGTCACTTTAATGACCTGCGTGTCAACCTTAAGTAATGCATTTATTTTATCCGTTATGGAGATAGCAATATTATCTGGTGCATCGACAAGGTGGTGGCAATCTTCGCGAAGGTGAACACCGACGCGAATGCCGAAGACGAAGAAATACTTGACTTCTCCGTCAGAAAGGGTTATACCATATCATGCTATTATGAATTGCCTGAGATGTTTATCCCTTATGGTGCACCCTTCTTGATTGCACGGTAGTCGCTTTTATTAGGGTGATCTCTCATAAAAATATCAAGTAGTTAGTGTTCTCCCAAGTGTAGCACCGTCATGACACCTATCTCTTCGGGGTATCACATGGATACATGGGTACGAACGATTAGAGAAGTGTGAGGCGGGTGAGTTGAGACCTCGCAGCGAGATCACTTGGTTGTCTTGACGTTCCGGTGGATTGTCCTGAGCTCGGAACACGCCTATCGAAAGATGAACAAGAGTCACATAGAGATGTGATTGGCAAGTTGGCCTACCGATTGCAATTCTCGTCACTTGAGATGGATACATCCTTGGCGTTGAATTTCAATATGGGTCTTGTATCACTCACAATCAATTATGAGAGATATTGATTTGAGTGGGAGCGCACTGTAGAATTAACTTGTTTAAATTCTCAATGCAATTAATTATGAACATAGTCCAAGTGTAATTTGCATAATAGTTGTAGAATAATGGCTCGCGTTTCCACCTTCCCTATTAAAATTGAATAGTTGTTTAATATCTGGTCAAAACTTTATGATTGGTAACGTAATGTGAGGATTGTCCTCAAGAGTGCCGAGAAGGGCTTTGTCCTATCGCATGCTTTCGGTATTCTCCCGCTGATGCTATGGATGATGTGACTCTCGTCCTTCGGTCCAAAAGCTAGAATTCCGTTACGGTCAAGTATAATACGTTTGCTTCCATAAGACCCGAACTTCACAAGTTTGGGATAGTTATGTGATATTCATGGAACTGAAAATTATTTTCAGATACAAACAAAGGCTAAAAGATATGAGATATCCAAAGCAATGTTTGTTTGCAAAGTATTAGTAAAGTGTTTACTCGGCATTTGACTGATAAGAGAGGGATCCAGTAGAACGCCTGTCATGTAAATGAAGGTGAATAAAACAAACAACTTAAAGAGAAAGGAAGTGCCCAAAGGGTGTCGGTAAAACTACACGCCTAGGAAGTCTGGGGCTAACGCCACTCTTAAGTTGGGTGCTTCTTCTGAGAGTAGGAGAAAGACTGAAAGTTAAACTGTTAGAAGTATAAAGGCAAATAGAGAGAAGACTGGAATATCTAGCTCATGTATGAATGTCATACAAGTTATTGATGTTTGGAAGGCTGGTCAAAAGAAATAGTTCTTGGGAATTGTGATTAAACTGTTAGTCACTGATTCTTGGGTATTGTGATTGACCTTTGATCACAGGAATACCCGTTCGGTTGCATTCTGTTGCAACTCGATACAAGAACTACTACGACCCAAAAGACTTGCCAGTAATGAGGTTTAGGTATACGCTGGAACATAGTAAAAATTGCTATACTCGGTACATTACCTATGTATTTATTTTCATAATTCATTTCAGAGTTTTACACACTCTAGCCCATTGCATAAAGTATCTTGCAAGAAGGTTGTTCATAAGAGAACTTTTGATGTTCGGTGTTATGAATAACATAAGGGGCCATACTTCCATCAAGGGATGGGATGTATGTTATGAATATTGATGGTAATATGATACATCCATAACACTGATGCTAAATGTCGCAAGACTAAAAGAATACCACATATGTGTGGCACTGCATTTGGTCACATTGGAGAAACCCGCATGGAGAAATTCCATAATGATGGATTTTGAAGTCATTTGATTATGAATCATCTGACACTTGCAACTTTCCTCCGAAAAGTACAGTGACTGAAATACCGTTCAGAGGCCATAAGGAACGAGCAAAGGACTTATTGGTGATCATACATCGTGATGTGTGTAGTTCGATAAATGTTCTTGCTGGCAGTGGATTTGTCTATGTTCTGAAATGACTCAAGTAGATATATGGATATTTGTTTGATGAGACGTAAGTCTGGATCTTTTGAAATCATTCAAAAGGTTTTTCAAAAATGAAGAAGAAATTATTGTAACAAGAAAATTATGTTTCTACAATTAGATTGCAGAAAGGAATATTTTGAGTTACAAGTTTAGCGAATGTCTGATGAGTTGTGAAAGGAGTTTCATAACTTACACCTCCCAGAACACCACAAGTAAGTGGAATGTCCGTGATGATGTAATCAAACCATTTATGACATGGTAAGATCAGAGATGACATAAATCAATTTGCCATTATCTTTTTTAAGAGTAATGCTTTAGAGACTGTGGCTTTTACACTGAAAAGAGCTCCATCGGGTTTGTTGAAATAACGCCATGGTATGGTACGCCCAACCATGTTATATCTTTTCTTAACATTTGGAATATGGGGCTTGTGTTAAATGTTTACAAACCTATTCCAAATTAGACAAGTGCTACTTTGTAGGTTATCCCAAGTTATTGGATATTCCCCCACCACTATACCGAGGCAAAGGGTTTTGCCACAAAAATGGTATGCTTTTAAAGAGAATGGTTCTTGTAAAAAGGTAAGTGGGAGGAAGTGCAACTCGACGAGATAACAATATCTTCGTCATCAGATCAAAGGAAAGGAACCTTGGAAGTGATGCCAGTGTTTCCTACTGCGACTGATACGGAAGCCTCTACATGAGATGTATGGTCTTCGGTCGAACTTGCAGCTGAACCATGTAGGCAAAACTCGTGCAAACTTCTCAGGTGCGCAAACGAGATATTGTTGTTAGACAACAGTATACCTACGCTAATCAAGGAAGCAATGATGGGCCCTGACTCCGGAATTGGCTAAATGCCAATATAATCCGAGATAGTTTCCATATGAATGATTCAAGATTATATCTTGATAAACCCTTCGGAACACTTGGAGTCTAACGAATATTTATGGAACTATAAACTGACGTGGATAAAATGTTTTATCCATAAAGCTCGACTTGTTGCAATAATAAGTTCAAGGAGTTGACAACGATGAGGTTGTCTCACCGTAGCGATGCTAAAAGTCGGTTCGGGTTAAACTAGCAATTAATACATATTTCAATCATGAAATATGAAACATGGATGACGAAAGAATTTACATGAAATGGGAATACAAACTAGGACTTGTTTGTGATACAGTCCAAAGTATTTTGTCGATCCAAAGGATGCTAGTGAGTATGCAAACTTCAGAGTTCCAACAATGGACAGAAGAGAGCAAAATGGAGTTGGAATCTTCGTTTTTGATGAAATGGTCAAAAGAGTTTGTTTTCATCAATGGATAACGAAGATGCTTGTGGTTACAATAAAGTAAGTGGGAGCATAATGATATTTCTAAAAACCTTGTGTGCTTGACACATTGTTAATTGGAAATAAATTTCTTGACACGAATTAGGACTTCAATTGAAAATAGTTTTTCGATGAAGTGCTTGGGCTAAATAGTCTTGCTATTAGGCATAATGATCTATGGAGATAGATTTGCCTAATGGGGCTAAGCAAAAATACATATTGACAAGATGCTAAAACAATTTAGCATTAAAACACCAATAAGTAATTCTTGCCGAAGTCACATGGAAAGAGTTTTGCAAGACTCGGTGTCCTAAAAACACTGATGAGCAAATACATGATGGAGATTCCACACACTCTTGTGTTTGGATTAATCATGTATTCCATGGTATGTAAAAACAACCAGATATGTCCGATACTCCCAAGCTGTTGCGAGTACTGATACCAATGTGATCAAAGTACTGATCATAGGACAACAGTGAAAAATGTCGTGGAGTACTAAAGTAGCACTGATGACATGTTTTCTCGCAAGCGGAGATTTTGAAGTGCTCGTTGTAAGTAATTGCATCGATACAATCTTCATCCTTGCTCCATGCGATTTTTGATTTAAGTTAAGGGTTTTGTGTAATACACAAAATGGTGGCACCGTGAGTTGGAATTGTTTCAAAACAAGTTACTGTGGCGAATTCTATAACAAAGGCTAAGTATGTTGACGCTTTAAAAGCGACAAAGAAGGTGTTGAATCATATAGTTCATTCATGAACTTAGTATGGTTCCAAGATGGCTTTGGTCAATGGATCACTATTGGAGATAGTTGCTCCATAGCTCAGTCTGAGGAATCAAGATTCGACCTTTGATTCACATATATACAAAGCCAAGTCCACACAAAATATGAATTTTGTGAAAGCGTGAAAACGCAAGGATATGCAAAGGTACACACGGAGCTGAAGTTGTCAGATCCATTGGACATCAGGCTATACCACATGTGAAGCATATTTTACACCAGTATGCCATAGGTGTCAAGTGCATTAGCATTGACTAGATTATTGACTCTAGTGCAAGTGGGAGTCTGTAGGAGATATGCCCTAGAGGCAATAATAAATGTTATTATTTATCCCCATGTTCCTAATTAAGTTTATATTCCATGCTATAACTGCTATGGTTCTCGAGTCTACAATAACCACGAGGCTTGGAGGAAAACTCATATGCACGTGTGGGATAATAAACGATAAATAGTATTCCTAGTCATGCCTCTAAGACTGGCTCAAGTGTTGCATGATGGTTCTGTTTTCCTAATCATGGGCATGACTATGCTGGCAACTTTGAGGGCACAATGTTAGAAGAACATTTGTGTTGAATCGACCCGAATTGATGTTATGCTATGAGATACATCTGTCACAAGTTAATGGTTAATAACACAGAGATAGTTAACGTTTGCATAATTCCTTAGACCATGAGAGTATCGAATTCCTTCGTACTTGCTTCGTGAACTTTGGGGTTTGTTAAACGTCATCTGTACAAGCACTAGTACATAACAGGGCATTGGTCCAGGCCGGGCCAGCCCATTAGTCCCGGTTCAGTCACGAACCGGGACCAATGGGGGCAACGGTCCCGGTTCGTGAGGCCAGGGGGCCGGCCGGGCCTCGTGGGGCATTGGTCCCGGTTCGTCTGGACCCTTTGGTCCCGGTTCCAGACACGAACCGGGACCAATGGGGGTCGCTCCTGGCCCACAACCATTGGTCCCGGTTCGTGGCTGGAACCGGGACCAAAGGGGGTCCTTTAGTCCCGGTTCCACCCACAAACCGGGACCAATGAGATGCCTATATATACCCCCCCGCCAGCGAGCAGAGCACTCCACACTGCTCTGTTTTTCTGGCTGGCGAGGGGAGAGCTTTGTGGTGCTCTAGCTCACCTCCTATGCACATGAGGTGTTCGATGAAATGCCCGAGCCACACTTAAGCTTTCTCCTCTCGAAGCTCCTTGTCCAAGCTCCATTTTTCTCAAGATTTGTTTAGGTTTAGCGGTCCGTCCTGTCCCGTCCCCGTCCTCACCGCCGTCGATCGCCCGCGTCCATCTCGGCGCCGGCACCACCGTGGTTAGCCTCTTCTTCTTATCTTCTTTCTAAAAGAAAAAAGTTCTTACTTGTATCATTTAGATAGATACTTGTGTAATTTTCTTACTTTTATTATTGTTTGTTATTATATAGTGCCATGGTCATGGTATCCGCCCACGTCGGCCCTCGTACGGTCTATGATTCAGATGTGGTATATATTATCTTTTATAACTATTTGTTTTATTTAGTGTTTATGAAAATTATGCCGACCAACGTGACATAGATTTTTTAATCTAGGAGGTATGTGAACCGGAAATTCCAACCGACATAGAAATTCTTGTCGAGAAGTTAACTTGGTTGAAAAAGAAAACAATTACTTGAAAGAAAAATTACAAAGAGTTGAAGAGGAGAAGATGAAGTTGGAGTTGCATGTTGCCGATGTCGTCGACGATCACAAGATCAAGATGGATGCAATGCGCTTGAAGATTAGAAAGATTAGAAAATATGCCATTCATACTGAGGCTTGGTATCATTATGCCGTTGGATCAATTGGTACCTTAGTTGCGGTTATGATCGCATTTGTTGTTGCATTTAAATTTTATAGTTTCAATGTATGTTTTAATTAGATGCTCTAGAGAGCTATATGTTGTTCAATAATGAGAACTATGTATGAACGTTATGTATTTATTTTGGTCACTACTGTAATTTGGCTTTAATGTGCTGATGAATTTCTATTAATTTGGTCACTTCTCTATTCATGATATGCACGCAGATGAACCGGCAATGGATGTACGGTGACCGACGCACCTCCGAGTATATTGAGGGCCTGCATAATTTTCTCGAAGCGGCACCGGCAATGGATGTATGGTTTTATGCATTGTCCATGTACTGTCTGTGAGAATACGAAGGCTTTCTCCAACTATAAAACCCTTCACTTCCACCTGATTCAGAAGGGTTTTATGCCACACTATAATGTTTGGACCAAGCACGGAGAAAGAGGGGTTATGATGGAAGACAACGAAGAAGAAGAGGATGACGACAACTACCCGCCCCCTGAATACGGTGATGCTGCAATGGGGGAGCTGTAGATGAAGAGGAACCAGACGATGTGCCCGATGATCATCTTCGCCGGGTCATTGTTGATGCACAGAGAGAATGCGAAAGTGAAAGGGAGAAGTTGAAGTTCGATCGCATGTTAGAGGATCACAAAAAAGGGTTGTACCCAAATTGCGAAGATGACAACAGAAAGCTCGGTACCACACTGGAATTGCTGCAATGGAAGGCAGACAATGGTGTATCTGACAAGGGATTTAGTTCGCTACTGAAAATAACGAAGAAGAAGCTTCCAAAGGATAACGAATTGCTTGGCAGTACGTACGAAGCAAAGAAGGTTCTATGCCCTCTAGCATTGGAGGTGCAGAAGATACATGCATGCCCTAATGACTGCATCCTCTACCGCGGTGCGTACGAGGATTTGAACGCATGCTCGGTATCTGGTGCCTTGCGGTATAAGATCAGAAGAGATGACCCTGGTGATGTTGAGGGCCAGCGCACCGGGAAGAGGGTTCCTGCCAAGGTGATGTGGTATGCTCCTATAATACCACGGTTGAAACGTCTGTTCAGAAACAAAAAGCATGCCGAGTTGATACCATGACACAAAAAAGACCGTAAGAAAGATGGGAAGTTGAGAGCACCCGCTGACGGGTCGCAGTGGAGAAAGATTGAGAGAAAGTGGAGCGACTTTACAGGTGACCCGAGGAACGTATGGTTTGGTTTAAGTGCAGAGTAGCAAGCATAGCACATGGCCTGTGACTCTATGTATGCATAACCTTCCTCCTTGGTTGTGCATGAAGCGGAAGTTCATTATGATGCCAGTGGTCATCCAAGGCCCTAAGCAACCCGGCAATGACATTGATGTGTACCTAAGGCCATTAGTTGATGAACTTTTACAGCTATGGAATGTAAGAGGTGTACGTGTGTGGGATGAGCATGCACAAGAGGAATTTGACCTACGAGCGTTGCTGTTTGTAACCATCAATGATTGGCCTGCTCTCAGTAACCTTTCGGTACAGACAAACAAGGGATACCACGCATGCACACACTGTTTAGATGACACCGACAGTATATATTTGGACAAATGCAGGAAGAATGTGTACCTGGGGCATCGTCGATTTCTTCCGACCAACCATCAATGTCGAAAGAAAGGAAAGCATTTCAAAGGTGAGACAGATCACCGGAAGAAGCCCGCCCTCCGTACTGGTGATCACATACTTGATATGGTCATTGATTTACATGTAATATTTGGAAAGGGTCCTGGCGGACTATCTGTTCCGACTGACGATGCACGTGAGGTCCGCTCTGCAATCGACGTGATGCACGTGACGAAGAATCTTTGCGTGAACCTGCTAGGCTTCTTGGCAGTGTATCGGAAGACAAAAGATACACCGGAGGCACGGGAGGAACAGCAACGTGTGCATGAAAAAGACGGCATGCCTCCAAAGCAGTATGAAGGTCCTGCCAGCTACGCTCTTACCAAAGAAGAGAAGGAAATCTTCTTTGAATGCCTGCTCAGTATGAAGGTCCCGTCTGGCTTCTCGTCGAATATAAAGGGAATAATAAATATGGCAGAGAAAAAGTTCCAGAACCTAAAGTCTCATGACTGCCACGTGATTATGACGCAACTGCTTCCGGTTGCATTGAGGGGGCTTCTACCTGAAAACGTTCGATTAGCCATTGTGTAGCTATGTGCATTCCTCAATGCAATCTCTCAGAAGGTGATCGATCCAGAAATCCTGCCAAGGTTAAGGAGTGATTTGGTGCAATGTCTTGTTAGTTTCGAGCTGGTGTTCCCACCGTCCTTCTTCAATATCATGACGCACGTCGTAGTTCATCTAGTCGACGAGATTGTCGTTCTGGGCCCTGTATTTCTACACAATATGTTCCCCTTTGAGAGGTTCATGGGAGTCTTAAAGAAATATGTTCGTAACCGTGCTAGGCCAGAAGCAAGCATCTCCATGGGCCATCAAACAGAGGATGTCATTGGGTTTTGTGTTGACTTCAATCCTGACCTTAAGAAGATTGGTCTCCCTCAATCACGGTATGAGGGGAGACTGACTGGAAAAGGCACGCTAGGAGCGGACTCAATAATATGTAGGGACGGGCATTCTTGGTCTCAAGCACACTACACAGTTCTATAGAATTCTACCTTGGTGACCCCGTATGTCGATGAACACAAGAATATTCTGCGCTCCAAACACCCGGAGCAGTGTGACGATTGGATTAGATATGAACACATCAGGACTTTCGGCAGTTGGTTGCAAACACGTCTCATGGGTGACAACACTGTTTCTGATGAGTTGTACTCGTTGGCCAGGGGACCATCTTTGACTGTATTGACTTACAAAGGGTACGAGATAAATGGGAATACATTTTACACGATCGCCCAAGATCAAAAGAGCACCAACCAAAACAGCGGTGTCCGCTTTGATGCAGCAACCAATAGGGGAAAGGACACATATTATGGTTACATAGTGGACATATGGGAACTTGACTATGGACATGATTTCAAGGTCCCTTTGTTTCCGTGCAAATGGGTCAATCTGTCAGGAGGCGGGGTACAGGAAGACCCACAGTACGGAATGACAACAGTGGATCTGAACAATCTTGGGTACACAGACGAACCATTCGTCCTAGCCAATGATGTAGCGCAGGTTTTCTATGTGAAGGACATGTCTACCAAACCGAGAAAAAGAAAAGATAAGGAAGCGAATACATCATACGATGAGCCAAAGCGCCACATAGTTCTTTCAGGAAAAAGAGACATCGTGGGATTGGAGGGCAAGACAGACATGTCTGAAGATTATGAAAAGTTTTGATGAAATTCCCCCCTTCAAAGTCAAGGCTGACCCAAGCACCCCCTTAAACGATGAAGATTATCCATGGTTACGGCGCAATAAGCAAAGGACACAAGCGAAGGAAAAGTGAAGACTTTCTCTCCACAACTATATCATTGCAGTTACATGTGAAGAAATGAAATGCCTTTTGTAACAGATGAGTTTTCGTATGAAACCCTAATACTTCGAAAGAGATTGTCCGTTTTGTACACGAAGTGCATCCAGTTTTTGCCGTAACCCTCTCAACTCTTTATAACCTTGGGCGGTGAAGGTCGTACCAATCAGGAAGAAGCACACGGATCGTGTGTTTCTTTCAAGCGCTTGTGAGCTGTTGGATCAGCACTATAACGACTAGTCCCGGTTCGTGCTAGCAACCGGGACTAAAGAGGCACACGACCCTATATATAACCCACCTCTCGGAGATGTTCGACACTTAGTGTGTGTACTCATTCGGATTCAAATCATTCGGATTCCCTGCATACGGTCCAACGGTGCATTTCATATTTCCACCGTTGGGCTGTATGCAGGGGAAACCGTGTGTTTTGTTGATCTATCTAGAAATCCTTTAGTTCATCGACCGAATACAAATCATTCGGATTCCCTGCATACGGTCCGACGGTGCATTTCATATGCGGGCACTCACGAGCCACCGTCGGGCTATATGCAGGGGAAACCGTGTGTTTTGTTCATCTATCTAGAAATCCTTTAGTTCATCGACCGAATACAAATCATTCGAATTCCCTGCATATGGTCCGACGGTGCATGTCATATGCGGGCACTCATGAGCCACCGTCGGGCTGTATGCAGGGGAAACCGTGTGTTTTGTTGATCTATCTAGAAATCCTTTCATTTTCTGACGGTATATTTCATTTTTCCAACTCCATTTTTACAAAGACACTTAGAAAGAAACAAAAGACAAATAGAAAGGACGATGCTCAATTGTCCGTTTTGTATACGAAGTGCATCCAGTTTTTGCCGTAACCCTCTCAACTTTTTATAACATGCTATGTGGGTGAAATGATGATACCATGCCAACTTTCAACCTTTTCAGAGTTCATTTGTAGTGCTTTTCAATTTCAGGGTCATTTAGCTCAAAAAAAATCAGTAAATGCATGAAAAATACCAAATGAAGTCAGAAAGGGTTGAAAATTGATGATGTGGCTTTGAATGGTGCATTTTGAACACACAAAAAGTCTGGAGTTCAAATAAGTTCAAAAAAATGAAATCCCTTTGTAACAGATGAGTTTTCGTCCGAAACCCGGATACTTCGAAAGAGATTGTCCATTTTGTACACGAAGTGCATCCAGTTTTTGCCGTAACCCTCTCAACTTTTTATAACATGCTATGTGGGTGAAATGATGATACCATGCCAACTTTCAACCTTTTCAGAGTTCATTTGTAGTGCTTTTCAATTTCAGGGTCATTTAGCTCAAAAAAAATCAGTAAGTGCATGAAAAATACCAAATGAAGTCAGAAAGGGTTGAAAATTGATGATGTGGCTTTGAATGGTGCATTTTAAACACACAAAAAGTATGGAGTTCAAATAAGTTCAAAAAAATGAAATCCCTTTGTAACAGATGAGTTTCCGTCCGAAACCGTGATACTTCGAAAGAGATTGTCCATTTTGTACACGAAGTGCATCCAGTTTTTGCCGTAACCCACTCAACTTTTTAGCACATGCTATGTGAGTGAAATGATGATACCATGCCAACTTTCAACCTTTTCAGAGTTCATTTGAAGTGCTTTTTAATTTCTATCAAAACATCGTGGGAGTGGAGTTCAAAAAAGAATCAACTAAAAAGCTTTTATAAACCTCTAGTATTTTTGAAACTATAATTATATAAAAATTATGCAATTAAAATTATCAAAGTATTTTTTGTTCAAAACATTAATAGCAAAAAGAATATAATGATAAAACAAACTGGAAATAAATAAAGCAAAAATAAATAAAGCAAAAAACAAAATAAAAATAATGGAAATTATGCAACTAAAATTATCCAAGTATTTTTTGTTCAAAACATTAATAGCAAAAAGAATATAATGATAAAATACACTGGAAATAAATAAAGCAAAAAATAAAAAAATAAAAAAAAAGCAAAAAACTAAACAAAATAATGGAAATTATGCAACTAAAATTATCAAAGTATTTATTTGTTAAAAAGAATGAACTAAAATAACAGTAGAAAAATATTGGAAAAAAATTAAAAAAAATAAATAAAGCAAAAAACAAAACAAAAATACCGGAAAAAAATAAATAAAATGCCGCCTACTGGGCCACCACGGCATTCAAGCCCGCAGAAGGCCCAATAGGCCCACAGGCAGTTGCAAAGCGGTTAGGCCCGTAAGCCTGCGGTAGAGAGGAGCTCGAGACGGTGGGTGCAGCCGCGCTTATAAACCAGTACGACTGCTCCTCGCTCGGCGAGGTGGGACTAAACTCCCGCCGTGCCAGGAACAGGGCTTTAGTCCCGGTTGGTGCCACCAACCGGGACCAATGCCACCCTTTGGTCCCGGTTGGTGCCACCAACCGGGACCAATGCCTCCCTTTGGTCCCGGTTGCTGGCACCAACCGGGACCAAAGGTCTCTGCTTCCCGCCCTTTGGAATGCTGAAAAGAGACCTTTGGTCCCGGTTGGTGGCACCAACCGGGACTAAAGGTGGGCATTGGTCCCGGTTGGTGCCCCTAACCGGGACCAATTCTTCTTCTATATAAGTAAACACTTAGAAAATTTCAGTTTTCATCTGCCATTGCCACGAGCCCACCGTCCCCGTCGCCGCCCCGAGCCCGTCGCCGCCCCGTCCCCGTCGCCGTGTCGCTCCTCGTCGCCGTCGCCGCCCGATCCTCGTCGCCGTCGCCGCGTGCTGCCCCGAGCCGCCCCGTCGCCGCCCCGTCCCCGTCGCCGTGCCGCTCCTCGTCGCCGTCGCCGCCCGATCCTCGTCGCCGTCGCCGCGTGCTGCCCCGAGCCGCCCCGTCGCCGCCCCGTCCCCTTCGCCTCCCCGTCGCCGCGCCGTCGTCGTCCCCGTCGCCGCGCCGTCGTCGTCCCCATCGCCGCGCGCCGCCCCGAGCCGCCCCGAGGTCGCCGTCGCCGCCCCGAGCCGCCCCGTCCCCGTCGCCGTCGCCGCCCCGTCCCCGTCGCCGTCGCCGCCCCGTCCCCGTCACCGCGCCGCCCCGTCCTCGTCGCCGCGCCGCCCCGTCCCCATCGCCGCCCCGTCCCCGTCGCCGTCGTCGTCCCCGTCGCCGCGCGCCGCCCCGAGCCGCCCCGTCGCCACCCCGTCCCCTTCGCCTCCCCATCGCCGCGCCGTCCCCGTCGCCGCGCCGCCCCGTCCCCGTCGCCGTCGTCGTCCCCGTCGCCGCGTGCCGCCCCGAGCCGCCCCTTCGCCACCCCGTCCCCGTCGCCTCCCCGTCGCCGCGCCGCCCCATCGCATCCCCGTCGTCGCCCCGTCGCCTCCCCGTCGCCGCCCCCTAGTGAGCCCCCCCTTTCCCATGGTCCCTGCTCGGATACGGCGACACGGACACGGACACGAACACGGATACGGATACGGCGACACGGACACAGACACGGATACGGCGACACGGAGACGGATATGGCGACACGGACACGGACACGGATACGGCGACACGGACACACGAAAAATAACGAGAAAGAGATCGCCCCCTCCCCGATAACTTCGACATGAGGGGGGGTCGATATACATTTTTTCCATGTATGTATGTCGTTGTCGTTTAGTTAAAGAAAGAAAAATAATGAAAATATATCATGAGTTAGTGAAAATATATAATATATGTATGTGGCTATGTATGTAAAGATGGATAGAATTTTTTTCCATGTATGTATGTCGTTGTCGATATACCCCCCTCCTCGATAACTTCGACATGAGGGGGGGGTCGATATACCCCCCCACCCAAACCCTACAAGTGTTGTCGAGGCCACCCCAAACCGGGCGTCAGACATTCATGAGAGAGGCGGTCCGGACGTCGGACATTCATGTTTGTATATTAATTGCCATGTTGTAATATTTGCAGAAACTATGGATCCAAGAGACTTGGAACAAGAACAGTTGTTGGGGGACATAATCCACGGCGGACGTGATATCTTGTCGTATCTCAACAACACCAATGGTCTGGAAGGAGAGGATAATGGCTCCGGTGATCGAACAATGGAGGAGGAAGGACATGATCATGATGGCTCTGGTGACCGAATGCCGGAGGAAGAAGGAGACCATGATGACGGCTCCGGTGACCGAACGGAGGAGGGAGCGATTGCAAAGTCCGGCGGGGTATATATATTAATTAAGCCTGTGTTGACTAGCTAATTGATGCATTAATTGTTTTGGTATGTACATATATTCATTAACTCTTCTTTCTTCTTTTATAGCCCTCCGGATCGAGCCAAACTTCGGTAACGAGAGGAGGCCCGAAGAAGAGGTTGCGCAAGGAAGAAAGGTTCACGATCACATCACTCGCGCACGATGGCCATCCGATTGAACCCAAGCGGACCAAGGACGCATTTTCTGCTCAGTGCGGAGCTATTGTTAGGGACTACATCCCGATCAGCATCAAGCAATGGAATAAGCCTAAGGACGGCGCCCCTGATGGTGATTATGTCACCGATAGATAGAAAGATGATCTTTCGACCGCGCTGAAGGCAAATTTCACCCTACCGCCAGAGGAGGATCCGAATAAGCCAGTTATAGAGCCACTGGTCAAGGCGTGTGCTCTTAAGAAGATGGCAGATCTATTCAGGAGGTGGAAGAATGAGTTGAAATCAAAGTTTGTCGACAAAGGGAAGACTCCAGAATTCACCGGCCGATTTGAGGAGATAGGTGATCACTGGCCCGCATTTGTGGCCTACAAGACATCGGACAAGAGTAAAAAAATGTCAGAGACAAACAAGATCAATGCTGCAAAGAAGCAGTATCACCATCACACGGGGTCAGGTGGCTACCTCAAAGCCCGGCCGTTGTGGGACAAAGCTGAGAATGACCTGATTGCTAAAAACGTCGTACCACAGACATTGAACTGGCCAGACCGTTCAAGGACTTGGTTCTTTGGGGTTGGGGGAACTTTGGACCCTAAAACAGGGAAGTGCCGTTGGACGAACGAGCTACTTGCGATACCCATGAACAAGCTTCAGGAGTATATCACCGCAGCGCAGGAAGGGACGTTCATTCCCGACAGAGAGAAGGACGAGCTGAGTGAGGCCCTAGGGAATGCTGAGCACCCTGGACGAACACGAGGCACACCAGGCTCCGTTCCGTGGAAGGTTGGGTTTCCCGACGCAGGCGGTTACAAAAGCCGGGAGAGAAAGAGGAAAGTGGAGCTGAGCAAAATTCAGAAGCTGAATGCAAGACTACAAAAGCTAGAGGAAGCTGAGAGCCAGCGAGCTGCCGGCCAACCATCTAAGCGGCACGAAGCTACTCCAGAAGCTACCCCGCCATCTCAGCGGAGAAGCAGCATCGCTTCCACGGAGCCCATTCAGCCTGACTTCACGGCTCCTATCTACCCCATGGATACTATCACGGAGGCTCAACATTGCGAGCTCATGACGAAATGCCGGAACCTCACTTTCAAGGCGGCTGTTGGCTCTGTTGCACCTCCTCAACCCAACGGAACTTTTCACTGCTCACCGATTCCACATGGCTATGCTGTTGTGATGGTGGATGAAGTAATGGAGGGATTTGACGAGCTCGAGCTTGACCAGTCTACAGGTGAAGGAGAGAATAAGCTGGCTCGTGCTCTGAGGAGTACATGTCTATGGCAGAAGGAGTACATCAAGCTTCCAAACTGGACGCCTCCGCCTCCTCCTCCTCCTCAGGCGAATCAGGGCTCTCCGCCTCCCCCTCCTCCTCCTCCGGCCAGTGATCAGGGCACACCGCCTCCTTCTCCGGCTCCTCCGACGCGTGAGGGCACTCCGCCTCCTCCTTCGCCTACTCCGGCACGTCGGAGCAGTACGCCTCCTCCTCAGCCTCGTCGGCAACGGCAGAAGACAGACGCCACCGCTCCGGCTCCTCCAGCGCGTCGGAGCACTCGGCCTCCTTCTCCGCCTCATAAGCAACGACGGAAGAGAGACGCCGCCGCTCCGGCGGCAAGCAGTACAAGAAGAGGTGGGAGGGAATACAGATACGGTCCATCTCTCAAGCCTCTGGAAAAGTTACCATATGAGAGGACCGAGTCTGAAAATGAGGAGATATGTCAGGCCGAATTGAGGGCCCATTTTGCAAAGAAAACTCCACCTCCGAAGGAGAAGCTAGATCCGGTGAAAGTGATGCGCACTATCGATGCCCTAAAGCGACCACCACCGCCTCCGCCGGATTCCAACTTTGACCGTTGTGTTAAAAAGACATATCAAGACGCGCGGCGGTCGGGAAGTACTTCCAGTGATGCAAGGTTAGCAAAACGAAGAAGTGGGAAAAAAATTCCCCAGCTCGGCGAACAGGCGAACCAATCGTGCCCCCCGCTCAAGGTGTCTAGCGATATCGTCGCTAATCATCCGGGGATGGTGCCCGGTACCAATCCTGGTGATTACCTGAGCGATGATGTACAGTTTGAGCCGTTGGAGGTGGACGAATTCAGTTACCGGTACGGGCGGCCTCTCGTCAAACCTGATCATCCTCCTCTGACAATGATGATGCGAACATTGCATGAATGGTACATGAAAACATGCCGGGAGTCTGGGAAGGATGCTTTGACGCTGAGAATTAAAGAGGAGCACGACCTCGTTGGAATGGATCTGTTGAATGTTGAATTTGAGGAGATATTCCAGTTATACAATCAAAAGGCCCTCGACAAAACAATCGTGACTTGCTACTGTCTGTAAGTACTACTTCTGTAATTAAGTCTCTCTATATATATAGCTCAGCTCTTTCATTGCATGTATATATAATTATCCTCACTATATTATGCAGATTGAAGATCGTCGAATGCAGAAAAGCACAAATCTATGACATTGGGTTCATTAACCCAAATATCATACATGAGTTTACGGTTAAAAACAATGTCACACAAACCGAGGACAACTTGCTACAATCGTTGCTTAAAAATCAAAACAAAGGGACAATACTCTTTCCTTACAACTTCAAGTGAGTGTTACTGTCTTGTGCATATTCGGTTTCCCTTATTACTCGAGGTTATAGTAATGTAATTGATGAGTTATCCATGCGTGCGCAGGTTCCACTTTATTCTGCTAGAGATTAAGCTTGAGCGGGGAGTAGTAATCGTCTTAGACTCGAAACGAAAAGATCCCCAGGAATATGCGGACATGACTGAAATGCTCCAGAAGTAAGTTCAATCGATCATTATCGCATTATATCGGCAACTTTGTTCATTTCCTGATATCAAGTAATTATTTTCTTTGTCTGGCAGGGTTTGGAAAGAGTTCACCGCAATTGTTCCGGCACTGCCGAGGGAGCTGCGATTTACACACCCGAAAGTAAGTACTACTAGCTAGTTCCGCGCATCTCCCATTGATTCTAGTTCCATCAATACCATTTATCATGCTTGATTATCAGTTTGATTGAACTCTATTTCTCGTAAAGTGCTTGTGGCAGGAAAAAGGGAATGATTTTTGTGGATACTACGTTTGCGAGTTCATCTACAACGCGATGACCCCTAAGCGGGGCTACTCTGAAAAACAATTTCAAGTGCGTAAGCAATAATATTCACAATTTTATTTTATTACCATGATTTGTGTTGAGTTTCATTCATACATATGTATTGACCCCCTTCTTCAAATTAGACGTGGCAGATGTGGGATGAACTCCTACCACATGATCGCATACGAGCAATTCAAGAGGAATTGGCGGGATTCTTTCTTGACCACGTCATAAATAAAGCCGGAGAATACCATCTGGAATTTGAAATTAAATGTTAGGGATTGTAAGAGATCTTATATTGTATATATGTAGCTAGTAGCGTCGGATAGATATACGAAAACTTGTTGTTCGACCAATCTCTCGGAGAAAGAGAGGTCGATCACTTCTCTGTGTATATGTTCATGACGATCTTGTGTACTTAATTGTTCCTTCATTTGCTTACTAGCTAGCGTGTCGAGTTCTCTCTATAGTAGCTAGCGTCGACCAAGCACGGAGAAAGAGAGGACACTTCTCTCTATTAGATAGCTAACACAATATGAAACACCTCAATTAACCCTACAAACCCCCCTAAACCCCCCCCCCCCCCCTTTCAAAAAAAAAACAAAAAACCCAGTGCCTTTTGGTCCCGGTTGGTGTTGCCAACCGGGACTAAAGGTCCTGCCTTTTGGTTCCGGTTGGTGTTACCAACCGGGACTAAAGGTCCTCTTGCCTAGGCTCCCAGCACCGGCCACGTGGAGCCCCTTCTGTCCCGGTTGTTAAGCAAACCGGGACTAAAGGTTTTGGGCTTTAGTCCCGACCCTTTAGTACCGGTTCCAGAACCGGGACTAAAGGCCCTTACGAACCGGGACCAATGGGGGTTTTCCTACTAGTGAAGGGTGGCTATTACGGCAGCTTACCGGTTCACGGAAAAGTATGACAAGTAACTTTGTAGCTCAATATTGGGATTTGCTCCTCCGACGATGGAGAGATATTCTCTGGGCCCTCTCGGTGTTTTGGCATCCATCATCGTCTGGCTAGACACAATGTGATTCGATAACGGGGATGCCGATACACGGGAACGAGAAAAGAGAACAATACCGGTAACGGGGTAACTGGCATAGTGGACAAGTGTTGATTCACGGGGATGCCGATAAATCTCACCTCGGGTGTTTGTAACATATCACGAAGTAAAAGGAATAGCACATGGCAACTGGAGTTTCACTCGAATATTTATTCGTGTGGGTATAGGGGTTAATATGGGTGTCCACGGCTCCGATGTTGATCATTGATCGGAAAGTGTTCCACTCATGTCTATCCTCCACCGAACCTATAGGGTCACATGCTTAAGGGTCATCTATCTGATGAATACTAGACAGGGAGTCAGAGAGAAAATCACAGGAAAAGTTTCGGGGATAACGGAAGAGTTCCGGAGAGAGAACACCGGAAGAGTTTCGGTAATACCAAAAAGTTGTTTCAGAATATACCATTAAGTCAAATTGGTTGTGGCACCTGCCTGGAAATTATTGGAAGGTACCAGAATTGTTCTGGTAACTTCTGGAATTTTTCGGAGACAAAAACTGGAAATGTTCCGGACTGCCGGAACCGCTTTGGTTGCTTTTCACAGATGAAAAACACTAATCTGAAAATGTTTCGAAACGTGTCGAGAATTGTTTTAGTGGGTACTGGAATTATTCTAGGACCCATAGAAATATTTTCGGATTTATCGGTCACGAAAAATTGGTTTCGTCAATAGTGAAAATGCATTTATGGTTATGGTTGGATGTTGGCTTTCCACCAAAAGATCTAGGGGATGACATGGAAGGATTAGGGCAACCATTTGGGCTGCCACCACCTCCTCCTCCCCTATAAATAGAGGTGGAGAGGAGCTCTCCACACACACTCTTTCTCAACATACAAATGCCATGCATGATCTGGCCTTCTCTCTCCCTCCCAGCGAAATAGTTTCGTAGAGCCGAAAGGCTGTCTGGGTTCCGGTGGAAACTAGTTCTGGACGGCGAAGCCTTGCCGGATAGATGACACCGTATGTGTGCAACTCTGTAGAGAGGTCGTAGTTTCGATCTTTTGCCCGAGGGGCTGTTCGAGGGTCCTCCCGAAGGGCTGTCCGAGTTACTGTCCGAGTTTCGAGGGTCCTCCCGGAGGGCTGTCCGTGACATCATCCGAGGGACTGTTCGACCGCCTCCCGGAGGGCTGTCCGACGAGGGAGTACATCCTCGCGGTTGGGAGGTTGTAAATCCTAGCTGCGGGGATCTGCACCAGCGATCTTCATGGACTCTACTTCCGCCGTGCTACGAGTCGGTAACGATCAGATCAAACCTTGTATGCATCTCCATAGTGATCCTGGGCGTGCTCGCAGTACCGATTTTTTTTGTTTTCTGTCGCGTTCCCCAACAATGAAGTACTATGGGTACTTTGTGCAACCAGTGAGCAACGAAGACGCTGGATGCATATACCGATGCTGCAAGGCGATTCATGGGATAGATTTTGATGTATTGTATAGCCCCCTTGATCAGATTGCAGTTATCAAGGTGGGAGTGGCATGAAACATGGCTGCTACTTGATTGGTGATGGCTACATCTACTCATGCAACTCCCTCTCGAAGATCGGAGATGCAAGTAGTGGATCATCTATTGATGTACACCCTCAAAGACACCCACGTACTTTAGGTGATATCATTAGTAAACTCAAGACAAGTTGGAGAATGAAACAAGAAAATGGGAGGAGATGGAGCAAAGCCTCAAGGACAAGTTGGAGAATGAAAAAAAAGAATGGCAGAAGTTATCGGAAGCCTTCACGGTTAGTTGTTGCCGATAATAGCCAACATTTAGTCTCATTTTGATTACTCAACCTTGGACTTGGCTTAATGTATAATTGTCACTTCTAAACTAATCTGCAGGCTCTTTATTCTCATATCCATGGCACTACACTAAGGATGCCAACCACTCATCATCTACTCTTGTTAGTTCTTTCAAACCTTTCAACCATAATTCATTACTTTTCTTAGCAATAAACATTTTTTACTTAATAGCATGCTTAAAATGGCCGGGATCAGCTGGATCGAATGCACATCCTACTACTGGGTTAGATAGTCAAGCTAGAAGGTGTAGGAAGTCCATTCAACCCTAATTGTGCAACTCCAACATCACGAGGATGACTACGGTTAGTTCTTCTCTTTGTAATTTCTACTTGCACATTAAAATTTGTGTGAAATGGCTGCCTGCACATTAAAATTTATGAAGTGTCTTGTCTGAAGGAAAACAAAGTTGATTTCTTCCCTTTGTAATTTCTGCTACAGTGCATCTGATTGTAACTAGATGTCATTTTGCAAAGAAGTAATAGTGATTACATTTTGCAGCATCTCTAGTGTTGTGTCTTGTGCACCGTAGTAGCTTTTCTTTTCTTTTGACTTGCCTTGCACATTATTTTTGTAAATATTTCTCTGGGTAAGATTCCTACCCTTGTCGTGTATATTATATTTTAAAAGGACAATAATAGGTCCCCACCTCCCCACCTGAATATATTACTTCAAAAGTGCTACAAGACCAGGCTCTTGACCTCGAGACTATTGGTCTAAGACTAGATTTCTCCATTGAATTGACGTGCCTTATTTTGTCATCCGCGGATCCTTGGCCTTGGCTCTAGCTTGACTCGGAAGGTATCTGGTGGAATGCGGCACAAAGCTGATGAAAGCCTCTTTCCCATGTGTCAGCCTCTTTGCTGAGTGTTTCTTGTCGGGCACTCGGCAAAGGACCAACCGAGCGCAGGGAAAAATGTTTGGCAAACAAATGACACTCAACAATTACACTCCTTTGCCGAGCACCGCCTTAAAAACCTTCGGCAAACAAATGTGTCCCTGCTAGCGAGGGGGGGGGGCGGGGGGGGGTGTGATGGCGCGGTCGCGTTTGCCGAGTGCCTGTCAGGCGGCACTCGGCAAACATTTTTTTTACTGCTGTTTATTCTTTGCCGAGTGCCCGATAGAAAGCACTCGGCAAACTTTTTTCTATTTTTCTTTTCTTTCTTTTCTTTTATTTTCTCCTTTTTTTTCTTCCCTTTTCTTTTCTTTCCCCCTCTTTTTCCCGCGCTTTCTCTTCCCCCCCGCCCCCCCCCAAATCTCTTTCCCACCCTTTTTCTTTCCAGCCCTTTCTCTTTCCCCCAATCTATCTTTCCTCCCCTTTCTCCCACCCTCTCTTTCCCACCACTTTATCCCGCTCAGTGTTTTCTCACCACTCCTCTCTCACCCATTTTCTTTTGCCCTCATTACCTTATATATAACTCCTCACCTAATGTGATTGTAGCATGAGGACTCCCTCGGTGATGTCATTTTTCACATACCATAACTGAATGACATCAGCGTGGGAGTTTCTCACAGTAGCATGAGAACTCCCTCGGTGATGTCATCTTCTGCATAAAATAACTGAATGACATCACTAAGGGAGTTTCTCACAGTACCATCCTATTTCACCATGATGTCCTCCATGTCTTCACGAGCCGGCGCTGAATATATCGAACATGTCAAAAAAAATCCCGGTTCTTTTATAATATTTAAGTGACTAAGTGCATTTCTAGGCATTTAATGGGAATAATTCAGATTTGAACTGCAAGTACATGAAATAATGGCCAGAAATTTGTAGAAAAATCTTATGTGTGTTCTTTAATCTATGTTTAGGTCTTATCCAAGAAAATAAAAAAGCTCCAAATATCAGGGTTCCAAGACTCGACCACCAACATGGAGATTATTGGTTATTTAATTCTGAAAATGCAAATGAGGTCTAAAAAAATGAAACTTGGCATGGTGTCATGATATGACACCTAGAGGCTATGGTAAAAATTTGAGAAGGTTTCTCGAAAGTTTTCATCTAAACTGCTTAGAAACCGAACCATCTCCAAAGAAGAATCATGGTTTCGAGAAGGAAGGTGTCAGCTTCGAACGCGAAGAGACGGTTGCTTCATCGCTTGGCCTTGAAATCTTTTCTGCAGTCAACATATACCATTACATCCTACATGTCAAAATTTGGCATTTTTCCAGGTTCGTTTGCTACATTTAAGTCACTAAGTGGATTTCTAGGCATTTAATGGAAATAATTCAGATTTGAACTACAAGTACATGAAATAATGGCCAGAAATGGGTTGAAAAATCTTACTTGTGTTCTTAAGTCTATGTTTATGCCAAATGCAAGAAAAGTAAAGGAGCTCCAAACATCAGGTGCCAAGACTCAACCACCAACATGGAGCTTATTGATTATTTAATTTTGAAAGATGCAAACAAAATCTGAAAAACATGAAACTTGGCATGGTGTCATTATATGACACCTAAAGGATGTGGTAAAAATTTGAGAAGGTTTCTCAAAAGTATCTATATAAACTGCTTAGAAACCGGACCATCTCCGACGAAGAATCGTGGTTTCGAGAGGGAACGGGTTAGGTTTGCGATGGTTGCTTCATCGTTTGGCCTTGAAACTTCTTTTGCACTCAACATACACTATTACATCTTACATGTCAAAATTTGGCATTTTTTTAGGTTTATTTGCTATATTTAAGTCACTAAGTGCATTTCTAGGTATTTATAAAAATAAGTTAGATTTTAACTGCAAGTACATGAAATAATGGCCAGAATTGGGTTGAAAAATCTTATTTGTGTTCTTTAGTCCATGTTTAGGCATTATGCATGAAAATAAAAGGAATTTCAAACATCAGGGATCCAAGACTCGATCACCAACATGGAGCTTATTAGTTATTTAATTCGCAAAAATGCAAACAAAGTTTGAAAAACATGAAACTTACCATGGTGTCATGATATGACACCTAGAGGCTATGGTAAAAATTTGAGAAGGTTTCTCAAAAGTTTCCATGTAAATTGCTTAGAAACAGAACAATCTCCGAGGAAGAATCATGGTTTCAAGAGGGAACGGGTCAGGTTTGACGGCGAAGCGATGGTAGCGTCATCGTTTGGCCTTGGAACTTTTTCTACACTCAACATACACCATTACATCTTACATGTCAAAATTTGTTATTTTTTTGGGTTTTGTTTGCTATATTTATATCTCTAAGTGCATTTCCAGAGTTTTAATGCATAAAAGTCAAATAATAAAATATAGAAGAAAGAAAGAAAAGAAAAAAATAGAAGAGAAGAAAATAAAATTATAGAAAAAAGAAAGAAATAATATAGAAAGAGAAGAAAATAAAATATAGAAGAAAGAAAGAAAAAATATAGAAGAGAAGAAGAGCAAAATCAAAAAAAAAGAAATTAAAAGGTTTTACCGAGTGCCCGAGGAAAAGTACTCAGCAAACCTAGAGCACTCGGCAAAAAGCCATCCCTAACTTGTGGCCCAGCCGGCCTGCGCTCTCTCTCCCTCACTCCTATCCCTAACCTCCTGCCGCCACCACCCAGTGACCCCGCCGCCGTCGCCACCCTGGCGCCTTCCATCACCGTCCGCCACCGCCATCCTCCTTCCTCCTACCACCAGCCCGGTCCTCCTCTTACCGCCCCCCTCTCTCCTTCCCACCACTGTCGCCACCCCTCCTCCTCCCTCCTGCCACCATCGCCACCTGCCCTCCCCACCGCCTCCGCCACCACCTCCCCTCCCCACTACACGATGAGGACCTCCTCGTGGAGATCCCGGCCCATCACCACTAACTCCCCTCCCTGAGACCCTCCACCCGCCGGGGAGGGAAGGTGGCGGCGGCGGCGGTATATGTGATGCTATGTGTATGTCATGTGTATGTATGTATGTATGCTATGTGTATGCCATGTGAAATTTTGCTCATATATGTGTATGCTCATGTATGTATGCCATCCTTAATTCTTTTGCTATATACCAAATAGGAATAGGAAGAAAATTATTATATGAGTATCCTGTAGTATAGCTATAAGCTTTGGAATTTTTTTGCTATATGATTGTGATGGTGATATATTTTGCTATGAGAGAAGAGGGAAGAGGGAAGATAAAAGAGGGAATGGGGAGGGGGAAGAGATAAGAGAGAAGAGAGAATAAATGAGGGAAGAGGGAAGAGAGAAGAGAGTAAAGTCGCCTTTTTTTAATTTCTGTTTTTTCAATATAATTGTGATGATGATATTATTGTGATGAGGATATTAATATGATTGTGATGAAGAGATATTAATATGATTGTGATGCCGCCATTGGCATTGTCTTGGCTGACTTGGTTTTGAGATTAGGGCATATTGGTTCTGTGATATACCGTTCTGGCATTAGGTCATGGTCTGGTCTTGTTTTTAGCGGTAATTGAGCTCGCTGTCTATTGCAATGTAAATAATTTTGCATCATGGGTGTTTGTGAGTTTTCTTGTTCAAGTCTAAGACGGATAAGCGCCTCTAAAGCCTTTGTGATTTTTTTAACTTTTGTGCTATAATTGACACCCCCCGCCTTTTGGTTTTCTCTTTCTCATAGCAGGTGTTCAAGCATGAGTGGCAAGAGCCTCAGCAAAATTATGTCCTCTTTTTTCCTCGAGGATTGGCAAAGGGGAAGGATCCTCAAGGAGAGGCCCAAAAGTAGGAAGGTCATTAGGCAGAGGTGGGGGTAAAGAGACTGGAGAGTCTTCCTCTAGTAGTTCGATCTATACCCCCTGCTTCTGTGGATGGAGAGTTTGATGATGATGACGAGGACGTGCACTTGTTTTCGGATATGGAGGATGGGGAGGAGGTACAGGAGGACCAACAGGGGGCTGCCTCCAGTTCTACATGCAAGAAGTGCTATGTGCGTGGTCCCTCAAGCCTCCTGAAGAGTTCTTTGCCATGTAATAAATGGCCTATCATTCAACCAATGGGACACAGGTAAATGGCACTCTTACAAATTACTAGCATACTGATGTGTATCCTTTAACACTTGATGAGTATACACATCAGTAGCATAGGGGATCTATGGACCATAGTATGATCTGAAGCACCATCCCCTTGATCAGGTGGCGGTTATGAAGGTGGGAGTAGGGAAGAAACATGGTCGGTTATGGATTGGCAATGGCCTCATCGAGACGTCCTCCACTCCACTCTCTCTCTCTCTCTCAGATCTGGGCGAAAATCATGAGTTCAAGTTCTTCTATACATATTCGCCCAGAGCCTACTGCGTCTAGGATTACCCAACTCAAGGTTTAGTCTTTTTTATTCATCCTTCATTGTCTTTACATGCTTGCATTGCAACTTTTTTTATATTGCGATGACATATTGTAGGCTGAATTGGAGGAAGAAAGGAGATGGCAAGAGGCAAGCGAACAAAACTACGAGGCGAGGATTGAGCAAGAATAAGCTTACTACCAGGAGCAATTACAGGTTAGTTCTTGCCCATAATATTCCAGAGAAAGTAACAAACGTCTTTGATAGAATATGTAGCCTTGCCTCTTAAAAAATAATCTGCAGACTTTTTTTGCTCGTATCGGTGAAACTGTACTAACCACTCCTCCTCCACGTGCTCCACACCTGATGCCTTGATGTCTCTACGCACTTCTAATCTTGTAGACTCTTGTTGGGCCTCCAAGCATAGAGGATTGTGGGACAACAGCTAATTTTCCTTAAGTGGATGACCAAAGGTTTATCAATCAGCGGGAGGTGTAGGATGAATGTATTCCCCTCTCAAGTAACCCTGCAACAAGATACAAGTAGTCTCTTGTGTCCCCAACACACCTAATACAGTTGTCAATTGTATAGGTGCACTAGTTCAGTGAAAAGATTGATAATTTGAATGATAGATTGATAATATGGATGGTGAAAATATTTTTATATTTTCTGAATAAATAAAACAGAAAGGTAACAATAAGCAAAAGTGGCTGAAACGAGTTTGTAATGGTTGGAAACAAGACCTAGGGTTCATAGGTTCACTAATGTCAACTCTCAACATCAACAACTGTATTAAAATACATGATATAGCCACCCAAAGTTCCCTTTTTATTGGATGAAACTAGGATGAGATCTCGTAGCTGCGGTAAAGCACACACCTCAAAGTTGTCTTTCTAGCTTAATCTATTGAGCCACCCCAATGTCACCTCAGGTAGCCCTAGAAATTAGACTAGACAACACCATATGATTGTTATCTTTCTAATTTTAATCCATAGAGTCACCCCAATGTCATCATAGGTGTCTTCAGAAATTATACTAGATATTCATCATGTAATCTCATCAGTTCTCAAAGTTCAATATAACATCAACAAGATTCAATCCATAAAGAAACTCATCATCGGAGATACATCATATAATTCAACACATCATCAATGCCCAAGATCACAATCATGGTGACAATTTATATGATCAAAAAAGAGAGATAGATGACACATAGCTAGTGCTTACAAAGCCCTAGACTCGGGGGTGGACTACCCCCGCATCGTCATGGGAGCAGCAAGGGTCGATGAAGAGGTCGAAGACGAAGATTTCCCCTTCCGATAGAGTACTGGATCAGGGCTGAAAACGAAGATCGCTTCAGAAAGTGAAGTAGTGGCGACGAAAAAATTTAGTGAAAAATATGACGAGGGTTTCGGGGGTTATATAGAGCTTGTGGCAAAGGAAGGCGGCTAGGGGAGCCCTAGTGTGTCCAGGCGCCCTAGAATTCTGGGTGCCTGGAGTGTGCGGCTGGCCCCCTGGGCCTCCCCAGGTGGCCTCCTTCTAGCACAGTGGCTCTTCTGATGAAATATTGACGTCTGGATTTTTTCATAATTTTCTGAGCTGCGTTGGTATTTTATTTCGCTGAAAAGTCAAAAACAGCAGCAGACAGAAACTGGCACTGGGCACTGAATTAATAGGTTAGACCCAAATAAACTTTAAAAATATTGCATAAATGATGAATAATAGGCATGAAACATATTAAAATTATACATATTTTAGAGACATATCACGCGTCCATCCACGGGATCCAATGAACCTCGAGGTTGTGACTTGTGAACTAGTTTGCATACTTGTGGACTTGTCTTGTGGTGACACTTGTGATGTTTGAATGAACTTGTGATGATGTGAACTTGTGATCTTATTTCCGACATTTGTGATGTTTTAAATGAACTTGTGATGATGTATCATATGTGCGATTAAATATGTGGCCTTTGTATGATATGTGTGTGATGAAATATGAATTGATATATATTTGTCTGGAATATTTGAATTGCAGGGTTATTTGAAGATGCAAACGGAAAAAAAAACTGATGTGTACTTTGTTGAGTATTACACTCGGCAAAGACGGATTTGCCGAGTGTAGCACTCGGCAAAGGAAGACACGTTACGGCTCCTAGTAGCTCTTGGCAGGGCGCTTTACCAAGTGCCCCTAGGCTGGCGCTCGTCAAAGGGTTGGACATGTGGCATGCTGTGGAGGTCCTCACTTTGCCGAGTGCCCATACGCTGGTTCTCAGCAAAGGGGCGACATATGGTGAGCTATGGAGGGCCGCGCTTTGCCGAGTGCCTTCAGGCAGGCGCTCGGCAAAGCAGTTGACATGTGGCACCGCCGTCTTCATCTCCGTTCCGTCTGTGCACTCTTGTTTGCCGAGTGTCGGTTTTTGACACTCGGTAAAGCCTTTGCCAAGTGTCTGAGGAAAAGTACTCGGCAAACATTGCTTTGCCGGACCGGGGTCAGCAGAGAGGGGTATGCCGAGTGTTACACTCGGCAAAGTCTTTGCCGAGTGTTTCTGAACCATAGTTGCCGAGTGTTTTTGACACATAGCCGAGTGCCCCCGGCACTCGGCAATCGGCTCGATTCTGGTAGTGAGATGATTGAAAATTTTGGGGCATAGAATTGACCGCGCTCAGAATTCCAATAGTTTAGGGAGAGGGAAGATTGGCGCCAAGCTTTTTTGCTTCCTGCCTTCTGTGTTTTCTCCAAATACATTCATGCACGGATTTTTGGGTTTGTTCCCATAAATTTTTTTTGTTAGAAATAATTTTACATGATTTTTTTGTCACATCATAATTCGGATACGAGTATTTGTTGAGGAATATAAAGTGTGCTAGTCCATGTTATGTAACAAAGTTGTGTGGCGTCAGTTGAATGGCTACTCGGATTAGGTCTTGCGTGATATACCGAACACCCTATTTCTAACTAGCTATCTTTTCCCATGTTTTTTTGATTTTTTCTCGCAGATTAATCGACCAACCATGGGTTGACACGCGTATTTGTTTTGGGATCTGGCCGGGTACGAGATCTGGGTGGACCTGGCGTTTTGTTTGAGATTTGCTTGCCTGGTTTAGTTTGGGATCTGGGTGGACCTAGCATTTTGTTTGTGATTTGCGTTGAGACTTCAAGGCGGGGTCAAAGGTATATTCTGTTGGGGACGGTGTGGGGCTGTTGCCTTTTGGATTTTTTTATCAAGCTGCATGCATGGAGTGGTGGGAGGTGGATTTCATCTGTGATTTGACGTGCATGCATCTACTGGTTTGGCGGTGGGCACTGTTGTGAGTTTTTTTTTATGATTGCATGTGCTGGCTGTCCGGAGTGTTGACGCGTGATGTGGTAGCATAGCCGTGTTGGGGCTTGCCGTTAATATAAGTTTTTTTTTCATAATGCATGGATCTGCTGACACGTAATATATTGACGTGTACGTGTTAGTGTTTTCGTGTTTTTTTTTTAACACAGTACAGACGCAAGCGCTCATATACACGCGCATACACTCACCCCTATGAACGTACACACGCACACCCTATCCTTATGAGCACCTTCGAGAGACTGAGCCGGCATATCATCTTGAAATTTACGAAGTCACCATAGGCACCTCGTCGTCGACGGGAACGTCTCCTCCCACTGAATGCGCATCGCCGGAAATCCTGAAATAAATCTAGAAATAAACGCGAGCATCAGGACTTGAACCCTGATGGGCTGGAGATACCACAGTCCCTCTAACCATCCAACCACAGGTTGGTTTTCGTGTTTCGGCTGGTGCCTTCTCGATGCCTCGATGGTTCGTAATTTCTAGAGTCGTCGTCGTCCTATAAATACGGGTTTCCCTGTTGGGTTTGTTCAGCGTTGCGTTCCATGATTAGCGGCGTCGGGCACGCGGCGATGGGTAGCCATCATCATGCAATCGTCGGCGGCCGCCGCTATGGGCACGATGATCAGCGGTAACGCGGCGCGCGGTGCAGGCCAGAGCAAGGAAAATGGATCACCATGGCGGGGAGATCAGGAGCGAGCCAATGGGGAGACCACGACGCCATGTAGCTACTGCTACGAGCGCCACTGTAACGCCCCCTTTGTAAGTGCTACAGTGAACCAACATGATCAATGTCATGTCACCATGTTTTGTCAAACTTGATCACCATTTGGAATCATATCTCATTTCAAATTCCACTTTGAAATCCAATTCAAATGGCAAGTCAAATTAAAAGTTTGTCTAACATAGAAAGAAAATTGTTCCTGATTTAGGAAATAATCCAAAATTAATTGTCTTAAGGAAAACAACATCACCTAAATTCCTAATGTGCCCCTAGCATTTAATATGTGGATCATATGCATTAAAATTTACCCATTTATTTTTATGTAAAATACAAACAACATCAAGTAGCCAACAAACTTTGTGGAGATGATCAAAATAATGCATCTTAATTATATGCCAACTTTCATGTTTAACAAAACTCAAATGGTAGCAAAAGGAATTAGAAAACAGAGGTAAATAAAAGAAACAGAAAAGAATAAAGAAAAGGGGGCTTACCTCACTGCTGGACTGGGCCTTAAGTCAACAGTGGCAAGCCCAGCCAAGCCGACGTCTCCTTCAACCTCCTGACGCCCTCCTCGCGCTGTCGCCCGTGCAGGATCGCGCGCATGCCCGGGACCCCCTCCCTCCGCGCTCGGCAGCAGCCAGGCCGTCGATGTGGACTGGATAAGAACGTCACCGTGGTCCTCGGGGACAGCCCCAGGCCTTATCTCCCCCTCTCCTCGCGCTGCTCTCCTCCTCTCCCGCCATGACCGCCTCTGCTGTCGCAATTGCCCTGCCGCCCGCGTAGCCACCGTCACCCCCGTGCCCCGTCATCGTGTCCACGAGCTCCGTCGTGCTCCGCTTCATCCTCTCCGACCCCGGCCTCGAGCTCATCGCCCCTGCATCGACGCCTGCATCGCCGTCTTCCACCTTTGGCCACCGGAGATCGCCGCCGCCGTTCCGTCTGCTCTGAGCCACCCCCGAGCCCACTTTGCACACCTACAGGCTCGCATTGAGCTACTCTCGCTTTCCCCTCTCTCCGCGCGCTCGATTGCTCGCTCTAGCGCCCGATCCATCGACGACCGAAATGCTCCGCCGCTCGGGCTCGTCTCCGGCGATGCTTCGATGGACCATTGCTCCCGTGCGTGTGCTCGTTCACTTAGATAGTTCGCGTAGGAGCCGTAGATGCCAAGCGTCAGTCGTTTTGCTCACTACAACGCCGTTCCCGAGCTCGTCCGAACTCCGGCGCCGCTCCGGTCGTCGCCGCCATCGCTACGGGCCACCTCCGGCCATGCCATCACCACAGATCCTCGCGCGCGTCAAATGGCCCCCTGTGGGCGAATCCCGACGCGGTCCCGAGGCCGCCGCCGTCGTTTTGGTCGCCGACGGCTAAACACCGGCGCGCCACCGCCACCTGGCCTGCCAGCTGGCCCCCTGGGTCGCTGACACTGGGTCCCACGGGCCCAGTTGACCAGTCAACAGTCACTGTTGACTGCTGACTGGGCCAACTGAATGGGCAAGCTGACTAGGCAGCCATGGCCCACTGACAACCTCTGTGGCTGGCTACCTCCCGGGTATAAAAAGTATTTTTGGATTAAATTCGAATTATTAGTATTAAAGAAATTCCAGAAATTGTTTAAATCTTTGAAAAATCATATAAAATAATCTATAAGTCAGATGAAAATAATTTATATATGAAAAATGATCAGAAAAATATGTAGATTCCAAATATGTCATCCATTTGTATGACAAACATTGTTAACATAGAGAACATTGAACTTTTGCAATAGGTTCAGTGTAGATGAAATGGCCTGGAGCTGGGAAAATATTCTAGGATATTTTCCCTTTTCTTTTAAAACACTTAGTGAGGCATTAGAGCATTTCATAATCACATATTGCCATGTCATGCATATTGTTGCATTTGATTGCCCGTTATTTATTTCGTTCCCCCCTCTCGTCTGTTGATATTCCGGTAGTTTCTATTTCTGATGCATAGCCTGTTTTTGTAACCTGCTGTTAGTACTTTACCTGATATCCCTTATGCTTAGTATAAGTAGGCTATTAGCCATCCGTGGCCCTACACCTTGTCCGTGCTGCCATGCTATGTTGTCCGGGTGATCCGAGCAAAGTTTATCGATGTATCGAAACCTGACCATACCTTCGGGACCATGCCATTATACGACTCTGCAAAGCCACATCTAGTGTGATCTTACCAAGGGTGATTCCTAGTATTTCAGTCTCGAGGATGACTCGGCAGTGCAGCACGTTAGGTGTGATCCTACTGAGGGTGATTCCTCGTAGTTCACCCCCGATGATGTCTCGGTCGTGCAGTACATCAAGCGTGAACTTATCAGGGGTGATTCCTCCGGTTTCACATTGATTGTATGGACCTGAGTCCTGACATCCACCAATGTTAAAGGCGGGTCGGCTCCATGAGCACCCGCGAGCGGATTTGTGGCGGAACAACAGGGCAGGTGGAGACCACCGAGGAGAGAGGTGGGCCTGGTCCCTGGTCATGGTCCGCGAGTTACCAAGTCGGAGCAACAGGAGTCCTGGTCGTCTCCGCGAGCTTCTAATAATGCACTAACGGATTTGGGTATTTGATCTGAGTTGGCCACTGGCCTATACGCATTAACCGCTGCGCGGGATAATGGCTATGGGGCCCTCAGCGTCGTTAGTTCCTCCCGAAAGCTCTGTCAGATGTCACAGTTAAGCGGCACGCGCTCGGGTGAGCTGGTTACGCCTGCTTATGTATTCAAGAGGCATGCTTGGTCCCGGCGGTCAACGCAGCGTGCAGGAGTGCTTATGGCGATTGGTCCATGACCCCTTCGCGCTTAGGATGTAGACCGGCGTGCTGACCTCTCTGGAGAGCCTAGGTAGGACTTCGGCGTGTCGATCATCCGAGGCCGGGCATTACCAGGAAAAGTGTGTCCGGCCAGATTTAATCAAGCGCACCGGGGAATGTGGTGCACCCCTATAGGGGAGTAATCTATTCGAATAGCCGTGTCCACGGTAACAGGACGCTTGGAGTTGTATCCTGATCTACTACAACTAGAACCGGATACTATAATGATACTTAACTATTATCCTACTTCGAGATCTCTTTCTTGCAGGGTAGTCGAGGAAGGATCTCGGGGTTATGTGGTTTCACACATATTACTATATGCTATATATACGCTTCTCTTCTGATGCAGCAAGATGCTAGTCTTCGTTAAGATAGGCCTTTCCCCCTTTACTCTGGCATTTCTGTAGTATAGTCCAAAGATATAGCCCCATTCCTTTGACACCGATGCATCCTTAGCATAGATCTGATGTAAGTCTTGTGAGTACTTTGGAAGAGTACTCATGGTCGCCTTGCTACCCTTTTCTTCTACCTGGTTGCTGTATTCAGATGATGGAGCCCAGGAGCCGGAGATCCCCGGTGGTGCGTACTACGAGGAGATCGACGACCAGGAGTAGTTCAGAGGCCCCCAGGCAGGAGGCCTGCGCCTTTTCCATCAGTTGTCGTTGTTATGCTCAGCCTTCTTAAGGCAAACTTGTTTAACTATGTCTGTACTCAGATAATATTTGCTTGCTGACTTATGTATTTGGGTCCTTCGTGACCCCTGGTTTATAATATAAAGATTTATGTTTAAATTTGTGTCATAGTGTTGTGTTGTGATATCTTCCCGTGAGTCTCTGATCTTGATCATACATGTTGCGTGTATGATTAGTGCACGATTAAGTCGAGGGTGTCACAGCCACTTTGTTGTCGCCACCGGCCATGGGATTTATAGGCCGTGTGCCTCGACCGTGAGGTTGTGGTAAGTGGTAACCTCAATCTCCTGCCTCGAGTACATCATCGCGGCAACAGAGACGACCATCGACCAGGCGTTCGCGGGGTGGTCGACGGCAATGGCGCCCGCGTCCAACACCGGCGTCGCGATTGGGTTCCACACCACTACCATGGGTACGGCGAGGCGTTTGCCGGTCCCTACACACGCTGGCGCAGACCTTCTCACCAACCAATGGGTGGTTCTACCTGGATGCCTTAGAGGTGTGTGTGTCACGAGCGCTCGCTGGACGTAGCCGTCGCCTTGGAATCGATGGCGGTGCACGAGGTCTATTGACCAGCTGCTCGGGTTCGACCACTCCTCGGTGGAGGATGCCATGCACCCGACCATCACGTCGCGCACGCAGAAGGTTGAGCTGGCCAACGGCGACGTTGTTGTGGGATCCAGAGCCTGTAACTCAAACTTCAAGGACGTCACGCCGCCGCCGCCGAGCAACAAGGAAATCCACAGCGGTGCCAAGGGTGCGCGCTCCACGCCATGGAGTGGCTTGGCTGTCGCAGTCGTGGCGGCTGCGCTCGCACTCGCACTTCGTACGGTAGGCGCACGTTCAAGCCACGACTGAGAAGAGGAAGCAAACTCGGGCCGCGGTGGTGTGTCGTCTTCGTTGCCGTTGCCGGTGTCCTCGCCATCGTCGTGGGCCCATGCGCCGGTCTTCTTGACCCAAGCTTCCGGCGGCTCTTGCCGCGTCGACCTCATGCCCGCCCACAGGCCGCCGGTGACCCGCCGAAGCCAACGCGAGGAGGCGCTCCAGCACCATCTCGCTCCGCCTTCATGTGAACTGCAGTAAAGGACAATGCGTGCACGGCGGCTGCCTCACCCTCGCTCTCTTGGTCATCGCCCAGCCGTCCCGTGCGCGCGTCGCGTGCTCCCAGCTACGCGGGCTGCTGCTGCGTCGTACACGTGCGCCGCTCGCGTGCTGCCGCTGCATCCTGTGGCTAGCTTGGTTCGTGTGGGTGCTAGGTTCATGTGTGCGCTAGGTGCATTTGCGTGCGTGCTGCGTGATGGACGGGAAAATAGCTCCTGTGCGACACCTTTGAGGTGAATTGGAAAGAATGCGACGTAGTTGACGAAAATGACTCTCGCGAGACGTTTTCAGAAGCCCAAATAGCCAAGGCCCACTCGGGCGATTGAAATGGTCGTCAACGGGAGTGAGGTTATGTTTAAGACATGCGGGCCCTACTTGGCAGTGCATCTAGTTACGGGCCCCACTTGTCAGTGCATAAGTTTCTCAAAAAAAAAACTTGTCAGTGCATCAGGTGAAACTTCTCCCCGTGCCTGTCCGAACGGGTACCCCCTTCTGAACCTGTGTTGCTCCCTCCTCTTCGTTCCGGGCGGTGAGCCGGCGGCGGCGGCGGAGCTTTTGTTCTGGGTGACAGCAGCGGCGAAGCTTTCATTCTCGGCGACGGCGGCGGCTCTGGTGAGTGAATCCGGAACCCTGTCCTGTTCTCCTCGGGTGTGTTGAGTTAGATCTCACCGCATCGCCTCTGTTTCCCTCTGTTTTTGGTCGATTTGATCCAGATTTGGGTGGGGGGAGGGTGGCCTGACCGCGATGGAGCCGCCAGAGACTACAACATCCTTTCCAACCTATGCGATTTGTGCCTCGTCTGCTTCCGCTAGCTCACCTCACACTGCCCCGCCATTGACAAACAGGGGTGGTGGTGCTCGGACGTTCGAATTCACTGTGGAATTTCTTCCTTCTAAGGCGAAGCTAGGTGATGGTAGCATGCGGGACATAGAGAGAGATACAATTGTGAAGTGGGAGATTGATTTTGCAGAGATTGATCCACAAGACCTACAGAGCATGGAAGAGAAGGCCGTGAAGAATGTGGTGGAAAAAATTGGGGAGAGCATTTTTTGGGGTCCAGAGCAAGAGGTAGCATTGTTACGGTTTGATAATTGGAAAGGAGAGTATGTGAGAATTGAGTATGGTGAAGAGATGGTTGATGAAATCGATCGACAAGATGGTTGGACAACCAAACAGACTATGTTTCATGCAGAGCTTGTTGATCTGAAATCAGATTCTAAGGTTGGATATGTGCCCTCAAAGTTAGCTTCACAGATGGTAGATGATGATTGGGCTTCAGAGAGGAAGATAATGCCCATGTGTACAGGTGAAGTGACAGTATTACCTGAGGGGGTTGATGCAGAAGAGGGCTCTGATGGTGTCGCAAGGGTTGTTTCTGTTGATTGGAATTCAGTAGAATTAAATGACCCAACTGATTTAGTCATTGCACTAATGGATGACACTGAGATGGCCAAAAAATTTGGCATTCCAGTAGCTGATGAAGATAAGGAGGAGAAGGATGGTGAATCTAGTATGCCTACTGATACTGATGCTACCGGAGATAGAACTGGAGATGTGGATGGACAGCTGATGGAAGATGCTGCAGATGATGTAGATGATGCACATGATGATGAGTTGGTACATGTGTATGACAAGGAAAACCCTGTTATTGCAGTGGGAAAGTTGTTCCCAAACATGGATGAGTTTAGGATGTGTTTCAAGACTTATGCAGTCAAACATGAGTTTGATGCCAAGACTAAGTGGACTGATAGAAAGAAGTTTTATGCAAGATGTAGAGGTTTTGATGGAAGTGTCAAGCCTTGCAAGTGGTACATATCTGCTAGACGCCAACCTGATGGAAGTACCATTTGGGTGAATCAAATCCCACACCAACATACTTGTATTACAAGTTCACAGAGAGTATCAACCATGACATCACAGCTTTGGATTGCAGAAAAGATCACTCCTATTTTAGCCAAGAAACCAAACACTACTGCAAAGAAACTTAAAGTAGACTTGGAATAGGGATACCCCATTAAGTTGAAGTATAACACGGTGTGGAAGGCAAAACAAAGGGCAATGAAACAATTATATGGTGACTGGGCAAATACTTTTAGGATGCTATATAATTTCAAAGCAGAGGTGGAGAAGAGGTCACCTGGCAGTGTTGTGGAGATAGATACCGAGGTAACAGAGGATGGAAGAGTCCTTTTCTCTAAGTTTTTTATGGCTTTAAAGCCTTGCATTGATGGCTTCAAGGCAGGTTGTCGTCCATAGACTCATCATTTTTGACTGGCAAGTGGAATGGTCAATTGGCAGCTTGCAATGCTTTGGATGGACACAACTGGATGTTCCCTGTTGCTATTGGCTTGTTTCAGTCAGAGACAGAGGTCTCGTGGACATGGTTCATGATGCACTTGAAAAGATGCATAGGGCCAGTGTCACCTTTGGCAATCCACACAGATGCATGCAAAGGGCTAGAAAATGCAGTGAAGAATGTTTTCCCCCATTGTGAGCAGAGGGAGTGCTTCGGCCATATGTGGATGAATTTGATCAAAAAATTCAGAGGTGAAGAATTTGGTCGCATGTGGCCAGCAGCAAGATCTTACACTAAACAGACACATTCATATCATCTTGGTAAGATAATGACAGCATGCCCTGAGTTTGGTCCATGGGTGAACACCTACCATTCTCTATTATGGTATAGGTCAGGATTTAACACTGCCATCAAGTGTGATCATATCAACAACAACTTGGAAGAAAGTTTTAACAACAAGGTGAAGCAGTTAAAAAATTTGCCTGTGCATGACATGGTTGACCAAATCAGGATCATGATCATGCGCTTGTGGGAATTGAGAAGAAGGATTGGGGATTGTCTACAAGGGGATAAGCTTCCTGCGGTGGTACAACAGGTGGTCAACAGGAGCAGAAATCTTACGCATTTATCTGTTGAAAAATCTTCTGTTTGTGGTGCTGAAGTTAGAGATACCAAAACTGGTAGAAGGCATGTTGTTAACACTGAAATGCATGATTGCACTTGTTTGGAGTGGCAACACACTGGGAAACCATGTGATCATGCCATACTTTTCTTGGCCTCCCGACCGAAGATAAACATGCACCCATATTTGCATGAATATTACTCAGTAGCAAGATTCAAGGCTGCATATGCAACTCCAATTCCAGCACTTACAGATCAGTCTCAGTGGCCTGAAGTGGAAATTGAATTTTCCATGTGTCCCCCCCTAACAAAAAGAAAGGCTGGCAGGCCTAAAGAGAGTAAATTCAAGGCATGGTTTGAGAAAGGTGGGAGTAGTAAAAAGGGCAAGGGAAAGAAGGATGGAAAGCCAAAAAGGTCCCAAAAAGGTAACAAAAATAGATGCAAGTTGTGCCAGGAACTTGGGCACCGAAAAGGATCTCCAAAATGTTGTTACACTCCTGAAAGGCCAAAGTATGTGGGCATATGTTTGCCATGTTTACTATTTTGTTGCATTTTTCAATTACTAACCAGTTGACATGCTTTATCTTTTTAGGAGGAAACGTGCAGGTGAGCCCCTTGTTGTTGAAGAATGCTGGCCAAAGAAAAAGGCAAGAGGCAATGGCTGTAGCAAAAAGAGAAGTTCTGGTGAAACAATACACATTCAACCAGACTTGGATGGTGTGGTGCAAAATGAGCAAGACTTGGATGTGCTGCTGCAAGATGAGCAAGATTTTGATGTTCTGGTGCCAACTGAAGATATGGGTACCTCTGAAGATATTCCAGTTGATGTTGTGCAAGCTGAGCCTATGTTGGAAGTTGAGTTGCCTTCTGAAGATATGGGTACCTCTGAAGATATTCCAGCTGATGTTGTGCAAGCTGAGCCTATGTTGGAAGTTGAGTTGCCAACTGAAGATATTCCATCTAATGTGGTGCCAGCTGAGCCTATATTGGAAGTTGTGACGCCAACCCCTGATGATATTGGGTCCGATGATACTGCAACTGTTGTGGTGCGAAATAAAGCTGCTGTTCCAGGCAGTCCAGTGAAGAAAATCAAGAGCTTGAGTGAACTGGGTGTTGTACAATCAAAAACAAGCATTGGTAAAAATAAGAAGAAATTGAGTGGTAGGAGGAAGCATAAGTGAAAATTTGTTGAAACTTGTGTATTGCTACTATGCTGTTGAAAATTTGATAAAACTTGTGTATTACTTTGATATGGTATGTATTTGTGTAATACTATTCAAGTTTGAGACGAAATTCAAATTTGAAGTTATTTGGTATGTGCTATTGGTGTTACAATGATTTCTGGACTATTATTCATGTTAGTTCATTAATCGGAGCAATTTTATTATCTGAAACTCTGGACATGAAAAATGTGCTCCACATGAGCTCCAAACCCCTCCAAAGCTAGGGAAAACAGGACAGACCCATTTGTAAGCAAGTTTTTTTTCGACCTTCTCTAAATGAGTCAAAAAAGGAAACTTGACATCTAGTGTGTGTATATAAGAGTCCGTCCTGAGATTGGATCGTTTCGATAAAGTATGACATGTTTAACACTTAACCCTAGCTCACTTCTCTTGAAAACTCCACAACCTCGTTCTTGGTAGCCATCTTTTGTGAAGGTTTTTTCATGAAAATATCCGTAGTCCAAGTTTCTTATTTTTCCTAGATACTTAGTCACATAGAAAGATGATCGGCACAAGTTATATATTTTTTTGAACTTTTTTGAATTAGTTATGCTCAACCCTAACCGTTGAAAACCTCTCAAAACCTCTCAAAACCCCTCAAAACCCCATCAAAACCCCGCACCCCTCTGGGCCATTGGATCGCCGTGAATGGACGGTCTGGATCAGGCACTAGGGCTACGTCAGCGATCCGCGGGCTGCACTCTGATTGGCTGTTCATTTTAGCCCATTTTTTTTACGTTGGATGAGATTGAGCAGGCCTGCCATGTATTGTTGGGCTTAATTAAAGCGGCCCACCCGTTGGACCGATGGACACCACGCTGACCCGATTTGAGCAGGCCTGAAAAGCATCCATGCTTGCGCGCGCAGCCCTGCGCCGCCCGCCTCATGTCGCTGCTTGGCTATTCTAGATGCCCGACCATCGCTAGCCGCTGCATGCATGGCATCGAGCTCATCTCTCCACGCGTTTTTAATGGCCAGTGTGCTACGCGGGCTGTTGGCAGTACTACCACGATGCCACACTTGCATGCGCGTGTACACACAGGCTGGCTCGATGCCACATTGCCCGTTTCCCATGCCATTACGAGGGGAGAGGAAAACAAAACAGCCATCGACGCATGCATGCACGGGCGGCACACACACAGAACGAGCAGGCGTGAACCCCAACCGACGGAACAGAGCGTGCAGCGCTGAAACGTCGCAGTCTGGCTATTGATGCCACTTTCGGTTTCGCATGCGTGTACACACATGTACACACACCCCTCCCCTCCCCCGATGCCACCCAACACCGCCCGCTCATTACTTCCACCCGGTGTAAACACGTCGCACTAGGGCTATTTAAGCCACCTATCATCTTCCTCCTCCTCACCCATCCTCTCCCATCTGCATCCTCTTCTCACCACCACAAACAACCCCAAAACCAGGCCGCCGCAGCCATGCAGTACACCGGCCCAACCTTCCGCTTCCCCCCCACCGTGCCGGGGACGCTCTACCCCGCCGACGTGTACGTCGAGAACACACTCCGTGTGTGGTCGATGTCAAGATGGAGGGGCGCAAGGGATTTCACCAACGCCTTCCTTGCGCTCGGCTTCGGCCACCTCCCCCGGGGATCTCCAAGGATGTACCGAGTCGAGGAGGTCATCCACCAACTCCTTCGACGCGTTCTACCTCCTCGGCCGTGTGTTCTGGTGTGGCTGCGAGTTCATCGCTTTCACCTCCCACAACATCTTCACGGACTACACCAATATCTTCCCCACCGCGGGGCGCATGCACACTCTGCCGTACCCCATCGACAACACCCCGGAGGAGCAGTGAACGGCGCCCAGAGGAGTTGGCCATGGAGGAGTTGGCCTTGGAGCAAGCAAGCAAGCCGGTGGTGTTTTATCTTATCTAGGGTGCCGTTTTATTATTGTCGTGTTGGGTTGAACTATCTATATAAGTTGTAATGGTACTATGTATGTCGTGCTTGGCTTTATCTATGTTAGTTGTAATGTGGTACTATCTAGCTCATGCAATGCTACTACTTATGCTACTATATTGATGTGTTCTATCTAGTTTTTGTTTTTTCTATCTAGTTGATATTGGTCAATTGATATATGTGCTTGATGTTCTATCTAATTGATCTATGTGTTACTAATACAACTATGACATGCAACCATGGACATGCAACTATGACATGCAAATAATTTAGTTCATGCAAATAATTATTGGATTAACTCAAATGCCCAAAATAAATATTTCTGTGCTCCTAAAAATATTGCTTTGAATTTTACCTCTGGCCAATATTTTCAGAGCAAAACAGGAACATTTTCTTGGACATATTTGAAGCGAATTTTAACTTGATCATTTCCAAAAATGACTTCTGAGGCTTTCATATATCCCCATTTAATTTGGGTTTCATGGAACCATAGACATGCATGAAAACAATCACAAAACAATAGTGGACAAGCAACAAAAATGTAAAGCAAAACAAAATAAGTTACAATACATACGACCCAACATTTATTCGACATAAAAATTTGGCCAAAGTATAAACAAGTAAAGAAGTATATGTTTGTTAGAGGTTTATTTGCCGAAGCAACATTTTATTTTAGTCGAAGCATTTTTTTCTAAACATGGGTGCATCAATGCTATAAAACAGGGATGGTGCCCCTACGCGGGTGGGCTGGTCTCTATTTGGGCCTGGTTATTTTCTCACGGCCCAACATCTATTCGGCAAGCAAAGATTTTTTTTTCTAGAAACTGAATTTGGGGGGTGTGCACTCTGTTAACTGAAGAACAAGAACAGAGCATGAACACTGAATATTTCTGCTTCGATTCAATTACATGAACTTGGCATGACGCATAGATCGCATCCTCTGCCCTGACAGACCTAAATGCCCCTCTAATGACGAATGAACAGCAAGTAAAACAAAAACAGAGCAATGATACAACAATAGAACCCCCCTGCCATGAAATTTGCTTGCTTCTGCAAATCGATCATCTCCATTAGATTTTTCTTGATCTTCTTCAGTTCCCCGGTCAGTTCAGACTCCAAATGCAGTTCAGCATTGCGCGCATACCTCGCCATCGGCACGACTCTGCCCGCCCCTCTGTCCGAGCTCCCCAAATTCTCCATCTGCGACACCCCGCCCAAATTGAGCTCCCAGGTTGCGGCCCCGCTCGAATCAATGTAGCCCTCGAACAGAATCCTCTCAACATATTCATCCATCCACTCGAAATGGGTGCATTTCTTCAGGATCTGAAAACAACAATATGAACCCTAAATTCCAAAATTCGAGGGAAAAAAACAAAATATGGAGAAATCAGAGCAAACGGCAGTGAAAGAACGGGCTAAGAACTGAGATCTAACCTTGCCATCACTTCCTGCCATTGTTTTGCTCAAGCACTTCACAAATTCCCGCCCAAGATTTCCATTATCATCAGTCCTAGTGACCAACCGTTTCAGAGGCTCTGGGCGTGGGCAGTCAGGGCACCTTGTGAGCGGCACTGGACCATACCGACGCCATTTTGAGTTCGTGGCGGAGGAGGTGGACATCTGCACTAGGTCGCCGGAGGAGAGGAAGAATGGGGAAAGGGGAAGCTATGGGCGGCGGCGGGCGGACGGGCACAGGCGGTCGTCTCTTCTTTTTTCTTTTTTTTTTACGGGGGCGGTCGTCTCTTCTAGATGCGAAGAGATGGGTCCCGCGCTCAGTGGACAAGTGGTGGGTCCCGCGCTTACGTGGATAAGTTGTGGGTCCAGCCCCTAACAGCTAATGAGGGCATCAGTTCAGATTAAGGGTCATGTCGTGTCTGGGCTATTTCCTCGCTAAAAAGTGTCGCACCAAGGCAATTCGGACGAAAGACGTCGCACTCCTTCCAATTCACCTCAAAGGTGTCGCACAGGAGCTATCGGTGTGCGTCCTTTAGACGGCGAAGCGGGTGTGGCCTGCTGCTCAACAGTCACTGCCGCCTTCCTCCCCGATGGCTGCGGCATCACGATTGAGTCTGATGAACTGTGCAACCTCAAGACCTCATTGTTAGGCCCCAAGTCGACAGGATGATTGAAACCTGAAGTTGCCTGCACATGTTCGAAGTTCAGTTCAGTAGCTACCTGCAAGTGTTCACAACTCGGAACGTGCAAAACACAGGCAGAGACGGAACGACCAGGATGCAAGCTTTGTGCTACCACTCAATCTAATGGACTACAAACTTGCTTACTCAATGTTTAGGTTACTGCAACTTTTTGCAACTAAAAAGTGCTTAACTATGTAAACCGTGTTTAATCACTATAAGCAAAACATGGGCGAACCGAAGCCAAGAATTCACTCAAGCAATTACTAGGGTACAGGAATCCAGCAGGAGGCCGTACTAGAGCACTGTAGCTTATCATCTTTATTGTCACAAAAAATAAAACCATGTTTTCCTTCTCCATGTAATGCACTTTATGTATTTTATCAAATAAATGAGAGTTTCAGTTCAAGTATTATTTAATCCTATATTTTTCTCAGAACATTTTATTGTTTAACGCATTTTAAATAAACACTGGATGCTCCAGTTTTAGGTTATATAACAACGACTCTATATTATTATACATTCTTCTCTCTTTGGGTTACCACTTTAGCACAATTAAATAAAAAAGTACAATAAATCCAATTTACGTAGAGCCAAGTATAACTTATATGAAATTATTATATTTCCTTACAGGGCTATACATTACTATTCCTTTCACAATCCAGTCAAGCGACGATACTATCCCTCTTTGCCTCCACTGTCCAACATGAGAAATTAAGAGCCAACCTCACCTATCAACGGTTTTCCACAACCAAATGCTCTATACCCAGTGTGCCTCCACTCTCCAATGCCATCAACACTGACGTACCTAATAACATCTCTGTTCCAAATGCTCTACCCAGTGTGCCTCCACTCTCCAATGCCATCAACACTGACGTACCTAATAACTTTCGAATAGCGATCCTATTTCCAATGAAATCATGGAGGAATGCTTTGCATACATGGAAGAAAAGGGGCAGCTCTTAATCAACACGGGACGTCTCGACCTACTCAATGTACCAGGTCTTTCTTTGCATCCAGATGTACCAAGTCTTTCTTTGCATCCAGATAGTAAAGAACACTTTTATACTTCTTATACAGGAGCAAATCGAGCGAGAGCTAGAGGAACACAATGGAAAGCATACTCTACGGAAAAAAAAATAGAAGAAGCTGTGGATGACGTAAGCAGCACCCTTGCAGACATGAAAGCACGAGATGACATCACTATGGTTTCATGAGACGATGAAGACTAATTTATGAAACATAAAATCACTACTATGGCCTACAATATGGATGTATTAAATTTTTACGCATGTAGCACTGTTCAATTTCTGTTCTACTTAGTTTAAGTCTATTTGCACAACACCTATGCTATTTTATACACTTTTAGTTAATGTTGTCGTCTTCCTGTGTGATATATTCGAGCTAGCTTATCAAATAAATAAAGATCCATGAATACTACTCTACTAGAATCATTCAATTATTCTCTTGGCTTAATTCTCAAACCAAGAAACTTATCAAACCAATAAATTTACAAAAGAAAATGTAGAATAATATTCACATGCTATACAACAATATATATTGTGAACTATAAGCTACCCTCAGCGTTCACATAGTGAAGATCCCATCATTACATAAACAGGTGCCAAGCCACCTGTGGGCTAGACGAAACAATTTGTAAAGGCTCTATACCACTTCATCAAAAGCACTAATTCTGCAGGACGCTACACCAGAATGATCTGATCTGCCAACGAGAGCTTCTATGTTTCTTTCGTCATGCAACATCATCGCATACCATTTGTTCTGAAGAACGTGCCACGTACAGCAAGAATAAATGATCCTTATCAACGTGTGTTTCTTTGTTTAGCAACATGAAGCATGCATGATGGAAATAAATATGCTTCTTTCCAACCTATGTTCCTACGTCCATATTTTTATGTACACAATTCTGTCATTTTAAACTAATAACACTTATTGTAAATAGCAAATACAATCCATATGGACAGACAGTATTGATGGGCGCGGCGTGCCGCCGCGCGGGCTTTGCTAGTATATACTAACCCATTCACCTTTATACGCACCAGCTTCATCCGATGCTTTGGAGCACCCTGGCTACTTTGAACCAAAGATGGTCCTGCTACAGTACAAAATATGAATTATATGTAACAAAAATTATATCATTGGAAACTTCTTTCGAATACGAATCCCATAATATAATTTTTGTAGCATATAACTTATATTTTGCTACTCAAATTCATGGGCAAAGTTGCTGAACGGAATTAGGATTTTCATCGTCCTTGTTCGAGTGTCTGAGCAAGCGAGCATCTGGAGCACCATCTTCATTAAACGACGGGAACTTATGCAAACTTTGTGTTGCATATATAGTGCTGATTGCTACTGACGTGCGCTTGTCGAGGTGGAGAAGATGATCCTCAACGCTGACGTGATCTCCAGGACGACGGTGCCAAAAGCAGAATGTAAATGGCAAGAGAGGATATTGGGCTGCCAAAAGCAGAATGTAAATGGCAGGAGAGGATCTTGGGCAGGAGCATGCCGATGATGGGCAATATTAACCAGCCAACCATGGTTATGACCGCGGCAACATTCCAATGCCAACCACCGGCGGCCATGGATTGTTGTGGAAGGGTCGATTTAATTGCTGCGAAAGAAGTGTGTGAAATGGGGAATGGGGATTTTTTTTTTATCAAAAGCGCCGAGGTAGTGGCAGAGAGAGGAGCGGTTTGGAAAGAGAAGTGATCTTTGGTTACCTTGTTGACGAGGAGAGAGAAGGGATAACGAGGTTCCAAGAAAGACGAAGATAAGGTATTTTGTGGTTTTTGTGCTTGTTTCTTTCCGAAATGGCTAGCAAAATATTATTTTAGGGGATGCATTATTTTTCTGTTTCTGACGGAGAAAAAGAATCAAAAGAGAATAAAGAACAAAATGCCAGCCCGAATCAGTTGAAACGATAACAATATATGATTCCAGAATATATAGGTCTTATATGAAATAGAGTAGAAATAATAGTTATTTCTTTTACAGCTTGAGAAAATGCAAGACTCAACGGAGCGCCTCATGAAACCTGGTACAAAATAGAATTAGTGACGACCTCTCCAGCGCAGATCGTCAACGAAGACTTGCTTGAACTAACAACCACAACAAGCAAAGGATTGATACTTCCTTTAATAGAGACGTGCACCTCAATTTGGCGACGTACGTGTGCCTGTTAGTTGACACGAGCACACCGTCAGTATAAATGCGGGGAATGCCTGCCTGATCAAGGTATAGTTTCTCAGATAAATTTATGAAAGAGAATATAATACTCACATTGGTATAATTAATTAAACATTGTCGTACGTGGCCCCTCTAGGAGAAGCGTCGGCCGCATCGGTGTCCGGTGCAAGGGACCTTTTATTTTTGTTAATAAGACCACTTGACCTATATATCATCAGAAGGGAAATGGTGGTCATGATCTCACCACCACTGCTCAGGTGTTTCGCATGAGAGCTCTCGTTGCACGAGTAGGCCGTGTAGCAGAGCACCTCCACCCACACTTCAGAGATCACCTCTAATAACAGCCGCTCGCTATGTTCACCTTCATATTTGCTGATCAGCCTTGCGGCAAGCAGAGATCCTTTGTCCAATGTATCCTTGACACTGATTACTGGAGGATAAATTGTACCCGGAGATCCATCGCGCAACGCACTCCCATGGTCCAGGATGTCCCCCAACAGACCCTCAGTCGAGGTGTACTTCAAGTTAGTGATCACATCATAGCAGAGTTGGACATACCTTTGTCGACTAACAGGATAAGGCAGCATGTCGGGGCATGCGGCAAGTAGGAAAAACATGTAATTGGATAGCACATCGATTGCACTGAAAAGATCACGCTGCTCCGAGTCACTCGATGCAATTTTACATCCCTTCTTGCACTAGTAGAGGAAGACATGACCGGCGATGTGCCACACAAGGATGCTCTCAGTCAGGTCCTCCAACTCCAAGCTCCATTCCAGGTCCAAGAATGTGATAGAATTGCCCACAGAACTATGTCTCCTTAGGGTGTTCTGGCCCCGTGATTTGGTGATGTCAATCTGGTTTGTCTCTGTTATCGACACTAGTTCCACCACATTCTGAATGATAAGTTGCGGGACGGGGATGGACCAGGAGTAAACCATGGAGTTCCACCAGTCCTCCTGTCCCATCCATCTTGCAATTTTGCTGCCTGGTACTTTCCTACTGCAATCACACAGGTAAATAAAGCAGTGTTGCCCCATGTAGCCCTAAAAGTCACTTGTAGGTTCGCCGCAAAAAAAAAGCAAGTCACTTTGATGTATTCCACATCGAACCAGATGGGAAAGCCGTACACATTCCTTTTCTAACAAGAACGCATATGTCCATTTGGAGGACATGGCCCACAACACTGATGTGTTCTCGGGGACGACTGCACCACCAAGCAAAACATAAGTGACAACAATATCTACTCTGCAGTAAACATCTTTGTCACTTGATCTATGGAACAACAACAATGGAATGACTGTGGCTGGCAGCATGATGACACGGATGCACCTGTCATACCAAGTGTGGATCACCACAGCCTTGGTGTACAAGAGGTCATACATCATCGACAGCTGCATTCGGACCACCTGCAGCATACCCTCGGGAGTTTTCACATAACGTGTATGCCCCTTGAACAATTGCTTGGGAACATCCAACAGTGTGTAAGCTATAAGTAGTAGGTCTTTCTTGTTTCCGTGTCCCTCTGGTGTCAACTAGCTCCTGATGCTGCCCATTGCAGAAATCCTTGTAGCTCGTGGCGGATAGGCTACTGCTGGCAGAATTGCTTGCGCACATGAGCGCCCATACCCTTCCCCGTACTTGAGAGCCCCAACCACAAACATGAGGATGGCGGCCGGATGTAGCCAGATCCGGCTGCCCAGGATGGAAGACACATATAGCACATCGGCAGTTGCAAGGACCTGCAGTCCGAAAGTCTGCAGGTGACACAGCCACAGCTTGTTGTCCTCGATGACAAGGCAGTGATGTTGTCCTGGCCGCCAAGGTGCACCAGCAGCAACGGCGCCCAGAGTGCCATGAGCTGCTGCTCGGGCGACCTGCTCACCAGGGACATGTGACCCAGGGTGTATAACGCCGTCATGTCAGCCAGCATGTATGCTGACCAAATGATGAACTTTAGCGCGGTGGAGTCTTTGTGCTGACGAATACCGGCCAAGAGGAGGAGCGTGACTTGCACTGTGAATCTTAGGAGCACCACCACTTGGATTCCCCACCCTTTCCACGCCACCACAAGTAGCTCATCTACTCCGCCCGCCATTATTTCTCTGCCATAATCAATGACACAAATGACTTTAGGTACACTTACAAAAGAAATTAAGCTAGGAGGCACTGATCATCAACAACGACATGTCAACAAAATAGGCTGTGAAGAATGGGGATGGAGATTATAAGGCCCAGTGGCCAGTGGCCATGAGTGTCGTGCCACTTGTGTCCATTAACCTCTCCGACAGTGGCATTTGGAGCATCATGGCATTGAACTGCTAGACGGTGGTGGCGAAGGGATCCCATGAGGGTGAGTCCGATGAATCATACGGTGGTGTAGGTGCGCGCAGTCATACTGTGAGAAGCGTGAACCATGACTAGCTGAATGGTATGATGAGCTAGGGGTATGCGCCTTGTACGGGTCGATGCAACCGCCTAAACCCAACAAGATGTTGAGGGGGGAGGAGGACTCCCTCTCAAACATGGCGACTGGTTTTGTGGTGGGCTCGGGTTGTAGGAGATGGGGATGTTAGGTAATCCAAACGTGTGCTAGCTTTAGCTAGGTAAGTTTTAGTTAGGTATGTTAAATTACGTGGTGTTTGGCTTGCATGCCATCTTTTGTCCGTGTCTTGTAGTGCGCATGTGTTGAGTCCGGTTAGGATTAGGTATAGCCTATGCTGGTTAGCTCTTTCCTAGTTAGTCCGGCTGCCGTGAGTCCGCTGTGCGCTTATATATACAGGCCATGGCTTTGGTTTGTAAGAACAAGAAAATAGAGAAGAAATAAAGATAAATTTTAGGGTACGAGACGTATCCTTGGTCAAAGTTTTTGTGTGGTTGTGTTTGTGATTTTTTATGTGATCGATCCTGTGGGCGAAACCCAACAATTGGTATCAGAGTGAGGTCAAAGATTTAGAGCTACGCTTGCCCCGGGGAGGCGACCCCCAACTAGCACCTTGGGGCGGGTCATATAGTCGCTGGGTGATGCAACGACGAGGAGGAGAAGACGGAGAGGACGTTGTCATCAGCGAGGCGACGGGCGATCATCGTTGGGGGGAGCAAGGAGGCAGCGGCATAGTTTTGCGAGCCATCGTCAATGTGTGCACGTGAGTTCTTGTAAGGTGTGTCCAAGAGCTCGAGTGTGTGAATCTTCTGCGACAGTGGAGATGCGTCACTGACAGAGAAGAATTTTGAGAGAGAGCGGGCGAAAAAAGGAATTTGTGCCTTGCCTTTCGTTCGTGTCGTGGAGTTCCGACAGGTTCATATACTGTGAAGGTGTGTTGCACGTATATGGCGAATAGTGTTGCCACTGGACATGACACTACAGGAATAACTATTTTTGCGAGTGTCAAAAATACTTGACGAAGGGCAAAAAAGACTTAGCAAAGGCTTTGCCGAGTGTTACACTCGGCTTCTAGCACACGCATTACACCATGTCGGCAACTAGGTATAAGCCAAGTGTTTTTTGTCGGTCACTCGGTAAAACATAAGCCGAGTGTTAAATAGGGGTGCTCGGCAACGGAAAGCACTTTGACGGCCGAGCTGTGTTAACGGTCATGCCACGTGGCATCTACAGTAAGACAAGTGTTTTTGTTGGACAGTCGCCATAGACAAGACGAGTGTTGTACACTCGGCATATAGTTTACTGAGTATTTTATTGGTAGCACTCGGCAAAGCTTAATATGCAGAATAAAAAACTAAATAATGGCAGTCCCTAATCTTGCATCGACTCACGGCCTGCACGGCGGCCTCCTTGCTCCTCGAACACCTGCACGGCCAAAGGAACCACGAAGCTCACCACGAGCACCTGCATGGCGGCCTCCTTGCTGCTCACTGCTATGGTCATGAGCCGCCAATCCCATCCGAGATGAGCGGCCGCGCCGCCACCACGTCGTTGCCTTCCTCTGCGGCGGTCGACGACGCGACTATAGAAACCACAACGAGGCAGAGGCGGACGAGTCCCGGACGAGTTAGGCGAGCGAGCACGGCTGGTCACCACGGAGCGTGGAGGAGGCAGCAAGCTCTCCGACGGCCTGCGTCGTGAGCTGAGAGAGAGAGAGAGGAAAGAAGGGTGGGCGGAGATACATCCTGTGGCCTGCCCTCCGAGCGTGCAGCAGGCAGCGCGCCGTCCGGCAGCCTGCGGCCCTCGAGCGGCGATCCCTCCGGTGGCCTGCTGCCCTGCAGCGGTGCGAGCCATCCCGTGTCCTGCTGCCCTCAGACGAGATTGACGAGGGAGCGGATAAAGAGAGGGATTGGGATGGATCGGTGGGGAAGAGAGATAAGGGAGAGATCTGGGATGGTGATGGGCCGTTGGATCCCACGCAGATGGACGGTGATCATGCACGATCCGCGTGAGGCTCCCGTCCACCAATCAAAATGTAGCTGTGTCAAAAACTATTTCTTTAAAGTACTGGGTGACATAATAGACTAAAATCACTACTTAGCCCATTGGCAGGAAGGAGTTAGAATAACCGTGAGGGTAGGTTCGACCCCTTGCTTCAACATTTTTTTTCCTTTTATTTCTTTTCTTCTTCTTTTTTTATTTTTGATCCTTTATTTTTTTATTTCTTGCAGAAAAAATATACACCACTCAATCGGTGTGCTAGCAGGGATGAACGCGACCATACTGCCCTTAAGAAAACAAATACATAATTCCTGAACGATCGGTGCGTCGGCACGGACGGGCGCTACCCTACAGCCCCAAAAAAAAGATACATCACTCCTGAATGATCAGTGCGTCGACACAGACAGGCGCTACCCTACCACCCCTAAGAAAAAAAGATACACCACTCCTGAAATATACACCACTCAATCGGTGCGCTAGCACGGATGAGCGTGACCTTACCACCCTCAAGAAAAAAGAAACACCACTCCTGAACGATCGGTGTGTCGGCACGGACGGGCGCTACCCTACCGCCCCCAAGAAAAAAAGATACACCACTCCTGAACGATCGATGCGTCGGCACAGACGAGCGCTACCTTACCGCCTCTAAGAAAAAAAGATACACCACTCCTGAAATATACACCACTCAATCGGTGCGCTGGCATGGATGAGCGTGACCCGACCGCGCTCAAGAAAAAAGATACAACACTAATGAACGATAGGTGCGTCAGCACGGACGGGCGCTACCCTACCGCCCCCAAGAAAAAAAGGTGCACCACTCCTGAACGATCGACGCGTCGGCACGGACGGGCGGTACCTTACCGCCTCTAAGAAAAAAAGATACAACACTCCTGAAATATACACCACGCAATCGGTGCGCTGGCATAGATGAGCGCGACCCTACCGCCCTAAAGAAAAAGGATACACCACTCCTGAACGATCGGTGCGTCGGCACGGACGGACGCTACCCTACCGCCCCCAAGAAAAAAAAGATAGATCACTCCTGAACGATTGCTGTGTCGGCACAAACGGGCGCTACCCTACCGCCCCCAAGAAAAAAATACACCACCCCGGAAATATTCACCACTCAATCGGTGTGCTGGCACGGATGAGCGCAACCCTACCTCCCTCACGAAACAAATACACCACTCCTGAACGATCAGTGCGTCGGCACGGACGGGCGCTACCCTACCGCCCCCAAGTAAAAAAATTGTGGATTTAAGCGGCAGCATGCTGCATCCCGGCGGCCTAGCCTTGGCCCCCAGTGATGAGGCCTCCCTCTCCTTTGGCTGCATGGGGCCTAGGCATGGGACATGACCATAAATAGGAATTTCCAACCCATTTCCGGACATGATTTCATATGGTTGTAGTTCAGATCTTGAATTTCCGGCATTTAAACCCTATAAATGCAAGTAATGTGTCGTATATAGCAGACGGCCCCCAAAAAATGACAGGACCTGGCATGTGTCATGTAATGACCTCTGTTTAGTGCAGAAAAAGTTTCAAGGTCAAGGGAGTAATGGGCACCGCACCCACTTCACAAAATCTGAGCCTTTCCCTCTCGAAATCTAGATCTTTCCTCAGAGATTGTCTCATTTCCATGCAGTCTCCGGGGAGGCTTCTGCAAAATGCTCTCAAATTTTTACCACACCCTCCAGGGAAAATACGATGACACCATGCCAGATCTCGTGAATTTTTGGCCTCGTATGATTTTCCATAGATTTAAACGGCAACATCCCGCATGCCGGCGACCAGCCTTGGCCCTCTGGTGACGGGGCCTCTCTCTCCTTTCGATGCAAAGGGACTAGGCACGGACCAAAGACCACATATAGGAATTTTTAACCCATTTCCGGCAATGATTTCATGTGGCTGCAGTTTTGATCTTGAATTTCTGACATTAAAACCCTAGAAATGCAAGTAATGTGCCGTATATGGCAGACGGGTCCTGAAAAATGCCAGGACCTGGCATGTGTCATGTAATGGCCTTTGTTCAGTGTAGAAAAAATTTCAAGGTCAACGGAGGAATGAGCACCACACACCCAACACAAACCATACCCTTTCTCTCTCGAAACCTAGATACTTCCTCGGAGATGGTCCCACTTCTACGCGTTTTTCGGGGAGGCTTCTGTGAAACGCTCTCAAATTTTTACCACACCCTCCAGGGGCAATACGATGACACCATGCCAGGTCTCGTGAATTTCCGGCCTCGTATGATTTTCTGTGGATTTAAACGACAGCATGTCGCAAGCCGGCGGCCTAGATTTGCCCCCCCGGTGACGGGGCCTCCCTCTCATTTGGATGCACGGGGCCTGGGCATGGGACAAGACCATAGATAGAAATTTTCAACCCATTGCCAGACATGATTTCATTGCAGGAAAACGAAGCAGAAAACAAAAAATATCAGTCCTACGCACCAGCCCAGGACCACTATGAAGATGCATAAAAGGTTTGATCTAATCGTTACCAACTCATAGCGCAGTGGAAGTAGAGTTGGTGAAGGTCGTTGGTGCAGATCCCCGCAGCTAGGAATTTACAACCTCCCAACCACAAGTATTTTCTCCCTCGAATAGTCCCTCGGACAGAACCTCGGACAGAATATCGAACGTACGATCTCTCTACCGGGTTGCACACATACGGTGTCACCTATCCAGCAGCGCTTCGCCGTCCAGAACTAATCGCTGCCAGAGACTAGGCAGTCTTGTGGCGCTATGAAACTATTTTGTGTAGTAGCTAGAGAGAGAGAGAAAGAGGGCAGATCATTGCATGCCATTTGTTTGAGAGCTCAAAGTCAAAGTTCAGATCTGAATGGAGAGCTCCTCTCCTCCTCTATTTATAGGGGAATGAAGGGGTGGAGGGAGGCATGAAGGTGGCTGCCCAAAGCACCCCCCCCTCACCAACATCAGCCCTAAAAAGGGGGGAGCATGTCCCCAAGTGGGGCCCCCTTACCTTGGCCGAATGGCATGAAGGTGGCTGCCCCCAATGGGGCCCCATCTCCCAACACTCTCCACATATGGGGGGTGCTGCCCCCCAACAAATTCCACCAATTGGGGAGGGGGGGCGGCTTCCCCCCAAAGGGGGCGCCCCTCCAACACAATCCCTCAAAACGTGGGAGGCTGTCCCCCCAGGGAGGACCCATCCCAACATGTTGTCCTTTGTATGTGCCGCCCCTTGGGGCCTCCTAAAAAATTCTGGGATGTCTCGGAACATTTTCGGAACCCTTCGAAAAATTCTGGACGCACTCCGAAACATTTCTGGCTTGATGGTATCTGTGGTTTTCTCCGAAACTTTTTTGGTAACTCTGAAACACTTTCGGTTTTCTCTCCAAAACATTTTCGTCGTCTCCGAAACTTTTTCGGTGACTTCCTCTCAAGCTACTAACCTCCTAGTACTCAACAGATAGATGACCCTTAAGTGTGTGACCCTATAGGTTCGGTGAAATATAGACATGACCGGAACTCTTTCCAATCAATGATTAATAGCATTGAGTGTGTGACCCTATAGGTTCGATACTATCATGGTCTAAGGAATCATGCAAACGTTTAACTTTCTTTGTGTTATAAACCATTAACTTGTGACGAAAGGATCTCATGGCGTAATAACAATTGGGTCGGTTCAACACAAGTGTTCTTCTAACATTGTGTCCTCAAAGTTGCCGGCATTCTCATGCACATGATCAAGAAAACGTAACCATCATGCAACACTTGTGCTAGTCTTAGAGGCATGACTAGGAATCTATTTTATCATTTATTATTCCACACATGCACATGGGTTTTCCTCTGAGCCTTTATGGATACACGGACTCAAGGACCATTGCAATTATAGCACAAAACATAAACATAATAATGAACATGGAGATAAATAATAACATTTATTATTGCCTCTAGGGCATATTTCCTACATTCATCTGGCCACAGTTTAGATCTTGATTTTTCGGCATTAAAACCCTATAAATGCAAGTAATGTGCCGTATATAGCAGATGGGCCCCACACTACAGGAAACAGGTGGTTTGCCAACAGCTTCAAGCTGGCAGCAAAGGGCCAAAAACAGATGGCAAAGCCTTTGCCATCAGTTAGCTATCGTCAAACATCGTCGGCAAAAAATGTACCAGCAAAGGGCTCTTTGCCAAAAAAAATTATCGAGGCTGACAGCAAAGTCTTTGCCGATAGCCAAACCGGGCTGTCGGCAAAGAAAAGTAGCTTGACGGACTAGCAACCCTAACAGAGTAACGTCAGCTCTTTGCCGTCAGCCGTATTTTAGCTATCGGCAAAGCTTTCATAGCTGGGCCCCAATGTGACGTCTTTGCCGTCAGCCAGGGTGAAGCTATCGGCAAATGACTGCTCTTTGCCGTCAGCCAGGTGTGGCAGTAGTCAGCAAAGGACTACTCTTTGCCATCAGCCAGGGGAAGCTGTCAGCAAAGATTTAGTCTGCACGAGCTGTTTCAGCAAAAGAGCACAGCTGCCCGCCACGTGTCCCCTTTGCCGACAGCTGACTGATGGTAAAGTCTCCTTGCCGACGGTTGGCTGACGGCAAAGAGGCAGCAGTATTTTTTTTTGTTTTCCAATATTTTCAGCAATTCAAATGCAGAGATAACACATAGACCACAAGATAATAACAACATCAGAAGATCATCCATACATATATCATACGGTCCATGAACACACATGAAGTGTTGCATATCATTCGATCATCCATACATATCTATCCAGAAGATCATCCATACATATCGATCCATCCATGAACACACAGACCACAAGTGTCGACAAGTCCACAAGTAGACCACAAGTGTTGTTCATGTTGGTGATGTCGTGTATGTTTGATCACCGCCTCTCCCTGTTCATCGAGTTTAGGCGGATGAAGTACTTCCTCCAATCACCTTTGCACTACTAGGGAAAACCTTATACACAGAAGCTTACCAGTAGCGCTTGTTAAAAGGAGGCGCTGCTGCTACCTAGCAGTAGCGCGTGTACAAAAACAACGCTACTAATAAACTCATATCAGTAGCGTGGCACTTATAAAACGCGCTACTACTATAATTGCCACACCATTCCCGACAGGCTAGGTATAGTAGTAGCGCCCTTCCTCAACCCGCGCTGCTGCTATTCTACTTAGCTGTAGCGCTTGGCACCAACCCGCGCTGCTGCTATTCCCACCTTATCCACCCCGTGCACTCCCTCTCTCTTCCTCACTCCCGGCCCCTCACTCCCCCCTCACACTGTCGCTCCCTCTCTGCCCCCCGCCGCTCGCCGCCGCCGTCGCCTACCCCTCCTCCCTCTGCCGCCGTCACCTCCCCCTCCTCCCTGGACTCGGTAATCCTCCCCCTCCTCCCTCCTCCCCGCCCCACCTCCTCCGTCCTCCCTCCACTCCTCCATTCGCCGCCGGCCGGCCCCTCCTCGCTCCGCCTTCCTCCTCCCTCCTTTAGTCGCCCCTCCTTCTCCCTCCTCCCTCCTCCATCCACAACCCCTCCTCCCTGCTACATTTTGATTTAGTAGGCTAGTTGATATTTTCTTGTTGATATGCAACATTTTGATTTACTTAATAGTTTTTAGTTGATATATAACAATTTTGATTTAGTATGATTAACTGATTAGTAAAAATTTAGACATAGTTGATAGTTTTTAGTTGATATAAGCCTCTGTTCATATATAACACTTTGATTTAGGATAGTTTCTAGGGTTTAGTTGATAGTTTCTAGTTAACTAAATTATTGCTAGGGTTTTAGTATATTATTTTTAGACATAGTTGATAGTTTCTAGTGATCCTGAAACTATTTACTCATTTGCTAGAATGAACATGTCATATTTGTTAATACTACTCAGATACATGTTGATAGAATATATTTTGTTTATATTTTGTTTATGCAGAAATGTCGATGATGAAAATGCTAGTGCTAGTCGCCATGTCATTGATGTCGATGATGATGCATTCTGAATATAGAGGATGTCTTGGTGTTCTTGTTTGCAATGTACCTCCGAGTGGCCTATGTTTTGCCGGAATGTTGATTCGTTTCCGTTCCGGCAAATTTCAGGAGCTCGATATGTCCTGTTTTTAGCAAAGGTCATGCCGAATTTTTTTCATGAATTTTAGCATGACTTGTGCTACAATGTAGGACATATCGAGTGCTTGTGATTTGCCAGAACGGGAATTCAATGATATTCCGACAAAACATAGGGCATTTTTTCTATGTCATTGCTCGATATATGGAACGGGTTGACTTTAGGTCTGTTTCGGCTCCTTGTGTGTCTTTCAGTGAGGGAGAGTGTCCACCATATATATATATATGAGAGAGGAAGAATCCCGACTGTTGTCGTGGGGGTCGCTTCTCCTTCTTTTCCTTGTGCTAGATATTTGTAATGCACTAGGGAAAGGAGGAGTAGCGACCATCACCGATGGTCGAAATATGAGAGAGGAAGAATCCCGACTGTTGTCGTGGGGGTCGCTTCTCCTTCGTTCCCGTGTGCTAGACATTTTGGTGTAATGCACTCGGGAACGAATGGAGGAGCCACCATCACCGACGGTCGCAATATCAGAGGGAGTGCCCACCATATACGTGAGATGAGAGTTTAGGAAGGAAAGACTCGACAGACCTAAAGTCAACCCGTTGCATATTGAGTAATAGTGATCTGTGTGTTGATCAGTTTCCTGGTAGTTGCCTTCGATTGATTTTAAATGTTTCAACTATGAACATAGGAAATGTCTGACGACGAAAGGAAATTCGTTATGTGCGAATTATGCGAAGACGAGCGCGGCCTGTGCGACAAGCCTCACCTAGTTGATGGTAGGTGCTTCAGCATCGTGCTAGATGAGACCTTCGAAGTGGATACAGTAAGTCACAACGACAAGTCTTTTTTCGTAATTAAGCATGACTTCTGCTTCTTTTGCTTCAACTTATAATTTTAATTTTTTACTATTGTACTAGCGTATCCCCTGCCATGCAAGAATTTATGTCTTGGATAAGATTGGTTTCAATACTAAAAAAAGTATGGAGGTAAAGAGAGTTCACTTGAGGACCGAGCATGGTTATACTTTTGCCGTAAAATTGTACAATGCAGACACCTACTCCTATTTTGAATGCAAAAGTTGGCAAGCACTATGCAAGGCTTATGCATTTGAGCCTAATATGCTTATCACCTTTGATATTCGTCCGGAAGATGAAATTGAAGGTAATATCGACATTTGGGTCGATGTGCAGACGCCTCCAGTTCTACCATTATGTGAGTTTCTCAACCATATTTATTAAGTAATTTATATTGTTTATTTAAAAATAGTTGACAACTAATTTCTATTGACAGCTTATTTCCATTCAAGCAAACATGTCCAGCGCTTGGTAGACAGCACCTACTACTGTCCCGGGGCTGAACTAAACTGCGAGGAGATAGGTCATTATGTTTCATGGCTGGAGGATCTTGATACTGTCGAGACAAGTTATTTTCCTGGACTTTGAGATATTAGTACTCAAAACGTGCGGCCACTTGTGTGCGTATTGAACTACGGTCACATCTATCTAGGAAAGATGGTAAGATTTTTACTATTTGTCCTCAGTGCATCTTTTGCATACATTATTTTTTAAGCTAAACTTCATTGCTAAGTATGTTACTACGATGTTCTTCAACAGGGACGCCCGATGAGTGTTGTGGCTCGTTGGATCGAGTCTAAAGGTCGCATGGCAATGGTTAGCTTACGGCCAAGATATCCTGTATTGCACATGAGTGCATTCATCATTTCTCGAAGCGAGCAAGTCTTAATAGTCAAAGACTGGAGCAAAATTGTGAAGGATCGCATAGAAGTACTAGGGGGCAGCAATCAGAAGCGCAGCCCGCAATTAGGAGACAGGTTCATATGCATTCTCCAATATGATGAAGAAGGAGTGCTACACATGTTTTATGCTATTTTACCTGAGAGAGAGCAGCAGGAGTAGGTCCTAGGTATTAAGAACAATTAGTTAGTGCTGATTATATATGACTAGTGATCTAGTGACCAAGTTGATGACCAAGTTGATGATGATGATGAGTTGTTATATGATGATGATGATGAGGAGTTGTTATTATAACTAGTGACCCAAGTTGTTATATGATGTCTCATGGACGAAAATGATGATGATGAGGAGTTGTTATATGACAATGATGTATTATGATGATACTGTATGAAAACTTGTATAATGGCGTATGAATATACGACATAAAACAAAAAAGAAATACGTAATAATAGTAGTAGCACGGGTAGAGAGGTGCGCTGCTAGTAACTACCAGTAGCGCTTTCCACAAAAAGCGCTACTGCTAAGCAGGTATAGCAGTAGCGCGGGCGAGCACACGCTACTGCTACACTTTAGCTGTAGCGCCGTATCAGTAGCGCGCTGACCCGCGCTACTGATATACCTAAAACCAACGCTACTGCTAGGCTTTTCCCTAGTAGTGTTGCCATACTTTTCAAGTCCAAGAAGGAACAACCTGCAAGTTTGCAATCAGGTCATAGCATATATCAGTGACTAGTAAAGACAATCTAAACCTCAGTAGGATCCTGTTGTAAAGCATTTCAAACAACAATTTAAATGTTTTGATTTCTTTTGAAACAGTCTTGTTCGGTTGGTCATGCTGTGCTCATTGCATTTCACTGGTCAAATATATATCTTCTAAGCCCACCTAACAGACTGTAGCAATTTTGCATTGCAATATGCAACATGATTCCATAGTTGCTAACAAGAACAAGTTCTAGCTTTTTTTTAACTTTCTGTCTAGGTAGTTTGCATACACATAATAGCAAATAAGATGCTATATAGTTTAGAAAGTCACAAAATACCCCGAGAGAAAGTAAAATACATGGAAGGGGGTTGTCTCATGTCCATCTAAATAAGAGCTTTTCAACTAAATATAAATCTAGAAAGATAAATAAATAAATACTTCCTTAAACAGCAACATAGTGAATACTATAGGCATAAAATGGTAGCATATGAAAACATAGGGTGATAAGAAACATGGATCTTCAATGCAAATTATGTACATCTGGGAAGGAAAATACACAATATAACAGTATAACCGTGTAAAACTCATACTGGCTATAGTTACAGATGATAAATTAAGAAATAGACAATGACAAAAAGAATAGAGCATAGCAATGAGAAAGTTGGGATGCATACAACTAAAAATAGTCGAGATCATCCGGATCATAATCCGTCTCGTCTCCAGGATCAGTTGGAGCCTCATCATGACTATCACGCGTGTCGTCGTGGTTGTTGTCCTCGTGTTCACCGTCACCGTCACCATCATCGGCAATGCCTAAACGTAACCGTTGAAGCATTGACAGGTCGCCCGCATACGTAACCTCTTCTTCTTCGTCGTCGTCATCACTGTCATTGTCTACTTCCATGTCCTGAGCTACTGTCAAGTCGATCTTGAAATGGCTTGTGAGCCCATGTTCTTCTTGGAAGAATTGTTCATCGTATGTATCCGGGTCTATGTGAGGTTGATAATCCTCTTCATTGGGGGAAGGTGTTTTACCACGTGGCGGCACCTCGTGCATGACGTGCCAACCCTAAAGATACTTTGCCTTTTTGCAGGGGTACGAGAGATAATAAGCTTGCGTGGCCTGTTGAACCACAATATAGACATCTTCACATTCTAATGTGTTGTCTTGTCGAATTTTGACTAGCCCAATATATTGTTTCCATCTAACCTTGTATGGATCAAACCAATGGAATTTGAAGACAACGACGTTCGGAGGATCTGCCCCAAAGAGACGCAGTTCGTATATTTCTTCAACTCTTCCATAATACTCAACTCCAATGCATAGAGTAAACACTCCAGTATTTGTTGTTGTTTGACCGGGCCGACGACGCTCGTTATCAGTAGTACGGAAGCGATACCCATTGATGTTGTATCGTTCAATTGTATCAACCTTATAGTCAAAACCATTAGCAACTTGTTTCAAGTCGACGTCCATAGACTCTTCATACATAGCCTACAAATTTAAGCAGAAAGGATTGGCGTATTAGTCACATGTAAGACCAACTTGAGATGGTAAACTAACTAGCTAGGAGCCAAGTTAGGAAGTACCGTTTGTTTGAACCAACAAATGAAACCGGGATTGCCATCTCCTTCACCTGCAAGAAGGGCATACTCTTCGAGCGAGTCACATTCGACCCCTCCATTCGAGAATTGGACAATGAATTGACTGTAGCAATGAGAATAAGTAGAGTTAGATACAAACTTGTGAGTAGTTGTGAAATAATGTAACGAGCACTTACTCAATGTACGTCTACACTTCTGTTAGGTTGGTCAAGACATACAATGTAAGCGAGCGCCACTCTTTGTGTTCCAAGATCTTTGTTCCCGAAATACCCGCAGGTTTGAGTTGCCCTTTGAATAGGCTAAGCTTGGATTTACGTTGGGGGTCGCCAGTATTATAGTGAGACTTTGGATTATGCAAGCTGGGAATATTGGCATCATAGTGTGATGTCGTGAAGTTTGACACCTCCTCGTACAGGAATGCCTCGGCTATGGATGCTTCAATTCTATATTTATTTTTACATTTAATTTGAAGAGTCTTTTATAATCTCTCAGTTGCATAGCACCAACGGTTTTACATAGGGCCCCCCATTCTTGCCTCAGACGGGAGGTGTAAAATCATATGTTGCATCTGATTAAAGAAGCCCGGTGAAAAGGTCTTCTCTAACTTGCAGAGCAACTGGGGCGCCAATTTTTCCATGTCTTCTATCATGGTAGGAGATAGTTCTTTAGCACAAAGAACACGAAAGAAATAGCTCAGCTCTGCTAGTACTAGTCATTCATCCTCAGGGATATAGCCTTGAATCATCACCGGCAGTATCCGCTCAAGCCATATGTGCCAATCATGACTCTTGAGCCCGTTGATTCAGAGTTTTTCAAGATTCGGTCCCCTCTTTAGGTTCGCTGCATACCCATCAGGGAACATCAAAGAATTGAACCAGGAGAGTATTTCCCTCCTTTGATCCCTTGTAAGAAAGAAACTGGCCTTTGGCTTCCTCCAATTTTTCTTGCCCTCAGGTTACCGCATGTTTAGTTTGGGTCTATCACATAGCTTCTTTTGATCGATTCTAGCCTTAGTGTTATCCTTTGTCTTCTCAGGAATGTCAAACATTGTGCCAAAAAGGGCCTCACCAATATTCTTTTCAGTGTGCATTACATCAATGTTATGTGGAAGCTCGAGCCGATCGAAGTAGGGGAGATCCCAGAAGCATGGCTTGTGAGTCCAGGAGTGTTGCCCACCATATCTCAGGAAATACCCGGGATGTTTGGGATCAGGCTCGAGAGCATTTAACTGAATACGAATCTGTTCACCCGTCATCTCAGGTAGTGCCGAGTGTTTGACAACTTCACCTTTGATGAAGTTCTTCTTGTCATTTCTGAATGGATGGTCAGGATCCAGGAATTGCCTATCCAAATCGAAGCAAGAATACTTGTAACCCTTCTCCAGCCAACGGAACCCAATAGCAGCCTTGCATCTTGGGCATGGGAACTTCCCATGCACACACCAACCAACGAAAAGCGCATACGCCGGTAGGTCATGCAATGAGTACTGGTACCAAAAATGAATTAAGAAGTTTGTTTTGGTAGCTCAGTCATATGTCCAGACCCCATTCACCCAATCTTCTTTCAAGTCATCAATCAACGGCTGCATGTACACACTCATATTCTTCCCCGGATACTTGCGCCCTGGAATTATCAATGACAGGAATATGTGCTTTTGTTGCATAAGGACGCCAGGGGGAGATTGAGGGGAATAACAAACATGGGCCAACAACTATATTGGGTTGCCGTCATACCAAAAGGATTGAACCCATCGCCTCCGATGGCGATTCATACATTCTTTGCCTGTGCAGCTTTGTCAGGATGTTTGTTATCGAAATTCTTCCATGCTTGACCATCCAATGGATGTACTATCATCTTTCTCCCATGTTCATCTGTTTCATATCTTATCCCATCTTTATGCCATGTTATCTATTTGGCTGTTGCTACTTGTGAAATGCGTTGGGGTTTTCCCCGAAGAGGAAGGGTGATGTAGTAAAGTAGCGAAAAGTATTTCCCTCAGTTAAGAACCAAGGTTTATCAGACCAATAGGAAGATATCCAAAGAAACGATCAACAGTTCCTGCACAAACAAGAGCAAATACTTGCACCCAACGCGGGCAAGAGGGTTGTCAAGCCCCTTGTACTCATTAATTGCAAGGATTAAATCTGATAGTGTAGGATAGATAAATATAAATAAAAAGATAATAAATAACAACAAGTATTTTTGTAGGTTTTCAATATATAAAATAGGAAGATGGACCCGGGGGCCATAGCGTTCACTAGAGGCATATCGCTCATGAGCATAGTAGTGGTGGGTGCACAAATTACTGTTGGGCAATTGATAGAAAAACAAATAATTATGTCATTATTCATGGCATGATCAATACATAGGCATTACGTCCGTGATAAGTAAACCGAAACGATTCTGCATCTACTACTATTACTCCACCGATCGACCGCTATCCAGCATGCATCTATGGTATTATGTTCATGACAAACAGAGTAATGCTTTAAGCAAGATGACATAATGTAAACAAAGTAAGAGCAAATAATATGTTCAGACCCCGTTGTTTTATCCTTAGTAGCAACAATACAAATACGTGCCTCGCTACTCCTCCTGTCACAGAGTGAGGACACCGCAAGATTGAACCTACTATTATGCACCACTCCCTCTGAAGATCTACTCATCTACTTGGCCAAAGCAAACTTATAGATCGGAAAGCATACATAGCTATATGAAATCACACATAATAAATCTCAGATTGGATAAATTACTTTCAATGAATAATCTAAACATAAACTCATAATTCATCGGATCCCAACAAACACACCGTAAAGATTACATCGAATAGGTCTCCGAAGAGATCATTGTATTGAAGATCAAACGAGAGAGAGAGAGAGAGAGAGAGAGAGGGAGAGAGAGAGAGAGAGAGAGCCATCTAGATACAGCTATGGACCCGTAGGTCCTGTAGGAACTACTCACACATCATGTGGGAGGCAACAAGGTTGATGAAGATGGCCTCCGTGATGGATTCCCCCTCTGGCATAGTACCGAAAAAGGCCTCCAGATGGGATCACAGAGGAACAGAGACTTGCGGCGGCAGAAAAATTGTTTCAAATGCTCTCTAGGGTTTTTGGGATATATGTGAATTTATAGGCCAGAGAGGCAGCTGATTGGACCCACAGGGGAGTCACAAGGGGGGAGGGCACGCCCCCTGCCCTTGTCGCCCCCTCGTGCGGCGTCTGGTCTCCCTCCGAAGCTTCCAGGTCTTCTTTTGGTCCAGAAAAATCATCAAAAAGTTTCATCGCATTTGGACTCCGTTTGGTACAGATTTTCTGAAAAACCAAAAACACGCAGAAAACAGCAACTGGCACTGAGTTAATAGGTTAGTTCCCAAAAATGATATAAAATGGTGTATAAAGCATACAAGATTGATAAAATAATAGCATGAAACAATAAAAAATTATAGTATGTTGGAGACGTATCAGCATCCCGAAGCTTAATTCCTGCTCGTCCTCGAGTAGGTAAATGATAAAAACAGAATTTTTGATGTTGAATGCTATCTAACATGTCTATCATGTAATCTTTTGGGTATAAATGTTGAGAAATGATGACTTAGTAAATATTGAAACGATAATATAGATGAATACTAGCAATTGATCATTCCCTTTCAAAATAACAACACTAAAGAATGTTATCCCTACTCATTTAATCATGTAAGCAATGGCATAACTCTGTCTTCCTAATGTAAAGTATAAATCATGATCACCCCGGTGCCTAACCAAGCACTTGGCTCGTACTTTTTCACGTGCTTCATCTTTTTCAACTTCACTCAATACCTGAGCGTGAGTCATGGACTTTCAGCACTTTGGGTGGAATAGAATGGTGGTAGGGATTGATAGAAGAAGAAAAAAATAAGGATAGTCTCGCATCAACTCGGCGGATCGTTAGGTCATGGAGACGCCTTTCAATCGATATCGATGCGAGGAGTAGGTATTGCCATGCAACTTTTGATGCACTAGAGCTATAAGTGTATGAAAGCTCTCTACTGAAACTAAGTGAGTGGGCATCTAACCTACTTGCTCGTGAAGAACTGGGGCAATTGAGGAACCCGTGAATGGAATATGCAAGCTAAGTTCTATATTTATTCCCACTAGTATATGAAAGTGACAAAAAATGAGGACTCTCTATATGAAAAACATGGTGCTACTTTGAAGCACAAGTATGGTAAAGGATAGTAATGTTCCCCCCTCTCTTTTTTCTCTTTTTTTTGTGGTCTCTTTTTGGCCTATTTTTTTGATATCCTCACATGTAGGGGCAACACTCTAATAATTATGATCCTCACACTTCTTTTTACTTACAACTCGATAAAACTGAAAAACAACATGACTACATATGAATGTCTCTGGCAGTGTACCAGGATGTGCAATGATACTAGCGTAACATGTATACAATGATGAACAGTTGCTTTGCCACAAATATCATGTCAGCTCTATGATAATGCAAAGCAAAATGACAATGAATGCTCAAGTCATATGAACGGTAACCGTGGAAGTTGCATGGCAATATATCTCGAAATGGCTATGGAAATGTCATGATAGGTAGGTATGGTGGCTGTTTTGGGGAAGATATAATGAGGCTTATATGTGATAGAGCATATCATATCACGGGGTTTGGATGTACAGGTGAAGTATGCGCCAAATCTAGAGGTGAGAACGGGCAATGCACGGTACCGAAGAGGCTAGCAAAATATGGAAAAGATGGAACTGCTTATGGTCCACAAACTCACATTAGTCACAAGGAACTCAGATACTTATTGCGTCCTCTATTAGCTCTGTCGAAACAAAGTACTTATCACATGCCCCTGGGGAGGAGGTTGGGAGGAGTTAACCACCGCATGCCCCCGGCCAGACAACACACAAGGTTTTCACTCAAGGATACAGAACACTCCAACTTCCTTGTCATGCCACGACCGACACTTTAATGAATAGTGAATCACAAACCTTAATATCATTATTCTTACTAATCAATTTTCACTAACTAGTAAGCCTCCATATTATAACCTCAATACCGTTGATCATACGTTTCGCATTTAGTGATCTACATGAAAGTTTTTATTATATCCCTCTTGTATAGCTATCATTTTCCGACTAAACATATAACTCATGCAAATTACCACTTACTATTTAGACTCTCACAAAGATATAAGTGAAGTATGAGAGTGCATATGATTTCTAAAAAATATAATTTCCGCCGTGCTGTAAAGATCTAAGTGAAGCACATGAGCATAGTTGCCTTAACTCAAAAGATATAAGTGAAGCATAATGAGCATTCTAATAAATTCCAATGAATGTGTGTCTCTCATAATAGGTGTGTGCAGCAAACAATGATTGTGGCAAACTAAAACGAAAACAAGCAAAAATATAAAACACGACGCTCCAAGCAAAACACATATCATGTGATGAATAAAAATATAGCTCCAAGTAAAATTACCGATGGATAGTAGACGAAAGAGGGGATGCCAACCGGGGCATCTCCAAGCTTAGACGCTTGGGTCTTCCTTGAATATTACCTTGGGGTGCCTTGGGCATTCCCAAGCTCAGTGTATTGCTGCTCCTTATTCCTTCATCCATCGTGATCTCACCTAGAACTTGAAAACTTCAGCACACAAAACTCAACAGAAACTTCGTGAGATCCATTAGTATAATAACACGATCAAACACCTTAGGTACTGTCATAAATAGATTAATAATTGTTCTTGCATAATACCTACTGTATTCTAACTCCTCCATGACTTATACCCCCCGATACAATCCATAGAATCATTAAAACAACCACACTATGCAATAAAAATAGAATCTGTCTAAAACAGAACAGTACGTAATGATCAGGTTTTTAACCATACTTCTGTAACTCCGAAAATTCTAAAAAATTAGGACAACATTGGCAAATTGTATCTCAAAAATGTGTAAAATTTCAGCAATTTATCACGTTCCAAAAAAACAGCATAATTCAAATACTGGGCATAAAAGTTTCTGTTTCTACACCGTATCAATTCAACTATCATCCATATCATCCCAAAGGGTTTACTTAGCACAAAACTCAAAAGAAAAGATACAAACATAATTATTACAGTATCAATAACTATGTTGACTCACAAGAACTGAAAGGAAAAAGTAAAGATAACTATTGGGTTGCCTCCCAACAAGCTTTTTTTTATAGCCATTAATATAGGCTTGAGATTTTAAGGATGCTCACATAAATGATAAGAATTGAAACACAAAGAGAGCATCATATAGCATGTAACAAACACATTTAATTCTAACCCTCTTCCTATGCATAGGCATTTTATAGGAAAACAAATTATCAAGACAAGAAATATCTAGCATTTGCAAATAGGAAGGATGAAGCATTAATAATTTCAACAGAAAGAGAGGTAATTTAGTGATATAAAGATTTTTATAACCATATTTGCCTCTCTCAAAATAATTACATGTAGGCTCACAATCAAATTCAATAATATAACTATCATATAAAATATTCTCTCCATGATCCACTTGCATGCAAGTTTTATAATCTTCCAAGATAGTGGGATTAACATCAACTAAAATCATGACCTCTCCAAACCCACTTTTATCAAAAATTTCATAAGATTGAACACTCTCCGAATATGTGGGATTATTTTTACCTAAAGTTGACACTCTTCCAAACCCACTTTCAATACTATTGCAAATTTTATTATCAATAGTAGATTTATTATGAGGCTTAAATAAATTTTCAAAATCAAAAGAAACATCATCACCCCAATCATGATCATTAGCACAATTGACTTTCATGGAATTCATATTAACATCATTGTAATCATGCTTTTCATTCAATAAATGTATCCCAATAGCATTTACTTTTATTACTTCTTCATTATTAGCTATGGGTTTACGACAAGCTATAAATTTGAAAAAATTAGCAAGAGGATGAAGATCCATATGGCTTTATTTTATTTTATTGAGTCAACATGATAATTGCAAAAATAAAGCAAGCAAATAAGGCGTGTGTGAGTGCAGGTACCTTCAGTTTGTTTGATAGCTTCCCCGGCAACGGCGCCAGAAATTCTTCTTGCTACTTCTGAAAAGCATTGGGTTTTTCCCTGAAGAGGAAGGGTGATGTAGTAAACTAGCGAAAAGTATTTCCCTCAGTTAAGAACCAAGGTATATCGAACCAATAGGAAGATATCCAAACAAATGATCAACAGTGCCTGTACACACAAGAGCAAATACTTGCACCCAACGCGCGCAAGAGTGTTGTCAAGCCCCTTGTACTCATTAATTGCAAGGATTAAATCTGATAGTGTAGGATAGATAAATATAAATAAAACGATAATAAATAACAGCAAGTATTTTTGTAGGTTTTTGATATATAAAATAGGAAGATGGACCCGGGGGTCATAGCGTTCACTAGAGGCATCTCTCTCATGAGCATAGTAGCGGTGGGTGCACAAATTACTGTTGGGCAATTGATAGAAAAGCAAATAATTATGTCATTATTCATGGCATGATCAATACATAGGCATTACGTCCATGACAAGTAGACCAAAACGATTCTGCATCTACTACTATTACTCCACCAATCAACCACTATCCGGCATGCATCTATGGTATTAAGTTCATGACAAACAGAGTAATGCTTTGAGCAAGATGACATAATGTAGACAAAGTAAGAGCAAATAATATGTTCAGACCCCGTCGTTTTATCCTTAGTAGCAACAATACAAATACGTGCCTCGCTACTCCTCCTGTCACAGAGTGAGGACACCGCAAGATTGAACCTACTACTATGCACCACTCCCTCTGAAGATCTACTAATCTACTTGGCCAAAGCAAATTTATAGATTGGAAAGCATACATAGCTATATAAAATCACACATAATAAATCTCAGATTGGATCAATTATTTCAATGAATAATCTCAACAGAAACTCACAATTCATCGGATCCCAACAAACACACCGTAAAGATTACATCGAATAGGTCTCCGAAGAGATCATTGTATTGAAGATCAAACGAGAGAGAGAGAGAGAGGGAGAGAGAGAGAGCCATCTAGCTACAGCTATGGACCCATAGGCCCTGTAGGAACTACTCACACATCATGTTGGAGGCAGCAAGGTTGATGAAGACAGCCTCCGTGATGGATTCCCCCTTCGACAGAGTACCGAAAAAGGTCTCTAGATGGGATCACGGAGGAACAGAGACTTGCGGTGGTGGAAAAATTATTTCAGGTGCTCTCTAGGGTTTTTGGGACATATGTGAACTTATAGGCCAGAGAGGCGGCTGATTGGACCCACAGGGGAGTCACAAGGGGGGAGGGCGCGCACTACCCCCCAAGGCGCGCCCCCTGCCCTTGTCGCCCCCTCATGCGGCGTCTGGTCTCCCTCCGAAGCTTCCAGGTCTTCTTTTGGTGCAGAAAAAATCGTCAAAAAGTTTCGTCACGTTTGGACTCTGTTTGGTATAGATTTCTGAAAAACCAAAAACACGCAGAAAACAGCAACTGGCACTGGGCACTGAGTTAATAGGTCAGTTCCCAAAAATGATATAAAATGGTGTATAAAGCATACAAGATAGATAAAATAATAGCATGAAACAATCAAAAATTATAGATACATTGGAGATGTATCAGCTGTCTCTTCGGTCATGCAAAGTCATTGAATTCTTGGTATGACTGGAAGATACCAAAGAACATTTACGGGGATTTTGCTCTACTTCTTCTGACCATCACCGTGGTCTTCCTCAACATACCTAGAGGACTTGCACTCGGGACGTAGTTGTCGTCCACATAATCTTTCCTAAATAAGACACATCCCTCTGGACAAGTGGTTGTTTAGAAAATCTATACCAAACGGAGTCCAAACGTGACAAAACTTTTTGATGATTTTTTCTGGACCAAAAGAAGACCTGGAAGCTTCGGAGGGAGACCAGACGCCGCACGAGCGGGCGACAAGGGCATGGGGCGCGCCTCGGGGGGAAGGGCACGCACTACCCCCTTGTGACTCTCCTTTGGGTCCAATCAGCCGCCTCTCTGGCCTATAAATTCACATATATCCCAAAAACCCTAGAGAGCACCCGAAACAATTTTTCCACCACCGCAAGTCTCTATTCCTCCGTGATCCCATCTGGAGGCCTTTTTCGGTACTCTGTCGAAGGGGGAATCCATCACGGAGGCCGTCTTCATCAACCTTGCTGTGCTTATAGGGCATCTTAATTAAGTGCACAGAGGATTTTCTTCAATTCGTATAGGTTTGTAGCCATAATGTGACCTTCAGGGAGAAAGTGTGTAACACCACAAAAATCGGGTTATTGATTTCTGGGCTGTTATTCTTTCCCAGCTTTCTCTCCTGAATTTTTCTTCTGGAATCTGTTAAGTGACCAGGTGAATCCAGACTAACCTCACCCTTTCAAAATCTTTCCTTGCCTTTGTGCCAGCCCGAATCTTATCTGCATAACCCAGAACCTCATTTAAACCCTAGTTCCGAAATATTGGGACCAGGAATCCTGCCTTTGTGTTTACAAAGGAGCTATCATTTTCCTTACTTTGTTGATCCTCCCAATATTTCTAGAGATCATCCTTCATCCATAAACCCAAGATGTGCAAAAATATTGCCAAGTTATATGCAATAGTTTTCATCTAGAATTAATTCCTTGTTTTGCCTTTCGGAGGAATTAAATCCAAAGGGATAGCTAGACATCTGTAAATTTCTTGAAAATTTATGGAGATGATCTTTGTGCCTATCTCAAGCTTTGGTAAAAATATTGGCCAAAATTTAATAAGGAAAATTGCATTTTCTTTATTAAAGCCAATATTTTAATTTGGGCACTTTCCAGAGGAACTACCATTTTGGTAGCCAGGAAAAATCCCAAATTAATTGTGGAGCTTTTCCTATCCATCTAAACCTCAGATCCATCCAAACATCTATCAACTCTTTTTCAATATTGAGCACATGATCCAATACAAGTTTCTGCCCTATTTGAACCTTTGTAAAGGCAGTGCTTGGTGCCTAGATCTCCTTGATATGAAATTTTGTAGGGTGATCTACTATGATATTAAATTCATGCAAACCAAAAATCAACTCATTCCATGGTACCATTTTCCTCAGCAAATTATTTGGGTTTCTGCTCATAATGTGACTCTGTGAAGGAAGTACCTTTATAGATGATCTAAATGAGCTGAAATTTCTACAGCAAGTCCTTTTGATCATATCACTGCTGCCCACCAAAATTCCACCCTTTCTATTTAGCAACTTTCTCAGTATCATCCTGTTTTCAGTTCTATCCAGTTTGGCAATTTGCAAAGGGAGCCCTAGCTAACTCCCTCCATTTGTGCTAAAACTTGGCCAATATGATCACCCTAGTGGATGAACATGCTAATCCAATGGCCATGCCAAGGAGAGCACTGTGGTGGCCACACCATGTATCAAACACTTGGCTATCAGTGGCTGTTTGAGAAAAGTGAGGTCACACCAGAGTACCCACTTACTTCCTGATGGTTCAAGTCAACTATTTGATGCTGTGCCCATGCGGTAGACAAGGTTTGGCATGAGGTGGGGTGTGTCAACGCCGTGGCCATGCGGTGACCACGTGCAGAGCACGCCAAAGTGGCGCTCTGTGCACTGGTCTCGTCGGGAGGTCGTCTTCAGCAAGCCCCGGCTCGTCTGGGAGCACCGGAGAGCTTCCCACCACACGCGTGGATCGCCTGGAGCCCTCTCCCCCTCGTCCCCTAGCCCATGGATGCCTCTGCCGACATGTTTTCGCCATAGAATCGCCGCCACGGCACCGGCCATCTCGAAGATCCGGCCGGCGTCGCGTAGCCCTCCCCACAGCTATATAAGCGCGTCCTTGAGCCCCTTTCTAATCACCAGCACGCCCCTAGCCCCTCCCTAGAGCTCATGGAGCTCCCCTCCTTTCCAATGGCCAAGCGCTGCCACCGATCCCCCACGAACAAGCCCGGCCCCCCGGCCATTCTCTTTCCGCTCGTCCGCAACCGGCGCATCCCCTAAAGCTTCTAAAGCCATAGCCATCCTCAATTTTCACTGGGGAAGCCTTGCCGATGAGCGTCCTCGAAGGTCCTGCATCAGGCGTGCCTCGATGAGTGGCGGCAGCATTTCCGGCCACCTCAGGGGAGCCTCGACCGCCCATAGACACGACGTGGTGTGCCGGCTTCGGTGAGGCCAGTAGCGAGCCCTCTCGCGCCGCCAATTGTCGGCTGCATCGGCGACCGCAATGTCCTCATCTGCTTCTGTCGAAGGAAGAAGAAGATTGAAAGAAGGAGGAAGGGGATAGGGTGGGCCCAGGTCGTCAGCCACTGTTGGCCGGGCCCGGAAAGATAAGTGGAAGCGCCCACCCGAGGAAACCGTTTCCACAGTTCGAAAGCGTATTTTCTAACAGACGCTTTCATTCTCTGCCGGTGGCCGAATCTGTTAAAGAGTGAGTGTTCATCCGTTAAGCTCTAAAACAGACACTATTCTGTCTGTTTTACCACCTAATGAATGAACGGGCATAACTTCGCGACCACAACTCCGATTGAGGTGATTCCAATGCTCACGGCCTCCGTTTGTCGAGCCCGTTCCGATGGTGGTATTTTTATAATGTTGTCGCACATTAAAAATGCCACTATTGACCTTCTCACTATTAGGCCTATCTCAGAAGTGTCGGTTCCGACGAATTATACCAGAATTTCATCGCACTGCTTCCCGGCGTATATCTTCACCCCAAGGCAAGCCAACCTCTTATCATGAGCCTCGAACTTGCATGTTGACTTTGCTTGCACCATGTGCGTATACTGCAGTATATTCAGATCATCTATTAATCTGCACATTCATACACATGTTATATCATCCGTACTAGATGCTAACGTTGTTATTTACGTGATGTCTTGACTTGCTCTTATGCTATACTACCTCCTTTCCGGTTTATAAGGCTTGCATGTATATTTAGGTTGACAAATAGACTAACATAGTACAAGTTATATATCACAAAAAATATATCATTAGAAACTTCAAATCATCTACTTTCTAATTATATAATTTTTAAACAATACAAATCATTTTATGTTGGTCAAATTATTGATCTAGGGATACGCGCAAGCCTTATAAACCGGAAAGGAGGTAGTATTTTGACATGTTAGTAGAATACTTTCATCATGTTGATACTATAATTTGATCTCATGCCATGACTGTCAGTGCTGTTATGTCCCTATTATATTTTGATCATGCATATAATATTGTCCTACTTGTCATGGTGAGATGATGGAGATGTTAAACTGAACCGGTAAACTAAACCTCCTCCGTCATCGATGGGATCGAGTCATAGTGCCACTGAACCGAACTGAGTATCGTGCAGCCACACTCGCCTGTATGGGAAGGACCTGACTTGGTCTACTGTTATGCCTCTTTATCGGTATCACCAAAGAGAGGAGATTATGCGTGTGTGCTACCCTGATCAGGTAGGCGGCGATAATCTTGTGAGCCCGAGTTATATGGATCCAGGTCTCTGTTTGGGACAGTTGTTTGGCCATGGATGTGGTAGGTGTCAGGAGTGACACAGTGGACACCCAGGACATGACCCGGGGGTATGTCGGTGATACGATAAGAATGTCATAAGGTAGACGAGTCCTATTGGAGTCAACCTGGCCCACCCTGAGAAATCGGCATGGTCAACCAGGGCAGCTCCATAGTGTGGGTAAAGTACGCAACCTCTGCAGAGTGTAAATCTATTCGAATAACCACGTCCTCGATCATGGACAGTTCGTACTAGGTCACACTATTTGGTCTTGATCGATCTAGAGGAATAAGCCATATAACATTGTTAATACTGAACTAGAGAAGGCAAAGTTTATCAGACTTGCAATGCAAGATCATGGACATCGGATGATGCTGAGCCTATAAGGCGATAGCCATGGGATGGCTATGAAAGAGATGGTCAGATGACCGTAAGACCTTGGATATGATCCGGAGGGATCGCGATAACAAACTTGATTAAGTACTTTTGTTATCATGCTTTACCTTACAGTACTTACTTTAGTGGTTATATTGCTTGATGGTTCTGCTATGACATGGTTTTGCTAGATAACTATGCTATGCCATGCTTGATCCATGATTTCCTGCTATTTCTATGCCATGTTTAGAATAGATTATTGCATACCTATAGGGCTTGCTCTGTCATCTGCTTGTTTGGATGCTATGTATTTGGTTGTCTTGCGAGTACATTCCAAGTACTCACCTGGCCTTGCACGTGGCCAGATTACAGGAGGAGATCCGTCGTGCTAGATCGTAACCAGGCCAGTCTTGTGTGTTGTGGAGCCCAGCCGAAGACCTCGAAACCGTGAACCAAGACGTCCGCTGCCATTTAGTTAACCTTGGAGCCATTCTATATCACTGTATGTAACAGTGTTGTAAACCCTATTTGAATTAATAAAGCCATTTTTGTGCCTGGAATTGCTGTACCATGTCTCAGACGTGTGCCAGGTCTTATCCTAGGACTGGCATGCGTCGGCCCTCTATCGGGGTGCCATAGAGCGTGGTATCAGAGCCAGGCTGGCTATAGGTTACCCTAGCACTGGACCACCCCTATTTTTGACCTGTAGTGAGCCCATTGGATTTGACCCCTCCCTGGCATCCGACAGGGCCACTGTTGATCCACAGTCGGTGGCGTTGGAATGGACGCATCCCTACCCAGCAGCCAGACCGTCCATCTGTCACTGGATTAAACTACGACCCCACCTAGCTGTCTGCCGTTCCGGCGTATCCTCTCCCCTGTTTGTGAAGGATCCACGCCATGACTGCGTGTCCCAGCCCAGTTGCTTATAAAACCCCTCCCGCCTGCTCGTCGTAGCACTGCCCGCTCAGTAAGCTAGACCCCGCGGAAACCCGAGCCAGTTTTTCCCAACCCAGAAGCCATGGCTAGTTCTTCCAAGGAACCCACCCTGCATAGCCGAACTTTTGCCATAGATCATCCTGGCTTTTTGCCCATCCTTTGGGATATGCTCAGCCAAGCCCTTGGCTGTCTGGTTAGTCCTGAGTACCTGGTGTATTAGTCTGACCCGGTTCCTCATCTTTGCCGGTATTTTGCAAAGGTGTTCATCTGCCCAGGCCCAGCAAAGGATGGAAAGCCCTTGGCTTTTCAGGGCAAACCCATGCCCACCCCAGCGCTGGCCATCCAGACAGCTACTGCAGAAGCTGTCGCTCGTCTCCGGTTCATGTTTCCACAAGTAGCAGTGAAGCGGGAGTTCCGCTACTTTCCCTCCGTGTCCAGTTTGGGGTCTGACCCGGCCATAGCCCGCCTGGTTCAGTTCATCGCTACCCAGGGATTGCTAATCGGTGGCATCCTTTGGGAGCTCAAGGCGGTGGATCATGACACCACTCGGGTTGTCATGGAAGCATCTTGCGAAGCCCGTCATGTTGCAGTTCTGGCCGCCAATCCGGTGTTGTCAAACCCCGTTCCATCCTCTCAACCTGGAACTCAGTGGAACTTTGGCTCTGTCCACCCAAACTCCATCCCAGGAGCCATTCGTCGTCTTCGACGCCGGGACATGTTCCATCAAAATCTAGACGTGATCCAAGCAGCTGAGCCCCGACTCAAGGAGATACCCGATTATGGGAAATGTTTCAGCCTGCGTCCCCCAGGAGAGCCCAAGCAAGACTACGCCTATGTGTGGCTCCAGCAGCCAGCGAGATCAGGAGATGCTGTGAGCATGAGCACTGTCAGTTTGCCTTTCGTCCTCGTTAGGAAGTAGAACCCTGTAGCTCGGAGTGAGTTGTTGTCGTTAGTCACGTAGTAATTTTGTGCTGTGTTTTGTTGCTTGTACTATTTGTGCCTGTGTGCTGTTGTAATGCTATGATGTATGCCCTTTTGCTCTGTGATTTCAGTCCATCTGTCACTCTGTTAAGCAGAAATGTTTAACAGAGCCGGTAATGGATTCTTAACAAGATTTTAGTCAGTATTGCACTTAGACCTAACAACAATAGACTCGCCCAGAGTCACTAATAAAACGCGAGCTGGTGTAGGTATATGTATGCCAGGAGTACATATACCCACTAGCATTAAAACATTTTAGTATATTTGCATTGATGTGCTTACTTTGCATGTATTTTGCTCTTGTTTGCATTTTGCATTTTCCGGCATATTGATCTTGAGTGCATTGCTAGTGCATTGTATGAGCAATGTGTGCACCTAGGGTTCATTCTTCCTAGTACAATCGCAGCAGTACCCGGGTAGAATGCTACGTCTCTTGCCCATATCCATTCGTACCCACTCCGTTTGCCAGTCTTCCAAACCAGAACCCTGGTGAGACAGTTCTCCCCAGCAATTCCCAGTTCCTAAATCTTTTTTTTCCCGAGCCTAGTTGCAATCTCGGAGAAAGCTCTGAGAATTTTATTGCAGCATAAACCAGTACAACCACGCCAGTATAGACTCAGACTCAGACTCCAATTCTACTCTGATGCCTACTCGTGGTAGATGTAGCTCGACAGGGAACTACTAGCAGGGTGACCCTGCGTTGGTAGAACTTTGTCAACTACACCGTGCGAGCTCTGATCCAGCAACGCCTCCATCACCACCTCGTGTGACGCCAAGCAGGCTGCTATCTCGCCTGCCACCACACATGCTTATTCCGCCGGCCTAAGACGGCGGAAGAACAAGTGTGGATGACCACCAGCCACCGCGCCATCCCCGCCATCATCTCGATCCGCCACACAAGGACCCGTGTGGTTGCGAGCTCGCTCCTGGAGAGCGCACTTCAGCCAGCAGATCGCCGAGCTGATCAGTGTGGCTAGCAGTGCTGCTAGCAGCCACCACAACCCCACCAGGAGCACGGCATCACCGAAGGACCTCGGCTCCAGCTCATCTAACACGAAGAGGTAGTAGAGCGGCATGGTGTGAGTTGGGATGTGCCGCACTGCCGTCGTCTTTTATAGCCCGAGCCCGATGTACGGTAAGCGAGGTCCAGGAGACCGCGCACCACTTGATCACCGGCCTCCAGGAGGCGAATCCATGAGCACAATGCTATCTTTGGTGTCTAGGTTGCGGGGTTGATATCATCATGCTCCTCTCCAAATGTGCGATCTGGCCAAGACAATAGCCAGGGACAAGCCTGTGAGTACGTTTGAATGTACTCGCACACATCATGAAAACAGATATAATAAAGCAGGTGAATTGCATGCACTAAAGCTTATTTACAGATGCTCAATCAGTCATAATATAAATTCATAAATACAGGTGAGCAAGTAATTTATTCATATGATGCAAAAAATGAGATGGAACATCGGGCGGTAGTCGTCCCAAAAATTCCAAGAAAATAAAATGTCCAATCGGGTGTCTGAAGCGATGCCTCGAAAGCGGTAAGAATATAAAACATGCCTCAGTCCGGCGTCTGAGCGACACCACAGAAAGGGCTTATAATAACAATAAGTAAATAATAACATGCGTGCCACAGTCAGGCGTCTGAAGCGACGCTACATAAAGGGCTTATATCAAAAGTAAATACAGCAGTGCCACAGTCGGGCGTCTGAAGCGAAGCCACATAAAGGGCTTATAGGAAAATAAATAACTTGCGTGCCACAGTCGGGCGTCTGAGCGACACCACTTAAAGGGCTTATATTGAAAATAATAATATCATGAGTATCCAGGAGGTAGGACCATCCCAGGGATACTCAACAAAATCATATAAGAGAAGGGTTAGTCCACAAAAATTGATAATAATATTTTGTATCCTAAATTATGATCATCCACGTGTTTCAATTAATATCCTCCGAAGACCGACACTAAGACCGACACTTGACCTATCCCAGACTGTAGTCCTTAACCATGGACATGGCTATTCGAATAGATATTAACTCTGCAGAGGGTGTACTCTTTACCCACGAGTAACAGATTTCTTTAGTCAACCAGAGACGTTGGCTAATTCCGATTACGGTCTTTGAGTTGAAAACACACCAGACCTGCACACACCAGGTTGACTTCCCGATGCCTGGAATCACCCACGGCACTCGTTAAGTAAAACTCTAAGTGGGGAGGCTCCAACCTCGATTAGCATGGGATCACAATATTTATAACGCGCGCAAACAGGGGCACTACCCCCTCGGCTCCAACCGGAAACACCCATGCCCCCGGGCCAAGTGACATGCCTACCAGTGATCAGTGGTATCTTTCACTATGGCCTCTCTGTACGGTGTGTGCAAGGAGAGGGGTTGACGACTTACTGAACCGTACCCTAACAGTGGCAGGGACAAGTGGTAGCATAAATCAAGTATGGGGGTTACTGGTACAAGACTCGATCTATGATCGATTCAGGAGGTTTATGTCTTCCCTGCATGGTTAGCACATCAAATATTTCCCACACTTTCAGACAAAATCACCATTTATCATACCCCATGATGCCTCGCTGATCATTCTCGTCCCAACGGAATGACAGTACAAAGCTCGTGTCTTCCCGAGACAGAGACTTCTCCCGGATTCCTTCCGGTAGGTATGAGTGGCACAAGGGAGTGAATACTGTCACATGTGTCTAAATTTCAATAACAAGAATTTCTCATCATGCACTCATGAGCATGATCATACTTTCACATGAAATAATACTCTCTTCACTTTAGTATAGTGATGAGGTTTTATTTACCACATCAAACAACACACAACATATATTATACCAAGGTTCAGAATGCTTGCCTTCAAGGTGCAGAGAGGTGAGGTGTATTCCAAAACTTTTGAAAGTTTAATCTTCCCTCCAAATTCCTATTTTTGAAAATATCCAAATCAACATACCTTTTAAAACTGTATAGAAAAGTTGTTGGAATTTTTTTCAAATAAATATGAAAATAAACTAGATGAAATTTAAGAGAGATGGGAATGAGAATCAAGTCAATTGGATTTTTAGTTTAAAAGTTATGGTCGGTCAAAGAGTGGTCAAAGTTCTGTTTTAGAATAAAACAACTAAAAGGAATCGCAGCGGCCGAAGTACGCGTACCGAAGGCGATGATACATCTCCGTCGTATCTATAATTTTTGATTGTTTCATGCCAATATTCTACAACTTTCATATACTTTTGGCAAGTTTTTATATTATTTTTTGGGACTAACATATTGATCCAGTGCCCAGTGCCAGTTCCTGTTTGTTGCATGTTTTTGTTTCGCAGAAAATCCATATCAAACGAAGTCCAAACGGGATAAAAACTTACAGAGATTTTTTTTCGAATATATGTGAATTTTGGGAAGTGGAATCAACAAAAGGCGGTGCCCGAGGGGCCCACAAGCCAGGAGGGCGCGCCCTGGGGGGTAGGGCGCGCCCTGAGGGCTTGTGGCCACCCCTTAGGTCGGTTGGAGCTGTCCTTTGGCTGCAAGACAGCTAATTTTTGGATAAAGATCCCCTCAAAATTTAAGCCCGATCGGAGTTACGGATCTCCGGATATTTAAGAAACGGTGAAAGGCCAGAATAAGGGAACGCAGAAACAGAAGGAAACAGAGAGAGAGATCCAATCTCGGAGGGGCTCTCGCCCCTCCACTGCCATGGAGGCCAAGGACCAGAGGGGAAACCCTCCTCCCATCTAGGGAGGAGGTCAAGGAAGAATGAGAAGGAGGGGGGCTCTCTCCACCTCTCTCCCGGTGGCACCGGAACGCCGCCGGGGCCATCATCGTGACGGCGATCTACTCCAACAACTCCGTCATCTTCACCAGCACCTCCATCACCTTCCCCCATCTATCTACAGACGTCCACTCTCCCGCAACCCGCTGTACCCTCTACTTGAACATGGTGCTTTATGCTTCATATTATTATCCAATGATGTGTTGCCATCCTATGATGTCTGAGTAGATTTTTGTTGTCCTATGGGTTGACTGATGATCATGATTGGTTTGAGTTGCATGTTTTATTATTGGTGCTGTCCTATGGTGCTCTCCGTGTCGCGCAAGCGTGAGGGATCCCCGCTGTAGGGTGTTGCAATGTGTTCATGATTTGCCTATGGTGGGTTGCTTGAGTGACAGAAGCATAAACCCGGGTAGGTGGGTTGTTGCATATGGGAGTAAAGAGGACTTGATACCTTATAATGCTATGGTTGGGTTTTACCTTAATGATCTTTAGTAGTTGCGGATGCTTGCTAGAGTTCCAATCATAAGTGCATATGATCCAAGTAGAGAAAGTATGTTAGCTTATGCCTCTCCCTCATATAAAATTGCAATAATGATTACCGGTCTAGTTATCGATTGCCTAGGGACAATTCCGCAACTCCTACCACCACTTTTCCACACTCGTTAAACTAACTTAGTTGTTTCTTTATCTTAGCAGCCCCTAGTTTTTATTTCCGTGCTCTTTATTATCTTGCAACCCTATCCTATCACACCTACAAAGTACTTCTAGTTTCATACTTGTTCTCGGTAAAGCGAACATTAAGCGTGCGTAGAGTTGTATCGGTGGTCGATAGAACTTGAGGGAATATTTGTTCTACCTTTAGCTCCTCGTTGGGTTCGACACTCTTACTTATCGAAAGAGGCTACAACTGATCCCCTATACTTGTGGGTTATCAAGACCTTTTTCTGGCGCCGTTGCCGGGGAGCAATAGCGTGGGGTGAATATTCTCGTGTGTGCTTGTTTGCTTTATCACTAAGTAATTTTTATTTGCTGTTCTAAGTTGTTCTCTATCTTTAGTTATGGATATGGAACACGAAATACCAAAAAAATTAGGTGTACTTGCTACTCATGGAGATGGGGAACCTCCTAAAACCCTCGATGCTCGTTATGTGAAAGATATTATGCACTACTTTGATAATCCTGAGAAAACCCCATTCAACTTGATAATGGGAGACACGTTGGATCAACGTGAATACTTTAGGGATTATCGCTTGACTCAAAAAGGGAAACTGTTATGGGATCAAATTTATATGTTGAAATGGTATGCTTGGAATCTATGCCAGAGATATGATTATACTTGTTGCTCTAGGATGAAGGCTCCACACCTTCCTTTTTCATGTAAATTTAATGATAATGAAACCTTGGCTTCTTATGCTAATGGTATTTATGATTACTATGATGTGGAACGAATAGAAGAATTCGTTGCTTTTAAGGGTGCTTATGAAATTGAATCTTTGTTTGAGAAGTGTGAAAAATATGATGATGCTGTTTATAGACCTGAAAATTTTGCTATACTTAAATATTGCTATGATAATTATGAATATAATTCTGATATTGATGCATTTATTGAAAGAATGACCGCTGCCTTGGAAGAGACTAATATTTTGCAGGAATCTATGGAAGAAGAAATTGATGACACTGTGAGCTCATTAGATGAAAAAGATGATGAGGAGAGCGAAGAACAAAAGGAGGAAGAGTGGATTAGCTACCCGTGCCCACCTTCTAATGAGAGTAACTCTTCAACTCATACATTGTTTAATTTCCCTTCGTTCTTACTGAATGATGAATGCTATGATAATTGCTATGATCCCTTGGATTCATTCGAAATATCCCATTTTGATGAACTTGATGCTTGCTATGCTTGTGGCCATGATGCCAATATGAATGATGCTTATGGAGATGAACTTGCTATAGTTCCTTATGTTAAACATGAAATTGTTGCTATTGCACCCACACATGATAGTCCTATTATCTTTTTGAATTCTCCCAACTACACTATATCGGAGAAGTTTGCTCTTATTAGGGATTACATTGATGGGTTGCCTTCTACACATGATGATTTTGATGGATATAATATGCATGTGCTTGCTGCTCCTACTTGCAATTATTATGAGAGAGGAACTACATCTCCACCTCTCTATGTTTCCAATATGATAAAATTGCAAGAAACTGCTTATGCTATGTATTGGCCTTTACTTTGTGTGCATGAATTGTTCTTTTATGACATGCCGATGCATAGGAAGAGAGTTAGACTTCGTTGTTGCATGATATATGTTACTTTGTGCTCACTACTAAATTACAAATCATTGTTAATTAAAATTGGCTTTGATATACCTTGGGATCCGGGTGGATCAATTACTTGAGCACTTTATGCCTAGCTTAATGGCTTTAAAGAAAGCGCTGCCAGGGTGACAACCCGGAAGTTTTAGAGAGTCATTTATTTCTGTTTAGTGCTTTTATAAAGTTTTAAAAAAAAAATATAAAGAGGGGAACCTAAAACTTTTTCAAATAGAGATGTGAAAGTAAGGAGGACGAGCACCGTTGAAGTGGGGGAGCTCCTTGAACTTTGTTCATGCCCATGGAAACTTTGAAAATCTTGATTACAGAAACTTTTCAACAAAAATAATTATCCCCTTGTATAAATCCATTGTATTATAAAAATAATGTGCCAAGATTTGCCTTTAGGATGATTAGATTGCTTGTTTGGTGTGTGCAGTGCAAAAACAGAAACTTTGGCTGTAGTGCGTGAATTTACATTTTTTACTGGAATGTCAAAAGTTTCTGAATTTTTTACACAGTACTTCTATGCAAATTGTTTATTTTGTCCTAATTTTTCAAAAAATTTAGAGTTACATAAGTATGGTGAATGTTCATATTGCTACAGCTGTCCTGTTTAAGACAGATTCTGTTTTTGATGCATTGTTTTGCTCGTTTTGATGAAACTATCAATTGTATTGGTGGTATAAGCCATGGAAAAACTATAATACAGTAGCTACAATGCAAAAATAAAATATGAATTGGTTGGAAACAGTACATAAAGTGGTGATTTGCTTTATTATACTAACGGATCTCACGAGGGTTTTGTTAAGTTTTGTGTGATTGAAGTTTTGAAGTTTTGGGTGAGATCACGATGGATGAAGGAATAAGGAGTGGAAAGAGACTAAGCTTGGGGATGCCCGAGGCACGCCAAGGTAATATTCAAGGACTCCCAAGCAACTAAGCTTGGGGATTCCCCTGAAGGCATCCCCTCTTTCTTCTAACAACCATATGTAATTTTACTTGGAGCTATATTTTTATTCGTCACATGATATGCGTAAATCTTGGAGCATCGTGTGCTTTTTATTTTTCTTTTAATAATGCACCATGCTGGTATGAGAAAGTCCTTGGTTGATTTATAGATGGATCTTTGCACCTCACTTATATCTTTTGAGTATGGCTTTATAGAATGCTTCATGTGCTTCACTTATATCATTTGAAGTTTGGATTGCCTGTTTCTCTACACATAGAAAACCGCCATTTGTAGAATGCTCTTTTGCTTCACTTATATTTGTTAGAGCATGGGCATATCTTTTGTAGAAAGAATTAAACTCTCATGCTTCACTTATATCTATTTAGAGAGTTAACAGGAGTTGGTCATTCACATGGTTAGTCATAAAATCCTACATAAAACTTGTAGATCACTGAATATGATATGTTTGATTCCTTGCAATAGTTTTGCGATATGAAGATGGTAATATGGGAGTCATGCTAGTGAGTAGTTGTGAATTGGAGAAATACATGTGTTGAAGTTTGTGATTCCCGTAGCATGCACGTATGGTGAACCGTTATGTAACGAAGTCGGAGCATGATTTGTTTAATGATTGTCAACCTTTGTGTGAGGGTCGGGAGCGCGCGATGGTTAACTCCTACCAACCTCTCCCCTAGGAGCATGCGTCTAATGCTTTGTTTGATAACTAATAGACTTTTGCAATAAGTATGTGAGTTCTTTATGACTAATGTTGAGTCCATGGATTATACGCAGTCTCACCCTTCCACCTTTGCTAGCCTCTCTAGTACCGCGCAACTTTCGCCGGTGCATCAAACCCACCTTCCTCAAAACAGCCACCATATATTTTCCTCAAAACAGCCACCATACCTACCTATTATGGCATTTCCATAGCCATTCCGAGATATATTGCCATGCAACTTCCACCGTTCCGTTTTTCATGACATGCATCACCACTTTCATATTGCATATAGAGTCATATTTTGTTCCAGGTACCGAGTTGTAAGTAAATAAAAGTGTGATGATTTCCATTATTAGAGCATTTGTCCCATGTGAGAAAAGGATGATGGAAGCTATGAATCCCTCACAAGTTGGGATGAGTCTCCGGACTTTACAAAAAATAAAAGAGGCCAGCGAAGCCCAAAAAAAATAGGCCAAAGATGCCCACCAAAAAGAAAAAAAATAAAAAAAATAAAAAAAATAAAAAAAAATGAGAGAAAGAGAGAAGGGACAATGCTACTATCTTTTCCACACTTGTGCTTCAAAGTAGCACCATGATCTTCATGATAGAGAGTCTCCTATTTTGTCACTTTCATACAGCTAGTGGAATTTTCATCATTTGCACGACCACTTAGTTTTCTTTTTGAGCTTTCATACACTTATAGCTCTAGTGCACCCGTTGCATGGCAATCCCTACTCACTCACATTGATATCTATTGATGGGCATCTCCATAGCCCGTTGATACGCCTAGTTGATGTGAGACTATCTTCTCCTTTTTCCTTGCAACCTCCACCATATTCTATTCCACCTATAGTGCTATATCCATGGCTCACGCTCATGTATTGCGTGAGAGTTGAAAAGGTTTGAGAACATAAAGGTGTGAAACAATTGTTTGACTTGTTCATCGGGGTTGTGCATGATTTAGATACTTTGTGTGGGGAAGATGGAGCATAGCCAGACCATATGATTTTGTAGGGATAACTTTCTAAGGCCATGTTATTTCGAAAGGACACGATTGCCTTGTTGGTGTGCTCGAAGTATTACTATTTTTATGTCAATATCGACTATTGCTTTGAATCACTCGTGTCTTAATATTCATGCCATGATTTGATTATATGATCAAGATTATGCTAGGTAGCATTCCACATCAAAAATTATCTTTTTTATCATTTACCTACTCGAGGACGAGCAGGAATTAAGCTTGGGGATGCTGATACATCTCGGTCGTATCTATAATTTTTGATTGTTTCATGCCAATATTCTACAACTTTCATATACTTTTGGCAACTTTTTATATTATTTTTTGGGACTAACATATTGATCCAGTGCCCAGTGCCAATTCCTGTTTGTTGCATGTTTTTTGTTTCGCAGAAAATCCATATCAAACGAAGTCCAAACAGGATAACAACTTATGGATATTTTTTTTGGAATATATGTGAATTTTGGGAAGTGGAATCAACAGAAGGCGGTGCCCGAGGGGCCCACAAGCCAGGAGGGCGCGGCCTGGGGGGTAGGGCGCGCCCTGAGGGCCTGTGGCCACCCCTTAGGTCGGTTGGATCTGTCCTTTGGCCGCAAGAAAGCTAATTTTTGGATAAAGATCCCCTCAAAATTTCAGCCCGGTCGGAGTTACGGATCTCCGGATATTTAAGAAACGGTGAAAGGCCAGAATCAGGGAACGCAGAAACAGAAGGAAACATAGAGAGAGATCCAATCTCGGAGGGGCTCTCGCCCCTCCGCCGCCATGGAGGCCAAGGACCAGAGGGGAAACCCTCCTCCCATCTAGGGAGGAGGTCAAGGAAGAAGAAGAAGGAGGGGGGCTCTCTCCACCTCTCTCCCGGTGGCACCGGAACGCCGCCGGGGCCATCATCGTGACGGCGATCTACTCCAACAACTCCGTCATCTTCACCAGCACCTCCATCACCTTCCCCCCATCTATCTACAGTGGTACACTCTCCCGCAACCCGCTGTACCCTCTACTTGAACATGGTGCTTTATGCTTCATATTATTATCCAATGATGTGTTGCCATCCTATGATGTCTGAGTAGATTTTTGTTGTCCTATGGGTTGATTGATGATCATGATTGGTTTGAGTTGCATGTTTTATTATTTGTGCTGTCCTATGGTGCTCTCCGTGTCGCGCAAGCGTGAGGGATCCCCGTTGTAGGGTGTTGCAATGTGTTCATGATTTGCCTATGGTGGGTTGCTTGAGTGACAGAAGCATAAACCCGAGTAGGTGGGTTGTTGCATATGGGAGTAAAGAGGACTTGATACCTTATAATGCTATGGTTGGGTTTTACCTTAATGATCTTTAGTAGTTGCGGATGCTTGCTAGAGTCCCAAGTAGAGAAACTATGTTAGCTTATGCCTCTCCCTCATATAAAATTGCAATAATGATTACCGGTCTAGTTATCGATTGCCTAGGGACAATTCCGCAACTCCTACCACCACATTTCCACACTCATTAAACTAACTTAGTTGTTTCTTTATCTTAGCAGCCCCTAGTTTTTATTTCCGTGCTCTTTATTATCTTGCAACCCTATCCTATCACACCTACAAAGTACTTCTAGTTTCATACTTGTTCAAGGTAAAGCGAACAATAAGCGTGCGTAGAGTTGTATCGGTGGTCGATAGAACTTGAGGGAATATTTGTTCTACCTTTAGCTCCTCATTGGGTTCGACACTCTTATTTATCGAAAGAGGCTACAACTGATCCCCTATACTTGTGGGTTATCAGGCGAAAGCGTAATCTTGGAAGGGCGCTTCCTTAGCCGGAACACGCATTAGAGGGGTTGCGCCACCAATGGCCTGGGCAAGCTCACCGATAGTTGGGGACCACCTATCGGGTTCGTCTCCCTCCTCTGCGCGTGCCTGAACAGAAGCAGAGAGGGGCTCTGGCGACGATTCCGGGCGGCTCACACCACCATTTGCGATGCCATGACCACCTATAGACTCAGGGAGGTACGGTGCTTCTGGGGATGCCATCCACGTCCGTCGGAGGGCTCGAGCGCGAGCAGGGCGTCGACCATGGCTGACGAGCGCTGCGGTTGAATGGAGCTTCGATCCCTAGCGGTTGTTAGGCTAAATTGGGCTGAGGAATGGGTCTGCAGAGGCTCAGAGAATCGGTTGGCTAAGAAATCCGTGAGAGGGGTCCATGGCTTGCCCGGGATTTGAGCGCGGGATGGCGGCGGCAGAGACTGCCGGAGTTGGGGTGGACGGCCACCTCCGGTCTTTCTGGTTGCCTTTGGGGGCTCACAAGGGATGGGGGTGCCGTTCCAACGAGCTCGGGATCCCTTCTTATAGGCGGCAAGGTCGGTTTGTCGACGGCCATGGATAAGATTGCCGGCTGACCTTCTCTGCCACAGCAGGGCGACGTGGCTAGGCTTGCGGACGATGGCAGGGACTAGCGGATGAACTGAGGCTGCAACAGAGGCTAGCTGGCGCGCGGGGGTGGCTTGGGCGGTGCTGGCCACGGCAGAGACGGTCACGGGCGCCGGCGTGCCGCCAAAGAGCCATGGCTGCAACTCTGTGAGGAGCAGGGCTTGTCGGGGCAGCACTAGAGGATAGGGATGAGGATTAGGACGAGCTCAGGAGGGTTATCCAGAGACGCTCTGGCTCGGGCGCGGCACGTGCAAAGCACGCGCTCTGGCCACGCCTAGTGCACGCATGCTACATGCTCGACAGAATGCCAGGGTGGCCTAAAGGGCTTGGGTGCAAGTGGAAGTTAACATGATTTGGGTAGTGGTAGCTAGGAGACCAGTGGACATGTTAGTTTGACAAGAGAGGCAAGTTCACAATACAAACATAAAACCATGCCAAATCTGTCCATGCACTATAGGTGTTCGACAAAATGACAGAGCCACCTATGGAGCTTTTCTGGAGCTGCAATTTGGCAGGCTGGGGTCTCTTTAGATGCTAAAGAGAGTGGTGAGGTTAGTTTGGCAAAACAAGAAACTTGTCAGTGCAAATTTTGTTGAAAAACAATTCTGGACTGCATCTGGAGGGGAACTTTTGGTGGACCAGAATGATGAGATTGGGTCTGATCTCCTGGACTTAAGGGCTTGGTTGGAAGGACTATAAGCAGGAAAAATATCATGGTTACTAAGGCAAAATAAAATAGGGTTGCAGTTCAAACTGCGCAAGTGGACCAGAATAGAAATGAGGATGTTTTGCTCAAATTTTTCAAAGAACACAAATGGGTTTTTGCATAAAAATGAGTTATATACATCTACTGCATCCCCAAATTTTCATGGAATTTTTAAACAAATAAATAAACAGGTTGCAGTGCAAACTACAAACTGAACCAGATTTGAAAACTTGAAGTGGAGCTCAAAATTCCCAAAAGACCAAGGGAGGTTTTTGCATAAAAGTGATCTATAGGCAATGCTTGACCTCTCCAAATTTTTGCAGAATTTACAAATGAATATTTAAAATGGTTGCAATGCAATGGAGACCCTTAAAAGAATGGAAATGTCATTATAAAAAAATGAAGCTTGACAGAAATATTATGCAACTGATTCCACTTAAATACCAAACAAAATCAAATGTTTTAAGAGAACAGCCAAGCCCCACAATATTATTCAAAAGTTTAATATAGGAGGGAAGAATTTAGCCTCTCGGGCTGCAAGCTGGCGGGCTGCGGCTTCGCCGGTGGCCGCCTTCCCAGTGAAATGGTAAGGGTGTTCCGATGAGGTACTCCTTCCGTAGATGTGCACCGTGGCCCAGAAGTGATGGATAGTATCGCTCGCGGGCTCCTCATGCACAACATACTCTGGGGGCTCTTCTATGCCAAGAGCTTGGCGGGTGAGGTCGGTGAGAATGGCTACGAAGTCTTCAGGCTCGGATGCAGTGGTCTCGTTGCGAGCGACAAGGCCAGACATCTTGCTAGTCTGGGTTATTGGAATGGAACTGAAGGTTGTGGTGTGCTGGGTTGGGGCAAGGATTTTCTTTATAGACCAAAAGAGTCTTCCATCGCACGCTAGGGGATGCGACAACTCCAGTGTCGGTCACAGACACACAGCCTATGGGCTAGCAGATAGGTTGGGCACCAACCGCCAAAAGGTATCGGATGGCCACTGTGGAGGCTATTTGATAGGATAGGCTTGAATGCGGATATAAAATATTCGGGTGGCGAGGAAACCTATGAATAGCGACCTGGCTAAGATAGGATTAGCCAATGGTCAGCCTGGCTCTGATACCAAGTTTGTCAGGACCGATTCTCCGGGATATGAGATTCCCAGCAAACGGCCCTCGTGCTCACCAGCCCCAGAATTACTGTTAGCTGGTGGACACTTCCTTGATACAGAAATTCCAAGCAGATTACAAAATAGAGAGTACAAGACCATGAAGGTTTATGGTGTACAACAAAATATTCTAGTGGCAGATGGCGAAAGCGACTCGGGGATCTCCAGCGTCTATGGGACTCCATTCCCACAGGAACAGCTGACCTGGATAACTCCTATCTCGCGCGGCTGCTATCTTTGGTGTCTAGGTTGCGGGGTTGATATCATCGTGCTCCTCTCCAAATATGCGATCTGGCCAAGACAACAGCCAGGGACAAGCCTGTGAGTACGTTTGAATGTACTCGCAAACATCATGAAAACAGATATAATAAAGCAGGTGAATTGCATGCACTAAAGCTTATTTACGGATGCTCAATCAGTCATAATATAAATTCATAAATGCAGGTGAGCAAGTAATTTATTCATATGATGCAAAAAATGAAATGGAACATCGGGCGGTAGTCCTCCCAAAAATTCCAAGAAAATAAAATGTCCAATCGGGTGTGTGAAGCGACGCCTCGAAAGGGGTAAGAATATAAAACATGCCTCAGTCGGGCGTCTGAGCGACACCACAGAAAGGGCTTATAATAACAATGAGTAAATAATAACATGCGTGCCACAGTCGGGCGTCTGAAGCGACGCCACATAAAGGGCTTATATCAAAAGTAAATACAGCAGTGCCACAGTCGGGCGTCTGAAGCGACGCCACATAAAGGGCTTATAAGGAAAATAAATAACATGCGTGCCACAGTCGGGCGTCTGAGCGACACCACTTAAAGGGCTTATATTGAAAATAAATAATAATATCATGAGTATCCAGGAGGTAGGACCATCCCAGGGATACTCGACAAAATCATATAAGAGAAGGGTTAGTCCACAAAAATTGATAATAATAATTTGTATCCTAAATTATGATCATCCACGTGCTTCAATTAATATCCTCCGAAGACCGACACTAAGACCGACACTTGACCTATCCTAGACTGTAGTCCTTAACCATGGACACGGCTATTCGAATAGATATTAACTCTGCAGAGCGTGTACTCTTTACCCACGAGTAACGGATTTCTTTAGTCAACCAGAGACGTTGGCTAATTCCGATTACGGTCTTTGAGTTGAAAACACACCTGACCTGCACACACCAGCTTGACTTCCCGATGCCTGGAATCACGCACGGCACTCGTTAAGCAAAACTCTAAGTGGGGAGGCTTCAACCTCGATTAGCATGGGATCACAATATTTATAACGCGCGCAAACAGGGGCGGTACCCCCTCGGCTCCAACCGGAAACACCCATGCCCCCGGACCAAGTGACATGCCTACCAGTGATCAGTGGTATCTTTCACTATGGCCTCTCTGTACGGTGTGTGCAAGGAGAGGGGGTGGTGATTTACTGAACCGTACCCTACCAGTGGTAGGGACAAGTGGTAGCACAAATCAAGTATGGGGGTTACTGGTACAAGACTCGATCTACGGTCGACTCAGGAGGTTTATATCTTTCCTGCATGGTTAGCACATCAAATATTTCCCACACTTTCAGACAGAATCACCATTTATCATACCCCATCATGCCTCACTGATCATTCTCGTCCCAACGGAATGTCAGTACCAAGCTCGTGTCTTCCCAAGATAGAGACTTCCCCCGGATTCCTTCCGGTAGGTATGAGTGGCACAAGGGAGTGAATACTGTCACATGTGTCTAAATTTCAATAACAAGAATTTCTCATCATGCACTCATGAGCATGATCATACTTTCACATGAAATAATACTCTCTTCACTTTAGTATAGTGATGAGGTTTTATTTACCACATCAAACAACACATAACATATATTATACCAAGGTTTAGAATGCTTGCCTTCAAGGTGCAGAGAGGTGTGGTGTATTCCAAAACTTTTGAAAGTTTAATCTTCCCTCCAAATTCTTATTTTTGAAAATATCCAAATCAACATACATTTGAAAACTGTACAGAAAAGTTGTTGGACTTTTTTTCAAATAAATATGAAAATAAACTAGATAAAATTTAAGAGAATCCCCAAGCTCTAGCTCATTTAGCATGGCTAAACTGTGGGAAAGAGAATCAAGTCAATTGGATTTTTAGTTTAAAAGTTATGGTTGGTCAAAGAGTGGTCAAAGTTCTGTTTTAGAATAAAACAACTAAAAGGAAATGCAGCGGCCGAAGTACGCGTACCGAAGGCGAAAGCGTAATCATGGAAGGGCGCTTCCATAGCCGGAACATGCATTAGAGGGGTTGCGCCACTAGTGGCCTGGGCAGGCTCACCGACAGGTGGGGACCACCTGTCGGGTTCGTCTCTCTCCTCTGCGCGCGCCTGAACAGAAGCAGAGAGGGGCTCTGGCGACGATTCCGGGCGGCTCACACCACCATTTGCGATGCCACGGCCACCTATAGACTTAGGGAGGTACGACGCTTATGGGGATGCCATCCACGTCCGTCGGAGGGCTCGAGCGCGAGCAGGGCATCGACCATGGCGGACGAGCGCTGTGCTTGAATGGAGCTTCGATCCCTATCGGTTGTTAGGCTAAATTGGGCTGGGGAATGGGTCTGCGGAGGCTCAGCGAATCGGTTGGCTAAGAAATCCGTGAGAGGGGTCCATGGCTTGCAGTGGATTTGAGCGCGGGATGGCGGTGGCAGAGACTGCTGGAGTTGGGGTGGACGGCCACCTCCGGTCTTTCTGGTTACCTTTGGGGGCTCACAAGGGATGGGGGTGCCATTCCAATGAGCTTGGGATCCGTTCTTATAGGCGGCGAGGTCGGTTCATCGACGGCCATGGATAAGATCGCCGGCTGACCTTCTCTGCCACAGCAGGGCGACGTGGCTAGGCTTAGGGACGACGGCAGGGACTAGCGGACAAAATGAGGCTACTTCATAGGCTAGCTGGCACGCGGGGGTGGCTTGGGCGATGCTGGCCACGGCAGAGACAATCATGGGCGCCGGCGTGCCACCAAAGAGCCATGGCTGCAGCTCTATGAGGAGCAGGGCTTGTCGGGGCAGCACTAGAGGACAGGGATGAGGATTAGGACGAGCTCGGGAGGGTTATCCAGAGACGCTCTGGCTCGGGCGTGGCACGTGCAAAGCACGCGCTCTGGCCATGCCCAGTGCACGCACGCTACATGCTCGACAGAATGCCAGGGTGGCCTAGAGGGCTTGGGTGCAAGTGAAAGTTAATAGGATTAGGGTAGTGGCAGCTAGAAGACCAGTGGACATGTTAGTTTGGCAAGAGAGGCAAGTTCACAATACAAACATAAAACCATGCCAAATCTGTCCATGCACTATAGGTGTTCGACAAAATGACAGAGCCACCTATGGAACTTTTGTGGAGCTGCAATTTCGCAGGCCGGGGTCTCTTTAGATGCTAAAGAGAGTGGTGAGGTTAGTTTGGCAAAACAAGAAACTTGTTAGTGCAAATTTTGGTGAAAAACAATTCTGGACAGAATCTGGAGGGGAACTTTTGGTGGACCAGAAAGATGAGATTGGGTCTGATCTCCTGGACTTAAGGGTTTGGTTGGAAGGACTATAGGCAAGAAAAATATCATGGTCACTAATGCAAAATAAAATAGGGTTGCAGTTCAAACTGCCCAACTGGACCAGAATAGAAATGAGGATGTTTTGCTCAAATTTTTCAAAGAACACAAATGGGTTTTTGCATAAAAATGAGTTATATACATCTACTGACATCCCCAAATTTTCATGGAATTTTTAAAGAAATAAATAAACAGGTTGCAGTGCAAACTACAAACTGAACCAGATTTGAAAACTTGAAGTGGAGCTCAAAATTCCCAAAATACCAAGAGAGGTTTTTGCATAAAAGTGATCTGCAGGCAATGCTTGACCTCTCCAAATTTTTGCAGAATTTACAAATGAATATTTAAAATGGTTGCAATGCAATGGAGACCCTTAAAAGATTGGAAATGTCATTATAAAAGAAATGAAGCTTGACAAAAATATTATGCAAATGATTCCACTTAAATACCAAACAAAATCAAATGTTTTAAGAGAACATTCAAGCCCCACAATATTATTCAAAAGTTTCTAATAGGAGGGAAGAATTTTACAATACACAGGAAAAAGGGGTGGTTCTGAATCAGCAAAAGACCAATATAATAAAAAAGTTTTATTTCTAGCCAATTTTTAATGAATAAAAATATGGTTAAAATTTTTGGGGTGTTACATTCCGGTAGGTTGTAATGTCATCTGGAATGATCCTGTCTCCGTTCTTAGCTGCGAGGAACTCGGTCAGCCCTGCGTTTGCAACAAATTGAGCGAACTCTTGATGGAACCCGGCTTCCTCCATGAAGGCATCATGCGGCCATTCGCACGGCCGCACCTCCCCCTTTCTCGGAGTGTAAAGGTCATTGTCCGATGATTTCCCAATGACTCCTTTGGCATTTTTCTTGGAGGAAAACTTACTAAAGAAATCCATCTTATTCCTATAATACAAATTCTGAAAATTTTAGCCTACAAAATTTTTGTCAACAAAACATCGTGAAATTGATATCAACTACTCCTAAGCATGCATAGAGGCCATATTAAGCATTCAAACTGCTTAGAGTTCTAAGAATTCAACATGTAAGCTCATCTACAGTACCACCAAGAGTAGCTAATTACTCTAAAAATAACCCATTAAACCAAAAACTAATTGGAGCAATGGAGGAGTCACATACCAAGTAGCAATCCCTCCAAATAGTTTCAGAAATGGAGCTTCGAACAAAGAGATCGAAATCCATGGGTTTGAGAGCAAGAGCACGGGAATGGTGGCTGTGGTGATTTTTTTCTGGAGGTAGGGGATGATGTGGGCTAAAGGGATAGGTGAGGGAGCCCATGTGGGGGCCACAACCCACCAGTGCGCGCCTGGGGTTGCTGGCGCGCCCTGGTGTCTTGTGGGCACCAGGTGCACCCCCCTCTGGTATTATTTGCACCATAAATTCATAAATATTCGGAAAAAAATCATATCAAATTTTTAGAACATTCTAAGAACTTTTATTTTTGGGTCATTCTTATTGCACGGAGAAAACAAAAAGCAGGACAAACATGGCATTTTATTTTATTTGACTAACAAAAATAGAAAATAAAATGTGGGAGCAGAGAGTTGTGTTTACTAGATTCATCAACTTCATACCTCTCAAAAATGATCCATTAATAAGGTTGATCAAGTCTTATTAACAACCACTTCCGATTAGCATGAAACCGAATAATTTTTGTAAAACACTAAGTTACCTCAATGGGGATGTGCATATCCCCCACAATAAGTAAATCATATTTCTTTTTGGCAGTAGGTAGAGGAAATTGAAAACTTCCAATAGTGATGGCTGGAGATTTCTCAATAACATTTATACCATTCACATGGAATTGTTTCTTTGGAAAGTGCACGGTGTGCTCATTACCATTGATATGAAAAGTGACCTTGCTTTTATTACAATCAATAACAGCCCCTGCAGTATTCAAAAAGGGTCTACCCAGGATAATCGACATGTTGTCATCCTCGGGCATCTCAAGAATAACAAAGTCCATTAAGATAGTAACATTTGCAACAACAACAACAGGCACGTCCTCACAAATACCAATAGGTATGGCAGTTGATTTGTCAGCCATTTGCAATGATATTTTAGTAGGTGTGAGTTTATTCAAGTCAAGTCTTTTATATAAGGAGAAAGGCATAACACTAACACCGGCTCCCAAATCACAGAAAGCAGTTTTAACATAGTTTCTTTTAATGGAGCAAGGTATAGTTGGTATTCCAGGATCTCCCAGTTTTTTAGGTACTCCATCCTTAAAAGAATAATTAGCAAGCATGGTGGAGATTTCAGCTACATGTATCTTTCTTTTATTAGTGATGATGTCTTTCATGTACTTTGCATAAGGGGCCATCTCTAAGATACCAGTTAAGCGAGTACGCAAAAAGACTGGCCTAATCATTTTAGCAAAGCGCTCAAATTCTTCATCATCCTTTTTCTTAGATGGCTTAGGTGGAAATGGCATGGATTTCTGAACCCATGGCTCTCTTTCTTTACCATGTTTCCTAACCACAAAGTCTCTTTTATCATAACGTTTATTTTTAGGTTGTGGGTTATCAAGATCAGCAGCAAGTTCTATTTTCACATCATTATTTGGTTCTCTATAATTATGTGGTTGGGTATCTACATGAACATCATCATTATTATTTTCATTATCACTAGATGTATGTTCATTACCAGATTGAGTTTTAGCATCAGAAATAGAGACATCATTATTATTAGGAGGTTTTTCTATCTCAGGTTCACTAGAGGTATGCAAAGTCCTACCATTTTTGTTTTTATTTTTCTTTTTAGAAGGACTAGGTGCATCAATGTTAATTCTCTGAGAGTCTTGTTCAATTCTTTTAGGATGACCTTCAGGATAAAATGGTTCTTGGGTCATTCTACCTCCTCCAGTTACTACTCTAGCAGCAAAATCATTCATATTATCCTTCATTTCATCAAGCAATTCTTTTTTAGACTTAGCAACTTGTTCTAATTGAGTTTGAACCATAGAGGCATGCTTCCCTACACCTCTAACATCATTACTGATTCTAAATAGCAAGTCACTCAAGCGAGCAATCATATCAGAATTATATTTCAATTGTTCAAGACATGTGCATTAAAATGATCTTGCTTCAAAATATAGTTATCAAACTCATATAAGCATTGACTAGGATGTTTATTGTGAGGTATATCACCTTCATCAAACTTTAATAAAGAATTTACCTCTACCACCTGTGGAGGTGGTGGTGTGTCAAAGCCATGTATTTCTTCAATAGGTGGTAAATTCTTAACATCCTTAGCTTTAATACCTTTTTCCTTCATAGATTTCTTTGCCTCTTGCATATCTTCAGGACTGAGAAATAGGATACCCCTCTTCTTCAGAGTGGGTTTAGGCAGTGGTTCAGGAAGAATCCATTCATCATAATTCTTCAATATGTTATTCAATAATTCCTCAGCTTGTTCAGCAGTTCGTTCCCTGAAAACACAACCAGCACAACTATCTAGGAAGTCCCTGGAAGCTTCAGTTAGTCCATTATAGAAGATATCAAGTATTTCATTTTTCTTGAGAGGGTGATCAGGCAAATCATTAAGCAACTGGACAAGCCTCCCCCAAGCTTGTGGGAGACTCTCTTCTTCAGTTTGCACAAAGTAAAATATTTCCTGTAAGGCAGCTAGTTTCTTATGAGCAGGAAAATATTTTTCAGAGAAGTAGTAAATCATATCCTGGGGACTACACACACAACCAGGAGTAAGAGTATTGTACCATATCTTAGCATCACCTTTTAATGAGAACGAAAATAACTTGAGGATATAATAGTAGCGAATGCTCTCATCATGAGCAAAGAGTGTGGCTATATCATTCAGCTTAGTAAGGTGTGCCACCACAGTTTCAGTTTCATAGCCATGGAAAGGATCAGATTCAACCAAAGTAATTAACTCTGGGTCGACAGAGAATTCATAATCCTTATCGGTAACAAAGATAGGTGAAGTAGCAAACTTAGGGTCACATTTCATTCTAGCATTCAAAGTCTTTTCTTTATACTTGCATAATAATTTCTTAAGATCATCTCTATCCTTGCAAGAAAGAATTTCTCTAGTTACCTCCTCATCCATAACATAACCTTCAGGTATCTTAGACATTTCAAATCTAGGTGAGCTAGGACTAACAGGTGTTTCATAATCATCAGTTTCAGCGATCTCATTAGTTTCAGTAATTTCATTCTCTTTAGCTCTAGCAATTTGTTCATCAAGAAATTCACCTAGTGGCACATTATCATCAAGCATGGTACTAGTATCATCATAAGCATCATTCATAGCAGAGGTAGCATCATCAATAACTTGCGACATATCAGGATTACTAGCATGTGGTGGTGTTGCAAACTTACTCATAACAGAAGGTGAATCAAGTGCAGAGCTAGATGGCAGTTCCTTACCTCCCCTCATCTTAGAGGGAAAAATCTTGGTTTTTGGATCCTTCAGATTCTTCATAGTGATCAAATGATAGAAATCCCAAGTGACTCAACGAATATAGCTATGCTCCCCGGCAACGGCGCCAGAAAAAGGTCTTGATAACCCACAAGTATAGGGGATCGCAACAGTTTTCGAGGGTAGATTATTCAACCCAAATTTATAGATTCGACACAAGGGGAGCCAAAGAATATTTGAGAGTATTAGCAGCTGAGTTGTGAATTCAACCACACCTGGAGATTAAATATCTACAGCAGAGTGATCAGTAGCATAGTAGTATGGTAGTTCAATAGCAGTAGCAACAGTAATAGTAGCGGTAACAGTGACAACAATAGTTTTGTAGCAGTTGGAACAGTAGCAGCAGCAATAGTAACTTAGCAAGAACAATAAGTGGAAAACTCGTAGGCGCTGGATTGATGTATTCATTGGATGATATTCATCATATAACAGTCATAACCTAGGGCGACACAGAACTAGCTCGAGTTCGTCAATATAATGTAGGCATGTATTCCGTAAATAGTCATACGTGCTTATGGAAAAGAACTTGCATGACATCTTTTGTCCTACCCTCTCGTGGCAGCAGGGTCCATAAGGAAACTAAGGGATATTAATGCCTCCTTTTAATAGAGAACCGGAACAAAGCATTAAAACGTAGTGAATACATGAACTCCTCAAACTACGGTCATCACCGTGAAGTATCCCAAATATTGTCACTATGGGGTTGACGGATCATAACACGTAATAGGTGCATATGACTAGGCAAGATCGGATCAAGAACATAGATATAATGATGATAGCATAAACGGTTCAGATTTGAAATCATGGCACTCGGGCCCTGGTGACAAGCATTAAGCATGGCAAAGTCATAGCAACATCAACCTTAGAACATAATGGATACTAGGGATCAAGCCCTAACAAAACTAACTCGATTACATGTTGAATCTCATCCAACTCCTCACCGACCAGCAAGCCTACGAAGGAATTACTCACTCCCGGTGGGGAGCATCATGGTATTGGCGATGGAGAAGTGTTGTTGATGACGAAGACCAAAGATTCCCCTATCCGGAGCCCCAAACGGACTCCAGATCTGGCCTCCCGATGAAGAGCAGGAGGTGGCGGCGGCTCCGTATCGTAAAACGCGATGAAACTTTCTCTTTGATTTTTTTCTCCAAAAATAGGATTTTATAGCGTCGGAATTAGGGCAAGTGGGGCCACGAGGTGGGCACAACCCACCAGGGTGCGCCGTGGGGGCTGGCGCGCCCTGGTGTCTTCTGCCCAGTCAGGGGCCCCCCTCAGGTGTTCTTGGCTCCAGTATTTTTTATTTATTGTAAAATAAATCTCCAAAAAGTTTTGTCCAGTTCCGAGAACTTTTATTTCTGCACAAAAAATAACACCATGGTAGTTCTGCTGAAAACAGTGTCAGTCCGGGTTAGTTTCATTCAAATTATGCAAATTAGAGTCCGAAACAAGGGCAAAAGCTTGAGGAAAAGTAGATACGATGGAGACGTATCAGTGACCAGGTGAATCCAGACTAACTTCACTCTTTCAAAATCATTCCTTGCCTTTGTGCCAGCCCGAATCTTATCTGCATAACCCAGAACCTCATTCAAACCCTAGTTCCGAAATATTGGGACCAGGAATCCTGCCTTTGTGTTTACAAAGGAGATATCATTTTCCTTGCTCTATTAATCCTCCCAAGATTTCCAGAGATCATCCTTCATCCATAAACCCTAGATGTGCAAAAATATTGCCAAGTTATATGCAATATTTTTCATCTAGAATTAATTCCTTGTTTTGCCTTTCCGAGGTATTAACTCCAAAGGGATAGCTAGACATCTGTAAATTTCTTGAAAATTTATGGAGATGATCTTTGTGCCTATCTAAAGCTCTGGGAAAAATATTGGCCAAAATTTAATAAGGACAATTGCATTTTCTTTATTAAAGCCAATATTGCAATTTGGGCACTTTCCAAAGGAACTACCATTTTGGTAGCCAGGAAAAATCCCAAATTAATTGTGGAGCTTTTCCTATCCATCTAAACCTCAAATCCATCCAAACATCTAGCCACTCTTTCTCAATATTGAGCACATAATCCAATACAAGTTTCTGCCCTATTTGAAGCTTTGTAAAGGAAGTGCCTGATTCCTAGATCTCCTTGATCGGAAATTTTGCAGGGTGATTTACTATGATATTTCATTCATGCAAAACAAAAATAAGCTCATTCCATGATACCATTCTTCCTCAGCAAATTATGGAAGGAAACGCAGCGGCCGAAGTACGCATACCGAAGGCGAAAGCGTAATCATGGAAGGGTGCTTCCTTAGCCGGAACACGCATTAGAGGGGTTGCGCCACCAGTGGCCTGGGCAGGCTCACCGACAGGTGGGGACCACCTGTCGGGTTCGTCTCCCTCCTCTGCGCGCGCGTGAACAGAAGCAGAGAGGGGCTCTGGCGACGATTCCGGGCACGGCCACCTATAGACTCAGGGAGGTATGGCACTTCTGGAGATGCCATCCACGTTCGTCGGAGGGCTCGAGCGCGAGCAGGGCGTCGACCATGGCGGACGAGCGCTGCGGTTGAATGGAGCTTTGATCCCTAGCGGTTGTTAGGCTAAATTGGGCTGGGGAATGGGTTTACGGAGGCTCAGAGAATCGGTTGGCTAAGAAATCCGCGAGAGGGGTCCATGGCTCCCCCGGGATTTGAGCACGGGATGGCGGCTTCCCAAAATTTTCTATTTTGAATCCCTATTCAGTTTTGAGTTTTGAATCCTTTCAAAACCCTCTGATAAATAAATAAAATGAGAGGAGGAAAATGACACTCCAAAATCAGAGTCAATGTTTTGATTCAAATTTTAAAATAGAAAATATTTGCAATTTATTTTAAATTCAAATTCCTTTTCATTTTTGAGTTATTGCAAAGAATAATTTTTTTTAAAAAGTATTTTCTTTGGTCTTGAAAATATGTGCATGTTGTAGGAAATTTTATTCTGAAATTGTTTATATATAATATTCCTATATAAATGTTTTTTTAATTTTGTTTATTTGCTTTTCTGCGCTTAAAAATAAGAAAACACTTTTCACCGGACACAATTCACCTGGGAAAAGAAAAAAAAAACTGCAGCGTACCGCGGCCGGCCGAAGGCCTTTTGCAGCCCATGCGCGCCTCCTCTCTCTTTTCTCTTTTTTTCATCTATGTTTCCTATATGTTTAGTCCCACCTCGCCTAGGCTTAGACCTTTGGACCTCCCTCCCACCTTTAAATATAAACCTATAGGAGCATCCAAAAATCATTCAACTCCGGTTAAACCTATCTTTTGGTTTGACTAGGTTTATTAAATAAATTTTTTTCTTCTCTCCGGCGGGATTTCTGGATGTCGTCTCCTCTTTGGAATTATCTCTTCTCTGCATTATAAAGGTATTCTTTTCGTATTTTCTTTTATACTCCTGTAGTTTATTATTCTTAGACTAGTATTCCTAGACTAGTATACGGTAGAGTAATTAGATGATCAATTAGTCTCTGTATTTACACATTAGTGCTAGAATTCCTTTAGTCATAACTACTTTTCTCCGTAAAACAGATTGGCCCTGATTTTTTAAATAGCCATAACTTTTTACTCGTTCATTCAAATTAGGTGAAACCAACGCCTAGAGTTTCGTCTTGATCCCACCTATCCAGTGAACCTATCACACCAACTTTTTGAAATTTTCAAATTTCAAAATTTATTCAGATTCATATTCAAACTATTTTTGATCATATCTTTTTATCCGTAGCTCCGTTTCCGACGAATCCAATTGCGTCGGATTCGTATCGAAGTAATCTTTCCATTCGTACCATTACTGTTATCATTTCAACATATAATTTTGATCATATTCAGATTTCTCTATTAGTCCCCAAAAGTGTCCACACACCGTTCTAAGCTTATTCAATGTCGTATTGAATTACTTGTATCCGTTGATCTATTATTCCGAGTCTACTTATTATTTTTCCTACATGTTCATATTGACGTCCTATATCCAGTAGCATCATTAGTTTCAACCTTTGAACATTCATTTGGTCATATCTTGCAAATCGTAGCACCTTTTTCAATTGATTCCTTTTGCATCTAAACACTTGTGTTATGTACTTTCTGCTCCAATTCAAATACCTTTGACCTTTCTAAATTCAAATTCAAATCATACTTCAATTCGCTATAACTTGCGTTGTGGTGCTCCATTTCAATTAATTCTTTTTGCAAATGAATTCTTATGCCAAATGCTATTTGTCAAACAATATTCATATTGTTCTCCCTATACTTTGGTCATCTCCCATAGTGTATGCGACCTAAGCTTACATACCAATAGTTCATCGTCCATTAACTCTTTTGAGTTAATTCCTTCACCTTTCACCTTACATCGCCATAAGAACTTGTTTTATCTATTAAACATTTGTATGTTATTTCTATTTGCACTAATACATATTTTGCTCTTGTGTTCTTTTGGTTCTTCCTTTTTGTGTGGTTATTTATTGAATGTTATTTGTTTACGATAGATTGCTCGGAGTGTGACGAGTAGAATTATCAGGATTGTGAGTGCGACTATCTTCATCAAGTAATACCAGGGAAGTTCACTTTGATCATTTATTTCATACCCATGTTTTATTGCATTTAGTGACATCAACCTGCAACTCCCTCCAGTAGTGTTATTGAATTCATTATGGGCTCTGGCTTGGTTGATCTTTGTTGTGACTCTGGCTGGATCAGTGCTACGAGATGTAGTCGACGTTAGGATTGGATGGGCACTGACAGTGGTCAGGGAAACTCTTTGAAAGACCATGTTTCATTCGTCCTGTTCTCAAACACCTGGCAGTGTGAGGACTTACAAGGAGGGAACAATTCTTGTGGGTAAAGTGCACAACACTCTGCAGAGTTAAACCTAATCGATTAGCCGTGTCCCCGGTTACAGACAATTTGAGCCTCTGGACTTGGATCTATCTCTGAACTCTCAACATCGGACTGATAACTAAATGTGGGCAACTTATGATACTTGTGGGCAATGAGACATCGGTTGGCGGAACCATGTCAGGTTAGATAACTCTGTAGTGAAGATTACTGATATTCCTTTGTTGTAGGAAAAAGTAATAAAACCAGCTTTTATGCAAACAAAACTCAGCCACAGAGCCACAAAGCCTTATTGCATATAGTATAGTCTTTTCATCTGTTCCTTCTTATTGTGATCTTGCCGGTACATTCAATGTACTAACCTACACGGCTGCAACGTCTCATGTTGCAGGTATATTCTTACGACGAGTAAGAGTATGACTTAGGATTATGGTCCACACTCAACCTGCCGTTGGTGTTTATTTGGGACTCCACTCCCGTTGACTGTTTTCGCTGAGATTTAAGAGGTATATATCAGTTTTATGTTATTTTACAGGTGATTGCACTTTGATATATACATTGATGTACTGCGTGTGCCAGCATACTGATCCAGGGATGGCACAGACACACAGAGGCTTGACTCATTTTGAGTCGGGTCGCTACAATCTCCTTGATCTGAAATTTTGCAGGGTGATCTACTATGATATTTCATTCATGCAAAACAAAAATAAGCTCATTCCATGATACCATTCTTCCTCAGCAAATTATTTGGATTTCTGCTCATAATGTGACTCTTTGAAGGAAGTATCTCCATAATTCATCTAAATGAGCTAAAATTTCTACAGCAAGTCCTTTTGATCATATCACTGCTGCCCACCAAAATTCAGCCCTTTCTATTTAGCAACTATCTTAGTATCATCATGTTTTTAGTTCTATCCAGTTTGGCAATTTGCAAAGGGAGCCCTAGCTAACTCCCTCCATTTGTGCTAAAACTTGACCAACATGATCACCCTAGTGGATGATCATGCTCATCTAATGGCCATGCCAAAGAGAGCAATGTGGTGGCCACACCTTGTATCAAACACTTGGCTATCGGTGGCTGTTTGAGCAAAGTGAGGTCACACAAGAGTCCCCACTTACTTCCTGATGGTTCAAGTCAACTATTTGATGCTGTGCCCACGTTGTAGACAAGGTTTGGCATGAGGTGGGGCATGTCAACGCCGTGGCCACGCGGTGACCACGTGCAGAGCATGCCAAAATGGCGCTCTGTGCACTGGTCTCATCGGGAGGCCTTCTCCAGCAAGCCCCGGCTCATCCGGGAGCGCCGGAGAGCTTCCCACCGCACGCGTGGATCACCTGGAGCCCTCTCCCCCTCGTCCCCTAGCCCATGAATGCCTCTGTCGACACGAATTCGTCGTTGAATCGCCGCCACGGCACCGGCCATCTCGAAGCTCCGGCCGGCGTCGCGTAGCCCTCCCCGCAGCTATATAAGCGCGTCCCCGAGCCCCTTTCCAATCACCAGCACCCCCCAACCTCTCCCTTGAGCTCATGGAGCTTCCCTCCTTTCCAATGTCCGAGCGCTGCCACCGATCCCCCACGGCCAAGCCCGGCCCCCTGGCCATTCTCTTTCCTCTCGTCCGCAACCGCCACATCCCCTGAAGCTTTTGAAGTTTTAGCTGTCCTCAATTTTCGCTGGGGAAGCCTTGCTGGCGAGCGTCCTTGAAGGTCCTGCATCGGGTGCGCCTCGGTGAGTGGCAGCAGCATTTCCGGCCACCTCAGGGGAGCCCGCGACCGCCCATGGGTGCGGCGTGGTGTGCCGGCTCCGGTGAGGCCAGCAGCGAGCCCTCCCGCGCCGGCAATCGTCGGCTACATCGGCGACCGCAACGCCCTCCTCTGCTTCTGTTAGAGGAAGAAGAAGATTGGAAGAAGGAGGAAGGGGATAGGGTGGGCCCCGCCCATCAGCCACTGTTGGCCGGGCCCGGCCAGATAAGTGAAGGCGCCCACCCAAGGAAACCGTTTCCACAATTTGAAAGCGTATTTTCAAAAAGACCCTTTCATTCTCTGTCGGCGGCCGAATCTGTTAAAGAGTGAATGTTCATCTGTTAAGCTCTAAAACAGACTCTATTCTATCTGTTTTACCACTTAATGAATGAACGGGCATAACTTCGCGACCACAACTCCGATCGAGGTGATTCCAATGCTCACGGCTTCCGTTTGTCAAGCCCGTTCCGATGATGGTATTTTTATAATGTTGTCACACATTAAAAATGCCACTATTGCCCTTCTCGCTATTAGGCCTATCTCGAAAGCGCCGGTTCCGACGAATTGTATCGGAGTTTCATCGCACTGCTTCCCGGCGTATTTCTTCACCCCAAGGCAAGCCAACCTCTTATCATGAGCCTCAAACTTGCATGTTGACTTTGCTTGCACCCTGTGCGTATACTGCAGTATATTCAGATCATTTGTTAATCTGCACATTCATACACCTGTTATATCATCCGTACTAGATATTAACATTGTTATTTACGTGATGTCTTGACTTGCTCTTATGCTATATTTTGACATGTTAGTAGAATACTTTCATCATGTTGATACTATGATTTGATCTCATGCCATGATTGTCATTGCTGTTATGTCCCTGTTATATTTTGTTCATGCATAGAATATTGTCCTACTTGTCATGGTGAGATGATGGAGATGTTAAACTGAACCGGTAAAGTAAACCTCCTTCGTCATCGATGGGATCGAGTCATAGTGCCACTAAACCGAACTAAATATTGTGCAGCCACACTCGCCTAAATGGGAAGGCCCTCACTTGGTCTACTGTTATGCCTCTTTATCGGTATCACGAAAGAGGGGAGATTATGCGTGCATGCTACCCTGTTCAGGTAGGCGGCGATAATCTTGTGAGCCTGAGTTATATGGATCCAGGTCCCTGTTTGGGACAGTTGTTTCGCTACGGATGTGGCAGGTGTCAGGAGTGACACAGGGGACACCTAGGACATGACCCGGGGGGTATGTCGGTGATACAATAAGAATGTCATAAGATAGACGAGTCTTGTTGGATTCAACCTGGCCCGCCCTGAGAAATCGGCACGGTCAACTAGGGCAGCTCCATAGTGTGGGTAAAGTGCGCAACCTCTGCAGAGTGTAAATCTATTTGAATAGCCGCGTCCTCGGTCATGGACAGTTCGTACTAGGTCACACTATTTGGTCTTGATCGATCTGGAGGAATAAGCCATATAACGTTGTTAATACTGAACTAGAGAAGGCAAGGTTTATAAGACTTGCAATGCCAGATCATGGACATCGGATGATGTTGAGCCTATAAGGCGATAGCCATGGGATGGCTATGAAAGAGATGGTCGGACGACCGTAAGACCTTGGATATGATCCGGAGGGATTGCGATAACAAACTTGGTTAAGTACTTTTGTTATCATGCTTTACCTTACAGTACTTACTTTAGTGGTTATATTGCTAGATGGTTCTGCTATGACATGGTTTTGCTAGATAACTATGCTATGCCATGCTTGATCCATGTTTTCCTGTTGTTTCTATGCCATGTTTAGAATAGATTATTGCATACCTATAGGGTTTGCTCTGTCATCTTCTTGTTTGGATGCTATGTATTTGGTTGTCTTGCGAGTACATTCCAAGTACTCACCTGGCCTTGCACGTGGCCAGATTGCAGGAGGAGATCCGTCGTGCTAGATCGTAACCAGGCCAGTCTTGTGTGTTGTGGAGCCCAGCCGAAGACCTCAAAGCCTTGAACCAAGACGTCCGCTGCCATTTAGTTAACCTTGGAGCCATTCTATATCACTGTATGTTGTAAACCCTATTTGAATTAATAAAACCATTTTTGTGCCTGGAATTGTTGTACCATGTCTCAGACGTGCGCCAGGTCTTATCCTAGGACTGGCGTGCATTGGCCCTCTATTGGGGTGCCACAGAAAGCACACCAAAATGGTCACCATCGAGTCAAAGCAATCTTTGCCCAAGTTGAAATGGGCCTTCAGAACCATTACTCGTGTGATGGCATCTAGCTGACAAAATTTTGTGTACTTGTGAAGAGGCTGTTGTGCTGAATCCAATATTTCATAATAGGCCTTCGTAGATTCCTCTGGTTCTGCCTCTACACGTGCAGGGTTGTAGTTATCTACCATGTCTGCGACCCCGGTACCATAGTCGTCGGTGCGCTGACGCACCACCGGTGGTATAGTCTGGCTTAAACCCATACTTTTGTAGGTGTTCACCCATTATCTTCTTTAACAGGTCTTTATGGTTCTTGCACTTACAACAGGGGCACCAAGTTCGTGTCTGGCCACTAGCAAATGCAACATCCAAGAATTCAGAGGTCTTAATCAACCACGCATTGGTCATGCCAGCCTGACTAGGGTGGCCAATATACATCCACGCACGATCACCCATCCTTTGATATACTAGGAGACACACAAGCCATAATTCATATTCATCAAGTAATCCCACCCGAGTATGTGTAGATTGGGTTCGTTTTCCATGCTCTACTCTAATCCGAGGCAAAATTTTGGCATCACCTCCCCACTGCTCTCCAAATACATGTCTCGGCAACCAATTGAGAGAATGTGTACCCTGAGAACAATGGGGAGGTGCTGAGGAAATTCTGCCTCAGACCGGAGTACAACATGGGAAACGAACCCAATCTACACATACTCGGGTTGTCCATGAAAAACGTGGACAATTCGAAAGAATCATGGTTATAAATATGCAAAGACATGCATATTTATAAATGTAACCCTTCCAAACGGGAGACGCCTAGGTTACACGACTTGACATGTCTTTCATCGACACGACGGCTGGAACAGAACAAATGGGGGGAGGAGGAGATGACATTTGAGCTCAACCTCGATGTAGACCGTAGAGGAAGTAGTCAAACGACGGTGGCAACGGGACCGACGCTGCTCCTGGAGGTGAAGGGAAGCTACTGCACATGAAAAGCACCGGTACAATCAACATAAGCACCGACACTGGAAGGGTATACCAAATAAAATACAATGCTAATTAACCCTCGCATTCGACTAACTTTATAATTTTTTTGGTGATTATACACTTCTGCAATTGATCATATGAATTTGTCAAAAAGAAGTCCAGTGTTGTGCAATACGAGATTCCATGCTAAACAAATAAGTCTTAACTCTCATCCTAAGCTCTAACTCTAGGTCAATGGTAGAAAAAATAGAAGGAAGGAAACCTCAATACCTCTTTCGGACTCATATGCTTCATCCAGCACTAAGTTTAGCAGCTGGTCATATCACTTTAGGATTCTTGTAACTGCAAATATGCACATGTCACGTCAGTATATGACCGCTAGCAAGAACCTGACAGTCGACAAAGTAAAAACAGGTACATGGTTTCCGTAGACCTGGCCACTACAGAAGCTTAAATACTTCTCAACTACTAAGAATGGCAAGAGACAACTCATCCAGATCTATAGACATAAATGCCCAACAAAAAAGAGTTGCCAGCAAGCACAAGGTTGTAAATGATTTGCAATAGAAGTCCGTAAAGAACGCTAATACATGATGAATTACCATGATCCAGGTTTAGTTTTTCTTTCCCACCCCACCTGTTTGCTCATTGTAGAAGCACATATCCAAGCACATATCTAGACTAGATAAACAACTCACACGGACGTATTTCTTAACTGACTAGAATGACAACAACCAACAACTCACTGAGAGTCATTTGTCAGTACTACAGAAACACAAGATGCAACAACTAAATCAGACAAAGCCCAAACTAAAAGTTGTATCAGTAACATTTGTAGCATTTGTAGCAAGTCTCAAAGACCCTCAACAATCCATCAACAACAGCAACAACTTCATCCATACATGAGAAGCACCAAAAAAAATCAGAGCACTAGCATCGGTAAGGAAGCTCTACGAAATTCACAATAATCTATAACAAACACTCGCAACAGATCCATCTGTCAGTCTCTCTATTCACAGGTAGCACACACAGCCAATCTCTCAAAATTTCAATCCGAAGGCGACCCAGCTAGCACACACATCACTAAGGCACGGCAAGCACGCACTAGGGTCGGGTCAGGAGAGCGGGGGCGTCGAGCGGGTACCATTGGACTCAGCAAGGTGGAGGTTGCGGTGACCGCGGGCGAGGGCGAGGTTGGTGTCGGCCAGGCGGCGCTAGGGCTGGAGCAGCAGTGCCCGCTAGGGTTCGGAGCAATGGCCGCCACTTCTCCTCCTCGAGGACCTCCGTGGCGGCCCGACTCGATGACAACGTGGATTCGGATGCTGGGCGGTGGCCGCGGCAGACCTGCCCGCTTCTTGAGTTGTGGCCATGGAGGAAGGTCAGGCGAGGGGAGAAGGTGGGAGCATCAGCATTGGGTGAGAGGGCAGCGGCCGGGGTAGGGCGGCAGGGTTGGGTGATAGGTCGCTGGTAGGGGCGGCGACGGGGTTGGGTGAGAGTTCGCCAGTGGGGGGCGGTGGCTGGTGTGGAGAGGTCAGGAGGCACGGGCCGGCGGTTTGTTTTAACTCTTTGCCGTCAGTCAGTGTGTGGCAGACGGCAAAGGACCATCTTTGCTGACAGTCACACAAAAACCGACGACAAAGGACCATCTTTTCTGACAGTCCGATGTAGACTGGCGGCAAACGGAGATGTGCCGTTTGATTTCCGTCAGTAGTGACATGTGCCCGGACCTTTGCCATCAGTTTTTCTTTGCCATCTATTTTTCGTGTTCTTTGCCGACAGCTATCCTTTGCCGTCATTTTTGCCTATAGTTTAAAGACAACTTTTCTTTGCCGTTAGTTTTTTGTCTAGTTTGCTGACAGCTTTTACTTTGCTGACAGTTTTATATCTGTTGTTGGCTTACGCCTTCCCTTGCCGTCAGCCCCGATGAAAAGTTGTCGGCAAAGGACTAAACTGAAGGGTTGCCCTGGCATGTTTTATGCAATGACCTTTGTTCAGTGCAGAAAAAGTTTCAAAGTTAAGGGAGGAATGGGCACCGCACTCACTTCACAAATCTGATTAGTCCCTTTAGTGATCTAGTAAAGGAGCAGAAAGGGTTCCCAACTTTTTCCCCAGAGGTGACCCTGAGTTATCAAACCCATGAGAGGAAGGCAACCCAAAGTCAAAGGTTTCTACCAAGCTTTTGCAAGAGTATTAATTCTAGCTTTTGACCGGATCAAAATCAAGTTGAAACTGAAAACACTTATAATAAAAATAGGCATGGGTATGAGGACTTTTCTTACAACCATATATTTGTGAACAGGATCATCATGATATTAATTTGTGCTCTGGAAGTCAACCATCGAGATGTGCTTACAACGTATCGAAGTGGGGTATGTGTCCAAATTACGTCTTGACCGGAGCGCGTCCTGCATCAAGAGTCAGTTGTCCAACCGAAAGGCCCTATCCATCGCCTTGGGTTGCCCCGGTAATTAAGATAGAAATCAGACAAAAGCATTGGACGTTTGATGACTACACCTCTTGCATCCCCAAGGATAGGATCCGTGTTACCATACTAAACCTTTTTGTCACTGGTGTTTAGAATAACACTTCACGGTCTCCTTGCCCTTAGCCTCTCCATGGCTCGCTCTCCATGATCCTGGATACCTGCAGGGACAAAGAACACAGATGAGATAAGAGACAACTATGAAGCAATTTTTTGTTACACATATGGGACATTAATTCAAAGTACTTCCATCGATCTCTCCAACAACTACATAGGGTTGTAGGGCTATGCATCAACCCATGACCTTATTGAACTACTCACACATGGAGATCAGATCACAAGGAGAAACCATTGAAGAACACATCATGAAGATTGATTGATTGATAATATGTCTTACAATAGATGCCCGATTTGATACACGATTACAAAGTATGGCTAGTTGGATGAATGCTACGGTGGTGGAGATGGTGGTGGCTATGGAGATGGAGATGGGAAATGGCGGCGGCTATGGTTGTTGTGGATGACGAAGATGGAGGTCTCGGCGATTTTCTGTCTTGTTTCTGGCATTGCCCCCTTCACGATATTTGTAGGGTTGGACCAGGGGACGCCCCTGGCAGTCCATACGACCACACATACGAGCGTGTGCGGTCATATGGAACTCCGTCTTTTGCTCTGTTTCTTCTGGTGCGCCTCCCACTTGATCTCTTCTATCTCCTCTTTACTCCTTTCCATGTATTGGCTTGATTTCATCCATAAATAGCCCATTTCCTATGAAAACAAAATAAAGATAGGATATTTGGAATCCTTTGCATTCATTAGTCATTGGTGGCAATATCGGAGCAGATATCTCAGTTTTTATGAAATAACTCGGTTTAAACTCAGATTTGATGATCGTAAAAATAACGCTCATCAACTCCTCCAACCTTAAACTTGATCGTCCTCGAACAACATATAGAGAAATTCAAACCATAAGGAACTTAGTTGTTTAAACCGAAATAACGAGAAAGTTTTGGTTCACTTACGATCGATACGCCTAGATAGCCCTCCACTTCTTGGCCTGAAAACTTAGTGTAGTTGTAGCGGTGGCATGGTTATTGTGCAAGTGTTAGTGACACAAAGTTAATCAACACAAAGTTCTTGCTCAACTAGACAAGATAACCAAGTAACACTTGATTTTATTTCTTCGAGTTAACACTTGCTTGCCGGGAATGCACGGAAGATGTTTTCTTTCTTGAGCAATGAATACATATATTAGGGAGTGAAAGGTATGTAAAGTCAACATGATTCTAGAGTAACTCGCTAACACACCCATGAGTGTCTCATCATCAAGGCTCTCAAGCACTTTATGTCAATCATTGCTTACTAAAACTGTTGTTGTCAGGTGACAGGATTCTGCCAAAGAAGTGATCATGCATAAGGTTTTGCAGTGGCTTAATTTTCGGTACTATGGACCAATATGTTGTCTCTTTTGAGCTCTTGTGATCAGTACCCGGTTATTACAACATACACACACATTCAAGAGAAAACTGAATAATATTCGATGTAGTGTTGCCACTACGTACGGTAACAAACTCATAGCTGAAATCCAAGCCGAAACTCTGGTGGATCATTCATTGGCCAGCGAAGTTCTCAGCATAACATCAAGAAAGGTGATGAAGCCACATTTACACATGTACACGTGCATAGAGTAGCAAGGCCATAGCACCAGTGGGAAGCTAAAGCGCCATGTAAAAATACAATACAGATTTTGGCATAACCTCATTCACCTTTCAATTAAGTTCCTCTGGACAATTTAATCCACAAGTGCTATTGAGTCTATTAAAATATACACTATGGGGTTGAGTATCTCTAACCTCATCTTCTCTACAATTTTTCTCAACACCCAAGTCTATTGAGACTTTCTCTTGTTCTTGGTTATTCTTTGTTAGCATCACTTTCTTTTAAAAACAGTCCCATGGCAAGTCTCGGTTATATAGACTAAACAGAACAAAGGTTACTAAATTATTTCAGCTACTAGAACAAAACCTTTATTTTAACTATCAAGACTTACTCCCACTTGAACACATCACACATACTACTACTACTACTACAACTATTCCAAGTAATTCAAGTGCAAAAGACGGGAGTCGTAGGACATACCTTCACGATCACGAGTGTACACACTTCTCTTCCTTAAGATTGCATTCCTCGTTGTCCGGCATAGATCAAATCCTCTGAAATATAAAGAAGAATGCAAACAAAATCCAAGGGCAAAAGAAAAGAGCAAAGCAAAACTTATTCTATTTTTGGTTTTTGGGGTTTTTGAAAGACAACTTTGCAAACGAAAAACTGCAACTGGCAAAAAAAAAGAGAAAGCAAATAGAAAGCAAAGTATTGGAAGAAACCAACACTAGTGTTTGAAGCTCAACAAGCTAAAGTACAAACTCATTATAACTTATTGAAAATAATATCACCATATCTTGATGGAGACGTGGTAGTGACTGTTGGAAATTTGCCCTAGAGGCAATAATAAATTGGTTATTATTATATTTCCTTGTTCATGATAATCGTTTATTATCCATGCTATAATTGTATTGATTGGAAACTCAAATACATGTGTGGGTACATAGACAACACTGTGTCCCTAGTAAGCCTCTAGTTGACTAGCTCGTTGATCAAAGATGGTTAAGGTTTCCTAGCCATTGACATGAGATGTCATTTGATAACGGGATCACATCATTAGGAGAGTGATGTGATGGACAAGACCCAAACTACGAACGTAGCATATGATCGTGTCAGTTTATTGCTATTGTTTTCTGCATGTCAAGTATCTGTTCCTATGACCATGAGATCATGCAACTCGCTGACATCAGAGGAGTACCTTGTGTGTATCAAACGTCGCAACGTAACTGGGCGACTATAAAGGTGCTCTACAGGTATCTCCGAGGGTGTCTGTTGGGTTGGCATGGATCAAGACTGGGATTTGTTACTCCGAATGACGGAGAGGTATCTCAGGGCCCACTCGGTAATACAACATCACAATGAGCCTTGCAAGCAATGTGACTAAAGTGTTAGCCACGAGATCTTGTATTACGGAACGAGTAAAGAGACTTGCCGGTAACGAGATTGAACTAGGTATAGAGATACCGACGATCGAATCTCGGGCAAGTAACATACCGAAAAACAAAGGGAATAGCATACGGGATTAACTGAATCCTTGACATAGAGGTTCGACCGATAAAGATCTTCGTAGAATATGTAGGAGCCAATATGGGCATCCAGGTCCCGCTATTGGTTATTGATCGTAGAGGTGTCTCGGTCATGTCTACATAGTTCTCGAACCCGCAGGGTCTACACACTTAACGTTTGGTGACGATTAGTATAGTTGAGTTATTATGTTGGTGACCAAAGGTTGTTCGGAGTCCCGGATAAGATCCCGGACATGACGAGGATCTCCGGAATAGTCAGGAGGTAAAGATTGATATATGTGATAATAGTGTTTTGATCTCCGGAAGGGTTCCGGAGTTCACCGGAATGGGTTCCGGATGTTTACCGAAGTGTTCGGGTGCAGCAACACTTTATATGGGCCAAAGGGATAAAGCCCACGTGGTATTGGAAAGTGCAAAAAGTAGTTTTGCTGCCGCGTAAGCGGTACTACCGTTTTGTGAAGCGGTACTACCGCCCAAGCGGTACTACCGCTTGTGTGAAGTGGTACTACCGCCCAAGCGGTACTACCGCTTGTGTGAAGCGGTACTACCGCCCAAGCGGTACTACCGCTTGTGTTAAGCGGTACTACCGCTTGTGCGCGGTACTGCAGGGATCCGAGTTGGACTCTTTCCCTGCGGGCCAAACCGACCTTGTGCGGGCAAAACCGACCTGGAGGAGGCTTTTACTCCAAGTTTAGACCCCAAGGGTCAACATATAAATAGAGGGGCAGGGCTAGCACACGGGACACATCAAAATTTCCCCAAGCCGTGTGCGGCAACCCTAACCCTCTAGTTCCTCCGTCATAATCTCCGTAGCGCTTGGCGAAGCCCTGCAGAGATTGTTCCTCACCACCATCACCACGCCGTCGTGCTGCTGGAACTCAACCACTACTTCATCATCGCTCGCTGGATCGAGGAGGTGAAGGCGTCATCAAGCCGTACGTGTGTTGAACGCGGAGGTGCCGTCCGTTCGGCGCTAGTACGTGATCGGATCGAGGGACAACTTGCGATTTGGATCGCGGAGACGTTCGACTACATCAACCGCGTTTCTTAAACGCTTCCGCTTAGCGATCTACAAGGGTATGTAGATTCACTCTCCCTCTCGTAGATGCTCATCACCATGGATAGATCTTGTGTGTGCGTAGGAAATTTTTTGTTTCCCATGCAACGTTCCCCAACAGTGGCATCTGAGCTAGGTCTATGCGTAGATGAGATCTCGAGTAGAACACAAACGAGTTGTGGGCGTGGGTGTATACATATTGCTTGCCGTTACTAGTTGATACTTGATTCGGCAGTATTGTGAGATGAAGCGGCCCGGACCGACATTACGCGTACTCTTACGCAAGACAGGTTCCTTCAACTGACATGTAACTTCGTTGCATAAAGATGGCTAGCGGGTGTCTGTCTCTCTCACTTTAGTTGAATCGATTTCAATGAAGAGGGTTCTTTTAGAAGATCAAAAAGCAATCACTACACCACGTTGTGGTTTTGCGTAGGTAAGAACGGTTCTTGCAAACCCGTAGCAGCCACGTAAAATTTGCAACAACAATTAGAGGACGTCTAACTTGTTTTTGCAGGGTATGTTGTGATGTGATATGGCCAACTACATGATGAGATATATGTGATGTATGAGATGATCATGTGTTGTATAGAATATCACGACTTGCATGTCGATGAGTACGGCAACTGGCAGGAGCCATAGAGTTGTCTTTAATTATTGTATGACCTGCGTGTCAATCATTAAGCGCTATGTAATGCTTTACTTTATCGCTAAACGTTAGCAATAGTCGTGGGAGCAACAGTCGGCGCGACAACCTCATGGCGACACGTTGATAGAGATCAAGATGATGGAGATCATGGTGTCATGCCGGTGACGATGGAGATCATACCGGTGCTTTGGAGATGGAGATCAAAAGCACAAGTTCATGGCCATATCATGTCACTTATGATTTGCATGTGATGTTAATCCTTTTATGCATCTTATTTTGCTTAGGACGACGGTAGCATTATAAGGTGATCCCTCACTTAAATTTCAAGATAAATTGTGTTCTCCCCGAGTGTGCACCGTTGCGAAAGTTCGTCGTTTCGAGACACGCCGTGATGATCGGGTGTGATAGACTCCACGTTCACATACAACGGGTGCAAGCCATGTTGCACACGCGGAACACTCGGGTTAAACTTGACGAGCCTAGCATGTACAGACATGGCCTCGGAACACAAGAGACCGAAAGGTCGAACATGAGTCATATAGTAGATATGATCAACATGAAGATGTTCACCATTGAAACCACCTCGACTCACGTGATCATCGGACTTGAGTTGGTGGATTTGGATCATGTTACACTCGAATGACCGGAGGGATGTCAATTTGAGTGGGAGTTTTTAAGTAATATGATTAATTAAACTCATTATCTTGAACAATAGTCTAAGTTGTCTTTGCTATATTTATGTTGTAGATCATGGCTCGCGCAGTAGCACCCCTGAATTTTAATGCGTTCCTAGAGAAAGCTAAGTTGAAAGATGATGGAAGTAACTTTGTGGACTGGGCCCGTAATCTAAGGATTATCCTGTTGGAAATATGCCCTAGAGGCAATAATAAATTGGTTATTATTATATTTCCTTGTTCATGATAATCGTTTATTATCCATGCTATAATTGTATTGATTGGAAACTCAAATACATGTGTGGGTACATAGACAACACTGTGTCCCTAGTAAGCCTCTAGTTGACTAGCTTGTTGATCAAAGATGGTTAAGGTTTCCTAGCCATTGACATGAGATGTCATTTGATAACGGGATCACATCATTAGGAGAATGATGTGATGGACAAGACCCAAACTGTAAACGTAGCATATGATCGTGTCAGTTTATTGCTATTGTTTTCTGCATGTCAAGTATCTGTTCCTTTGACCATGAGATCATGCAACTCACTGACACCGGAGGAATACCTTGTGTGTATCAAACGTCGCAACGTAACTGGGTGACTATAAAGGTGCTCTACAGGTATCTCCGAGGGTGTCTGTTGGGTTGGCATGGATCAAGACTGGGATTTGTTACTCCGTATGACGGAGAGGTATCTCAGGGCCCACTCGGTAATACAACATCACAATGAGCCTTGCAAGCAATGTGACTAAAGTGTTAGCCACGAGATCTTGTATTACGGAACGAGTAAAGAGACTAGCCGGTAACGAGATTGAACTAGGTATAGTGATACCAACGATCGAATCTCGGGCAAGTAACATACCGAAGAACAAAGGGAACAGCATACGGGATTAACTGAATCCTTGACATAGAGGTTCGACCGATAAAGATCTTCGTAGAATATGTAGGAGCCAATATGGGCATCCAGGTCCCGCTATTGGTTATTGGCCGTAGAGGTGTCTCGGTCATGTCTACATAGTTCTCGAACCCGCAGGGTCTACACACTTAACGTTTGGTGACGATTAGTATAATTGAGTTATTATGTTGGTGACCGAAAGTTGTTCGGAGTCCCGGATAAGATCCCGGACATGACGAGGATCTCCGGAATAGTCCGGAGGTAAAAATTGATATATGTGATAATAGTGTTTTGATCTCCGGAAGAGTTCCGAAGTTCACCGGAAGAGGTTCCGGATGTTTACCGAAGTGTTCGGGTGCAGCAACACTTTATATGAGCCAAAGGGATAAAGCCCACGAGGTATTGGAAAGTGCAAAAGTAGTTTTGCTGCCGCGTAAGCGGTACTACCGCTTGGTGAAGCGGTACTACCGCCCGAGCGGTACTACCGCTTGTGTGAAGCGGTACTACCGCCCAAGCGGTACTACCGCTTGTGCGCGGCTGTGCGCGGTTCGGCAGGGATCCGAGTTGGACTCTTTCCCTGCGGGCCAAACCGACCTTGTGCGGGCAAAACCGCCCCGGAGGAGGCTTTTACTCCAAGTTTAGACCCCAAGGCTCAACATATAAATAGAGGGGCAGGGCTAGCACACGGGATACATCAGGATTTCCCAAGCCGTGTGCCGGCAACCCTAGCCCTCTAGTTCCTCCGTCATAATCTCCGTAGCGCTTGGCGAAGCCCTGCAGAGATTGTTCCTCACCACCATCACCACGCCGTCGTGCTGCTGGAACTCAACCACTACTTCACCATCGCTCGCTGGATCGAGGAGGTGAAGGCGTCATCAAGCCGTACGTGTGTTGAACGCGGAGGTGCCGTCCGTTCGGCACTAGATCGGAAGGATCGTGATTGGATCGCGGGACGCTCGGCGATTTGGATCGCGAAGACGTTCGACTACATCAACCGCGTTTATTAACGCTTCCGCTTAGCGATCTACAAGGGTATGTAGATTCACTCTCCCTCTCGTAGATGCTCATCACCATGGATAGATCTTATGTGTGCGTAGGAAAATTTTTGTTTCCCATGCAACGTTCCCCAACAGTGGCATCATGAGCTAGGTCTATGCGTAGATGAGATCTCGAGTAGAACACAAACGAGTTGTGGGCGTGGGTGTATACATATTGCTTGCCGTTACTAGTTGATACTTGATTCAGCGGTATTGTGAGATGAAGCGGCCCGGACCGACATTACGCGTACGCTTACGCGAGACTGGTTTTACCGCTGCGTGCACTTGTTGCATAAAGGTGACTGGCGGGTGTCTGTCTCTCTCACTTTAGTTGAATCGGTTCAATGAAGAGGGTTCTTTTAGAAGATCAAAAAGCAATCACTACACCACGTTGTGGTTTTGCGTAGGTAAGAACGGTTCTTGCAAACCCGTAGCAGCCACGTAAAATTTGCAACAACAATTAGAGGACGTCTAACTTGTTTTTGCAGGGTATGTTGTGATGTGATATGGCCAATTACATGATGAGATATATGTGATGTATGAGATGATCATGTTTTGTATAGAATATCACGACTTGCATGTCGATGAGTACGGCAACTGGCAGGAGCCATAGAGTTGTCTTTAATTATTGTATGACCTGCGTGTCAATCATTAAGCGCTATGTAATGCTTTACTTTATCGCTAAACGTTAGCAATAGTCGTGGAAGCAACAGTCGGCGCGACAACCTCATGGCGACACGTTGATGGAGATCAAGATGATGGAGATCATGGTGTCATGCCGGTGACGATGGAGATCATGCCGGTGCTTTGGAGATGGAGATCGAAAGCACGAGTTCATGGCCATATCATGTCACTTATGATTTGCATGTGATGTTAATCCTTTTATGCATCTTATTTTGCTTAGGACGACGGTAGCATTATAAGGTGATCCCTCACTTAAATTTCAAGATAAATTGTGTTCTCCCCAAGTGTGCACCGTTGCGAAAGTTCGTCGTTTCGAGACACGCCGTGATGATCGGGTGTGATAGACTCTACGTTCGCATACAACGGGTGTAAGCCATGTTACACGTGCGGAACACTCGGGTTAAACTTGACGAGCCTGGCATGTACAGACATGGCCTCGGAACACAAGAGACCGAAAGGTCGAACATGAGTCATATAGTAGATATGATCAACATGAAGATGTTCACCATTGAAACCACCTCAACTCACGTGATGATCGGACTTGAGTTGGTGGATTTGGATCATGTTACACTCGAATGATCGGAGGGATGTCAATTTGAGTGGGAGTTTTTAAGTAATATGATTAACTAAACTCATTATCTAAGAACAATAGTCTAAGTTGTCTTTGCAATATTTATGTTGTAGATCATGGCTCGCGCAGTAGCACCCCTGAATTTTAATGCGTTCCTAGAGAAAGCTAAGTTGAAAGATGATGGAAGTAACTTTGTGGACTGGGCCCGTAATCTAAGGATTATCCTTACGGCTTCCCAGAAGGCTTATGTCCTTGATGCACCGCTTGGTGATCCACCCGCTCCAGTTGAGTCTCTAGACGTTGTGAACGCCTGGCAGGCTCGTTTTGATGATTACTCAATAGTTCAATGTGCAATGTTGTATGGCTTAGAACCGGGACTTCAAAGACGTTTTGAACGTCATGGAGCATATGAGATGTTCCAGGAGTTGAAGTTTATCTTTCAGAAGAATGCCCGGATCGAGAGATATGAGATCTCCGATAAGTTCTATGCTTGCAAGATGGAGGAGAACGGGTCTATCAGTGATCACGTGCTCAGAATGTCTGGGTACTCCACCCGTCTGGCTGAGTTAGGGATGCCCCTTCCGCCAGAGGCTATCACTGACAGAGTTCTTCAATCATTGCCACCTAGCTACAAGAGCTTCGTGTTGAACTATAACATGCACGGGATGAACAAGTCAGTCGCCGAGCTGTTTGCGATGCTGAAAGCCGCTGAGTCTGAAATTCAGAAGGAGCATCAAGTGTTGATGGTCAATAAAACCACTAGTTTCAAGAAAAATGGCAAGGGTAAGAAGGGTAACTCCAAGCAGAGTGGCAAAGCAGTTGCTCCTCTCGTGAAGAAACCCAAGGCTGGACCCAAACCAGAAACTGTGTGTTTTCATTGCAAGGGAACTGGACACTGGAAGCGGAATTGCCCCAAGTATTTGGCTGACAAGAAGGCGGCCAACAACAAACAAGGTATATATGATATACATGTTATTGATGTGTACCTTACCAACTCTCGTTGTAGTGCCTGGGTATTTGATACCGGTGCGGTTGCTCATATTTGCAACTCAAAACAGGAACTGCGGAATAGACGGAGGCTGGCAAAGGACGAAGTGACGATGCGCGTGGGAAATGGTTCCAAGGTTGATGTGATCGCCGTCGGCACGCTCGCTCTTCGATTACCGTCGGGATTAGTGATGAACCTAAATAAGTGTTATTTGGTGCCTGCGTTAAGCATGAACATTATATCTGGATCTTGTTTATTGCGAGACGGTTACTCATTTAAATCAGAGAATAATGGTTGTTCTATTTATATGAGTAATATCTTTTATGGTCATGCACCCGATGTGAGGGGTTTATTCTTATTGAATCTCGATAGTAATGATACACATGTTCATAACATTGATGCCAAAAGATGTAGAATTGATAATGATAATACCACTTTCTTGTGGCACTGCCGTTTAGGTCATATTGGCGTAAAACGCATGAAGAAGCTCCATGCCGATGGACTTTTGGAGTCACTTGATTTTGAATCACTTGACACATGTGAGCCATGCCTCATGGGCAAGATGACTAAAACGCCGTTCTCTGGAATAATGGAACGGGCAAGTGACTTATTGGAAATCATACATACTGATGTGTGCGGTCCGATGAGCATTGAGGCGCGCGGTGGTTATCGTTACTTTCTCACCTTCACTGATGACTTAAGTAGATATGGGTATATTTACTTAATGAAACACAAGTCTGAAACATTTGAAAAGTTCAAACAATTTCAGAGTGAAGTTGAGAATCATCGTAACAAGAAGATTAAATTCCTACGATCTGATCGAGGAGGAGAATATCTGAGTTATGAGTTTGGCAGTCACTTAAGACAGTGTGGAATTGTTTCACAATTAACACCGCCTGGAACACCACAGCGTAATGGTGTGTCCGAACGTCGTAATCGAACCTTATTGGATATGGTGCGATCTATGATGTCTCTTGCCGATTTGCCACTATCGTTTTGGGGTTATGCATTAGAGACAGCTGCATTCACTTTAAATAGGGCACCATCGAAATCCGTTGAGACGACGCCATATGAACTTTGGTTTGGCAAGAAGCCAAAACTGTCGTTTCTTAAAGTTTGGGGATGTGATGCTTATGTCAAAAAGCTTCAGCCTGAAAAGCTGGAACCCAAAGCGGAGAAATGCGTCTTCATAGGATACCCAAAAGAGACAATTGGGTATACCTTCTACCTCAGATCCGAGGGCAAAGTGTTTGTCGCTAAAAACGGAACATTTCTTGAGAAAGAGTTTCTCTCGAAAGAATTGAGTGGGAGGAAGATAGAACTTGATGAGGTTGTTGAACCTTTACTTCAACCTGAGAGTAGCGCAGCGCAGAAAATTGTTTCTGTGGAGCCTACATTAGCTGAAGAGGAAGTTAATGATGATGATCATGAAGCTTTGGATCAAGTTGCTATCGAACCTCGTAGGTCGACAAGGACGCGTACTGCTCCCGAGTGGTACGGCAACCCTGTCTTAGAGGTCATGTTGTTAGACAACGATGAACCTACGAGCTATGGAGAAGCGATGATGGGCCCGGATTCCGAGAAGTGGTTAGAGGCCATGAAATCCGAGATGGGATCCATGTATGAAAACAAAGTATGGACTTTGGAAGTATTACCTGAAGGGCGTAAGGCCATTCAGAACAAATGGATCTTTAAGAGGAAGACGGACGCGGACGGTAATGTCACCGTCTATAAAGCTCGACTTGTGGCAAAGGGTTTTTCACAAGTTCAAGGAGTTGACTACGATGAGACCTTCTCACCCGTAGCGATGCTTAAGTCCGTCAGAATCATGTTAGCAATAGCTGCCTTTTTCGATTATGAAATTTGGCAGATGGATGTCAAAACAGCGTTCCTTAACGGTTACCTTAAGGAAGAGTTGTATATGATGCAACCAGAAGGTTTTGTCGATCCAGAGAATGCTGACAAAGTTTGCAAACTCCAGCGATCCATTTATGGACTGGTGCAAGCATCTCGGAGTTGGAATCTTCGTTTTGATGAGGTGATCAAAGCGTTCGAGTTTATACAAGTTTACGGAGAAGCTTGTATTTACAAGAAAGTGAGTGGGAGCTCTATAGCGTTTCTAATCTTATATGTGGATGACATATTGCTGATTGGAAACAATATAGAAATGCTGGAAAGCGTAAAGGAATATTTGAACAAGAGTTTTTCAATGAAGGACCTAGGAGAAGCTGCTTTCATATTAGGCATCAAGATCTATAGAGATAGATCAAGACGCTTAATAGGACTTTCACAAAGCACATACCTTGATAAGATTTTGAAGAAGTTCAAAATGGATCAGTCCAAGAAGGGGTTCTTGCCTGTTTTACAAGGTGTGAAGTTGAGTAAGACTCAATGCCCAGTGACTGCAGAAGATAGAGAAAAGATGAGTGTCATCCCCTATGCTTCGGCCATAGGCTCTGTCATGTATGCAATGCTGTGCACAAGACCCGATGTCAGCCTTGCCATAAGTATGGTCGGAAGGTTTCAAAGTGATCCAGGAATGGAACACTGGACGGCGGTCAAGAATATCCTGAAGTACCTGAAAAGGACTAAGGACATGTTTCTCGTTTATGGAGGTGATCAAGAGCTCGTCGTAAAGGGTTACGTCGATGCAAGCTTTGACACTGATCCGGATGACTCTAAGTCGCAAACCGGATACGTATTTATTCTAAATGGGGGTGCGGTTAGCTGGTGCAGTTCCAAGCAAAGCGTGGTAGCAGATTCTACATGCGAAGCGGAGTACATCGTTGCCTCGGAGGCGGCGAAGGAAGGTGTCTGGATGAAGGAGTTCATGACAGATCTTGGAGTAGTGCCTAGTGCACTTGACCCAATGACTCTGTTTTGTGATAATACTGGTGCCATTGCTCTAGCCAAGGAACCAAGATTTCACAAGAGGACCAGACACATAAAACGACGTTTCAATTCCATCCGCGATTACATCAAGGAGGACGACATAAATATTTGCAAAGTACACACGGATCTAAATGTTGCAGATCCGTTGACTAAACCTCTTCCAAGGGCTAAACATGAACAACACCAGAACTGCATGGGTGTTCGATTCATTACAATGTAAATCACATAGTGATGTGAACTAGATTATTGACTCTAGTGCAAGTGGGAGACTGTTGGAAATATGCCCTAGAGGCAATAATAAATTGGTTATTATTATATTTCCTTGTTCATGATAATCGTTTATTATCCATGCTATAATTGTATTGATTGGAAACTCAAATACATGTGTGGGTACATAGACAACACTGTGTCCCTAGTAAGCCTCTAGTTGACTAGCTTGTTGATCAAAGATGGTTAAGGTTTCCTAGCCATTGACATGAGATGTCATTTGATAACGGGATCACATCATTAGGAGAATGATGTGATGGACAAGACCCAAACTGTAAACGTAGCATATGATCGTGTCAGTTTATTGCTATTGTTTTCTGCATGTCAAGTATCTGTTCCTTTGACCATGAGATCATGCAACTCACTGACACCGGAGGAATACCTTGTGTGTATCAAACGTCGCAACGTAACTGGGTGACTATAAAGGTGCTCTACAGGTATCTCCGAGGGTGTCTATTGGGTTGGCATGGATCAAGACTGGGATTTGTTACTCCGTATGACGGAGAGGTATCTCAGGGCCCACTCGGTAATACAACATCACAATGAGCCTTGCAAGCAATGTGACTAAAGTGTTAGCCACGAGATCTTGTATTACGGAACGAGTAAAGAGACTTGCCGGTAACGAGATTGAACTAGGTATAGTGATACCAACGATCGAATCTCGGGCAAGTAACATACCGAAGAACAAAGGGAACAGCATACGGGATTAACTGAATCCTTGACATAGAGGTTCGACCGATAAAGATCTTCGTAGAATATGTAGGAGCCAATATGGGCATCCAGGTCCCGCTATTGGTTATTGGTCGTAGAGGTGTCTCGGTCATGTCTACATAGTTCTCGAACCCGCAGGGTCTACACACTTAACGTTTGGTGACGATTAGTATAATTGAGTTATTATGTTGGTGACCGAAAGTTGTTCGGAGTCCCGGATAAGATCCCGGACATGACGAGGATCTCCGGAATAGTCCGGAGGTAAAAATTGATATATGTGATAATAGTGTTTTGATCTCCGGAAGAGTTCCGAAGTTCACCGGAAGAGGTTCCGGATGTTTACCGAAGTGTTCGGGTGCAGCAACACTTTATATGAGCCAAAGGGATAAAGCCCACGAGGTATTGGAAAGTGCAAAAGTAGTTTTGCTGCCGCGTAAGCGGTACTACCGCTTGGTGAAGCGGTACTACCGCCCGAGCGGTACTACCGCTTGTGTGAAGCGGTACTACCGCCCAAGCGGTACTACCGCTTGTGTGAAGCGGTACTACCGCTTGTGCGCGGCTGTGCGCGGTTCGGCAGGGATCCGAGTTGGACTCTTTCCCTGCGGGCCAAACCGACCTTGTGCGGGCAAAACCGACCCGGAGGAGGCTTTTACTCCAAGTTTAGACCCCAAGGCTCAACATATAAATAGAGGGGCAGGGCTAGCACACGGGATACATCAGGATTTCCCAAGCCGTGTGCCGGCAACCCTAGCCCTCTAGTTCCTCCGTCATAATCTCCGTAGCGCTTGGCGAAGCCCTGCAGAGATTGTTCCTCACCACCATCACCACGCCGTCGTGCTGCTGGAACTCAACCACTACTTCACCATCGCTCGCTGGATCGAGGAGGTGAAGGCGTCATCAAGCCGTACGTGTGTTGAACGCGGAGGTGCCGTCCGTTCGGCACTAGATCGGAAGGATCGTGATTGGATCGCGGGACGCTCGGCGATTTGGATCGCGAAGACGTTCGACTACATCAACCGCGTTTATTAACGCTTCCGCTTAGCGATCTACAAGGGTATGTAGATTCACTCTCCCTCTCGTAGATGCTCATCACCATGGATAGATCTTATGTGTGCGTAGGAAAATTTTTGTTTCCCATGCAACGTTCCCCAACATATCCTTACGGCTTCCCAGAAGGCTTATGTCCTTGATGCACCGCTTGGTGATCCACCCGCTCCAGTTGAGTCTCTAGACGTTGTGAACGCCTGGCAGGCTCGTTCTGATGATTACTCAATAGTTCAATGTGCATTATTGTATGGCTTAGAACCAGGACTTCAAAGACGTTTTGAACGTCATGGAGCATATGAGATGTTCCAGGAGTTGAAGTTTATCTTTCAGAAGAAATGCCCGGATCGAGAGATATGAGATCTCCGATAAGTTCTATGCTTGCAAGATGGAGGAGAACGACACTATCAGTGATCACATACTCAGAATGTCTGGGTACTCCACCCGTCTGGCTGAGTTAGGGATGCCCCTTCCGCCAGAGGCTATCACTGACAGAGTTCTTCAATCATTGCCACCTAGCTACAAGAGCTTCGTGTTGAACTATAACATGCACGGGATGAACAAGTCAGTCGCCGAGCTGTTTGCGATGCTGAAAGCCGCTGAGTCTGAAATTCAGAAGGAGCATCAAGTGTTGATGGTCAATAAAACCACTAGTTTCAAGAAAAATGGCAAGGGTAAGAAGGGTAAATCCAAGAAGGGTGGCAAAGCAGTTGCTACTCCCGTGAAGAAACCCAAGGCTGGACCCAAACCAGAAACTGAGTGCTTTCATTGCAAGGGAACTGGACACTGGAAGCGGAATTGCCCCAAGTATTTGGCTGACAAGAAGGCGGCCAACAACAAACAAGGTATATATGATATACATGTTATTGATATGTTCCTTACCAACCCTCGTTGTAGTGCCTGGGTATTTGATACCGGTGCGGTTGCTCATATTTGCAACTCTAAACAGGAACTGCAGAATAGACGGAGGCTGGCAAAGGACAAAGTGACGATGCGCGTGGGAAATGGTTCCAAGGTTGATGTGATCGCCGTCGGCACGCTCGCTCTTCGATTACCGTCGGGATTAGTGATGAACCTAAATAAGTGTTATTTGGTGCCTGCGTTAAGCATGAACATTATATCTGGATCTTGTTTATTGCGAGACGGTTACTCATTTAAATCAGAGAATAATGGTTATTCTATTTATATGAGTAATATCTTTTATGGTCATGCACCCAATGTGAGGGGTTTATTCTTATTGAATCTCGATAGTAATGATACACATGTTCATAACATTGATGCCAAAAGATGTAGAATTGATAATGATAATACCACTTTCTTGTGGCACTGCCGTTTAGGTCATATTGGCGTAAAACGCATGAGGAAGCTCCATGCTGATGGACTTTTGGAGTCACTTGATTTTGAATCACTTGACACATGTAAGCCATGCCTCATGGGCAAGATGACTAAAACGCCGTTCTCTGGAACAATGGAACGGGCAAGTGACTTATTGGAAATCATACATACTGATGTGTGTGGTCCGATGAGTATTGAGGCGCGCGGTGGTTATCGTTACTTTCTCACCTTCACTGATGACTTAAGTAGATATGGGTATATTTACTTAATGAAACACAAGTCTGAAACATTTGAAAAGTTCAAACAATTTCAGAGTGAAGTTGAGAATCATCGTAACAAGAAGATTAAATTCCTACGATCTGATCGAGGAGGAGAATATCTGAGTTATGAGTTTGGCAGTCACTTAAGACAATGTGGAATTGTTTCACAACTGACACCGCCTGGAACACCACAGCGTAATGGTGTGTCCGAACGTCGTAATCGAACCTTATTGGATATGGTGCGATCTATGATGTCTCTTGCCGATTTGCCACTATCGTTTTGGGGTTATGCATTAGAGACAGCTGCATTCACTTTAAATAGGGCACCATCGAAATCCGTTGAGACGACGCCATATGAACTTTGGTTTGGCAAGAAGCCAAAGCTGTCGTTTCTTAAAGTTTGGGGATGTGATGCTTATGTCAAAAAGCTTCAGCCTGAAAAGCTGGAACCCAAAGCGGAGAAATGCGTCTTCATAGGATACCCAAAAGAGACAGTTGGGTATACCTTCTACCTCAGATCCGAAGGCAAAGTGTTTGTCGCTAAAAACGGAACATTTCTTGAGAAAGAGTTTCTCTCGAAAGAATTGAGTGGGAGGAAGATAGAACTTGATGAGGTTGTTGAACCTTTACTTCAACCTGAGAGTAGCGCAGCGCAGAAAGTTGTTTCTGTGGAGCCTACATTAGCTGAAGAGGAAGTTAATGATGATGATCATGAAGCTTTGGATCAAGTTGCTATCGAACCTCGTAGGTCGACAAGGACGCGTACTGCTCCCGAGTGGTACGGCAACCCTGTCTTAGAGGTCATGTTGTTAGACAACGATGAACCTACGAGCTATGGAGAAGCGATGATGGGCCCGGATTCCGAGAAATGGTTAGAAGCCGTGAAGTCCGAGATGGGATCCATGTATGAAAACAAAGTATGGACTTTGGAAGTATTACCTGAAGGGCGTAAGTCCATTCAGAACAAATGGATCTTTAAGAGGAAGACGGACGCAGACGGTAATGTCACCGTCTATAAAGCTCGACTTGTGGCAAAGGGTTTTTTCACAAGTTCAAGGAGTTGACTACGATGAGACCTTCTCACCCATAGCGATGCTTAAAGTCCGTCAGAATCATGTTAGCAATAGCTGCCTTTTTCGATTATGAAATTTGGCAGATGGATGTCAAAACAGCGTTCCTTAACGGTTACCTTAAGGAAGAGTTGTATATGATGCAACCAGAAGGTTTTGTCGATCCAGAGAATGCTGACAAAGTTTGCAAACTCCAGCGATCCATTTATGGACTGGTGCAAGCATCTCGGAGTTGGAATCTTCGTTTTGATGAGGTGATCAAAGCGTTCGAGTTTATACAAGTTTACGGAGAAGCTTGTATTTACAAGAAAGTGAGTGGGAGCTCTATAGCGTTTCTAATATTATATGTGGATGACATATTACTGATTGGAAACAATATAGAAATGCTGGAAAGCGTAAAGGAATATTTGAACAAGAGTTTTTCAATGAAGGACCTAGGAGAAGCTGCTTTCATATTAGGCATCAAGATCTATAGAGATAGATCGAGACGTTTGATAGGACTTTCACAAAGCACATACCTTGACAAAGTTTTGAAGAAGTTCAAAATGGATCAGTCCAAGAAGGGGTTCTTGCCTGTATTGCAAGGTGTGAAGTTGAGTAAGACTCAATGCCCAGTGACTGCAGAAGATAGAGAAAAGATGAGTGTCATCCCCTATGCTTCGGCCATAGGCTCTATCATGTATGCAATGCTGTGCACAAGACCCGATGTCAGCCTTGCCATAAGTATGGTCGGAAGGTTTCAAAGTGATCCAGGAATGGAACACTGGACGGCGGTCAAGAATATCCTGAAGTACCTGAAAAGTACTAAGGACATGTTTCTCGTTTATGGAGGTGATCAAGAGCTCGTCGTAAAGGGTTACGTCGATGGAAGCTTTGACACTGATCCGGATGACTCTAAGTCTCAAACCGGATACGTATTTATTCTTAATGGGGGTGCGGTTAGCTGGTGCAGTTCCAAGCAAAGCGTGGTAGCTGATTCTACATGCGAAGCGGAGTACATCGCAGCCTCGGAGGCGGCGAAGGAAGGTGTCTGGATGAAGGAGTTCATGACAGATCTTGGAGTAGTGCCTAGTGCGCTTAACCCAATGACTCTGTTTTGTGATAACACTGGTGCCATTGCTCTAGCAAAGGAACCAAGATTTCACAAGAGGACCAGACACATAAAGCGATGCTTCAATTCCATCCGCGATTACATCAAGGAGGACGACATAAATATTTACAAAGTACACACGGATCTGAATGTTGCAGATCCGATGACTAAACCTCTTCCAAGGGCTAAACATGAACAACACCAGAACTGCATGGGTGTTCGATTCATTACAATGTAAATCACATAGTGATGTGAACTAGATTATTGACTCTAGTGCAAGTGGGAGACTGTTGGAAATATGCCCTAGAGGCAATAATAAATTGGTTATTATTATATTTCCTTGTTCATGATAATCGTTTATTATCCATGCTATAATTGTATTGATTGGAAACTCAAATACATGTGTGGGTACATAGACAACACTGTGTCCCTAGTAAGCCTCTAGTTGACTAGCTCGTTGATCAAAGATGGTTAATGTTTCCTAGCCATTGACATGAGATGTCATTTGATAACGGGATCACATCATTAGGAGAGTGATGTGATGGACAAGACCCAAACTACGAACGTAGCATATGATCGTGTCAGTTTATTGCTATTGTTTTCTGCATGTCAAGTATCTGTTCCTATGACCATGAGATCATGCAACTCGCTGACATCAGAGGAGTACCTTGTGTGTATCAAACGTTGCAACGTAACTGGGCGACTATAAAGGTGCTCTACAGGTATCTCCGAGGGTGTCTGTTGGGTTGGCATGGATCAAGACTGGGATTTGTTACTCCGTATGACGGAGAGGTATCTCAGGGCCCACTCGGTAATACAACATCACAATGAGCCTTGCAAGCAATGTGACTAAAGTGTTAGCCACGAGATCTTGTATTACGGAACGAGTAAAGAGACTTGCCGGTAACGAGATTGAACTAGGTATAGAGATACCGACGATCGAATCTCGGGCAAGTAACATACCGAAAAACAAAGGGAATAGCATACGGGATTAACTGAATCCTTGACATAGAGGTTCGACCGATAAAGATCTTCGTAGAATATGTAGGAGCCAATATGGGCATCCAGGTCCCGCTATTGGTTATTGATCGTAGAGGTGTCTCGGTCATGTCTACATAGTTCTCGAACCCGCAGGGTCTACACACTTAACGTTTGGTGACGATTAGTATAGTTGAGTTATTATGTTGGTGACCAAAGGTTGTTCGGAGTCCCGGATAAGATCCCGGACATGACGAGGATCTCCGGAATAGTCCGGAGGTAAAGATTGATATATGTGATAATAGTGTTTTGATCTCCGGAAGGGTTCCGGAGTTCACCGGAATGGGTTCCGGATGTTTACCGAAGTGTTCGGGTGCAGCAACACTTTATATGGGCCAAAGGGATAAAGCCCACGAGGTATTGGAAAGTGCAAAAAGTAGTTTTGCTGCCGCGTAAGCGGTACTACCGTTTTGTGAAGCGGTACTACCGCCCAAGCGGTACTACCGCTTGTGTTAAGCGGTACTACCGCTTGTGCGCGGTACTGCAGGGATCCGAGTTGGACTCTTTCCCTGCGGGCCAAACCGACCTTGTGCGGGCAAAACCGACCTGGAGGAGGCTTTTACTCCAAGTTTAGACCCCAAGGCTCAACATATAAATAGAGGGGCAAGGCTAGCACACGGGACACATCAAGATTTCCCCAAGCCGTGTGCGGCAACCCTAACCCTCTAGTTCCTCCGTCATAATCTCCGTAGCGCTTGGCGAAGCCCTGCAGAGATTGTTCCTCACCACCATCACCACGCCGTCGTGCTGCTGGAACTCAACCACTACTTCATCATCGCTCGCTGGATCGAGGAGGTGAAGGCGTCATCAAGCCGTACGTGTGTTGAACGCGGAGGTACCGTCCGTTCGGCGCTAGTACGTGATCGGATCGAGGGACGACTTGCGATTTGGATCGCGGAGACGTTTGACTACATCAACCGCGTTTCTTAAACGCTTCCGCTTAGCGATCTACAAGGGTATGTAGATTCACTCTCCCTCTCGTAGATGCTCATCACCATGGATAGATCTTGTGTGTGCGTAGGAAAAATTTTGTTTCCCATGCAACGTTCCCCAACAGTGACCTCCCCCAAGCTTAAGCATTTGCAAGCCCATACTTAACTCCAGGAATTCAAATACAATGACGACCACAGTGAACCACTACCATTGCAGCACTAGAAAGAACTCTAATATTGACAAGGTTGTTATCGACAATGGGGCGGAGATGGTTGAAGTTGAGGCCAAGGGAGTTGGCCAACATGGTGATAACTCCGCCACACACGATATCTCCTTGTAAATAGGATGGCAGCTAAACCGGAATCATTTCCTATTACGAATAATGATGAAGATCTTAAAATGATTGGTGTTTCTCCTATTGAATCTTTGTTTACATCTCTGAATATAAATGATAAAGGGACTGGAGATAACTCAACTCTACTTGAGGAGCGTCCCGTTTGCTTGGAGGGTGATAATCTTGATGCTAAAATTGAAAAAAGTGGGTTTGGAGATGTCAAAACGTTAGCTAGTGATGTGCCCACTATCTTGGATTATAAGGAATTTAATTATGATAAATGCTCAATAGTAGAATGTATTTCCTTGCTGCAATCCATTATTAGCTCACCCAATGCTTATGAACAAAACAAAGCTTTTAACGAACATATAGTAGAAGCTATGATGAAAGCTCATGATGAGAAACTTGAACTTGAAGTTTCTATTCCTAGAAAATTACATGATGAGTGGGAACCTACTATTAAAATAAAGATAAATAAATATGAATGCAATGCTTTGTGTGATCTTGGTGCTAGTGTTCCAACCATTCCTAAAACTTTATGTCATGTGCTTGGTTTCACAAATATTGAAGCGTGTTCCCTAAACTTGCATCTTGCAGATTCTACCATCAAGAAACCTTTAGGTAGAATTAATGATGCGCTTATTATTGCAAATAAAAATTATGTGCCTGTAGATTTCATTGTGCTTGATATTGATTGCAATCCTTCTTGTCCCATAATACTTGGAAGGCCATTCTTACGAACTATAGGTGCAATCATTGATATGAAGGAGGGAAACATACGGTTCCAATTCCCATTAAAGAAGGGGATGGAACACTTCCCTAGAAAGAGAATTAAACCTCCTTATGAATCATCCATGAGAGCCACTTATGGGTTGAGTGTCAAAGATGACAACACTTGAAACTATGCATTATGCTAGGGGCATAAAACAATAGCGCTTGTTGGGAGGCAACCCAATAGTTATTTTTATTTTTGCTTTTTAGTTACTGTTATTTGTGTTGACATGATTATTGCCTCTGTAATGATTATATTTTTATGTTTTAATTAGTGTTTGTGCCAAGTAAATCCTTTGGGATAATTTATTTGATGAGTACGATTGATGCTGTGCAAAAATAGAAACTTTCACCTCCAGTGCAGAATTTTTAATTCTCTGCTGGAGCGTGATCAATTCTTGAAATTTTTACACAGTATTTCTGTACAAATTCTCCACGTTGTCCTAATTTTTCAGAATTTTTAGAGTTACAGAAGTATGGGACCTTTACAGATTGCTACACACTGTTCTGTTTTAAACAGATTCTGTTTTGCCTGCATAGTTTGCTTGTTTTGATGATGCTATGGATTATATCGGGGGGTATAAGTCATGGATAAGTTAGAATACAGTGCCTATTATGCAATTATAAATTAATAATTAATTTACAACAGTACCTAAAGTATGCAATATGTTTCTTATACTAACGGATCTCGCGAAGTTTTGTTGAGTTTTGTGTGATTGAAGTTTTCAAGTTTTGAGTGTGATTGCGATGGACCATGGAATAAGGAGTAGCAAGAGCCTAAGCTTGGGGATGCCCAAGGCACCCCAAGTATTATTCTAAGGATGACTCAAGCGTCTAAGCTTGGGGATGCCCCGGAAGGCATCCCCTCTTTCGTCTCAAACCATCGGTATGTCACTTGGAGCTATATTTTTATGCATCACATGATATGTGCTTTGCTTGGAGCGTCGTTTGCTTTTGTTTGCTTTTACTTTATGTTTGCCACAATCATCATTTGCTGGACACACCTATTTAAGAGAGACTCACCTTCATTATAATTTTCTAGAATACTCTATGTGCTTCACTTATATCTTTTGAGCTTGGCAGTTGCTCTAGTACTTCACTTATATCTTTTTGAGCACGGTGGCGTGTAGATTTTATAGAAATGATATGCTCTTATTCTTCACTTATATTTGTTTGAGAGCTGAATAAATAGTGACGATACTTTGCATGGGTCATAAGACTAGTCCAAAAATAATAGGCATTCAATGAATGATAATCAAAACCATCATGTAGCACATATAGAGAAATTGTGAGTTAATGACATTGATGTGGTAATATGAAAAAGGTGTGAGTCCATAATTTTTGATTCATATAAGTGTCGAGATTAAGGGGGTGTTAAATTGTTGTTCATCTAAATATTAAAGAGGCATGGTGATGATGTTTGAGCATTCTTATTCCTCGTTAAAATCCTAGTGTTGTTTCGAGTCGGGGGCACGAGGCGGTTAACTCCTACCAACCTCCTCCCTCGGGGCATGCGAGTAGTGCTTTGATGTGTGATAAAACTAATAAAACTTCGCAATAAGTATGTGAGTTCTTTATGACTAATGTCACACCTTGGACATATGCATCTTCACCTTTTCATATTTGCTAGCCTCTTCGGTACCGTGCATATATAGCCCATTCTCACCTCGAGGATTGGTGCAACTTTCGCCGGTGCATCCACACCCCGCGGCATGATACGCTCTGTTGCACATAAGCCTCATTATATCTTCCTCAAAACAGCCACCATACCTACCTATTATGGCATTTCCATAGCCATTCCGAGATATATTGCCATGCAAATTCCATCGTCACTTCACATGACTAGTTCATTCATCGTTATATTGCTTTGCATGATCATATAGTGCTGACATAGTATTTGTGGCAAAGCCACCTTCCATCATGTTTTTGATACATGTCACGCTAGATCATTGCACATCCTAGTACACTGCCAGAGGCATTCACAGAGAGTCATATCTTCCTATCAGTTCTCCATATTGAGTTGTAAGTAAATAAAAGTGTGATGATGATCCTTATTAGAGCATTGTCCCAGTGAGGAAAGGATGATGGAGACCATGATTCCCCCACAAGTTGGGATGAGACTCCGGACGAAAAATAAAATAAAAATGGGGGAGGCCAAATGAGCCCACCATATAAAAAATATATTATGGGGGAGGCAAAAAAAGAGAGAAAATCCCACCATATAAAAATAAAAAAATGAGAGAAAAAGAGAGAAGGGACTTTGCTAATATCCTTTACCACACTTGTGCCTCAAAGTGGCACCATGATCTTCATAGCGAGAGTCTCCTATGCTATCACTTTCATATGCTAGTGGGAATTACCTTATCATAATAAACTTGGCTTGTATATTCCAATGATGGGCTTCCTCAAATGCCCTAGGTCTTCATGAGCAAGCAAGTTGGATGCACACCCCACTTAGCTTCAGTTGAGCTTTCATACACTTGTAGCTCTAGTGCATCATTTGCATGGCAATCCCTACTCCTCGCATTGACATCTATCGATGAGCATCTCCATAGCTCGTTGGTACGCCTAGTTGATGTGAGACCATCTTCTCCACTTTTTACCCCTTTGATACCTACCACCATATTCTATTCCACCTATATGCTATGTCCAATGGTTCACGCTCATGTATTGCGTGAAGAATAAAAAGTTGATGCATATTGAAAAAGTACGATCCAATTGCCTGACTTGGACACCGTGGTGCTTAATATTTGTATTTATGTGGTGAATACGGAGTCATGCCTTGCTAATATAATAAGATGAATGGGGGGTAAACATTCTTTTAGGATCGTATACTTTGAAAATCAATAATTATGTTGCTTATACTTAATAAATATTATTATGTTGCTGTTTGTTAATTCTTCATTTCTCAATGATCATACATACAAGAGATTATATTATGGATAGCATGTCACATCAAAAATTCTGTTTTTATCATTTACCTACTCGAGGACGAGCAGGAATTAAGCTTGGGGATGCTTGATACGTCTCCAACGTATCTATAATTTTTGATTGTTCCATGCTGCTATATTATCAATCTAGGATACTTTTTGGGCATTTGTTTACCAATTTATAATATTTTTGAGCACTAACCTATTGACCTAGTGCCAAGTGCCAGTTGCTGTTTTCTGCGTGTTTTTTGCTTTGCAGGTTTGCCATATCAAACGGAGTCCAAATACAATGAAACTTTAATATTTTTTTTCTGGACAATATGAAGCACGGCAACCATCGGAGGAGTGCCAGGAGGTGTGCCAGGGGCCCACAAGCCATCTGGCCGCGCCCTAGGGGGGCGCGGCCAGATAGCTTGTGGCCCCCTGGCACCCCTCCCGACGTCGTTCTCTGGCCTATAAATCATCATATATTCCAAAAACCATAGAAGCGCTCCCAAAACACTTTTTCCGCCGCCGCAAGTCTCTGTTCCGATGGGAGGCCATCTAAACCTCCGTTCCGGCGATCTACCGGAGGGGAGATCAATCACGGAGGGCCTCTACATCAACCTTGCTGCCCTCACCATGATGTGTGAGTAGTTCACCACAGACCTACGGGTCCGTAGGCAGTACCTAGATGGCAATCTCTCTCTCTTATGATCTTCAATACAATGTTCATCGCATCTTCGCTTTGATCTATCCGATGTAATCACTATGTATGGTGTGTTTGTTGGGATCCGATGAATTGTGGGTTTATGTTCAGATTATTCATGAAAAGTATTTGAGTCACCTCTGATTATTATGATTCTTAATTGCATGATCATCATAGCTTCGTGATGCTCTCCGATCTATTGAGATAGTTTGGCCAACTAGATTAATATTTCTACAGTGGGAGTGGTGCGTTGTAGTAGGTTCAACCTGGTGAATTTCTATATCCCAATGACAGAAAGGGACAAGATGCATCTTTGTGTTACTGCTACTAAGGATAAAACGATGGGGTTTATTCATATTAATTGAGTATTCTTTGTCTACATCATGTCATTGTTCTCCAAGCATTACTCTGTTTTTACTTAATACATAGAGAGGCAAGCATAGAAGCGCTCTTGAAGTGGAGCAATAGTAATAGGTGCAGGCAGGAGTCGGCCTATTTGCTTATGGACGTGATGCCTATATACACATGATCATTGCCGTGAACATCGCATAATTATTCGCTTTTCTATCAATTGCCCAACAGTAATTTGTTTACCCACCATATGCCTTTGCCATGAGAGATGCCACTAGGGAACACTACGGCCCCTGGGTCTATTCACTTATATATTTACAAACGCTACTACTACCTTGCTGCCATTATTTGTGTCTTATTTTATTTTGCAATTTACAATTATCTACAATTTTCTACACACCTCATTTGCTTGCAAATAACGAGATCAAGGGGATTGACAACCCTCTTGCCCGCATTGGGTGCAAGTTGTTTGTTTTTTTGTGTGCAGTCGCTGAAGACGGTTGAGGACCGGTATTCCTATTGGTTTGATAAACCTTGGTTGCATAACTGAGGGAAATACTTACCCGCATTGTGCTGCAATAACCCGTTCCTCTTCACGGAAAACCCAACGCAGATCACAGTCATCAATCACCGGAAGAAGCCCGCCCTCCGTACTGGTGATCACATACTTGATATGGTCAATGATTTACAAGTAATCTTTGGAAAGGGTCCTGGCGGACTATCTGTTCCGAATGACGCTGAGGGACGCGCACCCATGTGGAAGAAGAAATCTATATTTTGGGACCTACCCTATTGAAAGACCTAGAGGTCCGCTCTGCAATCGACGTGATGCACGTGGCGAAGAATCTTTGCGTGAACCTGCTAGGCTTTTTGGGAGTGTATGGGAAGACAAAAGATACACCGGAGGCACGGGAGGACCAGCAACGTGTGCACGAAAAAGACGGCATGCATCCAAAGTAGTATGAAGGTCCTGCCAGCTACGCTCTTACCAAAGAAGAGAAGGAAATCTTCTTGGAATGCCTGCTCAGTATGAAGGTCCCATCTGGCTTCTCGTCGAATATAAAGGGAATAATAAATATGGCAGAGAAAAAGTTCTAGAACCTAAAGTCTCATGACTGCCACGTGATTATGACGCAACTGCTTCCGGTTGCATTGAGGGGGCTTCTATTGGAAAACGTTCGATTAGCCATTGTGAAGCTATGTGCATTCCTCAATGCAATCTCTCAAAAGGTAATCGATCCAGAAATCCTACCAAGGTTAAAGAGTGATTTGGTGCAATGTCTTGTCAGTTTCGAGTTGGTGTTCCCACCATCCTTCTTCAATATCATGACGCACGTCCTAGTTCATCTAGTCGACGAGATTGCCATTCTGGGTCCTGTATTTCTACACAATATGTTCCCCTTTGAAACGTTCATGGGAGTCTTAAAGAAATATGTGCGTAACCATGCTAGGCCAGAAGGAAGCATCTCCACGGGCCATCAAACAGAGGAAAGCATTGGGTTTTGTGTTGACTTTATTCCTGACCTTAAGCCGATTGGTGTCCCTCGATCGCGCTATGGGGGAGACTGACTGGAAAAGGCACGCTAGGAGCGAATTCAATAATATGTAGGGACGGGCATTCTTGGTGTCAAGCACACTACACAGTTCTACATAATTCTACCTTGGTGACCCCGTATGTCAATGAACACAAGAATATTCTGCGCTCCAAACACCCGGAGCAGTGTGATGACTGGATTACATGTGAACACATCAGGACTTTCGGCAGTTGGTTGCAAACACATCTCATGGGTAACACCACTATTGCAGATCAGCTGTACTCGTTGGCCAGGGGACCATCTTCGACTGTATTGACTTACAAAGGGTACAAGATAAATGGGAATACATTTTACACGATCGCCGAAGATCAAAAGAGCACCAACCAAAACTGTGGTGTCTGCTTTGATGCGGCAACCAACAGGGGAAAGGACACATATTATGGTTACATAGTGGACATATGGGAACTTGACTATGGACATGATTTTAAGGTCCCTTTGTTTCAGTGCAAATGGGTCAATCTGTCAGGAGGCGGGGTACACGTAGACCCACAGTACGGAATGACAACAGTGGATCTGAACAATCTTGGGTACACAGACGAACCATTCGTCCTAGCCAATGATGTGGCGCAGGTTTTCTATGTGAAAGACATGTCTACCAAACCGAGAAAAAGAAAAGATAAGGAAGCGAATACATCATACGATGAGCCAAAGCGCCACATAGTTCTTTCAGGGAAAAGAGACATCGTGGGAGTGGAGGGCAAGACAGACATGTCTGCAGATTATGAAAAGTTTCATGAAATTCCTCCCTTCAAAGTGAAGGCTGACCCAAGCACCCTGTTATACAATGAAGATTATCCATGGTTACGGCGCAATAAGCAAGGGACACACGCGAAGAAAAAGTGAAGAAATTCTCTCCACAACTATTCTGATGATGGCTTTGATCTAGAATATCACTGCAGTTACATGTCAAGAAATGAAATCCCTTTGTAATAGACGTGTTTTCATCTGAAACCCTGATACTTCGAAAGAGATTGTCCATTTTGTACACGAAGTGCATCCAGTTTTTGCCGTAACCCTCCCAACTTTTTAGCACATGCTATGTGGGTGAAATGATGACACCATGCCAACTTTCGACCATTTCAGAGTTCATTTGCATTGCTTTTCAATTCAGGGTCATTTTAGCTCAAAATAAACCATGAAATGCATGAAAAATAGCAAATGAAGTCAGAAAAGGGTTGAAAAGGGATGATGAATGGTGCATATTGAATGCAGAAAAAGTCTTGAGTTCAAATATGTTTAAAAAATTGAAATCCCTTTGTAATAGACGTGTTTTCGTCTGAAACCCTGATACTTCGAAAGAGATTGTCCATTTTGTACATGAAGTGCATCCAGTTTTTGCCGTAACCCTCTCAACTTTTTAGCACATGCTATGTGGGTGAAATGATGACACCATGCCAACTTTCGACCATTTCAGAGTTTATTTGCATTGCTTTTCAATTCAGGGTCATTTTAGCTCAAAATAAACCATGAAATGCATGAAAAATAGCAAATGAAGTCAGAAAAGGGTTGAAAAGGGATGATGTGGCTTTGAATGGTGCATATTGAATGCAGAAAAAGTCTTGAGTTCAAATATGTTTAAAAAATTGAATTCCTTTTGTAACAGACGAGTTTTCGTTCGAAACCTTGATACTTCGAAAGAGATTGTCCATTTTGTACACGAAGAGCATCCAGTTTTTCCCGTAACCCTCTCAACTTTTTAGCACATGCTATGTGGGTGAAATGATGATACCATGCCAACTTTCAACCATTTCAGAGTTCATTTGCAGTGCTTTTCAATTCAGGGTCATTTTAGCGCAAAATAAATCATGAAATGCATGAAAAATAGCAAATGAAGTCGGAAAAGGGTTGAAAAGGGATGATGTGGCTTTGAATGGTGCATATTGAATGCAGAAAAAGTCTTGAGTTCAAATATGTTTAAAAAATTGAAATCCTTTTGTAACAGACGAGTTTTCGTCCGAAACCCTGATACTTCGAAAGAGATTGTCCATTTTGTACACGAAGTGCATCCAGTTTTTGCCGTAACCCTCTCAACTTTTTAGCACATGCTATGTGGGTGAAATGATGATACCATGCCAACTTTCAACCATTTTAGAGTTCATTTGCAGTGCTTTTCAATTCAAGGTCATTTTAACTCAAAATAAAACATGAAATGCATGAAAAATAGCAAATGAAGTCGGAAAAGGGTTGAAAAGGGATGATGTGGCTTTGAATGGTGCATATTGAATGCAGAAAAAGTCTTGAGTTCAAATATGTTTAAAAAATTGAAATCCCTTTGTAATAGACGAGTTTGCGTCTGATAAAAGTTATTTAACTTAATATTATATAAAATTTATGCAACTAAAATTATCAAAGTTATTTTTGTTAAAAACTTTAATAGCAAAAAGAATATTCATAAAGTATTTTTTGTTAAGAACTTTTAATATGCAAAAAAATAACATAAAAAAATTGATGTGAATTTATAGAGAAAATTCAACCTAAATTCAAAGTGCTAGTTAGGCGCCTAACTAGCATTTTAAATTTAGGTTGAATTTTATCTTTAAATTCGCATCAATTTTCACTTTTAGGCCCACATGCCTGATTTAGAGAGGAGCTCAACGTTGCAGCCGCGGCGGGGCTTATAAACTGGTCCGGGCGCCCTTCGCTTGGCGAGGTGCGACTAAACATCCAACCGCACCGGGGCTGTGGCAGGCACAGGCCTTTGGGCCCGGTTGGTGGCTCGAACCGGGACCAATTCCACCCATTGGTCCCGGTTCGAGCCACCAACCGGGACTAAAGGGAAGGGTTCTTTTCGGTGGCCCAATTTCAGCGCGGGAAGGGACCTTTAGTCCCGGTTGGTGGCTCGAACCGGGACGAAAGGGTGGCATTGGTCCCGGTTCCAGCCACCAACCGGGACCAAAGGTCTTCGTATATAAGGCGGGACTTGTCGAATTCTCCCCCAACCTCTCCCATTCGCCCCGACGCCGACGCCCTGCCCCGACGCCGCCAGGCTGCCGGAACGCGCCGCCGCTCCCGAGCCCGTCCTCGTTGTTGCCGCCGTCCCCGAGCCCGTCCTCGTCTTCGCCGCCGCCCCCGAGCCCGTCCTCGTCGTCGCCGCCCCCCCCCCCCAAGCCCGTCCTCGCCGTCGCCGCCGCCCCCGAGCCCGTCCTCGCCATCGCCGCCACCCCCGAGCCCTTCCTCACCGCCGCCCCCGAGCCTGACCTCGCCGCAGCCCCGAGCCTGTCCTCGTCACCGTCGTCGTCGCTAGGGTAAGAGAGTTGTTTTTAGTTGTATTTAGTTGTTTTTATCGTATTTGAATTTGTTGTATTTAGTTGTTTTTATTTGTATCGTATTTGTATTTGTTGTATTTAGTTGTTTTTATTTGTACACGGGGTAAGAGAGTTGTTTTTAGTTGTTTTTATTGTTTACATGTTTAGTTGTTTTATCGTCGGTCGTCGGTGACGCGATATCGAGGAGTCCCCGACGATCGTCGGTGAGGGAGAGTACCCCCCCCCCCCCCCCGACGATCGTCGGTGAGGGAGAGTCCCCGACAATATCGAGGAGTCCCCGACGATCGTCGGTGACGCGATATGATGTTTAATTAGATGTTTAAATGTTTAGGTGCATAGCGTAGCCGTTGAGTCGACGATGCCCGGCCCGCATCCTCGTCGTCGACTAGGCGGCGACCACCTGCTTGAGAGACGCCATGTCGGGGACTGGGCTATGCCGGGTTGGCACTGGGAGGTGCTGCCTTCCGGGGCGCCCAGCTTGGTGCGGAATCAGGGTCCCGTCGTCGACCCGGAGGTTCTTTGGTGGCGGTCGCATGGACCACTGTCGGTGCAGAGGGAGCCGTCCCCCGTGGAGGTGGTACGTCGCCGTGTCAGGGAGGAGGACGAGCACGTCAGACGCTACATGGCTGCGTTGGATGCCAGGTTCTCCTATGCCTGGCAGGTTCTTCAGGGATCTCACCCGAGCTATGATCATGTGATGGTTCCTTCTCTTTGGGTGTCCACCGCCTGTGCCGCGAGACGTCAACTGTATCTGTATTAGTGATATTATATAATAATATTCGAGATGTATTCGTGATAATATTCGATGATGTATTAGCGATACTATTTGATGATGTATTAGTGATATTATATGATCATATTGTTGCATTGCCTTGTATCGATTTGCATATCTCATGTTTGTATATTGCATTGTTGTAATATTTGCAGAAACTATGGATCACAGAGACATAGAAACAGAAGATTTGTTGGGGTATATAATCCGAGACGGAGGTGATCCCTTGTCGTATCTCAACGACACCGATCATGATGGCTCCGGTGACCGAATGGCAAAGGAAGGAGATCATGATCACGACTCCGGTGACCGAACGGCGGAGGAAGGAGATCATGATCATGGCTCTGGTGACCGAATGGCGGAGGAAGGAGATCATGATCATGGCTTCGGTGACCGAATGGCGGAGGAAGGAGATCATGATCACAGCTCCGGTGACCGAACGGAGGAGGGAGCCTTAACTGTTGCAAAGTCCGGCGAGGTATGTATATATATTAAGCCTTTGCTGACTTGATGCATTTAATTGTTTTGGTATGTACATATATTAACGCTTCTTTCTTCTTTTAGACCTCCGGTTCGATCCAAACTTCCGTAAGGAGACGAGGCCCGAAGAAAAGGTTGCGCCAGAATGAAAGGTTCACGATCACAGAAGTCGCGAATGATGGCCAACCGATTGCTCCCAAGCGGACCAAGGACGCATTTGTACATCAGTGTGGAGTTGTTGTTAGGGACAGCGTCCCGATCAGCATCCAGGAATGGAATAAGAATAAGGACCCTGAAGTTTCTTATGTCCAGGATAGACTGAAAGATGATCTTTGGACCTCGCTGATGACAAATTTCAGCCTACCGCGAGAGGAGGATCCAAATGACCCAGTTATAGAGCGAAAGGTCAAGGCGTTTGCTCTTAAGAAGATGGCAGAACTATTCAGGAACTGGAAGAAAGAGTTGAACATAAAGTTTGTCGTGAAAGCGGAGACTCCGGAATTCATCGGTCGATATGAGAAGATAAGAGATCACTGGCCCGCATTTGTGGCCTACAAGAAATCGGAGAAGGGTAAGAAAAGGTCACTGACAAACAAGAAAAATGCTGCAAAGAAGAAGTATCACTATCACACGATGTCAAGTGGCTACAACAAAGCCCGGCCGTTGTGGGACAAAGCTAAGAAAGACCTGCTTGCTAAAGGGGTCGAACTAGCGACATTGCACTGGCCAGATCGTTCAAGGACTTGGTTCTTCGGGGTTGGGGGAACTTTGGACCCAGAAACAGGGGAGTGTGCTTGGACGGACGAGCAACTTGCAATACCCATCCGGAAGCTTGAGGCAGCAATCAAGGCAGTGCAGGAAGGGAAGTTCATTCCCGACAGAGAGAATGACGAGCTGACAGAGGCCCTCAGGAATCCTGAACACCCTGGACGAACACGAGGCACATCAGGCTCCGTTCCGTGGGTGCATGGGTTTCCCGAGAGCGGTGGTTATAGAAGCCGAGTGAGAAAGAGGAAACAGGAAGCAAGCGAAATGCAGAAGCTCAGTGCAAGATTAGCAAAACTAGAGGAACTTGAGAGCCAGCGAGCTACCGGCCAACCATCTCAGTGGCACGAAGATCCTTCCTTCGACGCTGCCCCAGAAGCTACCCCACCATCTCAGCGGAGAAGCAGCGTGGCTTCCACGAAGCTCGTTCAGCCTGATTTCACGGCTCCTCGCTACCCCATGGATAGTATCACGGAGGCTGAAAATTGCCTGCTAATGACGAAAGGCCAGAACCTGACCTTGAAGGCGGCGGTCGGCTCTGTTGCACCTCCTCGAGCTGAAGGAACTTTCCATTGCCGTCCGATTCCACATGGCTATGCTATTGTGACGATGGATGAAATAATGGATGGATTTGAGGAGCTGGAGCTTGACTTCCGTACAGGTGAAGGGGATATTCTTCTGGAAAATGCTTTGAGGAGTACCTGTCTATGGAGAAAGGAGTACATCAAGCTTCCAAACTGGACGCCTCAGCAGACTCAGCCTCCTCCGGCGCGTCAGGGCACTCCGCCTCCTCCTCCTCCTCCTCCGGCGCGTCAGGGCACTCCGCCTCCTCCTTCTCCTCCTCCGGCACGTCAAGGCACTCCGCCTCCTCCTTCTCCTCCTCCGGCGTGTCAGGGCACTCCGCCTCCTCCTCCTCCTCCTCAGCAACGGCAGAAGAGAGACGCCGCCACTCCGGCGGCTAGCAGTACAATAGGCGGGAAGAAATACAAATTTGGTCCAAGCCTCAAGCCTCTTCCAAAGTTACCATATGAGAGGACTGATAAGGAAATCATTGAAATCCTGAAAGCCGAAGTGCAGGCCCATTTTGCACCGAAACGTCCACCTCCGAAGGAAACGGTAGCTCCGGTGAAAGCGAAGCACACTCTGGGTGCCCTGAAGTGACCATCACCGCCTCCGCCGCAATCCAACTATGACTTCTGTATTAAACAGACATATGATGAAGCGCGGCGGTCGGGAAGTACTTCCAGTGCTGCAAGAGACAAAAAACGAAGAAGTGGGAAAACAATTCCCCACCTCGGCGAACAGGAGAAGCAATCGTGCCCCCCGCTCAAGGTGTCTAACGATATCGCTAATCATCCGGTGCTACTGCCCGGTACCACTCTTGGTGATTACGTGGGCGATGATGTACAGTTTGAAACGGCTGAGGTAGTAGAGATCTTTAGATACGAGCACGGGAAGCCTCTCGTCAAACCTGATCATCCTCATCTAACAACGATGATGCGAACATTGCATGAGTGGTACATGGAAACCTGCAGGAAGTCTGAGACCGACAGTTTGTTGGTTGGAATTAAAAAAGAGCACGACTTCATTGGAGTCGACCTGATGCCTGTTGAATTTGAGGAGTTATTTCAGTTATTCAATCAAGAGGCCCTCGACAAACAACTCATGACTTGCTACTGTCTGTAAGTATTACTTCTATAATTAAGGCTCTAGCTCAGCTCGTTCATTGCATGTATATATAATTATCCTCACTATATTATGCAGATTGAAGATCGTCGAATGCAAAAAAGGACAAATCTATGACATTGGGTTCATTAACCCAAATACTGTTGAATGGTCGGTACAAAATAGAGCCAAAGAAACTGAGGAGAACTTGCTAGAAGTGTTCCTTAGACATCAAAACAAAAGGAAAATACTCTTTCCTTACAACTTCAAGTGCGTGTTACTGTCTTGTGCATATTCGGTTTTGCTTACTCGAGGTTAAGTAATGTAATTGATGAGTTATGCGTGCGCAGGTTCCACTTTATTCTGCTATCCATTAAGCTTGAAGGGGCAGTAGTAACTGTCTTAGACTCGAGACGTAAAGATCCCGAGGATTATGTGGACATGACTGCAATGCTCCAGAAGTAAGTTCAATCAATACCGGGACCATTTCGGCAACTTTCGTTCATTTCCTGATATCAAGTAATCATTTTCTTTGCCTGGCAGGGTTTTGGAAATAGTTCACCGAAATGGTTCTCGGTCTAAACAAGGAGCTGCGATTTACACACCCCAGAGTAAGTAGTACTAGCTAGTTCCGCGCATCTCTCATTGATTCTAGTTTCATCAATACTATTATCATGCTTGCTTATCAGTTTGATTGAACTCTATTCTCGTAAAGTGCTTGTACCAGGCACCCACGAGTAATTTATGTGGATATTACGTATGCAAGTTCATTCGTCACTCGACCTCTGAGCGGGGCTTCTCTGACAAACAATTTGAAGTACGTAAACAATATTCACAATTTTATTTTATATATTACCATCAATTGTGTTGAGTTTCATTCATATATATGTATTGACCCCCTTCTTTAAATTAGATCTGGTAGATGCGGGATGAACTCCTACCACATGATCGCATACGAGCAATTCAAGAGGAATTGGCGAGATTCTTTCTTGACCACGTCATACCTGAACACGGAGAATACCATGTGAAATTGCAAATGGATCTTAGGTAGATGATGTTAGGGATTGTAAGAGATGTTATATTGTATATATGTAGTAGCGTCGGATAGATATACGAAAACTTGTTGTTCGACCAAGCACGGAGAAAGAGATGTCACTTCTCTCTATATATGTTCATGACAATCTTGTGTAATTAATGGTTTCCTTCATTTGCTTACTAGCTAGAGTCGAGTTCTCTCTATATGTATAGTAGCTAGCGTCAACCAAGCACGGAGAAAGAGAGGTCACTTCTCTCAATTAGCTAGCTAACACAATATGAAACCCCTAAATTAACCCTCCAAAACCCCTAACCCCCCCCCCCCCCTTCCAAAAAAAACAAAAACACCAGTGCCTGCGAGCTGCTGACGCGTGGCTGCCTTTTGGTCCCGGTTGGTGTTACCAACCGGGACTAAAGGTCCTCCTGCCTGGGCGCCCCGCAGCGGCCACGTGGAGCCCCTTTGGTCCCGGTTCATAAGCAAACCGGGACTAAAGGTTTTGGGTATTAGTCCCGTTTGTTTTGTACCGGTTCCAGAACCGGGACTAAAGGCCCTCTGGAACCGGGACTAGTACCCTCTTTTCTACTAGTGCATGTTACACAATTTAGAAAAATTATGCAAATGCATGCCGGTATCCTTAGAAGTAGAGCCTCCAAATTGGTCCTGTTGAACCATAAAGACTAGGTTCAATTTAATCTCATACTCAGCGGCAGCAACATCAGGTTGTGCAATTGGTTCACGCATGAAACTATTGCTAGGAGCAGGAAAGCTTCCAAGATTACGAGCCATGGTAATCTTTTTGGGTTTTCTATTGATAACACTTGTAACAAAAAATAAACTAAAACTGAGAACAAAAACTGAAACAAAAACTCTAACACAAAGACTAGGCACACAAATCCTCCCCGGCAACGATGCCAGTTTTTTTTTTTGATTAGTCCCTTTAGTGATCCGGTAAAGGAGCAGAAAGGATTCTTGCCTTTTTCCCCAGAGGTGACCCTGAGTTATCGAACCCACGAGAGAAAGGCACCCTTAAAGTCAGAAGTTTCTACCAAGCTTTTGCAAAAGTATTAATTTTAGCTTTTGACCAGATCAAAATCAAGTTGAAACTGAAAACACTTATAATAAAAATAGTCATGGGTATGAGGACTTTTCTTACAACAATATATTTGTGAACGGGGTCATCATGATATTAATTTGTGCTCTGAAAATCATCCATCGAGATGTGCTTGCAACGTATCGAAGTGGGGGGTGTGTCCAAATTACATCTTGACCGGAGCGCGTCCTGCATCAAGAGTCAATTATCCAACCGAAAGGCCCTATCCGTCGCGCGGGGTTGCCTCGGTAATTAAGATAGAAATCAGACAAAAGCATTGGCCGTTTAATGACTACACCTCTTGTATCCCCAAGGATAGGATCTGTGTGACCATACTATACCTTTCTGTCACTGGTATTCCGAATAACACTTAACAGTCTTCCTGCCCTTAGCCTCTCCGTGGCTCGTCAGGGACAAAGAACGCAGACGAGAAAAGAGACAACTATGAAGCAATTTTATGTTACACATACGGGACGTTAATTAATTCAAAGTACTTCCATCGATCCCTCCAACAAATATATAGGGTTATAGGGCTATGCCTCAACCCATGACCTTACCGAACTACTCACACATGGAGATCAGATCACAAGGAGAAACCATTGAAGAACACATCATGAAGATTGATTGATTGATAATATGTCTTACAATAGATGCCGGATGTGATACACTATTACAAAGTATGGCTAGTTGGATGAATGCTACGGTGGTGGAGATGGTGGTGGCTATGGAGATGGAGATGGAAAATGGCGGCGGCTAGGGTTGTTGTGGATGATGAAGATGGAGGTCTCGGCAATTTTCTGTCTTGTTTCTGGTGTTGACCCCTTCACGATATTTGTAGGGTTGGGCCAGGGGACGCCTCTGGCAGTCCATACAACTGCGCATACGAGCGCATGCGGTCGTATGGAACTCCGTCTTTTGCTCTGTTTCTTCTGGTGCGCCTCCCACTTGATCTCCTCTATCTACTATTTACTCCTTTCCATGTATTGGCTTGATTTCGTCCATAAATAGCCCATTTCCTGTGGAAACAAAATAAAAACAAGATATTTGGAATGCTTTGCATTCATTAGTCATTAGTGGCAATATTGAAGCGGATATCTTGGTTTTTATGAAATAACTCGGTTTAAACTCAGGTTTGATGAGAGTAAAAATAACACTCATCAAAACCCGACCCTTTCCCTATCGAAATCTAGATCTTTCCTCAAAGATGGTCCTGTTTCTACGCAGTCTCCGAGGAGGCTTCTGTGAAATGCTCTCAAATTTTGACCACACCTTCCAGGGGCAATACGATGACACCGTGCCAGGTCCCATGAATGTTTGGCCTCGTATGATTTTCCATGGATTTAAACGGCAACATCCCGCATATCGGCGACCAGCCTTGGCCCTTTGGTGATGGGGCCTCCCTCTCAGTTGGATGCAAAGGGCCTAGGCATGGGCCAAATACCACATATAGGAATTTTCAACCCATTTCCGACAATGATTTCATGTGGCTGCAGTTCTGATCTTGAATTTCTGGGATTAAAACCCTAGAAATGCAAGTAATGTGCCGTATATGGCAGTCGGGCCCTGAAAAATGCCAGGATCTGCATGTGCCATGTCATGCCCTTTGTTTAGTGTAGAAAAAATTTCAAGGCTAACGGAGGAACAAGCACCGCACTCCCATCACAAACCAGACCCTTTCCCTCTCGAAACCTAGATATTTCCTCGGAGATGGTCCCGCTTCTACGCGTTCTTTTGGCAGGCTTCTGTGAAATGCTCTCAAATTTTGAACACATTGTGCGGGCTAGGTGATTGTGATATTGCCAAGCTGTGTATCCGTGTGCCAAGGATGCTCATCACCAGCCCGGAGCGTGTTCGGGCCATGGTGGCATGTACTGAAAGATTAGGTGTGCCACGTGGCTCTGGGATGCTCAGGCAAGCGCTGCAGGCTGTCGCGTTTCTCAGCAAGGAGAAGATCGCTGCCAATTTAGAGTACTTGAAGAATACGTTCAGGTGGTCTGATGCCGAAGCGAGCATTGTTGTGCGCAAGTATCCAAGTATGCTGAAGAATTCAAAGGAATCTCTGAAGCGCAGGTCTGAGTTCCTGTTCTCTGAGGTGGGTTTGAAACCAGCGCACATTGCTCATCGACCGATAATGCTCACTTACAGCCTGGAGGGCCGGCTCAGGCCCCGGCACTATGTTCTAAAGTTTGTCAAGGCAAATGGGTTGCTAGATCGCGATCGGAGCTACATCTACGCGGTTGATTTGACCGAGAATGTTTTTGTGGAGAAGTTTATGCGCCCTCACATTGAAGCTGCACCACACCTTGCTGAAGACTATGCGGCTGCTTGCCGAGGGGAAGTACCCACTAGATTCATATTTGCTTGAACCAAGATCCTGCCGTTAAAATGTGTAACTGTGTATGGCGCAACAAAGTTTACATTCCATGCAGTAAGCTGGTTAGTTCCCTTTCAGTGGTGTCCGCCCACTTAGACGCTTGTTATCCTCTCTAAAATGACAGTTCAGTCTTCAATAATTGGATTATGATTTTATGTATGTTTATTATGCCTTTTGTTTTCTTTACCCTTATTCTTAATGATGGATTATCTTTGTTCATAAGTCCTGTAGGCTGTAGCTGGCCTTACTTTGCTGGGTTTTTTTCTTTCAAATTTGATGAAGTAACCTACTAAAGCAAGATCAACAAATGAGTCTAAATCATTAACATCTGTTATTAATTGTGAGAACTAAGCCAATGAAGATGGCATGAATTGGTCTCGTCAATCTACTATTCAGTGCTTGCATATGTGATATTGCATCTATTCACAAAACTGCATGTATCTTTTGGCAACAAAACTATCGATGAACTGTAGATTCAAGATACTCAGTTTGGCATAGATCAAAACTATCTGCCTTAACTCAAATCAAAGTTGTTCACTATCATGAAATAAGCAACATGCCTCTTGTGAAACCATATTTTAAATTTGCAATTTGCAAACTGGGTTTTTGTTTCTCGTGCTTTGTCTTTTAAAATGTCATCAGGACTTAGGGCCATAATTAATAGAAGGTGCAATCTCGGTCATTTAGTTACATGCTTCAGTTCAGACTTTGCAGAGCCAGAGCTGTTTTATCAATATTTTCCTTTACCACACCCGCATCTGTATGACATGAGTTCCTATGTTTTCAGAACACTCTGTCTGGGTTTAACTAGTTCTGTTGACAAATCACTTTTTATTATCTTAAAATACATTGGTGATTACTGGAGTTCAAGAGAAACATTCCTTTTATTGTTTCTGTTAGCACTAATCTTGATATTTTGTATCAGCATGTTTAGTTTTTGTTTTGCATGTAGTTTAGATGGTCTAGGGAAGTGTACGTAGGCCAATGATGCTTAAGCTGCGCGCGCGAAGGAGGCGAGATGCCGGGCTGCCGTGCGATGCGGCGAGCATGGTGAGATGCCGATGGTGCCGTGCGACACGGCGGCGCCGTGAGAAGCGGCAAGACGCGATGGAGGCTGGAGCGTGACGGGCTACACTATCAAGTTGAGCTGGGTGATCCGGCAAGTTATTTGCAGCTGCATGCGTACTGGATTGGCTGGGCCTCTGGCCATTGAGGAGGCTAGGAAGGTGCTGAACGTGCCCGTGCAAGTAGCTACTAGTTGTTGGATGCGTGCAAGTAGTTAGAGTTTTGTGCGTGTGTTAGTGGCAATGCGTAGGAAGAGGTCGTGGTGTTAGTAGTGCTGTTTGTGGCCAAATGTAGCGGCCGGCCTGTGTGTGGGTGCTATTTAACCAGTGTAATCAATTTAGTTGTCAATGAGAAAGAGAGGAAACATGTAGTGCATGTGTTCTCACCGGGAGCAGGAGGCAAAGCCTTTTCTCCGCCTGGTGAAGTGTGTGTGTGTGTGTGAGTTTCTTCTCCATTGTGTGTGTGTTCTCGAGAGAAGCCATCAGAGAGAGAGAGAGAGTTGTGTGAGGAAGAAGAAGAGGTGCTGCGAGGAGGCAGCGCCAACAGTTTCCGGATGATCAAGATATGGCAAAGCCCTTCATGGGGTTCAAGGGAAACATGAAACATGTGGTGCCTTATGTAACCTAAGCTGGGCTGTTGAAGTAATTATTCTTTAGGTATTCCTTTATATTTTCTTAATATGATGTTGATATAGCCATGATGGCTCCTCTGTGGTTGTTTGGTTTTGTTGGAAAAAATTCCTTTGGCTAACAGATAGTAGACATGTGTGTGGGATCCCTTCATCGGTTTCACGTAAATTAGTTGCCCAGTAGCTTCTTAGCAGCAGTTTAGCTTTGTTTGCGCTTATGTGCTTGTGAGCTGCAGCAATCATCGTGTCCCGCAAATTGTTTCTATGCAATGCTAATTACTTTATCGCTCAATTTTTGGGGTACTCAGCTTTTTATTTCAGACCTACATTCAGTCAGTCATCCATTGGCAGTTTAGTACCGTGAAGCACCTAGATTGTTTGTCAACATCTCATTTACGTACAAAAGAGACTTGATGGAAACTATCCATGTGCCTCCACAGTCCACATGCTTTGTCTTGCATAATTTCGTTAGCTTCTATAAATGGTCTCGTGAATAAAACACTGCCGCACCAACGCCTGATTAATTGTATCGGTTTCTGCTCAAGAGCCGTAATGCAATCTTCCATCTTTGATTGTAAACTCTGGTTTGGTATTTTTAGTTGCACGGTTCAGTGAAACAGGGTTAGGTCTGCCCCTACAAAAAAGAAAAATCAGTGTCAAAGTAGAATGCATATCACAGTAGGAAGCCTACCGCTGAAGAATATTACACTACATATATCTATATAGGCAAGGATATAAATAATCAGCCTTTTTCTTCGAGTTTGTGGCAGCCAGATACCATCCAGGGACATCTGCAACTATAGGTGATTATAATTGACTTCACAAGTTCTTATGTTGCAAAGTTGCAGAGTCCTGTTCATGGTTCTGTTGCAAACATTCATATATATATGGATGGATATGAGAAGCTGACTATATTCTGTATGGTGTCCCTATTCTTCAGTGGCATAGCTTAAAAGTTATCTGCCTTAACTCAAATGAAAGTTGTTCGATATCATGAAATAAGCAACATGCCTTGTGTCAAACCCGAACATCTGCTGGCCTTATATGGCGTGTAGTAAGACGGGTCCTCCCCGAACATCCGGAGGGAGTACCTTGAAAAATGCAGACATGTCAAAAACTGTGTCAAGCAGTCAATTAAATGGGATACTACTCCATTGACGTTAACTTGAATCTGTATGTAAATATAATATGTGGTGCAATGCTAGAAACACGATCAATGAAGGCAAAAAACTTGATAATTTTGGTATGCCACGTATACGTTCTTAAGCTAGATACCGAGATTTTTTTTACAGTCGTCAAGATTCGAACTAACATTGTTTTTCACTTCCAGTTTCAACCGTCATAATTTCATGGAAACACTTAAAGAAACAGTTCTAATTTCATGGCAACACATCACCTTACAATTACAACACATCACTCTTTTTTAGCTGGAATATGATCCATTGCTCTAGCCTCCAGCATCGTGCAACTGTAGTACTAATTTTGGTATGCCAAATTTTATCTTATCAAGATTAATTTAGTACGGAATCCTGGTTAATTATGGAATGGTTGGATGGGATATGATACGGTCTGTTAACGGTCCCTTTTTGTCTGTCATATTGTGAAATGTTGTTGGTAACACTATCTGTTGCACAACGGTATTTCATTCTCCATCGGATGGACCACTGATACACAGAGTAGTGTGGCCTTGGGGGATGGCGATGCTTCACGTGATCATTTCAGTGATTTGTTGCTCCTTAATTTCCTATGGATCATAGTGTTGGTTTGTCATGTCTTCCCTTCCATCTTTTCTTCCCCAGATTGCAGGTTTCATCTTGAACATGCTAACGAGCAAATCACAACATGGCTGAATGGTTTTATGATTTATCTAATTATATTTTTCTAAATCATGGTTGGATGAATTACACATTGCCAGTTCCATTTTGTCCATGTTCAGATTTTAAGAATGATTTGGGAAGTATCAGTGTTCAGTGATGGGCCAGCGCAGATAGTATTGCACTCGTTCCATCTTCAGAGACGTGGACATGGGTCAGCACAGTGAGATCATGTTCTCCTTCCACTAAGAAGGGCATGTAGCCTCAAACTCGGCTTACTCTTTGATTTTTTTTTTTTTTTGAGAATTGCTCCTCTTTGTACCTGCTGGATTTATTCTTTTGTTAGTAAGAAATCCACATATTTTAATGCGATTTAGATTTGCTTCTTCTGATCATTGGTTGATTTCGTTGGTGTAATTATCTTGGTTGTCTTTCTCTCATTGCTTCATGCCATTAGTTAACTTTCATGCCTTGCAGTTAGCTGTTCATAGCTGCAGAATTGCAGAGAGTTCCATGCAATAGTTCGGAAACTACTGGAAACAAAATCATGTGGAAAGTTTGTATATTTTAATGGTTATATTTTGCCTCTGTTTTATGTGGTTCTGTTTTGTGCTTGCTATCTTATTTATGTATTCTTTGTAATTGCTCCGTTGTATTGCGCTCTTGCGCTTGGGTTGTCAGATTGCCGCTGTTTCTGAGGTGGTAACAGTTTTCCTTGGTGTTGCTTAATTAGCCCTTGGTATTTTCTGTTGTTTCCATACAGGTTAATCGGGATAACATATACAAAGAAAATTACTGTTTTAATTGCGGCCACAGTGAAGTCGCCGCGTAGTTTTTCTATTTGCACAATCTTACTTGGATGTAGACCTGGAGATATATAACCTTGTACATGAACTTGGAGAGTGTCTTAACTTAAATACACATAATGTAGTTCCACGATCTTATTTTTTCTTTAGATTTTAATTTGGTAGTAACTTGTACACAAAATTTATGAGGCATTCTGTAAAAGTTATTAATGGACAATTTTTTATTGGATCCATGACTTGATTGCTCCCATTCAGATTCCAGCCTCCATGGTTTCTAATGTTCAATTCTAACTACCTGATATTCTTAGGACACTGCTGTTGATATTTTTTTTAATGTAATGCCTAAGACAATGGCTGCTGTTGGTATTTTTTAGTGCCTAATCGCAAAATCATAGACACGCTGTTCTGAGTTATTATGATTTCAGCTGTTTTTTATATATCTTTGAGTGGCTAATTTCAAATTAAAATCGAGATTGTTAATTGATCATAAGCTGCAGGTACTAATCGCCATATTTACCTCCATTTGAGAAGCAAAGATAAATTATTTTGAACTTAGGATTAGTTGAATGTGGAGCTATGTACCAATTACGTCTGTTGAACCATGCGGTCTACTGTAATCATCCCCAGTCCCTGCTTTCATTTCTGAATCCCTGGGGCATCGACCGTCAGACCTGACCGTCAAAGTTTAGAGCAATGTCAGTCAATGGTTTTTCGTTCTGACTGGAGACGAGTAATAAGAATCGTGAGTCAATGGTTGATGGAGTTTTTGGCAGGAAACATGCTGCAGCTTAGGTAATAATCCTGAAAGCAATTGGATTTGTTGTTATTTTGATACTGTCTGCTCCAAACCATGCATTGCTGTTGTGATCGCCAAGCTTTCCCATTGTAGAAGCTACAGTATGTACACTTTGAAGACTGGCAACCAGATGATTTCAATCTATTATTCGATGATAAATGCGATGTTGTTTCTGTTACTGTGAAACTCGGTGCAAGTCTGAAGTTGCACATGACCAAAGAGAGACGATTTTCTACCATGCACGGGACCTCCCGTGCATGCATCCATCACATTTTTTTATTGTTGTGTGGGATCACTGACATCATCTACAGTGTTTGTTCTCTCACCTACATAAATGCACATGCTATTCTCTAGTGACTAAGTTTCACTCAAATAAATAGATGACTAGTGTATATTGAAATAAAAGTTTGATTAACATTTTGTTTACACAGTTGTGTTTTTTCTAATAAGATCTTTAAAACAAGACCAATATTGAATATATTTTTGAGAAATTAATTTTTGACAACTACATCACAATGTTTCAAACTTGTTACATACAAATTTATTAATTACGTGCGAAATTTTTAATAATGTTTCATTCTGCATAAAAATATACTTATTATTTCACTATGTCTCCCCATATTCCGTTGCATATCATAATGTTACATTGTGTGCCAATGTGTATCTAACTAATTCTTAGTATCTAAAAGTTTGCAAATATTAGTAAATTTATTGCAACAAAACTTTGTACTTATATAGTGTTTAACAAAACATAGCATTGTTCTGTGTATTTTTATAGTGTTTCACCATGTTTCAGAATTTAAAATTTAAAATTATTGAAATATATTCAAAAGTGGTCTCGTTTTAAAGTTCTCGTCGTCAAAAACACAAATACGAAAACGGATCATAGATTGTACTTTTGGTCCAAAAGATAAAGTAGATTTAAACTTGGAAATAAAATGGTAAAGCACGGGATGATGAAGCATAAATGAAACAGTGTGCTTGCATGTGGTGAGAGAAATATCTAACTTAAATGTGGGCAGTATCAATGCCCAATGCATGGCATCGGATCTCCAAGCAAACCAACGGCGCATGCATGCACGGTACCTCCCGTGCATGGGAGATTAGCTTTTATACCAAAAGCATCTAGTCTGCATATGGTAAATTTGGGGTAGTAGAAATAAGTTCCAAACTCGGGAGGAGGTTCACATTAGAACCTCGACATGGCTGACGACCGACCCCAAATGCAAAGAAATAGAACATCGACACCAGTCATCAAAATGGCAGCCAGCCAGGTGAATTGATCCATCCAAATTCCAATCCAGGAATCGCTGTTGATTCGCGGCCATGGTGAAGAGCACCGCCATGTACGTACAAATGCAATAAGAGCAGTGATATGTTTCAAAAAAATATCTATATATATAAGAGCAGTGATATGCGGTGACAGAGACCTTCCAACATCGAAGCAGGGCAGACACTCCATGCCGACTGGTGCAGCACCTCTCCGATCTTCTCAGTTGAATATCAAGATGAGCGCTTTTAGCTTGGACATAGCTCATGACTCGAAGCGCAGATACGGATCAGAGTGCAACCGAAAGTGCTCCAGAACCGGGAACAACCCCGTGCCGACAACAACCTTTTCTTCTGCATCCGCGCTGGCTGTCAGGGTCAACAGACGGGGAGGAAGATCAGGTAATGACTCAAGCTGGCTGTCAGGGTCACTGCATCCGCGCTGCCAATTGAGCTTGAGGTGCTTGAGGTCTCGGAGCATTCTGATGGAGGAGACAAAAGCATCCTCTTGTTCCAACGTCAAGGGCTTGCAGCCTAACTTCAATTCCTTCAAATTGGTCAGCTCGCTAAGGCCTTTTATACAGTGGCGGTGCCAGGAATTTTCTTCTTGGTATTCTTAGGTATTCATTTGTATAAAGCAATGCAATATGACAGCAAATATACATCAAACTAGCAATAGTATACCAACAGATTAAAAATTCTTTGGTATTCCGTGGAAGTCCAAGGAAGACCCCTGGCGCCGCCACTGCTTTTATATCCTCCAGCGAACTCTCCGACATGTCCCAACAATGCAGGGTGCGGATTGATTTCATCTTCTTGATCCCTTCAGGAAGCGCCATACCAAATGGAAGCACCAGATTAAACAAGTTGGCCAAACAACTTATATCTGAAGGAAAGCTTTGTGTCCGCTCGCAATTTAACTCCAAAGTTTCCAAGCGCACACGCCCTTGAATTTTTGCTGGGAGCGCCACACCTACTGATTTGGTTGAAACTTTCAAATATCTCAGTAAAACCAAATGATCAATCGCAGTGAGGTCTACTGTCATTTTCCAATTATCCGAAAACTTAAAGGAAAGCACACGTAGATACTTAAACTGTGAAAGGGGAGGTGTGTATTGGGACTCTCCAAACCATGCATATGATCGAACTTGTGACATGCTAGTAGCAAGGATCTCCAACGTTGCACCACCTACACTTGATTGCAAGGATACTTGACTAACCTTGTATTTGCAACTGTGCAATCTTGCCATGTCTTCATAGTTATATGCTACACTGATAAAATTATCTTCTGTACTCCTGCTTAGGATCAAATCGAGCATTATATCGTGTACTCGGCAAGAAAGTATCTCCCCACCAAATGTTCTTTCTGGCTGAATCAGACTTCTGTTGACAAGCTCATTGAAATAACTTTTCGCAACATCATCCAAATCTGCTCCGTGTGAACTACAAAGCCTTCGGCTACCCATTGCCGAACCAGGTCATCCTTGTCGATCTCACGGCCTTCCGGATACATGCCAAGGTACAAAAAACATGGCCTGAGATGAACGGGAAGATGCATGTAGCTAAGGTTCAGTATGCCCCTCATCTCTTTCAAGGTCGGTTTTGTGGCAGACTTGGCACCAAGAGAATTCCTTATTGTTAGAAATAGACTTGAAGTAGAGGAGCAAGAGGGGAGCTGGGGCTGAACACAGGGAAGTGTTTTTCAAAAGCTGTCTCACATATTGCTGCCCGGAGGCATATATATATATCGGGATTGCTAAAACTCATCTAGCTGAGTTTTAATTTGGTCTCAGTCACTTCCACAACGGTTGGATCGAATTGTGCCAAGATCTCTACTCATAAAGGGGGAGTTGGTAGTCTCGCCTCACCTCCCACCAACCTGTCGGCAATCCTATGTTACGCTTGCGAGCATCATGCAGACGACCTTTCGCTGTACCGCAGCCAAGTTGGGCCGGCCCATTTGACGCATGCATTAATTCAATCAAATCGACACTTTCTTAAAATAACGTCATGCATTGACTCATTCAAATCAAATCTTAACAAAATCTCAACTAAAACCAAACTTTCCTTGTCTTCCACTACTCACACCCAAATCAAATCAAATCTTACCAAAACATCAACTATAATCAAAGTTGGCCGGCCGATTTGACGCGTGTGCGCGTTTTTATTTTTCATTTTTTATAAGTTTCGTTTTTTGGTTTCCTTTTGTTCTGATTCATTTTTTCTATGATCGACCTATTATATTGTGCTCGGCATACTATCGGAATCTGCATAGACTTGTACGCCATGGTGAGTTTGTAGCGTCGCCTCCATTCCGGTTAAAGCTTCCCCATCGAATTTTTCTATCCCACCAATGTATTTAAAACCGGCTTTTAGCGCACTGATCTAAATCCGGGTTTTATCTGCCAAATCTACACAAATCATGCAGATCGATCTTTGATATATTTAGTAATGTCGTTATGTAAAGAAATCAATCACGATGATCTCTAATCAATCTTTAAAGACCATATCTATGGAAAGGAATCAATGTTTGATAACACAAGACAACATTTATGGAAATGAATGAATCACATGTCTATAATCTTTCTCTTTGTTATTAAAGGGAAATCTACTATTAAATGACAATCAGTAGTAATCCTTGTTGGTACCCACGACTCCCACCGATCGGAAGGATACCCCCACTGATATTTTTATCGTTCCCCTCCCACCGCATGACCTCTCTTCAGTGGTCGATTCCCCTCCGCGTAGGGATCTTCCTACAGAATAAGGTTACGCTTCTGCCCTCGACTCCTCCTCTCCCCTTGGCTAGGATTTCTATATCAAGCTGCCTGCACCATGATGTGCACCTACCTACGGATGTCACCCTTCTTCTGCCATGCTGAGCGACCCCGACCCTCAACAGCGACGTGTGCCTACTTTGCGGCAGCTCGAGGACCAGGCGGGAAGGAGAAGATGGAGGAGTTGTGGCGTCATACTCTCCCCCGACGATTTAAAGTTGTCTGTCCTGCAGCACCCGCTCGATTCGGATCCTCCACACTCGGTCCTTCTGTTGTTGATGTGTCGCAGGAGCCTCCACGGAGGCGACGGCAGGCCAATATGAAATTTGATGTATGTCGTTAATAGAATTGTTGTCGATTAGACCTCTTTGTGTTTCTTGAAATTTGAGTATGACGGTTGTTGAACTAAAAATAATTTGGCGAACAATAATAAAATAAAGAATAGCTTCTCGGACATTCCTCGCAGTGGTGGCGGCCATAACGGCATCGTGAAGCAGCGGGTGACGATGGCAGCGACCGCAACATCTCGGAGCGGTAGGTAGCGGCGGCGGGCCTGGGCCAGCGCATGGGGGAGATGCTCCTCACAGCCGGTGTCTGGATCCGATCCATTCAGTCGTGCCCGAGCTTCTCGTCTGTTCCTCGTGACGGAGGCGGCGACCGCGGCATCATGGAGCGACGGGTGGCGGCGTCCCAGGTCCAGCGTGTGGGCGGACAGGCTATTTAAGAGGGTTTTTGTGGGATGTTATTTAAGATGGTCTATTTTTCTAAAAAAACATATTCTTATCTTTCTATACAAGATTTTGTACCTTCATAGAGTTTATGTTTCGTTTTAGTTAGTCATGACTGGTATTTCTTAAGTTTTCTTTCAGTTAATTGATTGCCATCGAAGAAAGGCGATCATGGCTCTCTTGCATTATTTATGAGAGTACATCAAAGAAAGGGGTTCATCAACGGACGTGGAATATTTGCACCCGAGCTCAAATGTTCCCAGTGAACAGTTAGATCGGGAAAAATAGTAAAAACATTCAAAAAATTCTAATTTTTTTTTGTGGTAACCTTTGACAAATGTTCTATGTGCTTGCATAAATTTATCATGAATGAACATACCTCGAAGTCGTGGCAAAAAAAATCGATACTCTAAAAATGCTATTTTTGAAAGCATTTTGGAGTACTGATTTTTTTTCCATGACTTCCACGAATGTCATTTCGTGATGAAAATTTTCAAGCATAGAAAACATTTGTCAAAGGTTACCACAAAAAAAATCAGATTTTTTTTCATTTTCTTTTGATTTTACTGTTCACCCGACCTCATTTGAGCTCGGAGCAGAAGAACACTTTCGTTCATTGACCCAATATGATGTTTCTTATAATTAAAATAAAGTACATCTATCTCTTACATCATATGATTTGCTTCACTTTGGAAGTGCTTTAATTTGCCTTCCCATTTGATCGTCGAAACTTAAGAATGCTAGGGAATCACAGTGGTCAATAGAAAGGTGGGATATGTGAGAGGAACTTTAGCGCGTGTTGAAATGTTCTCGTGGCATTTCCCGCATTCTGCCCATAGTAACACGCGGGCATTTCTTTGCCACTATAGACCCATGGTGAAGGTGAGGTGGAAGTCATCCAGTTTTAAAGGAGAGTGCTCCGGTGAGAAATATCATGCTAGGCGGGAAATTGGGCCGGAAGGGGAGAGTCCGGCAGGAAAAAGGAAGGGTGCGTCGTGGGGTGGGGTTTTTGTGTAGGGCCCGTGTGTTGGAGATAACATGGCGGATAGTCCGGACAACCAAATTTCTCCACCACATATGGTCTGGATTTGGGGAGTCCGGAATGGCTAGATGGTTGAATTTTAGGGAGCCTGCTGGGCACCAGTACACGCCCCGGCATACGAGGAAGAAATGAGCTTCAACCTTGAAGACGACCTTAATCATTTATTTATTTGATTCACTTATAACGCTAGTGTTTGGCGATAGACTTTGCCGAGCGACGCGGGCGTGTGGCCCGTTCCCTTTTATCGCTGGTTGTTGTTCGTGGGTTGTGTCCGTTTTCTTTTGGGCTTTCGTTGTCCGGACTGAAATACTTTTCTCCCCGTGCATATTAAAAGTGAGGAGAGAAGTCGGCTTGCTCATGTTTTTTATTTTTTTGGTTCTTCATTCTTGATTTTTCTTTTTCCTTTTATTTTCTTTTACTTCATTTTTTTGCGCTTTAAAAAAATCACGTGACAACAGAGTTTTAGCTATGTCTCATTTACGCCATCGGTAGTCGATCAAATTGCGCCACGATTTGTGTAGGCTATCCAATGAACATTGCCCACACCTATCGTGACCCTTTTTTATGGTTATGTGTTAAAATTGCTTGCAACCCCGATGCGGCCCGTTATTGCATTTTGTATTTTTGATACAAATTGGATCGACGGGCAGTGATTGTTCATTCATCCTCCTCCCATCTTTTTTGGTTGCAGCAAATGAGAGCAAAAGACAGATCATGGAGGGGACATCTGGTTGTTTATTTTTTTCTTTTTCTCTTTTCTCTTTTAAGTTTTTTATCTCTTTAATTTTTTTTGTCATTATTTAATCACGGCTGCAACCCGAGCTTAGCACTAGACTTGCAACTCCAAGCATTGCAACCCGAGTACAACTTCATGCCCCCAACGCGATTGCAACAGGGCGAGAAGGGGGGTTGCTGGCCAGTTGCATGTCCACCCACTTAGACTTGCAACTGCAAGTGTTGTAACTCGACTGCAATTGCATGGCCCCCAATACAGCTGCTACTGGGCCGGTAGAGGGGTTATTGGCCCAGTTGCATGTCCATCACTAGACTTGCAACCGCAAGTGATGCAACCCGACTGCAACTTCATGGCCCCAACGCGACTGAAACAACGGATGGTAGGGTATTTTTGTAGGACAGTCGTATGCCCACCACTAGAGTTGCGGCCGCAAGTGTTGCAACCCGATTGCAATTGCATGGTCAACAATGCGACTACAAGGCTTGTAGGAGGGTTGACCAGTTGCATGTCCACTGGTAGATTTGCAACTGCAGGCGTTGCAACCTGACTGCAACCGCATGCCCCTTAATGCTATTGCAACTAGGGTTGGTAGGGTTCTTTTGTCGCCCAATTGCATGTCCACCACTAGAGTTGCAACTACAAGCGTTGTATCCCAACTACAACTGTATGTGCACAAAGTGACTGCAACTTGGGTCGGGGAGGGGAGTTGTCGGGGTCAGTTGCATGTCCACCACTACGCATGCAACTACAAGTCTTGTATCCAAAGTGCAACTAGATGGGCACAAAGCAACTGCAACTGGGTTCAAGATGAGGTTGTCGGGCCAGTTGCATGTCCATCACTAGGCATGTAACTGCAAGCGTTGTAATATGACTGTAACTGCATGTGCACAAAGCAACTGCAACTGGGGGCGAGGAGGGGAGTTGTCGGGGTCAGTTGCATGTCCACCATTAGGCATGCAACTACAAGTCTTGTATCCAAAGTGCAACTACATGGGCACAAAGTGACTGCAACTGGGTTCGAGATGTGGTTGTCGGACCAGTTGCATGTCCATCACTAGGCATGCAACTACAAGCGTTGTAATCTGACTGCAACTGCATGTGCACAAAGCGACTGCAACTGGGGGAGGGGAGGGGAGTTGTCGGGGTCAGTTGCATGTCCATCACTAGGCATGCAACTACAAGTCTTGTATCCAAAGTGCAACTACATGGGCACAAAGCGACTGCAACTGGGTTCGAGATGGAGTTGTCGGGCCAGTTGCATGTCCATCACTAGACATGTAACTGCAAACATTGTAATCCGACTGCAACTGCATGTGCACAAAGCGACTGCAACTAGGGGTGGGGAGGGGAGTTGTCGGGGCCAGTTGCATGTTCACCACTAGACATGCAACTGCAAGCCTTGTATGCCCGATTATAACTGCATGGGCACAAAGCGACTGAAGTTGAGTTCGAGGCGGGGGTTGTCGGGCTAGTTGCATGTCCACCACTAGCACTACTAGGAGATAGCCTACTAGTAGCGCTTGAAATACCTATAGCAGTAGCGCTGGGTCCAGCGCTACTGCTATCGCGCTACAGCTAAGTGGTAGTAGTAGCGCTGGTTAGTGCAGCGCTACTGCTAAGCATTGTTACCAGTAGCGCTGCACTGACCAGCGCTACTGCTAACTATCTGTAGCGCTGCAGAATGGCAAGCGCTGCTATTAATCCAGCGTTGCCGCTAGATGCCTTCCAGCGCTGCTGCTAGTATTCCTGCTTTCACAAATTACATTCCCCTCTACGTATTTGTGCATGCTCTATACAGTAATAATTATTGTGCCAACAACTACATTTAGATTAAAGTGCATGGATGCAAATGATCATGTTGAGTTAGAGGAAAATATGATGTTGCAACATCATATTTTGCTCTAACTCAACATGATCACTTGCATCCATCCACCTTAATCAAATATATGTCATATAACTCAACATCATCTTACTCATCTAACAACTCATCATCATCTTAATCATATCAAATTAAAATCTCATAAAACAGAAAAACATCATAATAGTAATCATCCTAATCGATCATACAAGTTAACTAAACTTCTCTCTCATAGGACCTAGTCGTACCTCCTAGGTAAAATGATATAAAACAGAATAACACCTATGTCTCCATGATGAAGCAAAGAGATCCAACGGTCTCCAACTTGTGGCTTGAGATCCTTCTTTATTTGTCCCCATGCTTCAATTTGGAGCCGTCTTGGTGGTTTGCGCTCAGTCGAGTATGCAAAAGAGAACTCGGGCTGGAAGGGGCTTTTATTTGTCATATTACCTTCGGGTTGCATCAACACAGGCACAACTTCATTTGGCAGTTTCTGTTGAAGAACATAATAGTAGCCTAGTTAGCAATGTAATCAATACCATTTATGCAATAGTAGTGTGCTTAATTAGCAACTCTTACCAAGATATTTCGGCGAATGTCATCCGCCCTCAACCTATGCACTAGTGTCCTGTACAATGTATAATTTGGGCCAGTTCCCAAATTATACGGGAAGATCTCCCTACCAACTAGGACACCAATAACAAAGTTGATAAGATCACCCTTCTCCTCCCAAGTTAGTTGTGATCCATAAGTGTAGTATGTCGTGTCAATTATTTTCTGTGTTTCACTCGAAGAAACGAAATAAGCTGTAAATTATAAATTAACAAATTTAGTATGGATGAACACCAACTATTTTTAAATATAGAATGCAAATTACTTGAAAAATATGCATGGTTGATAAACTCACATGGAGGTAAAACAGGAAGCATATCGACATCCACCCAAATGTCGATGTTACCTTCAATATGATCTTCAGGACGAAGATCGAAGGTTATTTCCATATCCTCCTTAAATCCATATGCCTTGCAAAGAGCTTCCCAATTTGAGCATCCTAATTCTGTGTTATTCTCTGCATTCATTACTTTGACCAGAAATGTGTGACCATGTTTAGTCCTCAGGTTGGCTATCCTCGTCTCGAAACTCTCGTGCTCTTCAAAAACAGAGCCTCTCCAAGAAATACCGTCTTGCATGACAGGGGATGAACTAGTCGAATTGTATGAAACAAAAATTACACGTTGAAGCAAAGAAACAGAAGTCATGCTTAATTACGAAAAAACAGTTGTCATCGTTGCGTACCGTAGAAATATTGAAGTCCTCATAAAGCTTCATGGTGAAGAACCTGCCGTCTCGTAGCCCAGGCTGGTCGCAAAGACCCTTATCTTCGCCGCAGAGTTCACACACTTGGATCCTATCGTCGTCATCAGACGACTACATTTCCTGTGTTCATGATTCAAAAAGTACGGCATGACCATTGCTAATGTAAGACATATTGAGCAATAACATACACACATGTCCAAATAGACCTAATTCAATATCGGTTGACTTTCGGTCCGTCGAGGCTTTCCTGAAATAACTCTCATGTCTCATGGTGTGTTGGTCCGCACTCTCTCACACTGATATGGTGGTGTATATATGTTGGTGGACACTCTCTCACACTAATAGTTCGACCGTCGGTGATGGGCGCTTCTCCTCTTCTCTCCTCGCGCATTATACCGAGGTATATATCGCAAGAAGAGAAGAGGAAGAAACGCCCCCCACTACAATAGTCGGGATTCCTCCATCAAGAACACACATGAAAGTCATACAAGGAGCAACGACAGACCGAAAGTCACACACGCATTATAACAATATAATATCACTAATACAATTATAATGAACTCGAATATAATATCACTAATCCAGTTAATAATGCATCATCAAATATTAACTAATACATCTCGAATATTATCATATAAGATCACTAATACAGAATTCCTATGAGAACATTTTCTTATCGTTTAATGTTTTGCTATTTCAGAAATGCTTAATTTCTTAAACTCATTTTAGACTCATTTTTTACTCGGTTTTCCGGAATGTCGTTTCCCAGCAAATCTCGGCACTCGATATGCCTAATTTCTAGCACAAGTCATGCCAAAAAATCCTATTTCACATTTTCATTTCAAAAAAAAATCCTATTTCACATTTTCATTTCAAAAAAATACTAAAACTATCCTAGTTCTAACACTAACATCTATCCATCCATCCTAGTTCTAACCCTAGCTAGTTACTAAAACTAAATTCAATGCAATAGGAGAGGGAGGGAGGGTTGGAGGGAGAGGGTCAGAGGAAGAGGGTGGGAGGGAGGGAGGGAGGGATGGATGGAGGGAGGAGGGAGGGAGGGAAGTGGCCGGAGGAGGAGAAGGGGCGGTGGCTGGAGGAGGAGGCGGTGGCCGAAGGAAGGAGGGTGAGGGCCGGGGGAGGAGGGTGAGGGCCGGGGGAGGAGGGCGAGACGAGGGTGGGGGCGAGGAGGAGGCCTACCACAATGGAGGAGACGGTGGCGCGGCAACGGGGGCGACGGCGTGGCGAGCGAGAGAGAGTGTGTGTGTGTGCAGGGGAGAGTGAGCAATGCGGGCGAGGGGAAGAAGATAGGGTACATTATCAGTAGCGCTTTTTTGCGGGGAGCGCTGCTACTACAAATAGTGGCGGTGGGCTCGTCGGGTCCCGCTTAGCAGTAGCGCTCTTTCTGTTTCCAGTGCTACTGTTAAGATTTTAGCAGTAGCGCTTTTTTGTAGGGAGCGCTGCTACTACAAATAGTGGCGGTGGGTTCGTCGGGTCCCGCTTAGCAGTAGCGCTCTTTATGTTTCCAGCGCTACTGCTAAGCATTTACTTGTAGCGCTTCCACAAGACAGCGCTACTGCTTATTACCAGCAGCGATTGTTATTTTCTAGCGCTACTAATAGTGTCCTGCCTATAAGGTTTTTCCTAGTAGTGTAGAGTTGCAACTGCAAGCATTGTATCCTGACTGCAACTGCATGTGCATAAAGTGACTGCAACTGGCGTTGGGGAGGGGAGCTGTCGGGGTCAATTGCATGTCCACCCCCAAGCATGCAACTGCAAGTCCTGTATCCAAAGTGCAACTACATGGCCACAAAGCGACTGCAACTGGGTTCGACATGGGGTTGTCTGGCCAGTTGCATGTCCACCACTAGGCATGCAACTGCAAGCGTTGTAATCCGACTGCAACTGCATATGCACAAAGCGACTACAACTGGGTGGGGGGGGAGGGAAGTTGTCGGGGCCATTTGCATGTCCACCACTAGACATGCAACTACAAGCCTTGTATCCCCGATTGCAACTGCATGGGCACAAAGCGAGTTGAGTTCGAGGCGGGGGTTGGTCGACCACTAGACATGCAACTGCAAGCGTAATCTGAGTGCAACTACACGGATACAAAACGACTGCAACTGGGGGCCGGGAAGAGGTTGTCGGATCAGTTGCATGTCCATATTTTTTTATCTTAGCATCACATAAGTGGTTTTTCTGTACATCCCAACTACATGAAACCTAAAAAAAAAATCAAATTGCTTTTCCTCAAAACAATCAAACTGTTACACGGTTGGTATATATATGGCTCGTAATGCTAGTACCAAGCATGAATGCAACCCCATTTAAATATGTGATGAACTTTTTCCAAATACGTGGTGCACCTTTTTTCATACGTGATATTAAAAAAATACATGGTGAACATGTTTTAAATACGTGATAGACTTTTTTATGTACGTACATCAAAAGTTTTCATTTTGCACGGTATAATTTTCCTTTTATTTAGCTGTTTAACATTTTCTTTAAGACAATTTGTTTGATAAATTAATAGTGTGTGGCACAAAACTGGCATGGCCCATGCCAAAGGGTCCTCCTAGCGTTGCTGCCGAACAAAAAAACGAATAAAACAACAGAAAAACCCTCTCAAAACCAGAATACGGGCCGGCCCACGGGCGACCGCAGCTGCTGCATGCTTCTTCTGTGCCCCTTCGTAAGACACAGCAGCCCACCAATAAAAAACAAAGAGCCCAGGCCACAAAAAGGACAAGACAACGTGGCACATATAAAACGTGGGAAAGAAAAAGAGACAGGTCAATACGGACTGAGATCCAGTGACTTCATGAAGAGAAGTCACGTGGTGCCTTTATCCATCTCTTTGCCCTCCGATCTCCATCCAACGGACAACATTGACCTAAATTTTGAACATAAAATTAAAATTCTTCAGAAAAAATTGAAAAATTTCCAGTAAGTCGTATATGATCTGTTTCGTATTCTGTGAAAGTTTCGCTTCATTTAGATAATCGGTTTCTCGTTAAATAGATTTTCATACTTTAAACTTAAAAAGCTATTAAATCATAAACCATTCATCGAAATGAAACAAAACCTTCACAGAATACACAACGAAACATATAGTACTTACTGGATTTTTTTCAATTTTTTCTGAAGAATTCTAATTTTATGTTCAAATTTTAGGTCAATGTTGTCCGTTGGATGGAGATCGGAGGGCAAAGAGATAGGAAAAGGCACCACGTGATTTCTCTTCATGAAGTCACTGGATCTCAGTCCGGTCAATACATGGGCTGATGTCAGCGAACGAGACCAAAATATTTCTCATTCAGCTGAGTTCTAGGTGCTCCCTATCAAACACATTAAGCGTCACGCAAAGGGCGAGTAACCGCACCATCCACGTGTCCTTTTACTGTGCCGCACCTTTCCTGTAAAAACGGAGCGAACGCGATCTCTTTCCTTCTCCACCCTCCCACATAACTTTCTCCTCTCTCTCTCGACCGCGACGCTAGGGTTCCTAGCCGCCGCCGCGCGCACAACCGGCCGGCGCCACCTCCACTCCGGTGCCCGTCTTCTCCACCGTCGTCCGGAGCTGCTCCGCCCATCTCCGCCGGGTCTTCAAACTGGGGGTGGAGGAGCAGGGGAGGGCCAAGATGCAGACGGTGAGGGGTGGAGCAGGGAGGCCGAAGACCCAGGCGGCGGATGCCTCACGGAGTGGAGGAGAGGCCAACGACAGGGACAAGGAGGAGCAGCGTCATGGATCTGCAAGGAAGGGGAGGGCTGTCGGATACGCTCGTCGGCGAGCCTCCGGACAGGAAACCGGCGGGGAGCACGCCACCGTAGGGGCAGGGAGGGGGAGACATGGCGGCGGCTGGCTGGGCCAAGCCCGAACGCCCATCGGCGATTTCCGTTGGGGGGGGGGGGGGGGGCATCCCGTTCTTCCTCCCCTCACTTCGATGCTAAAAGAAGTAGGTGCAGCAAGAAGGTCAAGCACCAACGAGGTGCACATGGGTGGCATGAACAGATGGCTACCCCAAGATAATCTGACCTAGGTACTCACCTCTCTCTCTCTCTCTCACCCACTCACGTTTTAGTTTCCTAATATGTGATTCTTCTTTATCCTTTCTCTTGCTTACTCCGGTCTCTTTTATTCACAAAGAAATTAACTGACATTCCCTTTTGTTCTGCAGCTGGAATTCAGAAATTTCAAGTGCTTTGGTGTAGATTGTGATTATAATGTGGCCAGACGAGGATTTTTTTTAGGTTTTCTAACAGGAAGTTGTCTCTAAAAATTGTTTTCACGCTTGCTGATCAAATAGTATGTTATATGATTAAAACTTAATATTTCCTTGGCTTCATTACTTTGGTACAGCTTCGTTTTAATCTCTTCCATTTCATCATGTGGACTTTAAGTGACTTCCTTTTTGTTAGATCAATCATGTTGAGTTTGTGTATTCCATTGATCTAGCACGATGAAAGTATAGAGATACGTTGATACACCAGCACATTCCATAGTCATACAGGTAAATATCATTGTCTCTTATTGATATACCTGAAGAGAATTGGGTGAGTTGCACAATATTGTCAGAATTATCGCTAATCTTCAGCTGTTACCAAGTAATCAGAGAGAGCAAGAACTTGACAGGAACATCAAGATATGCGAGTGTAGACACTCATCTTGGAATTGGTAAGCTTACTTGACTGTTCGCTGTGTACTCCTTTATTCGGTACCTGCACCTAGACTTGCGGCATGTGGTGTCATTTATATTTATTCCTTGTAAACTTTTCTTACCTCCATATATTTGTCTGTTTATGTATCATAATTTGATTTTGCCTCTAAAGGGATGATACAGAATCTCATGGATATGTGCTGATGTACTTCTTAAGAGGAAGTCGTTGAACATTACCACACATGATGTGGCGGCTGCTGTTATTCGTGGTGCTTTGGGCGCACAGCCTTCGCCTGCTCACCTCGGGCTTCTTCCGCGATGCCTGTGAGATGGACATGGGTCAATAGCTCCTGTGCGACACCTTTGAGGTGAATTGGAAGGAGTGCGACGTCTTTCGTCCGAATTGCCTTGGTGCGACACTTTTTAGCGAGGAAATAGCCCAGACACGACATGGCCCTTAATCTGAACTGATGCCCTCATTAGCTGTTAGGGGCTGGACCCACAACTTATCCACGTAAGCACGGGACCCACCACTTGTCCACTAAGCGCGGGACCCATCTCTTCGCATCTAGAAGAGACGACCGCCTGTGCCCGTCCGCCCGCCGCCGCCCATTGCTTCCCCTTTCCCCATTCTTCCTCTCCTCCGGCGACCTAGTGCAGATGTCCACCTCCTCCGCCACGCACTCAAAATGTCGTCGGTATGGTCCAGTGCCGCTCACAAGGTGCCCTGACTGCCCACGCCCAGAGCCTCTGAAACGGTTGGTCACTAGGACTGATGATAATGGAAATCTTGGGCGGGAATTTGTGAAGTGCTTGAGCAAAACAATGGCAGGAAGTGATGGCAAGGTTAGATCTCAGTTCTTAGCCCGTTCTTTCACTGTCGTTTGCTCTGATTTCTCCATATTTTGTTTTTTTCCCTCGAATTTGGAATTTAGGGTTCATATTGTTGTTTTCAGATCCTGAAGAAATGCACCCATTTCGAGTGGATGGATGAATATGTTGAGAGGATTCAGTTCGAGGGCTACATTGATTCGAGCGGGGCCGCAACCTGGGAGCTCAATTTGGGTGGGGTGCCGCAGATGGAGAATTTGGGGAGCTCGGACAGAGGGGCGGGCAGAGTCGTGCCGATGGTGAGGTATGCGCGCAATGCTGAACTGCACTTGGAGTCTGAACTGACCGGGGAACTGAAGAAGATCAAGAAAAATCTAATGGAGATGATCGATTTGCAGAAGCAAGCAAATTTCATGGCAGGGGGGTTCTATTGTTGTATCATTGCTCTGTTTTTGTTTTACTTGCTGTTCATCCGTCATTAGAGGGGGCATTTAGGTCTGTCAGGGCAGAGGATGCGATCTGTGCATCATGCCAAGTTCATGTAATTGAATCGAAGCAGAAATATTCAGTGTTCATGCTCTGTTCTTGTTCTTCAGTTAACAGAGTGCACACCCCCCAAATTCAGTTTCTAGAAAAAAAAATCTTGCTGCCGAATAGAGACCAGCCCACCCGCGTAGGGGCACCATCCCTGTTTTATAGCATTGAGGCACCCATGTTTAGAAAAAAATGCTTCGACTAAAATAAAATGTTGCTTCGGCAAATAAACCTCTAACAAACATATACTTCTTTACTTGTTTTTACTTTGGCCAAAATTTTATGTCGAATAAATGTTGGGCCGTATGTATTGTAACTTATTTTCTTTTGCTTTACATTTTTGTTGCTTGTCCGCTATTGTTTTGTGATTGTTTTCATGCATGTCTATGGTTCCATGAAACCCAAATTAAATTGGGGATATATGAAAGCCTCAGAAATCGCTTCAAATATGTCCAAGAAAATGTTCCTGTTTTGCTCTGAAAATATTGGCCAGAGGTAAAATTCAAAGCAATATTTTTAGGAGCACAAAAATATTTATTTTGGGCATTTGAGTTAATCCAATAATTATTTGCATGAACTAAATTAGTTGCATGTCATAGTTGCATGTCATAGTTGCATGTCCATGGTTGCATGTCATAGTTGTATTAGTAACACATAGATCAATTAGATAGAACATCAAGCACATATATCAATTGACCAATATCAACTAGATAGAAAAAACAAAAACTAGATAGAACACATCAATACAGTAGCATAAGTAGTAGCATTGCATGAGCTAGATAGTACCACATTTCAACTAACATAGATAAACCCAAGCACGACATACATAGTACCATTACAACTTATATAGATAGTTCAACCCAACACGACAATAATAAAACGGCACCCTAGATAAGATAAAACACCACCGGCTTGCTTGCTTGCTCCAAGGCCAACTCCTCCATGGCCAACTCATCCGGGCGCCGTTCACTGCTCCTCCGGGGTGTTGTCGATGGGGTACGGCAGAGTGTGCATGCGCCCCGCGGTGGGGAAGATATTGGTGTAGTCCGTGAAGATGTTGTGGGTGGTGAAAGCGATGAACTCGCAGCCACACCAGAACACACGACCGAGGAGGTAGAACGCGTCGATGGAGTTGGTGAAGTGGGCAAGGATAGCAACCACAACCCCGTTGTGGATGACCTCCTCGACTCTGTACATCCTTGGAGATCACGGGGGGAGGTGGCCGAATCCGAGCGCAAGGAAGGCGTTGGTGAAATCCCTTGCACCCCTCCATCTTGACATCGACCACACACGGAGTGTGTTCTCGACGTACACGTCGGGGGGGGGGGGGTAGAGCGTCTCCGGCACGGTGGGGGGAAAGCGGAAGGTTGGCCCGGTGTAGTTCATGGCTGCGGCGGCCTGGTTTTGGGGTTGTTTGTGGTGGTGAGAAGAGGATGCAGATGGGAGAGGGTGGGTGAGGAGGAGGAAGATGATAGGTGGCTTAAATAGCCCTAGTGCGACGTGTTTACACCGGGTGGAAGTAATGAGCGGGCGGTGTTGAGTGGCATCGGGGGAGAGGAGCGTACATGTGTGTACACGCATGGGAAACCGAAACCGGCATCAAAAGCCAGGCTGCGACGTTTCAGCGCTGCAAGCTCTATGCCGTCGGTCGGGGTTCACGCCTACTCGTTCTGTGTGTGTGCCGCCCGTGCCAAGCTCGCGTAGCACACTGGCCATTAAAAACGCGTGGAGAGATGAGCTCATGCAACGGCTAGCGATGGTTGGGCATCTAGAATAGCCAAGCAGCGACATGAGCTCGAACGCTGCGAGGGCGCCAACAGCCGGCTGCGTAGCACACTGTGTTGGGGAACGCGACAGAAAACAAAAAAAATCGGTATAGGGAGCACGCCCAGGATCACTATGGAGATTGCATACAAGGTTTGATCTGATCCGTACCGACTCGTAGCGCAGCGGAAGAAGAGTCGGTGGAGATCGTTGGTGCAGATCCCCGCAGCTAGGATTTTACAACCTCCCAACCGCGAGGATGTACTCCCTCGTCGGACAGCCCTCCGGGAGGCAGTCGGACAGTCCCCCGGACGATGTCACGGACAGCCCTTCGGGAGGACCCCCGAAACTCGAACGGAAACTCGGACAGCCCTTCGGGAGGACACACAAACAGCCCCTCGGGCAAAAGATCGAAACTACGACCTCTCTACGGGGTTGCACACATACGGTGTCAACTATCCGGCAGGGCTTCGCCGTCCAGAACTAGTTCCTGCCGGAACCCAGACAACCTTTCGGCTCTACGAAAACCTCTTTTCGTGGGAGGGAGAAGAGAGAGCTAGCAAAGCATAGCATGTGTATGAGAGCAAAAGGATGAGGAGATGGCAGCCCACATCTCCTCTATTTATAGGAAAAGCAAGGGGTAGGGTTGGGACTTGAAAATACCAAACTACCCCCACTTTATGTCACACATAAAAAATCATAAGAAGGAAAAAGGGGTGCCATGTGGAGCTCCATGGAGGAGCTCCACCCTTGGCCGGCCACCCCTTGGGGGCCCCCCCATGAGGAGCTTGCTTGCTCCCCAATCCCTTCTAGAAGCCTTTTTGGAAATATCCAAAAAGGTGTTTTTCCATAAATTTCCAAAAAGCACTTTCACTATTCACGACGACATTTTTCAGCGTCCGGTCGAACTGAAAATATTTATGTGGGCTTAGAACAATTCCAGTACCCCACTAAAATAATTTTCAATGCGATCTGGAACAATTCCGGTTTAGTGATTTTCATCTGTGAAAAGCATCTGAAGCGATTTTGGCAGCTCCGGAACATTTCCGGTTTTCATCCCGGAAAATTCCAGAAAGTTTCCAGAATGATTCTGGCATCCTCCAAGAATTATCAGGCATGTGCCGAAACCAATTTGACTTAATGGTATCCCCTGAAACAACTTTTCAGTTTTACCGAAACTGTTCCGGTGTTCTCTCTGCGGAACTTTTCCGCTGTCCGAAACTTTTCCGGCGTCCGAAACTTTTTCGGTGATTTTCTCTCAGACTCCCTGTCTAGTATTCAGCAGATAGATGACCCTTAAGCGTGTGACCCTATAGGTTCGGTGAAGCATAGACATGACCCGGAACCCCTTCCGATCAATGATCAACATCGGAGCCGTGGACACCCATATCGATCCCTATACCCACACGAATAAATATTCGAGTGAACCTCCAGTTGCCGTGTGCTATTCCTGTTGCTTCGCGATATGTTACAATTACCCGAGGTGAGACATGTTGGCATCCTTGTGGATCAACAACTTGTCCACTATGCCAGTTACCTCGTTGCCGGTATTGTTCTCTTTTCTCGTTCCCGTGTTCCGGCATCCCTGTGATCAAATCACAAAATGTCTGGCCAGACGATGATGGATACCGTAACACCGAGAGGGCCCAGAGATATCTCTCCATCGTCGGAGGATCAAATCCCAATCTTGTGCTATCAAGTTACTTGACATACTTTTCCATGAACCTGTAAGCCGCCGTAATAGCCACCCATTTACGGATGACGTTTAACAAACCCCAAAGTTCATGAAGCAAGCATGAAGAAACTCGATACTCTCATGATCTAAGGAATCATGCAAACGTTAACCATCTCTGCGTTATATAACCATTAACTAGTGACGAATATATCTCATAGTATAACATCAATTTGGGTCGATCCAACACAAGTGTTCTACCAACATCGTGCCCTCAAAATTGCCGGCATAGCCATGCCCATGATCATGAAAATAGGATCATCATGCAATACTTGAGCCAGTCTTAGAGGCAAGACTAGGAATACATTTTACCATTTATTATACCACACGTGCACATGAGTTTCCCTCCAAGCCTCGTGGTTATTGTAGACTTGAGAATCCTTGCAGTTATAGCATGGATCATAAACATTCATTACATACTCGGAGATACAAAAGTAACTGAAATTACTGCCTCTAGGGCATAACTCCTACACACTGGCCATTAAAAACGCGTGGAGAGATGAGCTCGATGCCATGCATTCTGCGGCTAGCGATGGTCGGGCATCTACGCTGCGAGGGCGGGCGGCGCAGGGCTGCGCGCGCATGCATGCATGCTTTTCAGGCCTGCTCAAATCGGATCAGCGTGGTGTCCATCGGTCCAACGGGTGGGCCGCTTTAATTAAGCCCAACAATACATGACCGGCCTGCTCAATCTTATCCAACGTAAAAAAATGACTAGCCAATGAACTAACATCCCGCGGATCTGTGACGTGGCTCCCGATCCAGAACGTTGCTTCTGTTCACATCCATCCAATGGTCTAGGGTGCGGCGTGTTATAATATCCAGAGTTTTCGAATCAGCCAATCAGAGTGCAGCCCGCGGATCGCTGACGTAGCCCTAGTGCCTGATCCAGACCGTCCATTCACAGCGATCCAATGGCCCAGAGGGGTGCGGGGTTTTGATGGGGTTTTGAGGGGCTTTGAGGGGTTTTGAGAGGGTTTCGACGGTTAGGGTTGAGCATAACTAATTCAAAAAAAATCAAAAATATAAAACTTGTGCCGATCATCGTTTTATATGACTAAGTATCTAGGAAAAATAAGAAACTTGGACTACGGATTTTTTTCATGAAAAAACCTTCACAAAAGATGGCTACCAAGAACGAGGTTGTGGAGTATTCAAGAGAAGTGAGCAAGGGGTAAGTGTTAAACATGTCATAATTTATCGAAACGATCCAATCTCAGGACGGACTCTTATATACACACACTAGATGTCAAGTTTTATTTTTTGGCTCATTTAGAGAAGGTCGAAAAAAAACTTGCTTACAAATGGGTCTGTTTTCCCTAGCTTTGGAGGGGTTTGGAGCTCATGTGGAGCACATTTTTCATGTCCAGAGTTTCGCATAATAAAATTGCTCCGATTAATGAACTAAAATGAATAATAGTCCAGCAATCATTGTAACACCAATAGCACATACCAAATAACTTCAAATTTGAATTTCGGCTCAAATTTGAATTTCGGCTCCAATTTGAATTTTGTCTCAAACTTGAATAGTATTACACAAATACATATCATATCAAAGTAATACACAAGTTTTAACAAATTTTCAACAAATTTCAACATCATAGTAGCAATACACAAGTTTCAACAAATTTTCACTTCTGCTTCCTCCTACTACTCAATTTCTTCTTCTTTTTACCAACGCTTGTTTTTGATTGTACAACACCCAGTTCACTCAAGCTCTTGATTTTCTTCACTGGACTGTCTGGAACAGTAGCTTTATTTCGCACCACAACAGTTGCAGTATCATCGGACCCAATATCATCAGGGGTTGGCAACACAACTTCCAATATAGGCTCAGTTGGCACCACATTAGATGGAATATCTTCAGTTGGCAACTCAACTTCCAACATAGGCTCAGCTTGCACAACATCAGCTGGAATATCTTCAGGTACCCATATCTTCAGAAGGCAACTCAACTTCCAACATAGGCTCAGCTTGCACAACATCAGCTGGAATATCTTCAGAGGTACCCATATCTTCAATTGGCACCAGGACATCAAAATCTTGCTCATCTTGCAGCAGCACATCCAAGTCTTGCTCATTTTGCACCACACCATCCAAGTCTGGTTAAATGTGTATAGTTTCACCAGAACTTCTCTTTTTTCTACAGCCATTGCCTCTTGCCTTTTTCTTTGGCCAGCATTCTTCAACAACAAGGGGCTCACCTGCACGTTTCCTCCTAAAAAGATAAAGCATGCCAACTGGTTAGTAATTGAAAAATGCAACAAAATAGTAAACATGGCAAACATATGCCCACATACTTTGGCCTTTCAAGAGTGTAACAACATTTTGGAGATCCTTTTCGGTGCCCAAGTTCCTGGCACAACTTGCATCTTTTTTTGTTACCTTTTTGGGACCTTTTTGGCTTTCCATCCTTCTTTCCCTTGCCCTTTTTACTACTCCCACCTTTCTCAAACCATGCCTTGAATCTACTCTCTTAGGCCTGCCAGCCTTTCTTTTTGTTAGGGGAGGACACATGGAAAATTCAATTTCCACTTCAGGCCACTGAGACTAATCTGTAAGTGCTGGAATTGGAGTTGCATATGCAGCCTTGAATCTTGCTACTGAGTAATATTCGTGCAAATATGGGTGCATGTTTATCTTCGATCGGGAGGCCAAGAAAAGTATGGCATGATCACATGGTTTCCCAGTGTGTTGCCACTCCAAACAAGTGCAATCATGCATTTCAGTGTTAACAACATGCCTTCTACCAGTTTTGGTATCTCTAACTTCAGCACCCGAAACAGAAGATTTTTCAACAGATAAATGCGTAAGATTTTTGCTCCTGTTGACCACCTGTTGTACCACCGCAGGAAGCTTATCCCCTAGTAGACAATCCCCAATCCTTCTTCTCAATTCCCACACGCGCATGATCATGATTCTGATTTGGTTAACCATGTCATGCACAGGCAAATTTTTTAACTGCTTCACCTTGTTGTTAAAACTTTCTGCTAAGTTGTTGTTGATATGATCACACTTGATGGCAGTGTTAAATCCTGACCTATACCATAATAGAGAATGGCAGGTGTTCACCCATGGACCAAACTCAGGGCATGCTGTCATTATCTTACCAAGATGATATGAATGTGTCTGTTTAGTGTAAGATCTTGCTGCTGGCCACATGCGACCAAATTCTTCACCTCTGAATTTCAAATTCATCCACATATGGCCGAAGCACTCCCTCTGCTCACAATGGGGGAAAACATTCTTCACTGCGTTTTCTAGCCCTTTGCATGCATCTGTGTGGACTGCCAAAGGTGACACTGGCCCTATGCATCTTTTCAACTGCATCATGAACCATGTCCACGAGACCTCTGTCTCTGACTGAAACAAGCCAATAGCAACAGGGAACATCCAGTTGTGTCCATCCAAAGCATTGCAAGCTGCCAATTGACCATTCCACTTGTCAGTCAAAAATGATGAGTCTATGCTCAAATATGGACGACAACCTGCCTTGAAGCCATCAATGCAAGGCTTTAAAGCCATAAAAAACTTAGAGAAAAGGACTCTTCCATCCTCTGTTACCTCGGTATCTATCTCCACAACACTGCCAGGTGACCTCTTCTCCACCTCTGCTTTGAAATTATAAAGCATCCTAAAAGTATTTGCCCAGTCACCATATAATTGTTTCATTGCCCTTTGTTTTGCCTTCCACACCGTGTTATACTTCACATTAATGGGGTATTGCTTTTCCAAGTCTACTTTAAGTTTCTTTGCAGTAGTGTTTGGTTTCTTGGCTAAAATAGGAGTGATCTTTTCTGCAATCCAAAGCTGTGATGTCATGGTTGATACTCTCTGTGAACTTGTAATACAAGTATGTTGGTGTGGGATTTGATTCACCCTAATGGTACTTCCATCAGGTTGGCGTCTAGCAGATATGTACCAGTTGCAAGGCTTGACACTTCCATCAAAACCTCTACATCTTGCATAAAACTTCTTTCTATCAGTCCACTTAGTCTTGGCATCAAACTCATGTTTGACTGCATAAGTCTTGAAACACATCCTAAACTCATCCATGTTTGGGAACAACTTTCCCACTGCAATAACAGGGTTTTCCTTGTCATACACATGTACCAACTCATCATCATGTGCATCATCTACATCATCTGCAGCATCTTCCATCAGCTGGCCATCCACATCTTCAGTGCTATCTCTGGTAGCATCAGTATCAATAGGCATACTAGATTCACCATCCTTCTCCTCCTTATCTTCATCAGCTACTGGAATGCCAAATTTTTTGGCCATCTCAGTGTCATCCATTGGTGCAATGACTAAATCAGTTGGGTCATTTAATTCTACTGAATTCCAATCAACAGAAAGAACCCTTGCAACACCATCAGAGCCCTCTTCTGCATCAACCCCCTCAGGTAATACTGTCACTTCACCTGTACACATGGGCATTATCTGCCTCTCTGAAGCCCAATCATCATCTACCATCTGTGAAGCTAACTTTGAGGGCACATATCCAACCTTAGAATTTGATTTCAGATCAACAAGCTCTGCATGAAACATAGTCTGTTTGGTTGTCCAGCCATCTTGTCGATCGATTTCATCAACCATCTCTTCACCATCCTCAATTCTCACATACTCTCCTTTCCAATTATCAAACCGTAACAATGCTACCTCTTGCTCTGGACCCCAAAAAATGCTCTCCCCAATTTTTTCCACCACATTCTTCATGGCATGCTCTTCCATGCTCTGTAGGTCTTGTGGATCAATCTCTGCAAAATCAATCTCCCACTTCACAATTGTATCTCTCTCTATGTCCCACATGCTACCATCACCTAGATTCGCCTTAGAAGGAAGAAATTCCACAGTGAATTCGAACGTCCGAGCACCACCACCCCTGTTTGTCAATGGCGGGGCGGTGCGAGCTGAGCTAGCGGAAGCAGACGAGGCACAAATCGCATAGGTAGGAAAGGATGTTATTGTCTCTGGCGGCTCCATCGCGGTCAGCCCCCCCTCCCCCCCACACCCCCCCAAATCTGGATCAAATCGACCAAAAACAAAGGGAAACAGAGGCGATGCGGTGAAATCTAACTCGACACACCCGAGGAGAACAGGACAGGGTTTCGGATTCACTCACCAGAGCCGCCGCCGTCGCCGAGAACGAAAGCTCCGCCGCTGCTGTCACCCAGAACAAAAGCTCCGCCGCCGCCGCCGGCTCACCGTCGGGAACGAAGAGGAGAGAGCAACACAGGTTCAGAAAGGGGTACCCGTTCGGACAGGCACGGGGAAACGTTTCACCTGATGCACTGACAAGTGGGGCCCATAACTAGATGCACTGCCAAGTAGGGCCCGCATGTCTTAAACATAACATCACTCCCGTTGACGACCATTTCAATCGCCCGAGTGGGCCTTGGCTATTTGGGCTTCCGAAACGTCTCGCGAGAAACATTTTCGTCAACTACGTCTCATTCTTTCCAATTCACCTCAAAGGTGTCGCACAGGAGCTATTGACCCAGGAGGAGCAGCGTCATGGATCTGCAAGGAAGGGGAGGGCCGCCGGAGACACTCGTCGGCGAGCCTCCGGACAGGAAACCGGCGGGGAGCACGCCACCGTAGGGGCAGGGAGGGGGAGACATGGCGGCGGCTGGCTGGGCCAAGCCCGAACGCCCATCAGCGATTTCCGTTGGGGGCCATCCCGTTCTTCCTCCCCTCACTCCGTTGCTAAAAGCAGTAGGTGCAGCAAGAAGGTCAAGCACCAACGAGGTGCACATGGGTGGCATGAACAGATGGCTACCCCAAGATAATCTGACCTAGGTACTCACCTCTCTCTCTCTCTCACCCACTCACGTTTTAGTTTCCTAATATGTGATTCTTCTTTATCCTTTATCTTGCTTACTCCGGTCTCTTTTATTCACAAAGAAATTAACTGACATTCCTTTTTGTTCTGCAGCTGGAATTCAGAAATTTCAAGTGCTTTGGTGTAGATTGTGATTATAATGTGGCCAGACGAGGATTTTTTTTAGGTTTTCTAACAGGAAGTTGTCTCTAAAAATTGTTTTCACGCTTGCTGATCAAATGGTATGTTATATGATTAAAACTTAATATTCCCTTGGCTTCATTACTTTGGTACAGCTTCGTTTTAATCTCTTCCATTTCATCATGTGGACTTTAAGTGACTTCCTTTTTGTTAGATCAATCATGTTGAGTTTGTGTATTCCATTGATCTAGCACGATGGAAGTATAGAGATACGTTGATACGCCAGCACATTCCATAGTCATACAGGTAAATATCATTGTCTCTTATTGATATACCTGAAGAGAATTGGGTGAGTTGCACAATATTGTCAGAATTATTGCTAATCTTCAGCTGTTACCAAGTAATCAGAGAGAGCAAGTACTTGACAGGAACATCAAGATATGCGAGTGTAGACACTCATCTTGGAATTGGTAAGCTTACTTGACTGTTCGCTGTGTACTCCTTTATTCGGTACCTGCACCTAGACTTGAGGCATGTGGTGTCATTTATATTTATTCCTTGTAAACTTTTCTTACCTCCATATATTTGTCTGTTTATGTATCATAATTTGATTTTGCCTCTAAAGGGATGATACAGAATCTCATGGATATGTGCTGATGTACTTCTTAAGAGGAAGTCGTTGAACATTACCACACATGATGTGGCGGCTGCTGTTATTCGTGGTGCTTTGGGCGCACAGCCTTCGCCTGCTCACCTCGGGCTTCTTCCGCGATGCCTGTGAGATGGACATGGGCTGCATTGAGGACTACTACGATGGCGAGTTGAGCAAGTACAGCCTGGAGAGCCTTGACGATGGCGTGGATGAGCTCTGCAGCGGCAAGTCTCGTGACTGCAATAGAATGACTAGAGAGGTGCTAGATACAGTGTTAAGATTTCTTGTTTAGTCGATGTCGACGGTGTTTCAAAACCGTAACATTTTTTGCAGGGAGTTACTACTGTCATTCTTTAAGGAGAGCAATCATAAACCCGGAAGGATAATGTTCTGCAGTTATGTACTCCAAATATGATGTTATAATTCGTCGTTGATGCCGCCTTGTTGAATCACTATTGTTTTCTATGTAGGGACAGTGTGAGCGAAGGGCAGTTTGCTCAAGTTCTGATCTATGAAATAGATGCCATCGGGAAGGTGATGCTTTCAATTCATCATGTTCTTTGCGTGCCTAATTATGCCCTCATCCTCTTTTGTTGTATTCACAGTTTTTCTGGCCAATGGCTTGTGCATCTTTGCAGGAGGATTATCAGCCCCTCAGTGACATTTCTGAAAAAATATATCATTCAAAGCTTGGTGTTCCTTGCTGTTATTGTTCCTAATTTAAAGGGGACTGAGATTTCTACCTAGGAAATTTTAGTGGGGTTACCTTCAAATGATCGGACATCTGAAATAAATTAGATCTTCGTAAATCTATTACTACCACAAAGACATTGTGTTGTTTTTCATAAATTTTCTGAACTGTCTTGGAGGAAGCAGGCATGCAATGCTGATGAAGCCCAGTCGTTGACACTTCAGTATGAACCGAGGGCTCAGACCGTCTCACCGCTGGAACTGATCTTACATGCAAAGCTCTTGAGCAGCGGCTAATCAATTTAATGTTGTGATAGTAATAAGAGTTGTCCGTAGTTCTTCTTTCCTGTACTATAAATACAAACATACGTGCTACACTACTTTTGTACAAATTGTAATGGGTGGTCCTCCTTACATCTACAGCCAGTATAATGGATCTGAGCTCATAATTTCTCTCCTGCCTTTGTGTTTATATACATGCTTGCTTTCCTAAAAAATACCAATCCGCACAGCAGTACAATCACTTTGATGGACATCAGCTCGTATAATCTTACTATTTCTGGGCTTATCTGTCTGACTTACTGATACATATGAATAGCATTACTAGGAATGCTCATGTCCATGAGCAAATGAGCGAATGTCATAATGTGGACCAAATGAGGCCTCTCTTCTCTCCTGTGAATGATGAAGTTTCATCTTGATCCCATTCAGGTAGAATGCTGCTCTGTTTTTCTGTTACTAAGCAAGTATATAGCTGGCCACTATCTTATATGTGTTGTACTCTATATTGCAGCTTGCAGCATCCGATGAGAAACCAAGGCAGTTCCTCAGCATGGCAGATAACTCTCTAGACATGATTCTTTCACAAGTAACTGATAGCAATTTGAGACATGCCTCAGTTTGGAATAGGTTTGCATCATGGAGGTCTAAATGAGAGAGATAGATCCTTGGTCGAGGAACTCTTTTCAAACAACAAGATTCAGGTGTGCTCTTCTTTGATAACATGTTCTTTGCTACACTTCAGTATGGTTATTGCAGTCTATTTTATCTGAACTTGGTCACATAGTTGAGCAAAATGTAAACATAATTTATTGTTTTGGCAGGTATTGGTATGCACTAGCACATTGGCTTGGGGTGTCAATCTTCTATCTCACCTGGTCATAATCAAGGTGACATGATGCCTCACATTTTCTTCATCTTTGACGGTCATTTATCTGAGCACTCAGTCCATTCTTTTGTAGGGTACTGAATACTATGGTGGGAAAACAAAAAGATATGTTGCTTATGTTATCACAGATATTCTGTAAATGGTGGGTCGTGCAGACCGGCCACAATATGACAAACATGGCAAAGCTGTTATTCTCGTTCATGAAACCAAAAATAGCTTTTATAAGGTGGCATGTTACTTTGTCTACATAACAAACAGTCCGATGCTTATTCATCTTGAGTTTAACTCTTATTATTGTAATTGTTTCAGTTCTTGTATCACCGTTCCATGTTGGTAGTAATCTGAGGGAGCACTTGCACCTTCACTTACCAAATTTTTGTATGCACTTCGATGTCTCTATGGCCAAAACCAGTAGTAACAGCAGCAAGGACAAGAAACAACGAGGTGCACATGGGTGGCGTGAAGAGATGGCTACCCCAAGACAATCTAAATTCAGAGAAAAAAACACACATCAGCTAGCAAAACGAAAACCAGTTAACTCCTATAATTTAGTGATGATACAAATGCAGATCTAAGTAGATTCAATGTTTTACGTTGTCCAATTTTTTTAATCCTTTCCACAAAAACGATTTTCCTTGCCACAATTGATAACTTGCAATGAGATGGTAGTAGAACAGTGTATTTATATATAATTACTTTTTGGAGCATTATATATAATTATGTGAAAGTCTACATCTATATACCGCTTATGTTTTTCTACATTTTGATTGATCGTATTTTATACTATTACTTATACATGTACCATTTGCAGCTATTACACAATCTGGAGGCTTGTTCTGTGAGGGAGAAGCGATACTTCTCTTTGATTAGAACAGTTGAAGGCAAGATTCCGAAATAATACTTCGCATTCAAGCTATAATCTAACTGATTGCTGCTTCTAACTTCGTATGTGGCTTACTTACAGTCGCAAAGCATGATCGGTGACACATCAGATACTGAATCATGGTCAGATGTTGATGACTTTGGATCCTCATTTATTCCAAAAGGTGCCGAACATGGTTGACTCACTCCAGTCTATGAGGAAGTGAGTTCAATGCTTTATTCTTGTTTGTTACGAGTGTGATTAGCTTTGTTCTATTTGACTTTCTATACTATTAGAAGCCATGTTATTCCTTTATGGGAACCTTTCTATGAGTCATTTTCAGTATTTATACTTGCTGTACTATGTCTGTTACGAACAGAGTTCCCTGGAAATGTGTCAAACCAAATAGCTGATAACCGGCAATTTTCCACCAATGGAAGCCCGCGTGATTTAGGTACCATTTGCTCCCTTATATTTTTTCTTATTTAGCTATCTTGTTAAATATTATGCAGCTTGCTAATGTTATATATTTATTAGTCGCTTATATGATGTATGTTTGGTCGTTGCTCTAGCCTCAGATCGAAAAAAATTGTCTGTTTGTCTATTTCACCAAAATAATCTGTGTTGCTTTAAAGTCCAGTAAACAAACAAATAACTTCGATGCATGTCCATGTCTTTCAGTTTCACTTGCATCCAATAAATATAATTATGACACTTGTTGTGTTGTTGTGCTGCTCAATTATCGCCGGGATGTTAACAAGCATGCTATATATCCTAGGTAAACCACATGATATTGTTTTCTAATCGCATGTTTTTCCTGCGCAAACCATACGAATTTTATGAGTTTGCTTCACTACTATATGCAAAGGTATCATCTAAAAGGAATTATGGGTTTCAGATATGCTCCAATTTTATCGTTTTTCAGTATGTACATGCCAGGCGGCTGCACCCACATAAGGGACAAAACTTGTTTATGGCTCACGCCTAGCTGTCCATTGTATGGATCATGCACTTGTTCCATCTGCCAAATCAGATTTCTGGGGTTTCCCCTCTTGCTTACATTTCCATTCGTCTACTTTATGGATCATTTAATCTTATTTCACTAGTGGAAAACAGGGCATCTGTCCCGGTTCCAGAGGGCCTTTAGTCCCGGTTCTGCAACCGGGACAAAACGGTCGGGACTAATGCTCATCACTTTTAGTCCCGGTTGGCTTACGAACCGGGACTAAAGGAGCTCCACGTGGCCGCCGTGAGGCGCCCGGGCAGGAGGACCATTAGTCCCGGTTGGTAACATCGACCGGGACTAAAAGGCAGCCACGCGTCAGCAGCTGCCAGGCGCTGGGTTTTTTTTTTTAAAGGAGGGGTTTAGGGGTTTTGGAGGGTTTAGGGGTTTTCATATTGTGTTTCCCCCTTTTATTTTTGTGTTTACCCTTCAATTCTTTTACATTTATGGTTTCATTTTTATTTAATGTTATCCATTCGACTCGACGCTAGCTTCTATACATATAGCAATGAAGTAACCATTACACAAGATTGTCATGATCATATATAGAGAGAAGTGACCTCTCTTTCTCCGTGCTTGGTCGAATCCGCAACGTCATATTTTCCTCTAATTCAACATGATCACTTGCATCCATCCACTTTAATCAAATATATGTCATATAACTCATCATCATCTTACTCATCTAACAACTCATCATCATCTTAAGCATACCAAGTTAAAATCTCATAAAACAAAAAAACATCATAATAATAATCATCCTAATCGATCATGCAAATTAATATAAACCAGAAAAACTTTCCTCTCATAGGACCTAGTCCTCCCTCCTAGGTAAAATGACATAAAACAGAATAACACCTATGTCTCCATGATGAAGTAAAGAGATCCAACGGTCTTCAACTTGTAGCTTGCAATCCTTCTTTATTTCTCCTCATGCTTTAATTTGGAGCCGTCTTGGTGGTTTGCGCTCAGTCGAGTATGGAAAAGAGAACTCGGGCCTCATAGGGCTTTTAATTGTCATATAACCTTCGCCTTGCATCAACAGAGGCACAACATCATTTGGCAGTTTCTGTTGAAGAACATAATAATAGCCTAGTTAGCAATGTAATCAACACCATTTACGCAATAGTAGTGTACTTAATTAGCAACTCTTACCAAGATATTCCGGCGAAGGTCATCCGCCCTCAACCTATGCACTAGTGGCATGTAAAATGTATAATTTGGGCCAGTTCTCAAATTATACGGGAAGTTGTCCCTACCAACTAGAACTCCAATAACAAAGTTGATAAGAACATCCTTCTCCTCCCAAGTTAGATGTGATCCATAAGTGTAGTGTGTCTTGTCAATTATTTTCCGTGTTTCACTCGAAGAAACGAAATAAGCTGTAAATTATAAATTAACTAATTTAGTATGGATGAACACCAATTATTTTTAAATATAGAATGCAAATTACTTGACAAATATGGTTGACAAACTCACATGGAGGTAAAACTGGAAGCCTATCGACATCCACCCAAATGTCGATATTACCTTCAATATGATCTTCAGGACGAAGATCGAAGGTTATTTCCATATCCTCCTGAAGTCCATATGCCTTGGCTAGAGCTTCCCAATTTGAGCATCCTAATTCTGTGTTATTAACTACATTCATTACTTTGACCAAAAATGTGTTCATGACTCAAAGATAAAAAATCAACGGCAATTATACAAGGAACTATTTAGCATGGGTTGACTTTCGGTCTGTCGAGGCTTCCTTGAAGAACTCTCATATCTCATGGTGTATGTTGGTGGACACTCTCTCACACTGATATGGTGGTGCATGTTGGTGGACACTCCCTCACACTAATATTTCGACCGTCGGTGATGGTCGCTCCTTCCTTCGCTCCCACGTGCATTACCAAAATCTCTAGCACACGGGAACGAAGGAGGAAGTGACCCCCATGACAATAGTTGGGATTCTTCCTCTGATATTTCAACCGCCGGTGATGGTCGCACCTCTTCTTCTCTCCTTACGCATTATACCGAGGTATATATTGCAAGAAGGGAAGAAGAGGAAGCGACCCCACGGCAACAGTCGTCTTTGCAGGGGGGCGGTGGCAGGGGCAGGGCGGGGGTTAAGTGGGAGTAGCAGTAGCGATGGTTCTGAGCCTAAATAAGTACTAAAAATTTCTCTACCTAAATTTTTTATACCTCATAATTTTTATACCTAAAAATTCCAATACATTTTTATACCTCAAAATTTCTACATGCTATTGTATTAAAAAAACCTATTCGCTACCTAAAATTGTCTATTCTATTCAAAAACCTAAATTCTACAAGCAAATTCTACCAAGTCATTGGACATGATTACTATAAAATTCAAAAAAACTACATTCTACAAGAACAGAGGGAGGAGGGAGGGAGGACGGAGGGAGGGAAGTGGAGGGAGGAGCTACCTCGGCGCTGGGCAGCGACGGGCGATGGCGGCTGGCGACGGCAGCGGGCAACGGCGGTTGGCGTGCGGGAGGGCGGCCGGAGAGTGGGAGGGTGACGGGCGCGGGACGAGATGGGAAGGGCGGCCGGAGAGAGTGGAAGGGCGGCGGGCGCGGGACGGGATGGGGAGGGGCAGAGCGCGGCGACGGCGACGGCGACGTAGGGGCAGGGGCGCGACGACGGCGATGGCGACGTCGGGGCAGGGGAGCGGGGGATGGCAAAATCCGGCAGCCTGGCGGCGTCGAGGTGGTCGTCGGCGCCGTCGGGGGAGAGGAGGAGAAGAAACTGATGGGGGATTGGAGAAACAGACAAGTCCCCTTATATAGCTCCCCATTTAGTCCCGGTTGGTGGCACCAACCGGGACTAAAGGGCTAGTGCTGCCGCAGCCAAAAGTTTAGTCCCACCTCGCTAGTTGAGAGGCGCCCAGACAGGTTTATAAGCCGCGCTGCGACTGAGCTGTGGAGCTCCTCTCTATTGCAGGCAGTACATGTCTAACCTTTGTCGCTGCCATGTTGGGCCTGCATCCTGGCGCATGTACAGATGGGTTTCTAGTCGTATGCAGGCCGTGGTGGCCTAGTAGGCGGCATTTTTTTTATTTTTTATTTTATTTTAGTTGATTCTTTTTGCTATTGAAGAATATTATAGTTTTGTTTTACTTGATCATAACAAAATATTTTAATTGATTCTTTTTAGTTCATTCTTGTTGCTATTTGAGTTTTATAAAAGCTTTTTAATTCATTCTTTTTGCTATTAGTTCATTCTTTGAGCTAAATCACCTTGAAATTTAAAAGCACTACAAATGAACTCTGAAAGGGTTGAAACTTGGCATGGTGTCATAATTTCACCCACATAGCATGTGCTAAAAAGTTGAGAGGGTTACGGGATAAACTGGATGCACTTCGTGTACAAACTGGACAATCTCTTTCGAAGTATCAGGGTTTCGGACGAAAACTTATCTACTACAAAGGGATTTCATTTTTTTAACTTATTTTAACTCCAGACTTTTTGTGTGTTCAAAATGCACCATTCAAAGCCACATCATCAATTTTCAACCCTTTTGTGACTTCATTTGCTATTTTTCATGCAGTTAATGATTTATTTTGAGCTAAATGACCCTGAAATTTAAAAGCACTACAAATGAACTCTGAAAAGGTTGAAACTTGGCATGGTGTCATAATTTCACCCACATAGCATGTGCTAAAAAGTTGAGAGTTACGGGAAAAACTGGATGCACTTCGTGTACAAACTGGACAATCTCTTTCGAAGTATCAGGGTTTTGGACGAAAACTCATCTATTACAAAAGGGATTTCATTTCTTGACATGTAACTGCAGTAACCATGGATAATCTTCATCGTTTAACAGGATGCTTGGGTCAGCCTTCACTTTGAAGGGAGGAATTTCAGGAAACTTTTCATAATCTTCAGACATGTCTGTCTTGTTCTCCACTCCGACGATGTTTCTTTTCTCTGAAAGAACTATGTGGCGCTTTGGCTCATCGTTTGATGTATTCGCTTCCTTATCCTTTTTTTCTCGGTTTGGTAGACATGTCCTTTACATAGAAAACCTGCGCCACATCATTGGCTAGGACGAATGGTTCGTCTGTATACCCAAGATTGTTGAGATCCACTGTTGTCATTCCGTACTACGGGTCTACCTGTACCCCGCCTCCTGACAGATTGACCCATTTGCACCGAAACAAAGGGACCTTAAATTCATGTCCATAGTCAAGTTCTCATATCTCCTCTATGTAACCATAATATGTGTTCTTTGCCCTATTGGTGATTGCTTCATCAAAGCGGACACCACTGTTTTGGTTGGTGCTCTTTTTATCTTGGGCGATTGTGTAAAATGTATTTGTCCAAATATATACTTTGGTTATCATCTAAACAGTGCTAAAAAGTTGAGAGGGTTATGGCAAAAACTGGATGCACTTCATGTACAAACTGAACCATCTCGGCTACTCACTAGAGAAGAAAGTGATGACGGTGAAGCCGATCACATCCCAGAGTGGGATCTTGGGGTATAAAACTTTTTCTTCGCGTGTGTTCCTTGCTTATTGCGCCGTAACCATGGACAATCTTCATCACATACATCACAATGCTTCAGAAAGCTTGCTCAAATCATACTAAATATTCTTACACACAAACCGTACTTAAACAGGGACATAATAGAAATAATAGTTCAGATATCCATTACAGAAAGTACTGCATAATTGAAGATACCAATCCTACTCTTTCGGATTGCAAACACTACTCGTCCGGATCAGGAGACCCCCAAGCACTACATAATAGAGATAAAAGTGTTCGCCATTGCAAACACTACTCGTCGTCCGGATCAGAATACCCCCAAGCAGGAGACCCATGGGGCACTGCTGGTGGTACTATAGGCACGAGGTGACGCTGCCCATAATTGAAGATTCGAATCCTGTGGTACAACTCGTATGCAACGTACCCATCTATTGCTGCATACTCAATGTTGATAGGGTCAAGTGGGGTCTTCTCCCAATGTTTGTGCCCTGACTTGGGGAATTTTGTCTTCATATCAGCGTAGTCCTCGTCGATCAGGCCGGCTGCCATATCAGCCATTGAAGTCTTGTCATGCTCAAGCCTGAACCTGCCCTGAAGATCAATGTGGCATTTAGCTGGTATCTCAATACCCCAGGTGCGCCTCATCTTGATCTTGTCATTCGTTATATCAACGCTAGCAAAAGATATGCCGCTGCGAAGGAACTCCATGAGTTTTGGACAGTGCTTGTCACTACTGCAACAACAAAATGGAACAAATGTGTTAAATACTGCTGCAATAAGTATATTTTAGAACAAGTATAATAAGAATCATAACAAGTATATTTTAGAACAAGTATAATAAGAATCATAACAAGTATATTTCAGTACAAGTATAATAAGAATCATAACAAGTATAATAAGAATCATAACAAGTATAATTTAGAACAAGTATAATAAGAATCATAACACGTATAATTTAGAACAAGTATAATAAGAATCATAACAAGTATAATTCAGCACAAGTATAATAAAAATCATAACAAGTATATTTCGGCACAAGTATAATAAGAATCATAACAAGTATAATAAGAATCATAACAAATATAATTTAGAACAAGTATAATAAAAATCATAACAAGTATAATAAGAATCAAAACAAGTATAATTTGGCACAAGTATAATAAGAATCATAACAACTATAATAAGAATCATAGCAAGTTTCATATTCCTATGCATTTCCTATCCTATGAATCAAAAGAAGCCCCTAAACTATGACATGTTCTCCCACGATGGCCAATATGCAACAAGGAAAATTCTTATGCAATTTTCCTATCCTATTCCTATCCTCCTATTCCTATTCCTATGCAATTTTCCTAATCCTCCTATTCCTATGCAATTTTCTATTCCTATGCAATTTTCCTATAAATCAAAGAAAAGCCCCAATTTTCCTATGAATCAAAGAAAAGCCCCAATTTTCCTATGCATTTTTCCTATGAATCAAGAAAACTATGACATGTTCTCGACATTCCCAATCTTCCTATTCCTATGCAATTTTCCTATCCTATGAATCAAAGAAAAGCCCCAATTAAAACTATGACAAGTTTCGTATTACCTTGCCCACTGGAAGACCATGACATGTTGCTTGAAACAAAGTTGGACGACGGCAACATTGCGACCATCGACCGTGTACTCGAGATCGAGGCCCATGAACTTGTGTTCCTCCTCTTGAAGTCATTCCTCGAACATGGAAAGAAAAACGTCCATTTTGGCGCTGTCGTTCGTGTAGACGACATGGAGAATGGTCGTGCCATGTGCGAGCACGTTCCCGTAGCGAGTGATTGGATTCATGGTGGAGGATGGGGAAGAAGAGAGGAGAGGGAGACGAACAGAAATGGAGGCCAGCCGTGTTTACTGTAGCGTCGCGTTACTGTAGTGTTTCCCATGTATGATCGCGCGCGGAACAACTTCCAAAGGCGCGGGATTTGAACGGTTGGGACCTTTAGTCCCGGTTTAAGCCACGAACCGGGACTAAAAGGGCTCGCGCCAGGCGAACAGTTGCCACCACCCCTTTAGTCCCGGTTCGTGGCTCAAACCGGGACTAAAGGTCCCAGCTGAACCGGGACTGATGCCTGTCGAGGCCCGGCCGGCGTCCTGGCCTCACGAACCGGGACTGATGCATCCATTAGCCCCGGTTCGTAACACGACCGGGACTAATGCACTTATCTGGCCTGGACCAAAGCCCTGTTTTCTACTAGTGTTTGTTTAGTATATAAATTGGATGTCCCATGCTTAGTCAGAGAGGCATAATAAGGGAATTGAGGCAAAGCGGTTGAAATTTAAGAACGTCATGTGCTCCTATTACTTTGATCAATCTGCAGTACTGGTTAGCCTATGAGCCAATATAACCATCAAAGATTTGCCGAAAGCTTAGGACAATATGTTTTGTTTACACATGTTCTTCATCTCCAACTCAAAATTTTACAGAAGAGTGTTTTATATTAGGCGCTTCTCTGGCCAGATTTGTGGCCACCACATCGTTATCGACGTTGCCGGCGTTCGGGAAGCAGCGGGACGGCAGGCCGCGCCTGTGCTCATGTTGTCGCTGGCGATCCACCCGGACGACGCCGGCTGCGTGTTTCCGCGCGGGAACTACATGTTTGAGGACCACAGCTTGCACACCGTGTTTCTTATCTTTGTTCGATGCTCTATTTTTGAAACTTGTCATCAGTTCCTTTTGAATTACTATTATCTCTGTTATCACTGATTGTTAGTGTCTATACTGTCACTCTTAGTGTTTATACTGTTAGACTGCTATTAGTATCTATATTTTCAGTGTTTATACTTTCTTCTTGATCTCATGCAAATACGGTATGCAATAGTACCAAAACTTGTATCCAAAAGCATAACCCAAAAAATAAAAAAGACAGTGGAAGGGGCGCACCCCACTTGGCACCGCCCCAACTCCCTCTGAACATAAAAGTGTGTTAAAGGGTCGACCGCTAGCTGGCACCGCACAGCTCCCCCTCAAGAGGCGCGCCACGGGCGCGCCCCAGCACCTAATATATATAGTACATGCAAGTCGGTTCTGATGCTGAACCAACCATGCAGCTCTAGCAGCTGCTAGTCCATGCAAAAACCAAATTGACTAGTGCTGTCTACATGCATGCACTAAGGAAGCTCCAGCCGACCTACCACTAGTCTACTACTCCCTAGCTAAGTAAATACTCCCCCCTTTCGGAATTACTTGTCGCAAAAATAAATAAAAATGGATGTATCTAGAACTAAAATACATCTAGATACATTCATTCCTCCGACAAGTATTTCCGGACGGAGGGAGTAGAACACAAGGATTACTGCTAACATTCTTCCCCTGATCCTTGTGTGTCTACTTGGCACTGATCTTGACCATTCTAATCCTTGTGCTGAGCTCATGAAAACGGACTCGCCCTAATGTCTTCGTTAGGATGTCTGCAAGCTGGTCCTTGGTGCCAACAAAATCAGCAGAGATGCTCCCATTCTCCACGCATTCACGGATGAAGTGATACCGGACGTCGATATGCTTGCTCCGCTCATGAAAAAGTGGGTTCTTGCTGAGTGCCAGTGCGGACATGCTGTTCGTCTTCAACTTGACGGTGTCAGCTTTCTCTCCCTTCAGATCGCCAAGCAACCGTGCTAGCCAAATGGCTTGGTTGCTGCAGCGACATACTCTGCTTCACAGGAAGATGCTGACACAACTCGCTGCTTGGCTGATTGCTAGCTTATCAGGCTGCCGTCGAGGAAGAACAGAGCTCCGGATGTGCTCTTCCTCGTGTCGATGTCGCCGGCGTGGTCGCTGTCCGAATAGCCAACCAGTTTTGCCTCCCCTGAACCACGTGGGTAGGAGAGACCTTAGTCAATTGTGCCAGTGATGTAGCGCAGCAACCGCTTCACAACGCCCATGTGCTCCACCGTGGGGGCACTCCATGAATCTGCTCACATAACCCACCGAGAAGGCGAGATCAGGCCTCGTGTGGACGAGGTACCGCAAACTTCCAATGATCCGCCGGTATGTGGTGGCATCAATCTCCTGTGATGTGCTCTCACGACTCAATTTGAGTCGCTCCTCCATGGGTGTGGGCGAGGGATTACAGTTCCTCAGCCCAGCCATGTCGAGGATGCGCCTGGCATAGTTTTCCTGATTCAAGGTGATTCCACTCTGCCTTGGTGTACCTCAATCCCAAGGTAGAAGGAGAGGACCCAAGATCACTCATGAGGAATTCCTTCTTCATTTCTTCCTTGAATCGGGTGATCTCATCATGATCTGATCCGGTGATCACCAGATCGTCGACGTAGACGCCGATGAGCAGGCTCACCCTGTCATTCCCACGTCCATAGACAGCGTGCTCATGGGCGCTCTGCTCGAAGCCAAGGCTCTTCTACGTGGCATCGAGGCGAGCATGCCATGCGCACGGGGCTTGGCACAGTCCATATAGCGCCTTCTTCAGGCACAACACCTTGATGTCCTGTCCGGTGACGATGAACCCAGGCGGCTGCGACACATAGACCTCCTCCTCCAGCACTCCATTCAGAAATGCAGATGTTACGTCCACGTGATGGACGGGCCACCCCTCATGGGCAGCGAGTGCGAGGAGAAGGCGAATGGACTCGAGGCGTGCGATGGGGGCGAAGACATCATCGAAGTCGATTCCGGGCTGCTACACGTACCCTTTGGCGACGAGTCATGCCTTATGTTTGATGACGTCGCCGGCCTCGTTCTTCTTCAATTTGAAGACCCAACGCAGGCCAATTGGGCGATGGCCGAGCTCCCAGGTGTCGTTCTGCTCCACGGCGTCCATTTCTTCCTTCATGGTTGCACGCCATGCTACATCGCGCTCAGCCTCGGCAAAGGAGCTCGGCTCTCCTTCACACACAAGGTAGAGTGTGTCGTTGGCGAGCTCGCATGCTGCCTGTCCAGGAACAGGGGCAGTGCCAATCACATTGTCAATACCATGGTAGCGCAGTGGTGTGTCATCATGAGCTGCATCCAGCCGCTCATTGCCATTGGGCGGCGGCGACACGAACTCGGGCTGCGTTGGCTGTGGAGATTAGCTTGGTGTTGTTGGCAGCGATGCTGGAGATGGCTGTGCAGCAGGAGGTGGTATAGGAACAGGGGAAGGTACCCCCCCTGAAGTTGCACTTGGTGTGGAAGGAGCAGCTTGCTAGGTCTTCGTGATGATGAAGTCACTCACGGTGGATTTGAGCTGCCAGTCGTCCAATCCTAGCTGGCCTCTTCATCGAAGATGACATCACGAGTGATATGGATATGCTTGTTCACTGGATTGTATGCGCGGTAGCCCTTGACGCGCTCGTCATAGCCGATGAAGACCATGGCGGAGCTGCGATCATCGAGCTTGCGAAGCTGAGGACGCAAGTCCTTGACACACACCACACACCCAAAGGTGCTCAGGTGCTGGACAACAGGCTTCCTCCCGTGCCATACCTCAAATGGCATCATGCCAGCCAGACTTTTGGTGGAGGCTTAGTTCAGCAGGAAAATTGCTATTGTGACTGCCTCCCCCCAAAATTCTGCTGGCAATTTCCTTTGTTTCAGTAGAGCACGAGCAGTGGCGATGACCGTCTGATACCGGTGTTCTACTGCTCCATTCTGTTGTGGGGAGCAGGGCACTGTGAACTACCGTTGCATACTTTGCTCCTCGCAATGGTGTGCAAACTTCAGCGAGGTGAATTCTTCGCCGTTCTTGGTGCGGAAGACACGGAGTGGCCGTCCACTCTCTGCTTCAGCCGCTGCTTGGACTCGCTGAATTGATGCAGCCGCATCACCTGTTCCTGCTAGGAAGACCACCCACATGTAGCGGGTCACGTCATCAACCAGCAGCAGGAAATAGTGACCACCGCCGTGGGTTGCGGGGCTGATAGGCCCGTACATGTTGCCATGGACGAGGTCGAGGCGTCCTTCAGCCCTGAAGTTCACCTTCATGGGGAAGGGAGTGCGTCGATGCTTGGTAGTGATGCAGACATCGCAGACCTGGTCCATGCACCATCTTGTTGCGAGACATGCGTAGAAGGAGATGTGGCCGAACCTATCGTGCCATCGCCAGACATCGACGTCGTGGCGTGTGGCAAGGCACACAGGGTGAGTGATGTTGAAGTGCACCACATATAGCCGGTTGCGTCCACGTGGCACCGAGGCAAGAAGACGCTCCTGCCTGTCCCAGATGCGAAGGATTCCTCGCTTGATGTGTATGGCAGCGCCATTCTCGTCTAGCTGCCCCAGGCTCACGATGCTATCGTGGAGCCTGGGAATGTAGTAGACACCAGTTAAGACCTTGTGTGCGCCCAGCTTGTTGCTGAAAACGACCGAGCCACAGCCCTCGATGCTCACCACCAAGCCATCGCCGAACTTGACGGAACCGACCACAGACCGATCGAGCTCGGAAAAGACATCCGCACTACCTGTCATTTGGTTGGTGGCTGCTATATCGAGGTACCACCCCTTCAAATCTCGATGTCGTCATCCGCGGTTCCGAGGAACACCTTTGCACGTGGCTCTTCTAGCTGCACGCCCTCAGATATGGGCCCAGGTGCAAGTGCAACCGTGAGCACACAGACCTGTGCCATGAGGAGTGTGGGCTCATCGTAGTCCTCGCTGGTTTGGGTGAGGTGCGCCTAGGCCTTCCTAGGCTTGTGGCAGTCCTTGGCCCAATCTCCAAGGAGGCCACAGTTATGACATCTGTCACGGTCATCCTCCTGGGCGCCTTCCTTGGCAGCAGGTGCCCTATTCGGCTTGGGAGGCATGGAGATACGCTCTCCATCCCGCCATTGCTTCAGCCGGGCAAGCCACTGCTCCTCGGAGAAGTTGAGCTTGCCGCCGAACAGGAGTGGCTGCTCTGACTCGGGTGGCGCACAGCGGTCGTCAACGGCCTTGAGCTGGCCCGTCACCTCTTCAATTGAGAGATCCGCTATATCGAGCAGAGTCTCGATTGAGAGTGCAATCTGCACATACTTCCAGGGAACGACGCGCAACAGCTTCTCGATGGCCAGAAATATGCTGCTGGACCATGGTCCAGTCGAACCCACGCTCCATGCTCTCCATCTGTAATGTACATTCTATAATCTATGCTTCATAACGGGCATGCTGCTGGCTAATAAGGCTATACCATCTTAATCACATAGGTATTTTTTTTATTGTTCAGATTGCACGACTACCAAGGATATTCACTTACCTACTGTAGTGTGGCACCCCGGCTCAGAGAAGACCGGAACGCCCCGTATTCCAGCCCAAGGACAAGTCTTCTGGAATACGGCACTGTTGGCATAGAACAAATCAGCTCCTTGCTAACAGCGGAACATCCTGAGGAAACGGAGTACTCTTGGCAGCGGAACAGCGACTGCAGTGATGGATTCCACTCCGCAGGGACTCTGGCTGGAACGCGCATCCTAGCTCGCACACTCGACATCCACGACAGCAAGCAATCATGGCATGACCTGCAAATGTTATCAGTCATCAACTTACTCTCTGCTGGGTTGTCACACAACCCTTAACATAATCATGGTCCAACCTGGACTGACTCAAAACCAATCATGTGGTCATCCAACCACTCATCATATAGCCATGTCATGGCTAACAAATTATATTCCTGACATCACCTGATGTCTACCCAAGATGAATTCTTCCATCATTACTAACACTGCTACGGTTGACCATCTACTGAGGTCTGGACGGGCTGTCCAATACCGTGGACGCGGCTATTCAAATAGATTTTTACACTCTGCAGAGGTTGCGCACTTTACCCACACCATGAAGATGATATGATGATCAAATCTTGGGGAGAGACATGATTTAAGCATATGAAGATGCCTGCAAAATTTCAACTCATTGGCATATTCTTAGCTAGCACTTGCTTCACAAAGCTTCCATTGGATCAGAAACTTTGGAAATTTGCCAAGAAATATTTACTAGCCAAATTGAGTTGAATTTTGGCATGCAGCAAAGATATGGATAGGAAAGAGTCCCCAAAAAGTTTGAGAGCAAGCAAGCAGAGATAAATGGCACTTGTTTCACAAACTGTCATCTGGGACAGAATAGGAAAAGGAATATTGGAGGAATATTTTTGAACATGGCAAGGAAGGATTTTGACATATCTGAGGAATATTTGACCCAAAGAATTTATGGGAATTATTTGGGAATTTTTGGAATGAAGAGGATATGGGTTGCTTCACAACCCAGAGCAAATAGGGTTATTCCTTTAATAGAAAAAGGAATATTCCCAAGAAAAAGAATATTGGGATTGGCTCCAGATGGAAATGACAAGGTCTAGGGATGGGTTTAGAGGTTGGCAAACCACTAGGGAAGAGGAATCAAGGGTGATTCTTTCAGGTTCCAAGACTACCAAACCACGGAAAAGCAAAACCAGACCAAAATCAAAAGAAAAAGAAATGGGCAAAATCCAGGGTGTTACATGTAGCTGCACTTATTTTTATTATCCACGACCAAGCAGAGGTTGTGAAAAATGATAGACTGTACTAGGCATAAATATTCTTTTTTTTTTGGCGGGGTAGGCAGAAATATTCAATGAAACACAAATAGGAGATATGAAAATTTTCTCCTACAAGATTTTGCGTTTTTTCTTTCGGACATGAATTTTCTAGTTCCGAACTCAAATGCACCCATATAAACAGTAAAATCCAAAAAATAAAAAAATGTGCGCAAAACAAATCTGAACTTTCTGGCAATGTGTGTCAGATTTTTGTAAGATTTTGTGTCAGTGTGTGTCAGGTTTTTGTAAGATTTTGTGTCAGCGTGTGTCAGATTTTTGTAATTCTCTAAAAAGCAAAAAAATACGGACACAGATAAAATAAATATGTGTCTCAACATAAAAATAGTGTATACTGCCATCTAAACAAAAATAGATGCCACATATTTTTTACACAAGTGTGCTGCCATGCATGCCTGCTTTGCTAGTAGTAGTGCCAATCCATCCACGTAGCAAAATGGCACATACCAAGATGTCTTTGGCACCTTTTTTTAATGTGCTCTAGCACATATGGTCCAAAGTCCAAGGACCGTTAGTGGTCCATATTAGCATAAATGATCTACATCTCTGCTAATCTGGCCCATATCCCTAGGTTAACGTTCATAGATCCAACAGTGCTGACTATAGGTGCGGCTGGACCATGGTCCTGAAAATCTTCTCTCAGAAATATGCTGCTGGACCATGGTCCAGTCGAACCCACGCTCCATGCCCTCCATCTGTAATGTACATTCTATAATCCATGCTTCATAACGGGCATGCTGCTGGCTAATAAGGCTATACCATCTTAATCACATAGGTATTTTTTTATTGTTCAGATTGCACGACTACCAAGGATATTCACTTACCTACTGTGGACTTGCGGACTCTCGACGGCGCTCTGTTCGTCGACGGGATCAGCGTGGATGGTCAACGAACTCATGAGGCCGGAGAGCCGGAGTGCAAAGTCGCCGACGCTCTGCCCGTCACGGTAAGTGAGCAGCTCCCACTCCCGGAGCAGCTTTTGCACCGTGGACTTGCGGACGTGATCAATGCCGACATGAATCGCACGGATAGCCTCCCAAGCTTCCTCAGCCAGGGTGCGGATCATCTCCGACGGCACGGCGCTGAGGATGGCCTCGAGCGCCATGCGATCTTCCAGGTTGTCTGCATCGCCGAATTTGACAGCATCCCACAGACCACGAGCCTCCATCTTCACCCTCATGAGGAGACTCCAATCCTCATAGTTGCTCCAAGTCAGCTGCGGGAACGGCGCACCGCCGACTTCCTTCACCACGTGCTGGACGACCACCTCTTAACCGTCATGGCGCCACCCGCGCCTTGGTTGCGTGGAGGAAGGGGAACGGGGGTGATCCACGTGGCCGCCTGCGCGCGGCGGGGGCTGGGGACCTTTAGTCCCGGTTGGTAACACCAACCGGGACTAATTAGTTTTTTTTTGTTGGGGTTTAGGGTTTTAGTGATTTAAGGGTTTGTGGTTTATTTTTCTTTTTCATTTTGTGTTTTTCATTCAATTCTTTTTCATTTCAAACATATTTTACGCTACTACATACTGTACATGTTATGCATATATAATAGAATTTCTCATATGACCATACATATATCATATAATTTCTCGTACGACCATGCACATACACACATATATATATACACAATTTGGTATATACAATTTCTCCTACAGTTTGCAGATCATTACATGCAGGCATTATAGGAGAAATGGTATTCTCCTTCTGGATCTATGACCTGCTCAAGCAAAATTCCCGCCATTTCCTCTTGAAGTGCTCGTATGCGGTCCTCTGGTAGGAACCTGTCCCGCATCTTCACCATCTTTAAAGAAGGAGATCAATATGAATATACTAGTTGTGTGTATATATATTAGGTCATGATGAAAAAATTGTGAATAGTGTTTACGTACCCAAAGATGTCTTGCATCTGTGCTCTTTTCGGTCATGAAGCGAATGTTCTCGCAAACGTAGTATGCACATAAATTAGTCCACTGGTCCTGACGCATACACTTTACGAGAATATAATTCAATCAGATAATAATCAAGCATGATAATGGTATTGAAACTAGAATTAAAAAGATGCGTGGACGTAGCTAGTACTACTTAATTACCTTGGACCGTCGCCATTTCAGTTCTGGTTTCCAGACACCGACAACTCTAATTACCTCTTTGATGAACTTTTTCCAAACACTGCCCGGCAAAAAAAATGAATAAAGGAGTTATTAATTACTTGATATCAGGAAATGAACTAAAGAGGCCGACATAGTGCGATAATGATTGAAATTACCTGTCGAGCATCCAATACAGGTTGACGTATTCTTTAGAGTCTTTACGAAGTGAGTCTAGTACTTCAACAGTTCTCTCGTCAACTCTAATGATTAGCAGGATCCAGTGGAATCTGCGCACACGTTTGTATAAGCGGGCATGCATAACTCATCAACCACACTTAACATCGAGTAAGCAAAAATAGAATTTATAGTACAAGACAGTAACACGCACCTGAAGTTGTAAAGAAAAAGTATTTCTGGTCTGGTATGTAATTCCTTCAAAAACTGTAGCAAGTTATTCTCTGTGTCTTGTTTGTGGTTAATTAACATTTGTTCATTAACGGTATTTGGGTCAATGAACCCAATGCCATAGACTCCATCTCTTTTCAATTCAAATATCTTCATTCTGCATAATACCACACAAAAGAATATAGTGAGGATAATTACAGGCAATGAACGAGCTGACTTAGAGACTTAAATTACAGAAAGAAATCACTTACAGACAATATAAACTGACGAGAGATTTGTCGAGTGCGTCTTAATTGAATAACTGAAAAAATTCTGGCCAGTCCATCCACAGATCGTTTGCATGGAAGTAATGCTCTGGCTTGACTTTCACCATGAGGCCCTCTTGCCCGGCGTTTATTTCTCTTAGGTACCAGTCATGCAAGTTGCGCATTTGCGTTGATAGAAACTTCTCCTCGCCAGGTCTGACCAGAGGGTTCCCGTGGACATATTGCCATGCTACTTCCTTCTGATCCAACTTGGGCATTTCGTCGTGGCCTAGGAGTGCTTCAACAGTGATACCGAGCTTTCTAGCATTCTCTCTATCAGCGTCGGTTACCGCCATATCGGTACTCACCTTGAGCGGGGGGATCGATTGCACTGCCTGTTCTCCGAGCTGGGGAACAGTTTTCCCGCATCTATTACTACTACCTGAACGGCTCGATGATTGTTTTTGTTGTTGATGATATGACTTGCTAATAGAGCGTTCATAGTCTGATGGCTTTTTCTCCACAGCCGGTTTAGCAAGATCCACAAAGTGTTGTACGACTTTCTCAGATATTTTCTCCTTTGGCGGCGGGGGCGGTGTCGGTGCAAAATGGGCCTTCACTTCGAAAGCCACTTGGGCTTCGGTTTCCTTGGCAGTCATCTCGTAAGCTAACTTCCTTTTGGAAGGAGGAGGCTCGGGTTTCGTCTTTGGTGCTCTCTTATGCTTTGGAGTCAGCTCACGCGGCGGAGATCGATATCGTGGACTCGCGCTAGGCTCCGTCTCGGGGTGGGGTGGACTCGGCTGACGCGGCGGAGATCGATATGGCGGACTCGGGTTGCGCTCCGTGTCGGGGTGGGGTGGAGTCGGCTGACGCGGCGGACTTGGAGGAGGAGTCGGTGGCCTTGGCACCAAGTTTGGAAACACGATGCATTCCTTTTTCCATACAATGATAGCACGTATGGCTTCTCCTAGTGTCAGCTGCTCCTCCCCTTGACCTCCAGGAAAGTCAAGCTCTAGTGAGTGATATCCCGACATAACTTCATCCACCCCGACACGAGCATAGCCAGGTGGAATCAGATTGCCATGAATGGTTGCTTCAGGTGCATTCGGTAAAGCAAAGCCGACCACCACCTTCATGGATAGGTTCTTCATTTTCATGTGTAGCTCACAAGGTGTCCTCTCTTGGATATATCATCCACGGGGTAGCGAGCTAGCAGCGCATCATCGACCGGGACCCCCGTGGAACCCACGCTGCTTTTCCGCATAGATGGGACGGTACTATCCAATGCTGGATCTGCTTGCTCCTGCCGCGAAGATGCCCTTTGCTAGATAATTGTGTCAATTTGCTCCTGCTGCCGCTTTAACATGCTCAGCAACTCCTTGTTCTGTATTTCTATCATCTTAAGCCGGTCTGCATCCTGCTTCTTCTTTCTCGAACGGCTTCTGTAACTGGCGTTGTACTCCGAAAACCCCTCAATTCAGGGAACAACGCCTTTGCCTCGTGTTCGTCCCGGGTGTTCAGGATTCTTGAGGGCGCGTGTAAGCTCGTCGTTCTCTCTCTCGGGCTGGAACGCCCCCGTTCGAGCCTCTTCTATTGCATCAAGTAAAGCGACTGAGGCTTCTTGAAGACTTGCCTGTTCAATAATCTTCCCTGTATTTGGGTCCAACTTTCCCCCATGCGCATAAAACCATGTACTGCACCTGTCGGGCCAACCCATTGTTTGTGGAGTGACCCCTGCAGCAATCATCTTTTGCTCAGATTCATCCCACTTAGGCACCCCAGTCTTGTAGCCACCTGGCCCCAGAACATGGTGAAACTTTTTTTCTCAGCATTTATCTTGTTTATTCTCGACCATTCCGTAGCTTCTTCCGATTCCGTGAACTGCACAAATAAGTCCCATTGATCTTTTACCTTCTCTAGTGATCCAATGAATTCTGGAGTCTTCTTTCCTGCGTTGACGTAGTTGGACCATAATATTTTCTTCCAAGTCTGCAATTGTGTGGTCATCTTCTTAAGAGCAAACTTCTTGACTTTCTCCCGTTGGCTATCTGTAAAACCCTCTGATAGGGTGAAATGTGACATGAGCGTATCCCAAAGCAGATTTTTTGCTCTTTCATCGACAAAACTAACTCCTCGATCTTTGTTTGGCTTATTCCATTCTTGAACGGTGATCGGGATTTGGTCCCTAACAATAACTCCGCATTGACGTACAAATTTGTCCGCATGATTTTTAGGAGTAATCGGTTCGCCATCTGCTTTGATTTCATCGATGTTGTACTTTGCGCCATCGGGCAACTTTTTGGCCGGGCCTCGTACTGCCCTTGTAGAAGATTTGCTCGATCCGGAGGGCTAAAAGAAGAAAGATTCGTTAATATATATATATAAATATACAAATCAATTAATACATCTAATGATCACCAGAGGCCAAATATATATAACTCGCCGGACTTTGTTAATTGGAGAAAAATTTCTTCGCGATCACTGCCAGCTGGTTCCCCTTCGTCTCTTGGTTGTTCTTTCTCAATTCCCTCACCGGATGTGTTAAGATATTGTGTGCCATCATCTATCATGTCGTACATGACATTCTGTTGATCATCGTCTCTGTCTCTACCGTCCATAGCTTAATTAATCCAGAACAAATATAAAACAATTAGAATGCATTCAATAAGCAAAACCGGAGATATGCAATCAATGCAAGGCAATGCAACAATATGATCATATATATTATTATCATATAATATCACTAATACATCTCAAGTAATTCAGTTAATGCATCATTGAATATTATCAGTAATACATCGTCTCGAATATTATTATATAATATCACTAATAGAGATCCAGTTGACGTTTCGCGGCGCAGGCGGTGGACACCCAAAGAGAAGGAACCATCACAGGATCATAGCTCGGGTGAGATCCCTAAAGAACCTGCCAGGTATTGGTGAAACTGACGTCCAACGCAACCATGTAGCGACGGACGTGCTCGTCCTCCTCCCTGACACGACGACGTACCACCTCCGCAGGGGCCGGCTCCCACCGCACCGATAGTGGTCCACGCGACCGCCAGCAAAGAACCTCCGGGTCGACGACGGGAGCCTGATTCCTCACCAAGCTGCGCGCCCCGGAAGGTAGCACCTCCCAGTGACAGCCCGGCGGTGCCCAGTCCCGGACATGGCGCCTCTCAAGCAGGTTGTCGCCGCCGAGTCGACGACGAGGATGCGGGCCGGGCATTTTCTATCAATAAAGTCTAGGGCACATGAAAAAAGAGAGCCTATGAAAACTATGATACCTATATATTACACACAAGGCATCACATGTATTAACAAAAAAGAGCAGTGTGCAATGAACTAACGAATCATGTAACAATCATCATCGTCTAACAATCATCATCATCTAAAAATCATCATATATCATCATCATCATCATCATCATCATCATCATCATCATCATCATCTATATATCTATCATCTAATTAACTATCTATCTATCATCTAATTAACTATCTATCTATATATCTATCATCTAATTAACTATCTATCTATCATCTAACAATCATCGTCATCTAAAAATCATCATCTATCTATCTATCATGAAAAAAAACTGTGGCGGCCGGGGTCTCACCGGCGGGCGGGGCGAGGCAGTGCGGGCGGCGTCGGGGCTCGGGGAGGAGGCGCGCGGGTGGCGTCGGGGCTCGGAGGAGGTGCGGGCAGCCGCCGGCGTCGGGGGCGGCGACGACGTCGACGAGGACGGGCAGAGGAGGCACGCGGGTGGCGTCGGGGCGGCGACGTCGACGAGGACGGGCAGAGGAGGCGCGTGGGTGGCGTCGGGGCTCGTGGAGGAGGCGCGGGCGGCCGGCGTCGGGGGCGGCAACGACGAGGACGGGCTCGGGGGTAGCGGCGAGCTCGGGCAGCCTGGCGGCGTCGGGGCAGGGCATCGGCGTCAGGGGAGAATGGGAGAGGTTGGGAAAGAATTTGCTAAGTGTTGTTTAAATACCCCAGTACCTTTAGTCCCGGTTGGTAACACCAACCGGGACTAAAGACCTTTTAGTCCCGGTTGGTGCTACCAACCGGGACTAAAGGTCCATCTTTAGTCCCGGTTTGTGTTACCAACCGGGACTAAAGGTCTCCTTTTCGGCGGCCCAAATTCCGCGCGGGAAGGGACCTTTAGTCCCGGTTGGTGGATCCAACCGGGACTAAAAGTGTATTTTCTCTTTTTAGTTTTGTTTTGTTTTTCTAAACAAGACTGTTTCTGTTTTTAGATTTGAAATAACTATTATAATATTTATAGTTTTTGAATGAATCTTTTTGCTTTATGTCAAAAAAATTATAAACTTTCTGTTAGTGCCAGTAGTTTTCAAATTTAAATAGTTTAAATTTGAATTATTTTGAAATTTGTGTGAATCACTAGTTTGTGAATAACTTTAGTTTAAAAATAGATTTTTAAGTGATTGTTTTTCCTGTTGTTTAATATTAGTATGTTTTATCAGTATGTTCAATTTGGGAATTTTTAGGATATTCTAAATAGGTGTTTTAATCAAAACCAGATTATGTTTAACTCTTTTAGTTTTATACCTTCATTAGTTTTAATCAAAAGCACTACAAATGAACTCTGAAAAGGTTAAAAGTTGGCATGGTATCATCATTTCACACACATAGCATGTGCTAAAAAGTTGAGAGGGCTAAAAACTGGATGCACTTCGTGTACAAACTGGACCATCTCCTTCGAAGTATGAGGGTTTCAGACGAAAACTCATCTATTACAAAGGCATTTCATTTTTTTAAACTTATTTCAACTCCAGACTTTTTGTGCATTCAATATGCACCATTCAAAGCCACATACATAAATTTCAACCCTTTCTAACTTCATTTGCTATTTTTCATGCATTTAATGATTTTTTTGCGCTGAATGACCCTGAAATTGTGAAGTAGTACAAATGAACTCTGAAAAGGTTGAAACTTGGCATGGTATCATCATTTCACACACATAGCATGTACTAAAAAGTTGAGAGGGTTACGACAAAAACAGGATGCACTTCGTGTACAAACTGGACCATCTCGGCTACTCACTAGAGAAGAAAGTGATGACGGTGAAGCCGATCACATCCCAGAGTGGGATCTTGGGGTATAAAACATTTTCTGAGCGTGTGTTGCTTGCTTATTGCGTCGTAACCATGGACAATCTTTATCATTTAACATGATACTTGGGTCAGTCTTCACTGTGAAGGGAGGAATTTTATCAAACTTTTCATAATCTTCTGACTTGTCTGTCTTGTCCTCCACTCCCACGATGTTTCTTTTCCCTGAAAGAACTATGCGGTGCTTTGGCTCATCGTATGATGTATCCGCTTCCTTATCTTTTCTTTTTCTCGGTTTGGTAGACATGTCCTTCACATAGAAAACCTGGGCCACATCATTGGCTAGGACGAATGGTTCCTCTGTGTACCCAAGATTGTTGAGATCCACTGTTGTCATTCCGTACTGTGGGTCTACCATTACCCCGCCTCCTGTAAGATTGACCCATTTGCACCGAAACAAAGGGACCTTAAAATCACGTCCATAGTCAAGTTCTCATATCTCCTCTATGTAACCATAATATGTGTCCTTTTCCCTATTGGTGTTTGCTGCATCGTCAAAGCGGACACCACTGTTTTGGTTGGTGCTCTTTTTATCTTGGGCGATCGTGTAAAATGTATTCCCATTTATCTCATACCCTTGGAAAGTCAATATAGTCGAAGATGGTGTCCTGGCCAACAAGTATAGATCATCTTCAACAATGTTGTCATTCATGATATGTGTTTGGAACCAACCGCCGAAAGTCCCCATGTGTTCACGTGTAATCCAGTCGTCAGACTGCTCCGGGTGTTTGGAGCGTAGAATATTCTTGTGTTCATTGATATACGGGGTCACCAAGGTTGAATTTTGTAGAACTGTGTAGTGTGCTTGCGTCCAAGAATGCCCGTCCCTACATATTATTGAGTTTGGTCCTAGCGTGCCTTTTTCACGCAGTCTCCCCTCATGCCGTGATTGAGGAACACCAATCGGCTTAAGGTCAGGAATAAAGTCAACACAAAAATCAATAACCTCCTCTGTTTCATGGCCCTTGGAGATGCTTCCTTCTGGCCTAGCACGGTTACGAACATATTTCTTTAAGACTCCCATGAACCTCTCAAAGGGGAACATATTGTGTAGAAATACAGGACCCAGAATGGCAATCTCTTCGACTAGGTGAACTAGGACGTGCGTCATAATATTGAAGAAGGATGGTGGGAACACCAACTCAAAACTGACAAGACATTGGACTAAATCATTCTGTAACCTTGGTAGGATTTCCGGATCGATTACCTTTTGAGAAATTGCATTGAGGAACGCACATAGCTTCACAATGGCTAATCGAACATTTTCTGGTAGAAGCCCCCTCAATGCAACCGGAAGCAATTGCGTCATGATCACGTGGCAGTCATGAGACTTTAGATTCTGGAATTTTTTCTCTGCCATATTTATTATTCCCTTTATATTCGACGAGAAGCCAGACGGGACCTTCATACTGAGCAGGGATTCAAAAAAGATTTCCTTCTCTGCTTTGGTAAGAGCGTAGCTGGCAGGACCTTGATACTGCAGCTTTGGATGCATGCTGTCTTTTTCGTTCATACGTTGCTGGTCCTGCCGTGCCTCCGCTGTATCTTTTGTCTTCCCATACACGCCTAGGAAGCTTAGCAGGTTCACGCAAAGATTCTTCGTCACATGAATCACGTTGATTGCAGAGCGGACCTCTAGGACTTTCCAATATTCGAGCTCCCAAAATATAGATTTCTTCTTCCACATGGGGGCGTGTCCGTGAGTGTCATTCGGAACAGATTGTCCGCCAAGACCCTTTCCAAAGATTACTTGTAAATCCTTGACCATATCAAGTATATCATCACCAGTATGGAGGACAGGCTTCTTTCGGTGATCTGCCTCACCTTTGAAATGCTTGCCTTTCTTTCTTAAGGCATGCTTGGTCGGAAGAAACCGACGATGTCCCAGGTACACATTCTTCTTGCATTTGTCCAAATATATACTTTCAGTCTCATCTAAACAGTGCGTGCATGCGTGGTATCCCTTGTTTGTCTGTCCTGAAAGGTTACTAAGAGCAGGCCAATCATTGATGGTTACAAACAGCAAAGCTCGTAGGTCAAATTCCTGTTGTTTGTGCTCATCCCACACACGTACACCTTTTCTATTCCACAGCTGTAAAGGTTCATCAACTAATGGCCTTAGGTACACATCAATGTCGTTGCCGGGTTGCTTAAGGCCTTGGATGAGCACTGGCATCATAATGAACTTCCGCTTCATGCACAACCAAGGAGGAAGGTTATAGATACATAGAGTCACATGCCACGTGCTATGATTGATGTTCTGCTCCCCAAAAGGATTAATGCCATCTGCACTTAAACCAAACCATAAGTTCCTTGGGTCATCTGCAAAGTCCGACCACTCTCTCTCGATTTTTCTCCACTGCGACCCATCAGCGGGTACTCTCAACTTCCTGTCTTTCTTACGGTCTTCTTTGTGCCATCGCAACATCTTGGCATGCTCTTTGTTTCTGAATAGTCGTTTCAACCGTGGTATTATAGGAGCATACCACATCACCTTGGCAGGAACTCTCTTCCAGCTGTGGCGCTCGCCCTCAACATCATCACCAGGGTCATCTCGTCTGATCTTATACCGCAATGCACCGCATACCGGGCATGCATTCAAATTCTCGTACTCCTCACTGCGGTAGAGGATGCATCCATTAGGGCATGCATGTATCTTCTGCACCTCTAAACCTAGAGGGCAGAGAATCTTCGTTGCTTTGTACGTACTATCAGGCAATTCGTTATCCTTTGGAAACTTCTTCTTCATTATTTTCAGTAGCTTCCCAAATCCCTTGTCAGATACACCATTCTCTGCCTTCCATTGCAGCAATTCCAGTGCGGTACCGAGCTTTGTGTTGCCATCTTCGCAATTTGGGTACAACAATTTTTTGTGATCCTCTAACATGCGCTGCAACTTCAACTTCTCCTTTTCACTTTCGCAGTTTTTCTTTGAATCAGCAATGGCCCGACCAAGATCATCAGCGGGCTCATCTGATGCCTCTTCTTCAGCTTCTTCTTCTTCATTCTCTTTCCCCATTGTAGTACCATCGTATTCAGGGAACCAGGATAGTTGTCATCATCCTCTTCTTCTTCATTCTCTTCCATTAGAACCCCTCTTTCTCTGTGCTTGGTCCAACAGTTATAGCCGGACATGAAACCGGAGGTAAACAGGTGGACGTGGATGTCTTTTGAGCTAGAGTAATTCTTATCATTCTTACAGACACCACATGGACAACACATAAAACCATTCCGCTTGTTTGCCTCAGCCGCATGCAGAAAACTATGCACGCCATTAATGAACTGGGGAGAGCATCGGTCATTGTACATCCATTGCCGACTCATCTTCATTACACAACACCGAAAAGAGCAAATTAATACAAGTTCATACACACTTATTCTCATAAAACAACAAAAAACTATCTAGCTAAAGCATTTAAATGCAACAACAAATGCGATCAAAATTGCAACTAAGGTAGTAATTGATCCAACAGCATAATGATACCAAGCCTCTTTATTAACGGCATATTTTCTAATCTTTCTAATCTTCGAGCGCATTGCATCCATCTTGATCTTGTGATCATCGACGACATCGGCAACATACAACTCCAATTTCATCTTCTCTTCTTCAATTCTTTTCAATTTTTCTTTCAAATACTCATTTTCTTCTTCAACTAAATTTAACTTCTCAACAAGAGGGTCGGTTGCAATTTCCGGTTCACATACCTCCTAGATAAAAATATCTATGTCAACTTGATGGGCATAATTGGCATAAACATGAAATGCAACAAATAGTTATAAAAGAGAATATACCACATCCGAATCATAAACCGGACGAGGGCCGACGGGCACGGATATCAAAGTCATGGCACTATGTATAACAAACAATCATACAAGTAAGAAAATTATACAAGTAATTATCTAAATCATACAAATAAGATTTTTTTTATAAAAAGGATAAGAACAAGAGGCTCACCAAGGTGGTGCCGGTGACGGGACGGTGCGGGCGATCGACGGTGGTTAGGACGGGGACGGGAAGGCACTAAGTAAACCACACCTACACATATGCAAACTAAGAAGTTAATTTGAGCTCAAATTGCATATAAATCAAATAAACTCCCACATAATTACTCCCAAACTAAAACCCACAAATCACTATACTTATAGAGCATTGCACGAGCTAATCTAGCAATGAGAGATGAAAGGACAAAGTTGCTAATCTTTGTGAACACTTGGATAGATGGGGTGCCTTCAAATCTTGACAAATCTTTGGCAAAAATGGAGGATGAGCTCGAGCAAGGGGAAGAACAGAGGAGAGAAATGGGAAAACAGAGAGAATGGGCTCGGGCTGGACGAAGGGTTTATATAGGGACGTATTTAGTCCTGGTTGGTTATACAAACCAGGACTAAAGGTCCACTCTAGTCCCGGTTTATGATACAAACCGGGACTAAAGGGTCTCGTGGGGGCCCCAGCCTGACAGCAGCCTGCCACCACCTCTTTAGTCCCGGTTTGTATCACAAACCGGGACTATAGGTAGAAAATGAACCGGGACTAATGATGCCCGTGCCCTCGACCGCTCCTAGCCGTTGGAACCGGGACTAATGGTCACATTAGTCCCGGGCCGTAATCAAACCGGGACTAAAGGGGCGGACGAAAGGTCTTTTTTCTACTAGTGATATACAATTCGTCAGTTCTTCAATCCTTGCAAGGAGAAACCATTGCTTAATTATTTATTTTATATGTATTGCAGGTACTAGCATACCTCTTGATATCATCGTCAACATCAGCGACCGTTCAAGTAAGCGATTTGATCGACAACCACTGGGGGAGCGATCTTTTCCCGACAATGACGAACTACTCCATCGTCATATCTTTCCTGGCATTCATGGTTTTTGCCATCAACTCCCTCATCTCTGCGCTTAATCTGTTCCGCCGGTATTTTTAGCTGCGTGTAACAATAACCTGTTGTTGATTTTGTTTCATTTCTGGACGAAGATTTCAGTGCAGACTTTGTTTTGCAGTAAATGTATATAATCGAATGACAGTAAGTGTTGAGTTCTAAACTAAAATTGATGATATCTCTGTGTCTATAGCTGCCGCTGCATTTTCGGTAATCAACAGAATTCTCAAAATTATAATACTGCAGTACCTGTATTTGTTCAAGAATATACGATGTTTTGGACAAGACACGATCTCTAATGAACAACTTCCAGTGTTCAAATAAATAAATAAACAACTTCCATGAAAAAAAATCCATAGTATTTTATTAGGAAATGGAGATAAAAATAAAATACAAACCTGGTGGTGTATTATTTTGCATTTGATTGATCTAAATACTTATGTACCATTGTACATAGGAAGTTTGATCACTTAAATGTGATCAAGGCATATCTCCCCATCTTCTCAGACCGTTTCAGTTACAGGAAATGCATTATTTTTTGTTTTAGCTGGGCTTTATTGGGAAACCTTTGTCTGCTAGTGCAACTGACCAGAAAAAGCAGGGGTGAGTACTTCAGTGAACAATGGTACATTTCAAAACAAAGGATAAAACTAACTCCATATTGGATATCACAGCTACCTTAGCATCTTATATATCTATCTATCTATCTATTTATCTATCTATCTATACCTCTATTTCTATCTATCTATCTATCTATCTATACCTATACTAATTCGAGACTCTAGAAATTACCACGTTAATCAGAAATTAAGAGCCGTTCATCTGGTGGGACCCAGTTATTACGGTATAAATTTACCCATATCCTCTCCTAATTAAAGCAATCTCTATCTCTTTGACAGGAAAAAAAACAAAAGGAAATATCAATCTCTATGTACTCCTATGCTCCACAGTCTCTTCCTCTTCTTAGTACTGTAGGCTATCTTCTCTGAGAGTGGATTTTTGGAGCACGGATGCATTGGAGCACCTTATTTTAAATAGTTTAAAAAACACATTTAAAGTTTCAAAAAATTCCGAAAAGAATTCTACATGATTATTTGGATGTATATTGCACATGTGTAAAGTTTGGTGATGAAATAAGTAAACATGTGAGCTATACAAAAATGACAAAATGGTGATTTCTATGTAGCGAATAATACATGCACTGTTCATCTTTCCAAAACCGCGATTTTGTCATTTTTGTGTAACTCACATGGTTACTTATTTCATCATAAGAATTTGCACATGTGTATATACATCCATATGAACATGTTGAATTTTTTCGGAATTTTCTTAAACTTCAAAATATCATTTTGGCACTATTCAAAATATAGGGCTCACTAGAGCTCGTGCACCAAAGTGACTTTTTGATCTTCTCTCCCCTTCACGGACAATTCATATTCTACATAATCGATCTCTGTCCCCACATGGAAACCTAATCCATCCACGGCCTCTTCCTCTTCTCCATTATCTCTCTCTCCCCCCCAATGGAAAACAAAGTAAGTTGGGGCATGGGTTCGGTGTGCTCAAGAAGAAAAAATTCCTCATCTAGATCAGGTTCGTTTTCTTGCCGATTTACACTTGATGTGCTGTTACTTTTTCTTTGGACTAGGTATGCGTTGCCACGGGAGCCGAAAATTTTCAACACAATAAGAGCGTGAAAAATCATGGTATTCTGATATCACAAGACACTACAATCCCCCTGAACTTACAAACATTTTGTTTTCAACCACATTGAGATACATAAACATCAAATATACATAACTTCATCAAAGCAACCATGAACAAAGGACACTAAAAACATAACTCAAATACATCGTTTGAACTAAAATAAGCAAGTTCACATCATGATAGCCAACTTCACCTCAACTCTCTTGCAAATTGTTTTTCCTGTGACATGGCAAAGATATTCTCATACGCTTCCAAGGATCATAAATCATCATGAATTCCCATCATTGATTAAAAAGTTCCTCCGCAGTATTTGGTCATACTGTGCACAAGTCAGATATATGTAAATCTCAAAGTTATAGTATATTAAAACATTCCTCCGCAACAAGAAACATACTTTACCACCTAAAATTAAAATGGTACTTGCTATCCTCTTTAAAATACATTCAGACATGTAAGCATGTAACATGAAGAAAGTAGTAGTGCATTATAATGACATGGCTTCTTAGCAATTTTGATAGTCTATACTTTGCAACAAACTCAAGCTAGTCAGATGAAGAAAATTGCAATCTTGTTCGTTGAGAAAATAGGACTGCTGGCAAAAAATATAGCCAATTCACTACTCACATGAGACGTAATCTCTATGCTCTAGAATATACCATCCATTATCATGGTCGAGGATAGCAACTATACAAACCCAACAGTGAGATATATCCAAAGAATTTAAGCCCCTCAGTGTAAAAAAAATCTGCCGAAATATACACCTTTTGAAAGGAAACCATGTCCTAGATGAATAGCCTACATGCAGCACAAAATTAAATGTCTCATAAATATCAAGAAATGTCCTATCACATCACACTTAGTTATAGCTCCTGCCGGGACACTCGTGGGCGGCAAGTCATCCTTAGCTGGTCTGTCGGGTCCAAGCAAAGGCTTCACTGACCTGAATTTGCAAACAAAATTTTAGTCCAAACATTGATAAAGTAGTCGTACGTTCATAGCTGATCAGGCAGAAATGAATGCTTGAGATGGAACTAAAATATCAAAATTGTAATCGTTGAATGATTGATAATGCGACTCGTACAATCAGAATAACTGAGGAGATAAAAACATTCGAAAATTCGATACCCTTTAGCTACAAATGTCACCCACTCCTTCCTCAGCACCTTGGCATCAATCTCATCACCCACGTGCAAAAGAACGGCTCCTATGTGCGAACAAACACGACTCGGGTCCGGCCTGCAGGCATGCAAGTGAGATGGATCACGGCTTGATCTTGCACGAGTAGTAGATGATCCTTATGAATCTTGTTCATGTACCTTGGTGTGCCAGCTTCATCTTGTTGTAACTCTTCAGAGTATACAACAAAGACTGATTCATGCCTTACCACAGCAATAGAAAACAATTGCTTGACAGAACACTTTTTGGCATAACCAGCAGGCACACCTCAAATTGCCCAACGTTAATTAAAGGGATCTATATGGGTCATGCTCACTTCCCATTGCCATTCTCGTGTAGAAGCATGTTGGGCACATCACCTGGAAGGCATGGACATGCATGAATTACGACAGTCGGGGTATAAACATCTTTACTACAGTACACTGTGGCACCAAGGTATAGGCGTATAGCTACGGAGGTTTCCAGTATACCTGAATATTTGCTTGGCCAGCAGCATGTTTGAATGATGGAACATCTCCAGTTAATTGTGCCAAGTCATCTTGAAAAATTACAGGGATCCTGAAGGTAAAAAGTGGCAAGTCCACACTGAGAAAATTTAGCAATACACTGGAAATACTGATGGATACTCATGCACAGAAGTTCTCTAGTCTAGGACACCACAACAAAAAATCTAGAGTATATTAGTCATTGACATGACAGAACCTGACATGATATTAGTCAATTATAAGCCATTGAATTTCAGATTGTCTGCGTGGCAAAAGTATTACCATCTAAAATTCCTACCAGATGCTAATGCAGGGCCATTGCTCTACTTGTTTACGGATTTTAGACAAATACACAGTTGGGATCTGAGAGTCTAATAATAAAATAGAAAACTCAGCATATTCTCTGGAATGTCATGCCGAACTCGCTAATTTTTAAACATGTTCCTCTTACACGTAGTATATAGCATCAAGTCAGCAAGGTAATAGTAACCCAAATCAGCAAACAATAAAGCTCGTAAGTGAACATTCATTAGCAACTAACTTGAGGGCGTTCCACAGGTTGATGGATGTAGTAGAACCAACAATAGAGCTGTTTCGACCATAGATGTTCCAGTTCTCAAAGACAAAGCTCCTCCAGGATGTACGGATGCCTAAAAAAATGTAGAATAACAAACAAGACGTGCTCTATTCAAATAGCGTTGCCTAATAGGGCAGCTCATGCGCATGACTGATCAAACTGACCATGACATAATAGAGAAAACACGCACTGTACCTGGCTAGGGTTTTCTCGTTCTTCAAGATCTGGCCCTTGTAGATCAGCCGATGCTGTGGCGCCCGCACGTTGCAGCTCTTGGCGACGACCTCCTTGAACATCCCGACGGTGGCGCCCAGGCCGTCCACGGACTTGGAGCTGTTGGTGCACTGGATGTGCCGCTGCGGGATCGCCACCCGCGTCGTCGTTGGCATCCCCTCCGCCCATTCCCTAGCCCCAAGGTTGATCCACCAGGGGGCTGCATCGCGCTCTGATCCGGATTTGGGTGTGCGTGCTTCAGGCGACAACGGACGGGCGGGTGTGACTATGGAGCGATTGCGGCTGGGAGGAGTCGATGTGGGAGGGAAAAACCGGAGGGGGGGCAGGCTGGTTTTTTCGGGCGAGCCAGCGAGGGCGGACGAAGCGCACGGGCAGGACGCGTTTCGTGGCAGGAAAAGGAGCACTTTCCCTCAAAAAAAAAGGAAAAGGAACACTACTCCTTTTTTTTTAGTAAAGTATATAGTAGAGATTTAGACAAAAAATCAATTGTCTTTTATGGTGTTGTGCTCTCAACAGATTGATTCTCAAATCCAATCTCTTTCCCAACCACCTTCCTCACCATGTCACTTCCATAGAATCACTGCTTCCAGGCACGCATCTAACGAATCCAGGGGTGACGACTTAGGTTCAGGCCTGCCACGCACGACCGCATGAAAGCATGGATCCAGCAGCAACAACGTACTTAGTTCTGAGCGGATTGAAGCCGACGCCTCACCGAGGGTGCTGTGTGGAGGAACTACGATGAACTGGTGGCACTGGCTCATACACCAAACGCTGTTCAATTTATTTTTTTCTTTTGCGAGAAAATGCTGTTCAATTTCGTTTCCCATAAATCCTGCACCCACTCCACAGGGAAGTAACCCTGTACTGTCAAATCCCTCCAGCACGCTGAATTCATCACTGTTCACAGAACCGAATAAATACACTTGATCGGTAATGTTCATCAAGAAGAATGGGTTTTGTACATGAATTTCACCACTGACCAGCCAGTTTCACTTGGATGCTTACATGAAGCTTTCTAGAGATGTTTTTTCTCCTATATATTGGATTTTGTAAGTTGTTTCTTCCAATAAACAGTAAACCTCAGATTATATGTATGGTATATAAACAATTATTTCTATCTTCCAAGATTAAGAGAAGGTATGATGCTTGAACTTCAAAGATTTCAAAATTGTTGCCCATGCAAAATTTTAGCAACCCGTATGGAATACTTGAGTTATACAGGTCTCTATTTACATGCTTTATTTGTTGTATTTGAAAAGGGATACAGAACCAGATCGATGGTTCTTTCACTACAAAACATGCATATGAAATTTTCCTGCAATTTTAACCACGGAATTCTTATTTCCTTGGTCAATTAGTTTCTAATAGTTAGTATTATCACCCCTTTGTAGTTCCAGTATGTTAGAGTTAACCTTGTTGTATAGGTCTAGTTCATGTTAATTTCATTGCATAGTTTTATTGCCGTAGAGTTTTTTTTTTTGACCCGAACCGACAGGAGCTCTGTCATTGCATTATAGGAGAGGGAAAAACTGTACATTTTAGAGTTTACAGAGGAGATTAGAGAGGAAAAAAGAAAGGCTAGGCCACTGAACAACGGAAGGCTGATCAGTGGCCACAACTACGGACTACTCTCTGAATGCCTCCCTGAAGAGGCTAACATCATCAATCACCAGCATGAAAACTTGATGCGGCAGGAGCAGTTTGTTTTGGAACACCCTCCTGTTTCTTTCATTCCAGAGATGCCATGCCACGTATGCACCAAACGTAATCTTCTCCTTTTTACTTTCTTTCGGTGTGATCAAGTGCAGTTTGCGCCACCAGCATTTGACTGAATTGGAGGAAAGGGCCACGTCCATCATCTGGGGGTGGATAGAGCCAGCCTTGCTCCAGACCTCCTTAGAGTAGAGTTTCATTACTAGTCACCTAGGTTCAAAATAAATTACGTGTGTTGCGTCATGACGCGGACGGATGAGCAGCTGGAGAAGGACAGAAGTAGAGTGTGCGGCGGCAGCGGCGCGAGCACATCTGTCAGTCAGTAGCCGAGTGCAAGCACGCATGTGTTTTAGTGAACCAGAAGCAGCGCAGTGCACCAGTGTAGATGCGGCCTGGGCGTGCATGTTGTGTGTTAGTTGACTAGGTTGCATGCAGGTTGTTTTGACTGGGTCGTGCGGCCGTTGTGAAGTTGCCGCACAAATGCAGAACGTGCGCATGTATTTAGTTAGTGGAGAGTAGTAATCGGGTCAGCCGGTGCGTGGGCTTAGTGGGTGCGTGTGTGCTGTGGTTAATCCGGCTCATTAAGCCTTTGTAATCTCAGTGTATTGTGTGGTGAGAAGATAATGAGAAACAGCACAAGTGTGTGTGCGTGCCACCAAGTCTCTCTGTGTTCATCTCCTACCTTGTGTGCGTTTGTGTCTTTCCTGGGCAAAGCCAACACAGTATACCTATTATAGATGCCACATATAGAAATATGATAAGGTTTGTTTAACTATGATATCTGACTGTTCTTTTAGTGTTACATTAATGATAGTCCAACATTTGTCCGCTAAATCTATGTTCAGACAGTCGTAGATTTTTGAGTTAAATTGTGTGTGGCAGAATATTTAGAGTATATGTATGCCACAAGATCCACTTAGTCGAAAATCTACTCTGTACTAGAAGGTCTGAAAAACATATGTGAGCAGACTGATGAAATAACCTTATATTGTATGCAGATCGCCAATATGATGTATAACCTTTATCTCCAATCTTAAATTTTTGCTATGCCAATTTCAGAGCCGCCTCCTCCTCCTCCAGCCGCCTCCCTCCTCCAGCCCATCCTGTCCCTCCCGTCCCTCCCGTCGCTCCCGCGAGCGACAGGAGGGAAAACCTAGCAGCCGCCGGGGCCTCCGCTTCTCCGTCCTGCTCCCTCGCCGCCAGAGGGCGCGACCGGGCAAAGCCCGGCCGGCGGCGGTGGCGGAGGGGATCCATCGTCCTCTCGCGTGGTGGACTCGGCGCGGGCCGGGGCTGCTGGGCTGGAGTGCTGCGCCGGCGGCGTGCGCCGGAGCAAGGCAGCGACGGCGGCGTGGCTGGTGCGCGTTGGGCAACGTGGGGCGGAGTGTGCTCGGGGATCAGCGGCGGCGGCTTCGCGGCAGGCAGATCGGGCCCACGGGTGGCGCGGGCTGCGGTCGGCCGGCTACATCGTGGCTGTGGAGGCTGCTCCTCGCAGCGCCGGCGACATGTCTCCTTGCCCGGTGTGGCCTTCTGATGACACGGCAGTCGATGCCGGGGCGGCGGCCTCGAGCGGCGGAGCTGGTGGTGGCCTTCTCGTCATAGTGATGGGAGGTCTAGTGATGGTGCAAAATACCGTCAAATCCCTCGGTAGGGGTCCAAGCGCAGCTGGAAGTCTCGGATCGGGGGTCGCACAAAGGTTTTACCCAGGTTCGGGCCTCTGTAGAGTAATACCCTACATCCTGCTTACTTTTATAATTCATGGTGGAGGGATACCTCGTGCGCGGGGTTGCAATGGTGATGAGGTTGCTACAGAGAGTTTTCTATCTGAGATTAGATGAATGGAGATTTCCCGGCCTCCCCTTATATAGTCAGAGGAGGCCTAGGGTTTACATGGAGGTATATCAATCTCTACCACCGCCGCCCTTTGTCTTGGAGGGCAGGAAGGTCGCCGATGCCCTCCTTAGGGTTTCTGCCCAAATCTTGGGTCTTGTGGCCCTGATGGACACCGAGGCCGAGCTCCATTGAATGGGCCACCCCCGGTTTACGACAACGTCAGTAGCCCCCGAGTGTGGCGGACGTCGCAGGAGTGGTCTTCGAGACCATCGGCGGCCTCTTGTATTCCTTCATACCTCGTCTCGGTCTTCTCTCGCCGGGACGCCGGATGCCAAACCAGTACGGCTGCGTTGTTCCTCGGGAGATTGTGCGTCTGATCAACGCTCTAGCTCGGAGCTAGGCCGAAGTTTTACCAGGAAAACGTTAAAAACGTATCCCGATAACCTCAGGGAGTAGCGATGATGTTGCCGCAGTTTTCGCGCCCGCCCTCCTGGAAAAAAGGAAAGGCACATGTCATGTTTTGTGAGGCCCAGCGCTTCGGTTTCGGGCGGCTATAAGAGGAGGGAAAATAGAGGGCCCTTGGCTTCACCCCGCCTCTGCTCATTTCGATCCCTTTCTCCGCCGCCAACACATCGCCTTTGCTTCTCCGCCGTGAGTTTTGCCGCTTCCATTCCCTGCCCCACTGATGGCCAGGATGAGGAGCGATAAGGGGGAGCGGGCCCCTAGCCAGGAGCTGACTTCGAGCGCCGCCGGTCAAAAACGGAAGCGGATCGCCTCCAAGGGAGGCGAAAAATCGGTGCGGGCCACTCCCAAGTCCACGGGGAAGTGGTTCCCCTCCATGGCCACGGAGGAGGAGGTCCAGGCATATAGGGATTAGCTCCTGATGCCGGCGGATCTGAAGGTCCGGCTCCCGTCCGGGGAAGTCCCGCCGGAGCCCCGTGATGGGGAGCACGTCTTGTTTTTAGGGTACTTCGGAAGAGGGCTTGGATTCCCGCTCCACAGCTTTGTGCGTGGCTTCCTCCGGTTCTTCGGCTGCCAGCTGCACCATATCCCACCTAACGGGGTGCTACACATTGCCAAGTTCATTACCTTCTACGAGCGTTTCCACAAAACAGCCCCCCATTTCGAGCTGTTTCGATACTTCTTCCGAGTTTGCATTTAGACAAACGGGGGCGTGGTCTGCGACCTCGGTGGAGCCATTCTGCAGCTCCGCCCCAACTCCACCTTCTTTTCCTTCGACCTCCCCAAGTCTGTTCAGGAGTGGCGCAAGTTTTGGTTTTATGTTGAAGGCCTTGGCAACGACTTGCCGGTCTTTGCGAACAAGTCCCCGCACAAGCTGCGGTCTTGGGCTCCTCTGACCAGGCTATCACCGGAGGCTTAGGCACTGGCGGGCGCCACCGCCCAGCTGAAGAAAGGCGGGCTGACTGGAGGCTGTGTTGTGAGGATGTGGGTGGAGCGCCGCGTTCTGCCGCTATAGGCCCGCACCCTTCCCTTGTCCCAATACGCAGGACCGAAGGACCCCGCGCGGGTCTCCCAGTTGGAGCTGAGCCCGACGGAGGTCGACGAGTATCCTGGTTTCTTGGTAGGCCCTGGTGCCGTTGCGAGCTCCCAAAAGAGAGCCATCAAGCCTTTCTCGGCGGACCTTCCGCCAGGCAGCGTAAGTGTACCTTTCCTCGCCGTAGTTCTACCTTTGTTGGGAAGCCTGCGTCTCTTCTTTTGACATTCCTTGCTGCTGCTACGCAGGGGTTCACTGCCATCACAGCATTCCATTCGGAGCCCCCGCTGCCCAGGCAAGACGTGAGCCCCGTCTTGGCCGCCTTAATGACGCCAGCCCTCCCCGAGCCTGTCCGGGCAAAGGGTGAGCCCGCCAAGAGGCGGAGAAGGGCTTCCAAAGAGGCCTCCGAGGAGCGCGAGGTAGAGGCCTCCGAGATGGAGGCCTCTGACAACGTGGACGGGGAAGACCTCGTCGACCAAGAGGACGACGAGGGCGCGGCCTCCTCGCCTGAGGGCCGCGGTAGCGGCGGCAGGGGTGACGATGATGATAACGATGATGATGATGACACTGAGGATGATGATGACGACGATGAGGCGGGTGATGACGAGGAAGACAAGGAGGACGAGGTCGGCGAGGATGAACTGGGGGCGGCCGAGGCGGATGCGCCACGCCAGCCCCTCAATAAACTCCGCCTAGGCCTGCGGGAGGAATCCCCGGCCCGCAGCAACGGCCGCGGGCTTCGAGGGAACTCCCAAAAGTCCCCACCTTTACAGATCCCCCTGATCGTTCCGGCACCACCGGGGAGGAGGCACACTCCAGTGGTCATCTCGTAAGTCATGCCCCATCATGTCCTTATTTTTGCTTCCGTTGGTCCTAAGGTTATTGACCTTTGGCTTGGTCTTTTTTAGGGCCGCCTCTCCTGGAGCGGGGACCTCATTCGCCGTGGGATCCTCCGCGACTGCCGCGATCGCGGCCACGCCGCTGGCGATCGCGCCTGACACACCATCGTCTCCAGGAGTCCCTTCTTCGGAGGTCGGGCGCCAGTTCCCAGGTAAACATTGTACCCAGGCTCCCTATACCTTCAGTGGGTGTCGTAGAGCTTTTCATAAATTTATCCGTTTGTAGGAGAGCCCGCCGTGGAGCCCATACTGGTCGCAAATGTGGAGAGTGTTGCCAAGGTCGGCGGGGATGTGGACCTGTCTTTGGCAGTGTCTTTGGCAGCGGGCCCGTCGCCCGTTCGTGCGGAAAGACCAGACCCCTTCGGAGCATTCGTCTTTCCTTTAGCGAGCGTGGTGATGACGTTCATGTCCGTGAAGGTCGCAGCTAGTAGCGCTGACCGATCAGCGACGCCGTCGGCCGATCCACCGCTCGGGATCCCCTCCTTTTTGTCTGGAGGCTTCGCACCGGAGGTCCCCCAGGAGGTCGCAGTGCCCTTAGGGGCTGCCGATGAGGCGCTGAAGCGCCTGTGGGTGGTCTTGTAGGAGGTGGGGCTTTTTGTGGAGCCCAGCTTCAAGGTATGTACTTCCTTTTGTCTTGTAGTGGTAGTAGCCCCCGGGACCGAGGATGGCGGTAATCCAAGAGTCATGCTTGGTTCCCCATATGTCTTTGGTAGACGGTCTGTTTGCATGCCTTATCTTGTGTTTTGGCCTAGGTGCTTGTCAAAGAGAACCGCGGCCTTGCTACGCAGGTTTCGGAGCTGGAAGGGCATCTGAGAGCTCTTCAGCTGAGGGCCGGAGTTCTTCAGCGTGACTTCGACGGTGCTTCTTGTAAGTCACGGCTTGAGATTGTATCTATTGTGGCTCTGCCTTTTATTTACTGACTTGGAGGATATGATGCAATGTTGTCCTTGTGTAGCCCCCGGGACGGCTGCGACCCTCCGTCAGGAATTAGACGAGGCCTCCCAGGCCCATAAGCAAGCAGAAGAGGCTGAGCCGCTGAGCAGGCCGCCAGGAAGGACCTGGAGACGGCGTTGTCCTCCAAACGTGATCTGGAGGCCGCCCTTCAGCGAGAGCAGGATGCCTGCCGCGCCCTTCGTGCTGACCTGGAGGAGAGCAAGGAACGTCGGGGCTTAGTTCAGCGCGACCTGGACGCCGTGGAGAAGAAGGTGGCAGAGCAGGCTGGTGCAGCCCGGAAGGCCGAATAAAAGGTTGCCCTGCTACAGAGGAGCAGCGAGAAGACCGCTACGCAGCTTGCTGAAACGCAGCAGAACTGCCACAATCTGCAGGCCGCGGCCAAAGGTATGCGCCTTATCGGTTGCCTTGAATGTAGGATATCCTCCCAGGTTTCCACCTTTCTTAATGTGCTCCTTTGTAACACCCCCATGTAATAGGCACTGTTACTTTGTTAATTAAGCTGCCATGTCATCACAATTATTTTACTAAGTGCCATTATGTTCCAAACCAACCTCAAATTCGCCCCCGATCGTAACCGTGCACTAATCATACACGCATCATGCATGATCACGAACGGTGACTCCACGTTAATATCACAACACAACTCTACGACACAAATTTAAACATAATTCATTATATAACAAACCAGGGTCACTTGGACGCGAATATATCAGTACAGATAGTAAGTTAAGTCTGGGTACAGACAAGTTAAACAAGTTTTTTTTGCCTTAAGAAGGCTGAGCATAACAGCGACACTGAATCGAAAAGGTGCAGGTCTCCTGCCTGGGACCTCCGAACTACTCGGCGATGTCGAACTCCAGTTAGTAACTGTCATCGGGATCACCTGCATCCACGGTGCTACCATCTGAATGCAGCAACCGGGTAGAAAGAAAAGAATAGCAAAGTGACAGTGAATACTCATCCAAAGTACTCGCAAGACTTATGTCAGATCTATACTAGATATGCATCGGTATCAAAGGAATGGGGCTATATCTTTGGACTATACTGCAGAAATGCCAGAATAAGGGGGAGAAGCTCAACTTAACGAAGACTACATCATCTTGCAGCACTAGAAGAGAGGAGCGAATATAATACCAACTTGTACCTGCATATAGCAGCAACATACCCAGAGATCCTTCCTCGACTCTCTGCGAGAAAGCGATCCGCGGGTATTTTTTTTCTATTATCTTGGTGTGTTTTAATAAGTATCCGGTTTAAGTTGTAAGAGGTCGGGATACAACTCCAAGTCGTCCTGTTACCGTGGACACGACTATTCAAATAGTTTAACTTATTCCCTGTAGGGGTGCACCACATAGCCTGACACGCTCGATTACCTCTGGTCGGACACACTTTTCTGGGTAATGCTCGGCCTCGGATGATCTACACGCCGAAGTCCTACCTCAGCTTTCTAGAGAGGTCACTCGCCGGTCTACATCCTAAGCGCGAAGGGCTGTTCGGCTGCTCACCCTAAGCGCTCCTGCGCATTACGTGCAGGGTCCAGCCTCACCTCATTCGGAGGATATCTGCTGGTCTCCCGGTCGTATCTCTGAACTGGACATCTGACAGAGCTTTCGGTAAGGAACTGACGACGCCGAGGGCCCCATAAACCATTATCCCGCATGGCGGTTAGTGCGTATATGCCAGTGGCAGTCTCAGATCAAATACCCAAAACTCGTTAGAGTGTTATTATTAAGTAACCACGGACAACGACAAGGGCCCAGGCCCACCTCTCTCTGGATGGTCTCCTCCTGCCCTATCGTTCCACCAACAGTGAATCTCTCGCGGGTGCTCTCCGAACCGACCCGACTTATAATATAATATGTATAGTGTAACAATATAGATATATCTGTGATCATCGCTGTCGGTGCTAAAACCGGCTGATCTCGGGTAGGGAGTCCCGAGCTGTGGATCTGAGATCAATGGTGACAGGGGACGAGGGAGACAGTGTTTACCCAGGTTCGGGCCCTCTCAAAGAGGTAAAACCCTACGTCCTGCTTGATTGTATTGATGATGGGGTATCGAGTATAGGATGATGATCTACCTCGAGATCGGTTGTGTATGTTCTAAACCCTAAGGCGAGTAAATCTGCCCCTGAGGACTATGAACCTCGGCTTATATAGATGCCCGGGGTCCCTAGGTTACATACAATGTCGGTTTCTAGCTAGAGAGTCCTGCCAAATACAAAGTAATCCTTGGAGTGCACGTCAAGTCTTCGGCGATCTCCAACTCATCCACGAACAAGTCTTCGGCTAAGGTGGTCCTCAGATCAACGGCTTCAAGGGCCCCACTTCGGCCCAGGAGGAATAAACACCTCGGGCTAGTACCCCTAGTCCAGGACATCCTCAGTAGCCCCTGGACTAGTCTCCAATGCCGAGGACAATCATACTCCTCCGATCTTCTGATACTGGATGTCTTCAGCTTGGTAGGCGAGTTCCTTCGCAGTCGATAGCATTTGGATCCGAAATCCATATCTTCTTCCGTACCGTTCGAGCATCAAAGTACCTCAGACAGTCGGACTCCATTCGAGGACCACTGATAGTGGTCCCCGCCTAGCCTTTTATGGCTTCTATTGATTTTCGTGTCGCTAGGGAGATGAGCGGTCTGACGACCAGTAGGCGAGGCGTCTCTTTAACAGAGATTATTTATATAATGAGCTAAGGGCACAACGGTTTGCGTACCCCCGTTTCTCCACACCTTGCTTTCTCGAATTTTCCCTCCTCCGGACCACCAAGAGCCTGTGCAATGGCGAACGTCGTAGGTTCCTTAGTGCGCCCCCACGGCCCCCTTCAGGGGGACTGGTCTAGCTGCGCTGTCTCTCGTTTTCGACTGAGTCAACTGGTGGCCCTGGGATATCTGCCTGACTCAGATCTGGCCACTACTCGCTCGGGTCTAACCTCCATCGATGGCCAAGCATAGGCCGAGAGTCACCCGTCTCCTCACGGGACGGAGAGGGTTTGCTTCGTCCCATTCCTCTTACGAGGTCTGGGCTTCCCTATCCACCCCTTCCTCAGAGGCCTGCTAGAGTTTTATGGGATTCAACTCCATCATCTCACCCCCAACTCCATCTTACACATATCAGGGTTTGTTGCTATTTCCGAGATGTTCCTCGGATGTGAGGCTCATTTTGAATTATGGCAGAGATATTTTTGCCTCATTCCTTGCTCCAGAGACGGAGTAATTTACGAAGTGAGTGGAGCCGAAGTGTGCCAAATTGCTAGCACCGGCTACCCACCGGGTACGCCCAAGGAGGACACCAAGACCTGGGCTTCAGAATGGTTTTACATAGCTGATGTCCCCTTATACGATCCAGCTTGCCGAGGACTACCCGAGTTCTCTCCCTCTTCTCCGAAGAAGCGGTTCAACTGGCGGCCGAGGAGTTCTTCCCAAGCGCCAAGTGATGAAATTAAGCGTCTAGCCGCCCAAGTGACTTGCCTTACTCACAACAGGTTCACTATTGTGGATGTAATAGCCAGATCCATTCTCTGACGTGTCCAACCTCTTCAGCAATGCGTTCATCCATTATGGATGTACAACAGAATGGATGACGCAACCCGTTCTTTGAAGGAGGACTTTGCAGATGATGCGGCGTTGGCTGGTGCCCTGGCTGGAATCTTTAAAGGAGAAGAAGAAGAATTCTCCCGGCGACAGTTCATGGATGGCCTTTCATACCACCGGCCAGCCGAAGCAGTAAGTACGCCTGCTTACGCATTCCAGCCGAGCAGTTCATTAATCTTCCTGAGTAGTTTTTTAATATATCTGGGCAGGCGTGGAGGTGCTTTGTAGAATTAGTAAGCTGTCCTGCTCCTCAACCGGAGTCTTATTCTCGGGCCGATGACCCCGGCTTTCATGAAGATCCCGAGCTGTCCATTATTTTTAAGGACGGGGTGTTCTACCAAGAGAGCACGGACAACTCCGAAATGGCTCTCCTTCCGGATTCACCAGGAGCGCTACCGTCTTCAGTAAGTGTCCATCAAGCTTCATCTATGAAGAAACGTTCTGGTTCCAGGTCCTGGCTTCTCTCCCCAAGGGCCGTCGCTCCAAACACCGAGCACCCGAGGGGTCGATTCAAGCTAACCAGCCGAGGAGTCGTGGGCCACTCAAGCGGCGGGCTATGAAGCCTGCCACGTCGACCGCTCCTGCGTACAGAAGGCGGGTTCTTAAAACACGGCGGCGTTTTATTTTATAAACCATTGGTCTATGTGCTTCTAACGGCCATTTTTTATCATCATAAAGGGGTTCCAACCAAGCATCTTTATCCGGGGACCTAGCGGCTCCAGACGGACTGCCCAGCCAAAGGGCGAGCACGACTCCAATGCCACCTCCCGAGGTATCACCTTCCGAGGTGCCTGCCGAGGGTCCTCTACTAGAAGAGTCGGGGCCCTTTTCAGCCACTAATTCCGAGGTCGAGAGCATGATGCGTCATCGGAGAAGAAAAACCTCCCTAAGACATCCCGTCTTCTCAAATCAAGAGTTTAACGCTCTCACTTCGGTGGATGCTTACCTTGGAGCAGCTCAAACCGCCCTCGAGGACGCGGCAAGCGTGCTGTCTAACAGACTACAGGTATTTTGATAATTAAGATTTCCTTTTGTCTCGAAATAGCCTTTGGTCAAACCCAGTAGCCCTCCGGAAGGATCTAGAAAGGTTTTAGTCCTTCTGATTATAAACCGAGATTACTTTACTTTCTCCTTTTAAGAGAAAAAACATCGTTGATCCGAAATGAACCCAGCTTGAATGCCAGTAGCCCCCGAGACATTGGTCGGTCAACCGGGCCGAACAGTGTGTCCGAGGTGTTATATATATATTTAGTAAGATTCTAGGCCCAAAACCCAGTAGCCCCTAAGCCTTAATTTGGGCAGCCATGTCCGACTTAAGGGTCCAACGCTACTAGTCCTGCAATTGATGTATGAGTCTTGCAGACTGCTCGGGAGAAAAATGAAGAGCTCTCCAAGGAGCTATCATTGACAAAAACAGAGTTGGAAACTGCAAAAGCAGAGATAGTGTAGGATCCAAAGTATGTCTAGAGGGGGGGGTGATTAGACTACTTGACCAATAATTAAAATCCTAGCCTTTTCCCAAATTTTAGTGTTGGCAGATTTTAGCAATTGTAGCAAGTCAAGCATACCCTACACATGCATGTCTAAGAGTTTGCAGCGGAAAGTAATACATGCGCAAAAGTAGAGGGAAGGGATGGAGGATCAAACGCAGTTTGGAGACACGATGATTTTTTCCCGTGGTTCCGATAGGTGGCGCTATCGTACATCCACGTTAATGGAGACTTCAACCCACGGAGGGTAACGGCTGCACGAGTCCACGGAGGGCTCCACCCATGAAGGGTCCACGAAGTAGCAACCTTGTCTATTCCATCATGGCCTGCATCCACGGAGGACTAGCCTTACTCGGGGTAGATCTTCACGAAGTAGGCGATCTCCTTGCCCTTACAAACTTCTTGGTTTAACTCCACAACACGAAGTAGGAGGCTCCCAAGCGACACCTAACCAATCTAGGAGGCACCACCCTCCAAAAGGTAATAGATGTGGTAGTAATGATGAACTCCTTGCTCTTGTGCTTCAAGATGATAGTATCCTCAACACACAATCACTCTCTCACAGATTTGGCTTTGGTAGGAGGGATTGATTGATTGAAAAGCAACTTGGGGAGGCTAGAAATCAAGATTCATATGGTTGGATTGAAATGTCTTGATCTCAACACATGAGTAGGTGGCTCTCTCTCAGAAAAATGGATGGGACAAGTGTGTAACTGTTCTGAGTGCTTCCTCTACGAGTGAGAGGTGGTGGAGGGGTATATATAGGCATCTCCAAGAATCTAACCGTTACAACATTATTGACCAACTCGGTGAAACCGAAGTAGAAAACTCGGTCTTACTGATTAGGCAAATGTGGCAACTTTAGATATCTCGGTGAAACCGATATGGAAAACTCGGTCGGTCCGATTTTAGTCTTCCTAGTCAGATGCCAATCTTGGTGGGACCGATTTTCAAAACTCGGAAATTCCGATTCTTGAAAATGTGGTAACCAAAAGTTGGTCACTGATTTCGGTGGGACCGAAATGGAACTTGGTGTCACCGAGTTACTAGGGTTTGGCTTAGGTCTGTCTAGGATGAAAACTCGGTAGGGCCTATTTGAAAAACTTGGTGGCACCGAATTTATCTTGGTGAGTTTTAACAGAAAGTTTTGTGGGAGTAATGATGGATATTTTTGGTGGCTAACACTTGAGCATTTTGAGCATTTCGATCACCATGATTACCTCATCCCCTTTTAATAGTATTGGCTTTCCTATGGACTCAATTATGATTTCTCACATAAAACAAAAAGTAGAGTCTTCAAGCTTGTTGCCAATGGGTGTTCCTTGCATCAAGGGAATCTCCTCACAATCCTTAGCCAAAGCATCATTGAACTTTTCCTGAAATATACTTAGTGAAAACATTAGTCCAATAAAATATATGTTTTGATTAATTACCAAAACCTCCTTAGGGAGCAATTGTGCTTTCGGATAGAAGATATCAAAATTTTTACCCGAGAAGCACATGGTAAGTGCAATTTACGGATTTGTATCTTTAAGACCTATCAAGTCTATCCTTGACAGTGCCTATGTTAATAGCAGCTGAAACCATTGGTCAACTGAGGAAGGATCTGGCACAGGCTCAGGAGAACCAGCGTTGTGCTGAATCGCAAGAACAGGCCGGCCACCGTTCGCTTACCCGCAGCAAGGATGACAATAATAAGTTGCAGGCCATAAATGAGCAGCAGGTACGTGAAATTGAGAGCTTAAAGGCTTAATTAGCGGCAGCCGAGGAGAAGAGCCGAATGATAGATCAGACCATATCTGGTAAGCCTGATCGATTTTTGAGAACATCCGAGCTCTATTAAACGGTAATGTATACTCATAGGTAGTCTTTTCAGCTCTTTTAACTGGCCGGTCTCAAGAGGTAATCGACTCCTCGGCACCTGATGCTTTAAAGCAACTAGGTGAGCTCTTTGAACGAGCGGGACGATCAATGAAGATTGTATTCAAGGCTTTATGGCCTGGCGAACCGATTCTCGAGGGGATCTCTGAGCTTGCCGATCACATGAAAGGAGCTCGGCATCACTTGCAGGTGTGGAAGATATCTGCCTGCCGGGAAGGAGCTCGGGAAGTATGGGCAATGATAAAAACTCATTTCACCAGTGAAGACACGGAGCGCCTTGCACGAGTTGGCTTGAGAGGGGCGGATGGCAAGGTGGTTCCTACTCATCTAGTGTATGATAAAGTTATGCCCACGGCTCGCCTGTCGCAACAAGACTGTAATCTTGATACCTTGATAGATGGGTTGGACGAGATGTAAAAACATTTGTTTATATATTGATTCTATGTATCTATGTACTTTACATTATTGTTCTCCGATCCGCAGTGCAAACTTTATTAACAGGCCATCGGCTTCTGCCTCCTCGTCCAGTGGCTGAGGAGTGTTACCTACTCCTGGTCCGATTCATTGGACCAGTTTGTTTGGAAAACAAGGCAATCCGGCCATTTGGTTTGAAAAAATAAAGTGCAGCAGAGAGCTATGTTATATTACTTTTTAACGTAAGAAACATCTTCTGAGGAAAATAGTTCTTCTATCAGTTCCTTTCCTCAGGTTGTCGTGTTAACCACGATCTGGTAACTATCCGGACTGTGTGGATTATGGGGTTAAAGCACCCGGGCATGGTTCGAGGAAACCTACATTTTCACTTCCATCGTGGCCCACCAGTTGTTTTCTTAAGAACGCTAGCTTTCGGCTTCACCCGTCTGAGGCACTAAGCCGGATGACCCGGTAAGTGACAATCACAGAGGTGCTCCCTTTACCCCCTAGCCGAACAGTCGGGAATGTAGGGGGTAAGCACAGGAGCCAGGCAACCCAGCTTGGCAAAATCTTAAGTCAAACCGATGCATATTATGGCTTAAAAACGATTATAATTGGAAGGTGGTGCACATAAATTAAATATGAGTGCTCAGAAAAAATGAACTAGGGTTTTATTCATGAAAGTCCACGGGGCGGTATGCGCTGTACATTTAAAAATGCTGCTGATGTACCCGACATACCTCGGCTTGATCGAACGCTACCTATAGTTTTGACAACTTTGCAGATATCGAGGGGCCGAAAACGCCGGAACAGCTATTTAAGCCTAATTTGAAATTTAGAAAAAGGTGTGAAGGGTGCTTCTAACCATAAAAACGTCAAAGCCGTGCAACATTCCATGGATTTGGCTCCAGTCGATTGTCCTTGGGATCTCGGAGCCGATATGCTCCCCCGGTGAGTACCTGGTCGATGATAAATGGCCCTTCCCATTTGAGTGACAGCTTGTGTTTCTGTTTCTCTAGGTGGTGCCTCAAAACCAGGTCGCCTACATTGAATGCCTTAGCTAAGACCTCCCTGCTTTGATAGCGCCTCTCCTGCTGTTGATAAAAGGTAGAGCATGCCCGGGCTACGTCCTGCTCCTCTTCAAGGGTATCGAGGTCATCCTGCCGCTCGAGCTCGGCCTCTCGTTCTTCATACATGCATACTCGAGGTGCATCATCTATGAGATCATAGGGGAGGACAGCCTCGGCTCCGTAGACCATGAAAAAAGGTGTGTAGCCCGTGGATCGATTAGGCGTGGTGCGCAAGCCCCATAGTACGGAGTCAAGCTCCTCTACCCAATGGCAGTCTGCCTCCTTTAAAGAGCGGACCAAACGGGGCTTTATGACACTCAAAATTAGACCGTTGGCACGCTCCACCTGTCCGTTGGACTGGGGATGATATACTGAGGCATAATCGAGCTTGATGCCCATGTCCGCGCACCAATCCTTGACTTCCTTAGCAGTGAAGTTAGTGCCATTATCGGTAATGATACTATGGGGGACACCGTAACGGTGCACTACACCGGAGATAAAGTCGATCACCGACCCTGCTTTAGCCGAGGTAACTGGTTTGGCCTCTATCCATTTTGTAAACTTATCTACCATGACGAGCAGATATCTTCTTTTATTGGTTCCCCCTCTAAGTGGGCCAACCATATCGAGCCCTCAAACCGCAAAAGGCTAAGTGATCAGAATAGTCCGAAGAGCCGTGGCGGGCATATGACTCTGGTTTGCAAAAACCTGACATCCGATACATTTCTGGACCAGTGTTTTTGCGTCTGTTCTGGCTGTTGGCCAATAGAACCCGGCTCGAAATGCCTTGCTCACTAAAGGCTGTGCTACAGCGTGATGGCCGCCCATGTCGGAGTGGACCTCTGCGAGCAACTGTTGTCCTTCCTCCTCGGATATACATCTTTGGAGAACACCCGTTACGCTCTTTTTATAGAGTTCGCATTCATGAACTTTGTAGGCCTTGGATCGTCGAATGATCCGTCGAGCATCTGTCTGGTCTTCGGGCAACTCATTGCGGAGTAGATATGCAAGGAGGGGTTCGGTCCATGACGCAATTATTGCCATTATTTCATGGGCCGAGAAAGTGATCTCTACGGCCGAGCCCCCTATTATCCCCTCATCTTGTTCAATGACCGGGGAGATGTCTTTTCCTGATGTATTGGGTTCGGGTGTAATGCCCCTTTCCTGCCAGACCACGGATGGCTTAAAGAGCCACTCTAGGAAGGTGTTTTCAGGAACGGGATCCTGTTTGGCGCCCATTCTGGCAAGAATATCTGCAGCTTGATTGTTGTCCCGTGGGATATGGTGAAACTCTAGCCCCTCGAATTGGGCCGAGATTGTTATAACTGCATTTCGGTATGCTGCCATTTTGGGGTCCTTTGCGTCGAATTCACCGTTAACTTGCGAGATGGCGAGATTAGAATCACCTCGGACCTCGAGACGCCGGACTCCCATGGACACTGCTATCCGAAGACCATGAAGCAGCGCCTCGTATTCAGCTGCATTGTTTGAATCGGTGTACATAATCTACAGTATGTACCGGATATTGTCGCCTGTAGGTGATGTAAGAACCACTCCTGCCCCTAATCCAGCGAGCATCTTGGAGCCGTCAAAAAACATTGTCCAATGTGAGTAAGTGCTATGCTCTCTAGGGAGATCGGCTTCTGTCCACTCTGCTACGAAATCTGCCAACACCTGAGATTTAATAGCTCGGCGTGGCCGATATGTGATTTCGAAGGGGAGGAGCTCTATCGCCCACTTGGCAATTCGTCCCGTAGCATCCCTATTGTTGATTATGTCATTGAGGGGTACTTCGGATGCCACCGTGATGGAGCATTCTTGAAAGTAATGTCGTAGCTTCCGAGATGCCATGAACACTGCATAAGCTATTTTTTGATAGTGCGGATACCTCATTTTACATGGTGTAAGCACCTTGGAGACGTAGCAAACGGGCCTTTGAACTTGGAACTTGTGGCCTTCTACATCACGCTCGACGACTAGGACTGCGCTGACGACTTGATTAGTGGCTGAGATGTACAACAACATCGGCTCACCTACTCCGGGTGCGGCCAATACAGGATTGGTGGCAAGTAGAGCCTTGATATCTTCCAAAGCAGTCCCTGCCTCACTAATCCACTTGAAGCTTTTAGTCTGTTTTAGCAATCTGTAGAGTGGTAAGGCCTTTTCTCCGAGGCGGGAGATGAATCGGCTAAGAGCAGCCACACAGCCAGCTAGCTTTTGGACGTGTCCAAGTTCGGTAGGCACCTCTAACTAGGCCAGAGCTCGGATTTTATCGGGGTTAGCCTCGATTCCTCTATGGGATATGATGAATCCGAGTAGTTTACCCGCGGGTACTCCAAAAACACATTTTTCTGGATTGAGCTTGATTTGGTATTCTCGGAGGCTGTTGAACATTGCGTGGAGGTCATCGACCAGGCGGTTAACGTCTTTGGTTTTGACAACCACGTCGTCCACATATGCCTCCATAGTTTTCCCGATCTGCTTCTCCAGGCATGTTGGAATCATGCACTGGTATGTTGCCCCTGCATTTTTCAGTCCAAAGGGCATTGTGTTAAAACAGAACGGCCCGTATGGGGTGATGAACGCCGTTGCGGCTTGATCTGATTCCTTCATTTTTATCTGATGATACCCCGAATATGCATCCAGGAAGCACAATGAGTCGTGTACGGCCGTGGCGTCCACTATTTGATCAATTCATGGTAGTGGGAAGGGATCCTTGGGGCATGCTTTATTAACGTCCTTGAAATCGACGCAAAGGTGCGAGGATTTGTCCTTTTTAGGTACCATGACTAGGTTAGCTAGCCATTCAGGGTGTTTGATATCCCGGATAAATCCGGCCTCAAGCAACTTTGCCAGTTCTTCTCCCATAGCCTGACGTTTTGGCTCGGAGAATCGGCGGAGCACCTGTTTAACAGGCTTGAAGCCTTTGACTATATTTAGACTGTGCTCGGCTATGTTCCGTGGGATTCCTGGCATATCTGAAGGATGCCAGGCAAAAATGTCCCAATTTTCTCGAAGGAAATTTTGCAGGGCCTCGTCGACCTCTGGGGCCCGCTGTGCTCCTATGGACGCTGTTTTGTTTGGGTCCGTTGGGTGCACCTGAAATTTGACGATCTCGTCAGCCGGCTTAAACGAGGTAGATTTAGATCTTTTGTCGAGGATGACATCGTCCTAGTCTACTATAGCCCGGAGTGCTGTCAACTTCTCGGCCGCAAAGGCCTCGGCCAACAACTCGAGGGAGAGCGACACCGTTTTGTTTTCGGCCCTAAGTGCTCTATCAGGGTTGCTGGCGAGGGTGATTACTCCATTGGGCCCCGGCATCTTGAGCTTCATGTATCCGTAATGCGGGATGGCGTGGAACTTTGTGAACGCTTCATGCCCCAATAGGGCGTGGTAACCACTTCGAAAGGGCACAACATGAAAGGTCAACTCGTCGGACCTGTAGTTCTTGGGGGTTCCGAAGACCACGTCCAATGTAACTCTTCCGCTGCATCGCGCCTCTCTTCCCGGGATAATCCCTTCGAAGGTTGTGTAACTGTCCTCGACGCGTGATCTGTCGAACTGCATCTTATCCAGAGTATCCTCGTAGATGAGGTTTAAACTGCTACAACCATCCATCAAGACCTTCTGTAATCGGCACTTGTCAATTATCGGGTCGAGGACCAAAGCTGCCGGACATCGGCTTATGCCGGTCATCGGCTAGTCCTGTTGTTCGAAGGAGATCGGTGTATCCAGCCATGCATCCGAGGTTTCTATGTGATGGACTTGGCTGAGTTCGCGCAGGGCTCTCTTCCGCTGATTCCTTGATGTCCAAGTTTCATAGATCATCAGGACCTTGTCTAAGTCCAAGGATGTGGTTGGGCCTCTATGTGCACTCGTGCGTCCGAGGAGGGCTTCGCCTCCCTTGGCCACCTGCTTGACTACCCAGCAATCTCAAAGGTTATGAGTTGGGCTGATGTTTAACAAAACAGAGTGGATCGGGCACGGTCTATCCAACAGATTGTCCAGGACAGAATTGGCTCCTATTGTAGGCCTCTTCCTTTTCCGTGGCTTCTCGCTTGGTGTGGAACAGCGGACCTGCTCCTTGGGGTACTTTCTCTTATCCTGGCTCGAATCGTCGGCGCCGATCGAACCTGCATGCACCTGAAGTGCCAACCAAGCGTCCTCCATGGCGCGATGTTTTGCCACCATGTCTGAGAGTTCACAGAAGGTTTGAACTCATCGTCGAGTGAGGGCGTTTAGGAGGCCCTCGTCCTGGCACTTATGCCGAAAAGCTGCTAAGACTTCTACGTCACGGTAGTCTATCATCTTGTTCTTTACGAACTGGAATCTGGTCCAGAACTGCCGGACTGTCTCGTCAACTTGCTGTTTTATGTAGAACAGGTCCCAGACATCGGGAGGCCCCGAATTACTTGGGCAATATCTGATGTGGGGGGTGGGTGGGATCAAAAATTTGACCCCAGCCGGGTGCGGGCTTGAAGTCCCGAAGTGCTCGTCCGAGGGCAGGTGTGTTGATGCACAATTAGTCAAGTTAGGTTGAACATGCGCACCCTCGATTTCCAGTAGGTCAAGCCTTTGGTACTCCATTGATTGATGTCTTGTCTCAAGAAAGCCTTCCGTCGAGTCCGTAGGAGACACCGGACGTTTGGGAATAAATTCCGCGTTGTCGTACTCCGGCTCTTGGGAGGGAGAGTGCGATCCGTAGTGCTTTCCCTTGTCGGTTGATCCGATGGCGGGGGATTCTGGCACGAGAGGTACACCGTCGAGGTTTTGGTCGTTGATCGACGCTTCCATTGTTCCGAGTCGATCACACAGTGGGACCTGTATGGGCCACCAATGTCGGTGCTAAAACCGGCTGATCTCGGGTAGGGGGTCCCGAGCTGTGGATCTGAGATCAATGGTAACAGGGGACGAGGGAGACAGTGTTTAACCAGGTTCAGGCCCTCTCAAAGTGGTAAAACCCTACGTCCTGCTTGATTATATTGATGATGGGGTATCGAGTACAGGATGATGATCTACCTCAAGATCGGTTGTGTATGTTCTAAACCCTAAGACGAGTAAATCTGCCCCTGAGGACTAGGACCCTCGGCTTATATAGATTCCTGGGATCCCTAGGTTACATACAATGTTGGTTTCTAGCTAGAGAGTCCTACCAAATACAAAGTAATGCTTGGAGTGCGCGTCAAGTCTTAGGCGATCTCCAACTCATCCACGAACAAGTCTTCGGGTAAGGTGGTCCTCGGATCAATGGCTTCAAGGGCCCCACTCCGGCCCAGGAGGAATAAACACCTCGGGCTAGTACCCCCTAGTCCAGGACACCCTCAATCGCCCAGAGGGATCACGGCCCAATAATATAGCATGGCAAATGGACAAGGGTGTAGGGCCAACTGATGAAACAATAACAACACTAACTAGGCATACTAGGAAAACAGGTAAAGGCATTTATAATAGACGACAAAATCAGGCTATGCATCAGAGTAGGATCTACCAAATTAACAACTGAGATGATACTCTAATGCAAGAATGTAGAGAGAAATAATAGGCGGTATCAGAATGATCAAGGGTGTTTTGCTTGCCTGGTTGCTCTGCCGATGAAATCAAATCCTCAACAGTGTAGTCGATGGCAGGATCAACAGCGGTTTCGAGGTCTACCGGAAAAGAAGTAATGCGGAAACAGATAAACAATAGAGAAATCAAATGCAACACAATGCATGTCATTGCAAAATGTGGTGATGATATGCGCTAATGCAATACTACGCATTTTAATTGAAGAGGGAAAATATTCCCAATATTTTTCTGACTCTAGATATTATTTTCTGTATTTGATCTCGTAGCAAAAGTTCAATGTTCATTGTGATTGTTGGTAATATGCCGTAGAGGCAATAATAAAGTTGTTATTATCATATTTCCTTGTTCATGATAAATATTTATTATCCATGCTATAATTGTATTGACCGGAAACTTAAATACATGTGTAGATACCTAAACAAACACCGTGTCCCTTGTGAGCCTCTAGTAGACTAGCATCTTGATTAAACATGGTTAAGTTTTCCTAACCATAGACATGAGTTGTCATTTAATAATGGGATCACATCATTAGAAGAATGATGTGATGGACAGACCCAACCGTAAGCTTAGCATCTGATCGTATCACTTAGTTTAATTGCTACAGCCTTCTTCATGTCAAGTATCTGTTCCTTAGACCATGAGATCGTGTCACTCCCTAATACCGGAAGAATACTTTGTGGGTTATCGAACGTCACTTCATAACTGGGTGATAAAAAAGGTGCTCTACAGATATCTCGAAAAGTGTTTGTTGGGTTGCATGGATCGAGACTGGGATTTGTCACTCCGGATAACGGAGAGATATCTCTAGGCCCTCTCGGTAATACAACATCATGAATAGCTTGCAAACACATGACTAATGAGTTTAGTCATGGGGATCTTGTATTACAGAACGAGTAAAGAGACTTGCCAGTAACGAGATTGAACTAGGTATGGCGATACCAACGATCGAATCTCGGGTAAGTAACATATCACCGGACAAAGGGAATTGTATACGGGATTAACTGAATCCTCAACATCATGGTTCAAACCGATAAACATATTTGTTGAATATGTGGGAGTCAGTATGGGCATCCAGGTCCCGCTATGGATTATTGATCAGAGAGGTGTCTCGGTCATGTCTGCATGTTCTCGAACCCGTAGGGTCACACACTTAACGTTCGGTAGCGCTTGAGTAGTATTGGGATATACATAGTGGTGAGACCAAATGTTTTTTGAAGCCTCGGATGAGATCCATAATATCACGAGGAACTCCAAAATGGTCCGAAGGTAAATATTTATATATGGGAAGTATTATTCGGGGTTCCGGAAAATGTTCGAGATTTTTCGATATTGTACCGGGAAGGTTCTAGAAGGTTCTGGAGTGGGGCCCACCTGCATGGAGGGACCCACATGGACGTGTGTACTGGGGCAAGGCCCCACACCCCTGGTCCAGGCGCACCAAGATCCCCCTAAAAGGTATATGATCATATCCCGAAGGGATAAGATGAAGATCCCTAAAAAAGGGGGACGCGATCGGTGGGGAAGGAAAGGAGGGGATTTCTTCCCCTCCCCTGGCCGCCAGCCCTAGGGGCTTGGAGGAGGGGCCAAGCCCCCTCCCCCATGCCTATATAAAAAGGGGAGGCGTAGGGGGCAGTAGCCCATCCATCCCTTGGCACCTCCTCTCCCTGGTACTCCTCCCATCTCCTCCACGTAGCGCTTGGCGAAGCTCTGCTGTAGTTCCGCTGCCACCACCACCACCACGCCGTTGTGCTGGCCTAGATCCCATCTACCTCTCCACCCTCGCTTGCTGGATCAAGAAGGCGGAGACGTCACCGAGCCGTACGTGGGCACATCTCAGAGGTGCTACTCGTGCGGTGCTTGGATCGGATTGGATAGCGAGGGAGTACGACTATGCCAACCACGATCTCTAGATCATTAACGCTTTCGGTCTACAAGGGTATGTAGACACACTCCCCTCCCATTGTTAGCATCTCTATAGAATAGATCTTGGGTGTTTCGTAGGAATTTTTTTTGTTTTTCATGCAACGTTGCCCATCAGTGGTATCAGAGTTAGGTCTATGCGTAGATGTTATGCACGAGTAGAACACAAATTGATTGTGGGCATTGATGTTTAGACCTCCTTTGTTATTTTGAATTTGGCAGCATTGTGGGATGAAGCGGCCCGGACCAACTTTACTTGTTCTCGCACAAGAGACCGGTTCCGCGACTGACATGCAACTTGTATTGCATAAAGCGGCTGGCGGGTGTCTGTCTCTCCCACTTTAGTTGAATCTGATTTGGCAACGGCGGTCCTTGTAGAAGGTTAAAAGGCAAATTGTATATCACTGTTGTGGCTTTGTATAGGTAAGAATAGTTCTTATGCTTTGCCCCTAGAAGCCATGTAAAATTTGCAACAACAAAGTAGAGGACATCTAACTTGTTTTTGCAGGGCATGTGATGTGATGTGATATGGCCATGACGTGATTTGATATATGTGATGTATGAGATGATCATGTTTTGTAATAGTTCACGACTTGCATGTCGATGAGTATGGCAACCGGCAGGAGCCATAGGGTTGTTTTAATATTATTGTATGACCCGTGTGTCAATCATTAAACGCCATGTAATTGCTTTACTTTATCGTTATGCGTTAGCAATAGTTGTAGAAGCAATAGTTGGCTGAGACAACTACATGACGGCACCTTGGAGATGATGGAGATCATGGTGCTATGCTGGTGATGATGGAAAGCATGACCTGGTGATGATGGAAATCATGACGGTGCTTTGGAGATGGAGATCAAAAGCACAAGAAGACATTGGCCATATAATGTCACATATTGATTGCATGTGATGTTTATCTTTTATGCATCTTATTTTGCTTAGAACGACGGTAGCATTATAAGATGATCCCTCCACTTAATATCAAGATAAAAAGTGTTCTCCCTTAGTATGCACCATTGTGAAAGTTCGTCGTTTCGAAGCACCACAAGAAGATCGAGTGTGATAGAGTCTTCGTTCACATACAACGGGTGTAAGCCAGTTTTACACATGCGAAAATACTTTGGTTAACTTGACGAGCCTAGCATGTACAGACATGGCCTCGGAAGACGGAGATCCAAAAGGTTAAACATGAGTCATATGGATGATATGATCAACATGTAGATATTCACCATTGAAACTACCCCATCTCATGTGATGATCGTACTTGGGTTAGTGGATTTGGATCATGTGTCACTTAACAACTTGAGGGATGTTGATTTAAGTGGGAGTTCATTAGTAACTTCATTAATTGAACTAATTATCATGAACATAGTCTAAATGTGTTTGCCAATATGTTGTAGATCAATGGCTCGCGCTGTAGCTCCCCTGAATTTCAATGCGTTCCTAGAGAAACAAAAGCTGAAGGATGATGGAAGTAATTATGGGGACTGGGTCCATAATCTGAGGATTATCCTCACCACTACACAGAAGGCTTATGTCCTTGATGCACCGCTAGGTGTGCCACCCGCTCCCTCGACTGTAGATGCTATGAACGTCTCATACGTCTCCAACGTATCTATAATTTATGAAGTATTCATGCCATGTTTACAATAATTCTATATGATTTTGGTATGATTTTATTAGAACTAACCCGGACTGACGCTGTTTTCAGTAGAACTACCGTGGTGTTGTTTTTGTGCAGAAATAAAAGTTCTTGGAATGAGCTGAAAATTTACGGAGAATATTTTTGGAAAATATAAAACATACTAGAGCGAAGAGTCACCGGAGGGGAAGGCCGAGGAAGCCACAAGCCACAGGGGCGCCCCCCCCCCTAGGGTGCGCCCCCCTGGCTTGTGACCTCCTCGGGAACCTTCTGGACGTGGGACCAACGCCATACACTCCTATAAATACCCAAAACTCCGAAAAGAAACCTAGATCGGAAGTTCCGCCGCCGCAAGTCTCCAGAGCCTCGAAAGATCAATCTTGGCCCTCTCCGGCACCCTGCCGGAGGGGGTCACCTTCACCGGAGGCCATGGAGGAGGTGGACGGAGGGGCCTTCATCGCCATGGAGGCCAAGGACCAGAGGGAGAACCTTCCCCCAACCAGGGGGGAGGCCATGGAGGAGGAAGCACAAGGGGGAGACCCTCTCCCCCTCTCTCCCGGTGGTGCCGGAGTGCCATCGGGGGAACCATCGCCGCGGTGATCGTCTTCATCAACATCACCTTGTTCATCACCATCCTCATCTCCTTTTAGCGGTCCACTCTCCCGCACCCCGCTGTAATCCCCTACTTGAACATGGTGCTTTATGCCACATATTATGATCCAATGATGTGTTGCCATCCTATGATGTTTTGAGTAGATTACTTTTGTCCTTTGGGTTGATTGATGATATAGATTGGTTTGAGTCGTATGTTTATTTTGGTGCTGTCCTATTGTGCCTTCCGTTCCGCACACACGTGAAGGATTCCCGCTGTAGGGTGTTGCAATACGTTCATGATTTGCTTATAGTGGGTTGCTTGAGTGACAGAAGCATAAACCCGAGTAGGTGGGTTGTTGCGTATGGGATAAAGGGGACTTGATGCTTTAATGCTATGGTTGGGTTTTACCTTAATGATCTTTAGTAGTTGCAGATGCTTGCTAGAGTTCCAATCATAAGTGCATATGATCCAAGTAGAGAAAGTATGTTAGCCTATGCCTCTCCCTCATATAAAATTGCAATAATGATTACCGATCTTGTTAACAATTGCTTAGGACAATTCCGCACACCGACCCATCATTATTCCACCCTCGCTGTTTGTAATACATTGTAATATATTCTAACTTTATGATACCAGCACCTATTTCTATATTTTAGTTCTCCGATATTATGCAAAGCTATTCTCTTCATACCCACAACGTAGTTTTATTTCTCGTTTCTAGTTGGAAGCAAACGTTTGGTGTACGTAGAGTCGTATCAGTGGTAGATAGGACTTGAGAGAATATTGATCTTACCTTTAGCTCCTTGTGGGTTCGACACTCCATACTTATCACTTCCATCTTTGGAAATTGCTACGATGATTCCTTGCACTTGGGGATTATCAAGCTCTTTTCTGGCGCCGTTGCCGGGGAGCAATAGCGTGGGGTTGATATTCTCGTGTATGCTTGTTTGCTTTCTTCACTAAGTAGATTTTGTTTTCCCTTTTTGCTTTATTTAGTTGTGGGTGAAACAAACAAAAAAATTAAATAATGAAAAATACAAAAGGAATTACTTGCCTCTTGCCTAAGAAGTTTTCAAAAAGAGAAGTGATTGGAAAGTTGTGCATTGGAGAAGTGAGGGTCGACCTTGAACACTTGTGTTCATGCTCATGGAAACAATGTAGAATTTTTCATGGAAGCTTCTCAAAAATAATTATCCTCTGTATATATCCATTGTATTATAAAAATAATGTGCCAAGATTTGGTTTTAGGACAAATATATTGCTTGTTTGCTTTGTGCTGTGCAAAAACAGAAACTTTGACTGTAGTGCATGAATTTACATTTCCTACTGGAACGTCAAAAGTTTCTGAAATTTTTACACAGTACTTATATATAATTTTTTTAATTTTTCTTAATTGTTCAGAATTTTTTTGAGTTACATAAGTATACGAAGTTTCCAGGTTACTACAGACTGTCCTGTTTTTGACAGATTCTGTTTTCTATGCATTGTTCTCTTATTTTGATGAATCTACGGGTAGTATCGGGGGGTATGAACCATGGTGAAGTTGGAATACAGTAGATATAATGCTAATATGAATTTGGAATGAGTTCACAACAGTACTTAAAGTAGTACCTTGCTTTATTATACTAACGGATCTCACAAAGGTTTTGTTAAGTTTTGTGTGAATGAAGTGTTCGAAGATCGAGGAGGTATTGATATAAGAAGAATGTGGAGAGACAAGAGTTCAAGATTGGGGATGCCCAAGGCACCCCAAGTAAATATTTCTAGGAGACTCAAGCATCTAAGCTTGGGGATGCCCCGGAAGGCATCCCATCTTTATTCTTGAACAATTATCGGTATACCTCGGTTTTTGTTTTGTTCACATGATATGCGTCTTTAGTGTTTTTCTTTTCCTTTTATGCACCTTTCTAGTATGAGTTAGTCCTTAATTGATTTGTAGAATGCTTCATGTGCTTCACTTAAATCTTTTGAGTATGGTTTTGTAGAATGCTCTTTGTGCTTCACTTAAATCTTTTGAGTATGGCTTTATAGAATGCTTCGTGTGCTTCACTTATATATTTTGAGCTTGGATATTGGTTAATCTTCACTATTTGTAGAATGCTCTATGAACTTCACTTATATCTTTTAGAGTATGAATAAAATTTCCATCGGAATTGGGCTTGGAAGTGTATCAATGTCATGCTTAGCTATAAAGGCATTAAAGAAAAGCGCTTGTTGGGAGACAAACCAACATTTACCCTTTCTGTTTTTGTGTTTTAACATGATTAAGCTACTGTAGTAATCATGTTTTGTGCCTTTTAATTCAATAAAGTGCCAAGTAATGCCTTTGGGATAGTGTGGATGATAGTTGACTTGATTCTGTGCAAAAACAGAAACTTTTTCTCTCAGTCCAGGAATTTTGTAAATTCACTGGAACGTGCTTTTGATCTGAATTTTTTACACATGATTGATATACAAATTTCCTATATTTTCCTAATTTTTCAGAATTTTTAGAGATAGGGAAGTGTTGCTGTACTATAGATCTTTACAGACTGTTCTGTTTTTGACAGATTCTGTTTTGCATGTATAGTTTGCTTGTTTTAGTGTTTCCATGGCTTATATTTAGCGGTATAAATTATGGGAATGATAGAATACAGTAGGTATCATGTGGGAGCAATTATGAATCTTGTCTTGACAGTACCTAAGTGAATGATTTATCTTTATTACACTAACCCTTCTTACGAAGTTCCGTTAAGTTTTGTGTGATTGAAGTTTTCAAGTTTTGGGTGAGACACCGAGATGAGGAGAATAAGGAGTGACAAGAACCTAAGCTTGGGGATGCCTAAGGCACCCCCAAGGTAATATCCATGGAAGACTCAAGCGCCTAAGCTTGGGGATGCCCCGGAAGCATCCCCTCTTTTGTCTTCAACATTATCGGTAACCTCACTTGGAGCTATATTTTTATTCGTCACATAATATGTGCTTTGCTTGGATCGTCATTATATTTTGTTATTTTCTGTTAGGTGTTATTTATAATCTTGTTTTTCAATAAAAAGTTCCAATAATTGCCTTAGGATGCTTGCATTGCATGTTTTGATGAGTGCTGTGTAAAAACAGAAACTTTGGCTGTAGTGTTTGAATTTTCATATTTTACTGGAACGTGGAAAGTTTCTGATATTTTTACACAGTATTGTCATATAAATTCCTTAGCATGTCCTAAATTTTCATAATTGTTTGAGTTATGTAGGTACACTGTTGTTATAAATTGCTACAGACTGTTCTGTTTGGACAGATTGCTGTCATAGTTTTGTTATCTACTTATCCTCTAGTTTCCATAGCCTATATTGGTAGATATCAATTGAGGAAACGATAGTAAACAGTAGATGATGTTTGAAAATTATTGTGCAACTTGTCTTGGCAGTACATAAAGTGTTGATTTATTCTTATGAGTACTAACCTATCTCACGAGTTCTTTTCGAGTTTTGTGTGGATGAAATTTTTGAGAATAGGTAAAACCATGATATGAGAGGATTGAACGAGATACAAAAGCTCAAGCTTGGGGATGCCCAAGGCACCCCAAGTAAATATTTCAAGAAGTCTCAAGTATCTAAGCTTGGGGATGCTATGCATCCCACCTCTCTTCATCAACAATTATCGGTTAGCCTATGTTGAGCCTAAATTCTTATTCGTTCACATGATGCGTGCTATTCGTGGGGTGCTATTTTTATTTTGCTTGCTGTTGAATAAAATACTCTGATCTGAAAATATTTATTGAGGGAGAGAGAGTCCTCACATAGCTACTTAATTGTTTGACTAGTCATTGATCTTCACTTATATTTTTTGTGAGTAGCTTGTCATTTCCTCTCATGCTTCACTTATACCTTTTGGAGGAATGAAATCTTTATGCTCATGTGCTTCACTTAAATTTTTTGAGCTTGCCAAAAAGCAATAGGAATATATGAAACTAGTCCCAAGGTGGTAGATATCCAAGGAGGATATAATAAAAACTTTCATGAAGTTCATTGGACAAATTAAACATGATTCTTTGTAATAGTTTTGAAACATGATGATAGTAATATGTGAGTCATGTTAGTGAGTAATTATGCTTAGTAGGAATATTGGTGTTAAGGTTTGTGATTCCCTATGCATGCACGAAAGTCAATAGTTATGCAATGAAGTTACATCCTACTTGTGGTGCATTATTCGGTGTTAGTTATGACTCAATGCTCACTTATGAGATTTTTCGTTCCTCGGTTTGGGTTGCTTCCCAATCTATTTGCTAGCCTTCATTTGTACTAAGTAGAAATACAACTTGTGCATCCAAAATCCTTAAACCAAGTTTTGCCTTATGAGTCCACCATACCTACCTATATGCGATATTTCCATGCCGTTCCAAGAAAATTTGTATGTGCCATCTCTAAATTTTCAAAATAAATTTTCTCTTTTGTGTGCCCGTACCGCTCATGAAACGGTGGGGAGTATCCAATATTTTTCCATGCTAGGTGGGTTATTCTCACGATATGTGTTGATTCACTATCATTCACGAGAAAATGGCTGGTATTCGGGATGCCCAGTCCCATGCTCAAAAATCAAATCAAATTATAATGAAACAAAACTCCCCCAGGAATGTTGTTGGAATGGACGGTACCCGTGGATTCGGCTCGCCGTGGAGTGTGATTGATTGGTGGAGGGGGAGTAAAAACTTTACCATTCTGTTTGGGAACCGCCTATAATGTATCTAGGATGGAAAGTATTGTGAGCTACTTCGTCGTTTTCGTTGACAGGAAAAGCATGCCACCCAAAATATTTTTTCTCTCTCAATTTAAACCTTGAGCTCTGGCACCCCTACAAATCCCTATTTCCCTCTGCGAAGGGCCTATCTATTTACTTTATGCAATTTTTATTTTTTGCTTTCAGTCTCCATCTTCTCTTATAAGCACCAACTAGGGGGCACTATGATCGTACTTGAGCATTGGGCATAGCTAATATTTGAGTGTGTTTCATAAATGGATCAATGATTGAGCATGATGGGCTAGGGATAACTTTCTTTAGTGTTGATATTTTGAAAGACATGGTTGCTTGATTGACATGCTTGAGTATTGAAGTCATTATGTTAAAACTAGACTATTGCTTTGAATCACTTACAAGTCCAAATGTCCATGCTATACAAAGAAGAAAAGAATATGATGAATATGTTAGGTAGCATTCACACTTCATAAATTATTTCTTTTATCTTTACCTACTCGAGGACGAGAAGGAATTAAGCTTGGGGATGCTGATACGTCTCCAACGTATCTATAATTTATGAAGTATTCATGCCATGTTTACAATAATTATATATGATTTTGGTATGATTTTATTAGAACTAACCCGGACTGACGCTGTTTTTAGCAGAACTACCGTGGTGTTGTTTTTGTGCAGAAATAAAAGTTCTCGGAATGAGCTGAAAATTTATGGAGAATATGTTTGGAAAATATAAAAAATACTGGAGTGAAGAGTCACCGGAGGGGAAGGCCGAGGAAGCCACAAGCCACAGGGGTGCCCCCCCCCTAGGGCGCGCCCCCTGGCTTGTGACCTCCTCGGGAACCGTCTGGACGTGGGACCAACGCCATACACTCCTATAAATACCAAAAACTCCGAAAACAAACCTAGATCGGAAGTTCTGCCGCCGCAAGTCTCCAGAGCCTCGAAAGATCAATCTTGGCCCTCTCCGGCACCCTGCCGGAGGGGGTCACCTTCACCGGAGGCCATGGAGGAGGTGGACGGAGGGGCCTTCATCGCCATGGAGGCCAAGGACCAGAGGGAGAACCTTCCCCCAACCAGGGGGGAGGCCATGGAGGAGGAAGCACAATAGGGACACCCTCTCCCCCTCTATCCCGGTGGTGCCGGAGTGCCATCGGGGGAACCATCGCCGCGGTGATCGTCTTCATCAACATCACCTTCTTCATCACCATCCTCATCTCCTTTTAGCGGTCCACTCTCCCGCACCCCGCTGTAATCCCCTACTTGAACATGGTGCTTTATGCCACATATTATGATCCAATGATGTGTTGCCATCCTATGATGTTTTGAGTAGATTACTTTTGTCCTTTGGGTTGATTGATGATATAGATTGGTTTGAGTTGTATGTTTATTTTGGTGCTGTCCTATTGTGCCTTCCGTGCCGCGCACACGTGAAGGATTCCCGCTGTAGGGTGTTGCAATACGTTCATGATTCGCTTATAGTGGGTTGCTTGAGTGACAGAAGCATAAACCCGAGTAGGTGGGTTGTTGCGTATGGGATAAAGGGGACTTGATGCTTTAATGCTATGGTTGGGTTTTACCTTAATGATCTTTAGTAGTTGCGGATGCTTGCTAGAGTTCCAATCATAAGTGCATACGATCCAAGTAGAGAAAGTATGTTAGCCTATGCCTCTCCCTCATATAAAATTGCAATAATGATTACCGATCTTGTTAACAATTGCTTAGGACAATTCCGCACACCGACCCATCATTATTCCACCCTCGCTATTTGTAATGAATTGTAATATATTCTAACATTATGATACCAGCACCTATTTCTATATTTTAGTTCTCCGATATTATGCAAAGCTATTCTCTTCATACACACAACGTAGTTTTATTTCTCGTTTCTAGTTGGAAGCAAACGTTTGGTGTACGTAGAGTCGTATCAGTGGTAGATAGGACTTGAGAGAATATTGATCTTACCTTTAGCTCCTTGTGGGTTCGACACTCCATACTTATCACTTCCATCTTTGGAAATTGCTACGATGATTCCTTGCACTTGGGGATTATCAACATCTGGCAGGCAAGGGTTGATGAGTACTCGATAGTTCAATGCGCCATGCTTTACGGCTTAGAAGCAAGGCTCAAAAATGTTTTGAGCACCATGGGGCATATGAGATGTTTCAGGAGCTAAAAATGGTGTTTCAGGCTCACGCCCGTGTGGACAGGTATGAAGCCTCCGACAAGTTCTTTAGCTATAAGATGGAGGAGAACAGCTCCGTTAGCGAGCACTTACTCAAAATGTCTAGGTATGCCGATCGTCTCAATCTGTTGGGAGTTGCTATTCCCGATAAAGTAGCAATTTACAGGGTTCTCCAGTCACTGTGACCAAGCTACAAGGGCTTTGTGATGAACTATAACATGCAAGGGATGGAGACGACACTTCCTGAGCTTTTCGCGATGCTTAAAACTGCGGAAGTAGAAATCAAGAAAGAACATCAAGTGTTGATGGTCAAAACGACCACCAATTTCAAGAAGGGTAAGGGAAAGAAGGGAAACTTCAAGAAGAATGGCAAGCCAGTTGCCGCTCCCATGAAGAAACCCAAGGCTGGACCCAAACCTGAAACTGAGTGTTTCTACTGCACGAGGAATGGCCACTGGAAGTGGAACTGCCCCAAGTACATGACAGATAAGAAGGCTGGCAACGTCAACAAAGGTATATTTGATATCCATGTTGTTCATGTGTATCTTACTAGTGCTCGTAGTAGCGCCTGGGTATTTGATACTGGTTCAGTTGCTAATATTTGTAACTCAAAACAGGAGCTGCAGAATAAACAAAGACTAGCTAAGGATGAGGTGACGATGCGGTTTGGAAATGGCTCCAAAGTTGATGTGATCGCCGTCGGTGCGCTCCCTCTACGTCTACCTTCGGGATTAGTTTTAAACCTCAGTAATTGTTATTTGGTGCCTGCGTTGAGCATGAACATTATATCTGGATCTTGTTTATTGCAAGACGGTTATTCATATTAATCTGAGAATAATGGTTGTTGTGTTTATATGAGTAATATCTCTTATGGTCATGCACCCAATGTGAATGGTCTATTCTTGTTGAATCTCGGTAGTAGTGATACACATGTTCATAATATCAATGCAAAAGATGCAAAGTGAATGATGATAGTACCACATACTTGTGGCACTGCCGCTTAGGTCATATTGGTGTAAAGCGCATGAGGAAACTCCATACTGATGGACTTTTGAAATCACTTGACTTTGAATCATTTGAAACATGCCAACCAAGCCTCATGGGCAAGATGACTAAAACCCCGTTTTCCAGCATAATGGAGCGGGCAAGTGACTTGTTGGAAATAATACATACCGATGTACGCGGTCCAATGAGTGTTGAAGCACGCGGTGGATATCGTTATTCCCTGACCTTCACAGATGATTTGAGTAGATATTGGTATATTTACTTAATGAAACACAAGTCTGAAACATTTGAAGAGTTCAAGGAGTTTCAGAGTGAAGTACAAAATCATCGCAACAAGAAGATAAAATTTCTACGATGTGATCATGGAGGTGAATATCTGAGTTACGAGTTTGGCATGCATTTAAAACAATGAGGAATTGTTTTACAACTCACGCCACCTGAAACACCACAGCGTAATGGTGTGTCCGAACGTCGCAATCGTACTCTATTAGATATGGTTCATTCTATGATCTCTCTTACCGATTTTCCACAATCATTTTGGGGTTATGCATTAGAGACAGCCGCATTCACTTTAAACAGGGCACTGTCTAAATCCGTTGAAATGACACCGTATGAATTATGGTTTGACAAGAAACCTAAGCTATCGTTTCTTAAAGTTTGGGGATGCGACACATATGTCAAGAGGCTTCAGCCTGATAAGCTGGAACCCAAAGCAAAAAAGTGCATCTTCATAGGATACCCTAAAGAGACAATTGGGTATACTTTCTATCACAGATCCGAGGGCAAGGTCTTTGTTGCCAAGAATGGATCCTTTCTAGAGAAGGAGTTTCTCTCGAAAGAAGTGAGTGGGAGGAAGGTAGAGCTTGATGAGGTTATCGAACCTTCTGTCGAATTGGAGAGTAGCGTAGTACAGAAACATGTTCCTGTGATGCCTACACCAGCTAGAGAGGAAGCTAATGATGAGGATCATGAAACTTCGAGTCAAGCTACTACTGAACTTCTTAGGTCGACCAGGACACGTACCGCCCCTGAATGGTATGGTAATCCTATCTTGGACGTCATGTTGTTGGACAACAACGAACCTATGAACTATGAGGAAGCGATGATGAGCCCGGATTCCGACAAATGGCTAGAGGCCATGAAATCCGAGATAGGATCAATGTATGAAATCCAAGTATGGACTTTGCTGGACTTACCCGATGACCGAAAGGCCATTGAGAACAAATGGATCTTTAAGAAGAAGACAGACGCTGATGGTAATGTCACCATCTACAAAGCTTGACTTGTCGCAAAAGCTTTTCGACAAGTTCAAGGGGTTGACTATGATGAGACTTTCTCACCCGTAGCGATGCTGAAGTCTGTCAGGATTATGTTAGCAATTGCTGCATTTGTCGATTATGAAATCTGGCAGATGGATGTCAAAACTGTGTTCCTTAATGGTTTCCTTAAGGAAGAGTTGTATATGATGCAACCCGAAGGTTTTGTCGATCCTAAGGATGCTAATAAGGTATGCAAGCTCTAGCAATCGATTTATGGACTGGTGAAAGCATCTCGGAGATAGAATATTCGCTTTGATGAGGTGATCAAAGCTGTTGGTTTTATCCAAGCTTATGGAGAAGCTTGTATTTACAAGAAAGTGAGTGGGAGCTCTATAGCATTTCTAATACTGTATCTGGATGACATATTATTGATTGGAAATGATATAGAATTTTTGGAAAGCATAAAGGGTTATTTGAACAAGAGTGTTTCAATAAAAGACCTCTGTGAAGCAGCTTATATATTGGGCATCAAGATCTATAGAGATAGATCAAGACGCCTGATAGGACTTTCACAAAGTACATACCTTGACAAAGTTTTGAAGAAGTTCAAAATGGACCAGTCAAAAAAATGGTTCTTGCCCATGTTGCAAGGTGTGAAGATGAGTAAGACTCAATGCCCAGCTACGGCAGAAGAAAGAGAAAAGATGAAAGTCGCCCCCTATGCCTCAACCATAGGCTCTATCATGTATGCCATGCTGTATACCAGACCTGATGTGTGCCTTGCCATTAGTATGGCTGGTAGGTACCAGAGTGATCCAGGAGTGGAACACTGGACAGCGGTAAAAAATATCCTTAAGTACCTAAAAAGGACTAAGGAAATGTTTCTTGTTTATGGAGGTGATAAAGATATTGTCGTAATGGGTTACGTCAATGCTAGTTTTGACACTGCTCCGGATGACTCAAAGTCTCAAACTGGATACGTATTTATTTGGAATGGTGGTGCAGTCAGCTGGAGTAGCCCCAAGCAGAGCGTGGGAGCCTCGGATGTTGTTCGGAGCCTCAGATGAGATCCAAGATATCACGAGGAGCTCCGGAATGGTCCGGAGGTAAAGATTTATATATGGAAAGTATTATTCAGGGTTCCAAAAAATGTTCAGGATTTTTCGGTATTGTCCCGGGAAGGTTCTAGAAGGTTCCGGAGTGGGGCCCACCTGCATGGAAGGACCCACATGGACATCGGTAGTGGGGCAAGGCCCCACACCCCTGGTCCAGGCGCACCAAGATCCCCCTAAAAGAATAGGATCATATCCCGAAAGGATAAGATCAAGATTCCTAAAAAAAGGGGATTGCGATCGGTGGGGAAGGAAAGGAGGGGATTTCTCCCCCCCCCCCCACTTGACCGCCGGCCCTATGGGCTTGGAGGAGGGGCCAACCCCCCTCCCCCACGCCTATATAAAGAGGGGAGGTGCAGGAGGCAGCAGCCCATCCATCCCTTGGCGCCTCCCCTCCCTGCTACTCCTCCCATCTCCTCCGCGTAGCACTTGGCGAAGCCCTGCTGCAGCTCGGCTACCACCACCCCCACCACGCCGTCGTGCTGGCCTAGATCCCATCTACCTCTCCACCCTCGCTTGCTCGATCAAGAAGGCGGAGACGTCACCGAGCCTTACGTGTGCACATCTCGGAGGTGCCGCTCGTGCGGTGCTTGGATCGGATTGGATCGCGAGGGAGTACGACTATGCCAACCACGATCTCTAGATCGTTAACGCTTTTGGTCTACAAGGGTATGTACACACTCCCCTCCCATTGCTAGCATCTCCATAGAATAGATCTTGGGTGTTTCGTAGGAATTTTTTTTGTTTTCCATGCAACGTTCCCCATCAGTGATTTTGATGTTTGTCATGCATGAAAGTGACATATTTGGATTTGTTATATTTTTCTGATCATTTTTTATATATTAATTATTTTCATCCAAGTTACGGTTTATGCTATATGAATTTTGAAAGATTTAATGATTTTCTGGAAATTTTGGAATTTATTTAATTCGAATTTAAATTATCAAATACTTTTATTACACAGGGCGGAGGCAGCCATAGTCAATGACATGTGGGGCCTGAGGCTGAGTCAGTAGTGCACAGTCAGCAATTGACTCAATCAACGTTGACTGGTCAACAGGGTCAACGAAACAGTGTCACAGGTTATTAACAAAGTTTAATTATTTTAATTTAGATAATTAGACGAGGTGGGCCCACAGGTCAGTGGCTGACTTAACTTAATCGTTATTTCAGTGGGGCCCGAGTGTCAGTGAGTCAACGGGGTTAGTATTAGTGGCTAATTAGCCTCTTAATGACATAGGCCCACCGGTCAGTGGCCCAGGGGACGGTTTAAATGCTGCGCGCGCGCCGGTGTTGCTCCTGCGAGCACAGACGACGACGGCGGCCATCGGAAATCGCCGTCTGGCTATGGATCAATGCTCGGGAGGGCGCGTTCGAACGCGCGTGGCATCACGCGTCCACCGGTGGCAATCGTTCATGCGGGGGCGGTCTATAACGACAGCAGCGACGGCAAGGAGCGGTGGCTGGAGCATGGGTTGCACGGGCGCAATGTTGTGGTGTGCTAGCGGGAGAGGCGAGGAGTGCTACGGCTCCTGTGAGCTCCAGGAGCTCGTGTGCATCACTGGTGAGGCCTAGGCAGTACGGTAGCGTCGAGGTCGCCGGCCATGGCGGTCAGCGGCGCTCGGTTGCATGGCTCGTTGCGATAGTTTGATTGGTTGTGAAGATTTAACATGCTAGTGAAGCAACAAAGTAAAATAGGAAAGGCATATGTTAAGTACAACCAAATATAGCCACTGAAACTGATATTGGTGAAATTAAACTGAACAGTTCATAATTGAACATCACATTGCATAATTGAATATCACATTATGCATTACTGAAATAAACATGGCATAGTTAAACATCACATGAAAAAAGCTACTACAACAAAATGGCCCATTTGGCTAGAAAAAGTAGGGAAATTAGCTAAAATGAGGTACTCCTCACCATCCGAGATGATCATGGGCTCTTTCCCACCTTGGAAGAGCCACATGTAAACACATCATGGGTTCCCTCCCTGTTATCGCAAATGGCCTCCTTCCCCTTGGAAGAGCACTCATAGTGGGTGCTCTTCTCGTAGTCGTCGTGGGCGATGAGATCTGGCTTTGCAGCAGAGGATCCTAAGCCGCCGGCACAGTATGTATCCTTCAGAAATGCCAAAAGGAGCTCGATGACATGGAAGGATGGCAAATCCTTGACCACACGGCGGAGGAGATCAGCAGCGGGGCCATCGAGGAGATCGACAACGGTTGAGCCCAAGGCATTGGAGGTGGGCTACTTCATCTGTGCCATAGCCTGCTTGAAGCCATCATAGTCAATGAGCTCGATGTCGTACCCGACAACTGTAAGATACGTAAATACGTAAGCCCGCTGATTTGAAGCCTTCAGTTGGGCAACGTAGTCATCGCGCGCGACGGCCTTGGCGGCGAGGTGTTCCACCAGGATCAGAAGGTTGGCACACACGGTGTCCACCTCATCCTCATCCAGCAGCGAGGCCGCGATAGACCTCTTTTTGGCCATACGCTCCTCGAGCTCCCCGAGATATGTGGTCGGGCTCAGGCGGCGATGCTTTGGATTAGGGGATGGGGATTTGTAGGCAAGAGAGTGTTTCATAGGCACCATCTAAGAAACTCAGTGCAGCGAGGGGATGGCGATCGGTGGGTTACCTGAATCTATCGATGAGGCACAGGCAAACCGGCAGAGGTTGACGGTGGAGGCAGCGACGTCGAGTGTTTGAGCGGGGTGGGGGGGGGGGGAAGGGGAGAATGGTGTTTTGGTCGGTGGGAGGGGTTGAAATCTCATGGTTACTGTTTTTTTTTTCTAAAGGGGATTGGAAAGTGGCGCGGGAAACACACACATCGCACACCGTCCAAACATAAAAATTGTGTAAGATAGAAGAGAAAACTCGTGGAACCCGTCTCTGGTCAATATTGAACGACGATTTACATCGGTCAAGGGTATTTGCTGCCAAGGAAGAAATGTGTGTGTTGTTGCGGTTCATCGCACATGGTTCAGAATGATAAAGCATGTATGATACAGGAAGTCCCTCGTTTTATGTAAAATTTAGCATTTTCACCGTTTATTTCCTATTTTTAAGCCATAAAGTGGATTTCTGGTCATTTATTGGATATAATGCAAATTTGAACTACAAGTAAATTGAACAATGCACAATAATGTGGTGAAAAATCATTTTGGTGTTTTTGAGCATATGTTCAGCCCTCCTCAAGTAAATGCAAGGAAATTTCTAACATCATGGAGGCAACTAGTTGACCACGTAAATGGAACTTATTTGATTTTAAATTCCAAAAATGGAAATATGGTCTAAAAAAAAAAGTTGGCATGGTGTCATGATATGGCCTCAATAGGCCATGGTAATTTTTTTAGCCAATTTGAGAAAAGTTGTCATGTCAGGTGCTTAGAAACCGGAGCATCGTAGAGGAAGACTCATGGTTTCGAGAGGGAACGGGTCAAGTTTAAGGGTGATCTGACAGTCGCTTCATCGGATGGCCTTGAAACTTCTTTTCAATCAACGTACACCATTAAAAGTTAAATTTCAACTTTTTGCATTTTTTTAGGGTTCATTTGATATTTATAGTACATTAGGTGCATTTCTATGCATTTAATGGTCATAATTCAAATTTGAACTACAACCACATGCGGCAGGGCATGAAACCGGGGTCAAAAACTATGATGATGTGTTTGAGCATATGTTCAGCCCTCCTCCAATAAGTGAACGTGAATTTCTAACATCATGGAGGCAACAGTTAAAAACAAAAATAGAGTTTATTTGATTTTAAATTCCAAAAAAAGGAAATATGGTCTGAAAAACCTGGAACTTGGCATGGTGTCATGATATGGCCTCAATAGGATGTGGTAATTTTTTTAGCCAATTTCATAATTGATGTCATGTTAGGTGCTGAGAAACCGGAGCATCTCAAAGGAAGACTCGTGGCTTCGAGAGGGAACGTGTCAAGTTTGAGGGCGAACTGACAGTCACTTCGTCGAATGGCCTTGAAACTTTTTCTTCAATCAATATAGACCATTAAAATTCGAAGGTCAACTTTCAACATTTTTAAGGGTTCCTTTGATATTTCTAGGGCATTAGGCGCATTTCTATGCATTCAATCGTCATAATTCAAATTTGAACTACAACCACATGCGGGAGGGTAGGAAACCGGGGTGAAAAACCATAATGATGTTTTTGAGCATATGTTCAGCCCTCCTCCAAGAAATAGGAAATTTCTAACATCATGGAGGGACCAGTTAACAACAAAAATGAAGTTATTTAATTTTAAATTCCAAAAAAATGGAAATATGGTCTGAAAAACCTGAAACTTGGTATGGTATCATGATATGGCCTCAATAGGCCATGGTAAAAATTCCAGCCAATTTGAGAACAATTGTCATGCCAGGTGCTTAAAAACCAGAGCATCTTAGAGGAAGACTCGTGGTTTCGAGAGAGAACGAGTCAAGTTTGAGGGCAAACTAACAGTGGTTTCGTCAGATGTTTTTATTCAATCAACATGGACCATTAAAAGTTGAATGCCAACTTTTTGCATTTTTAGGGTTCATTTGACATTTCTAGGATGTTAGGCGCTTCTATATACATTTAATGGTCATAATTCAAATTTGAACTACAACCACATGCGGCAGGGCAGGAAACCGGGGTGAAAAACCATAATGTTGTTTTTTAGCATATGTTCAGCCCTCCTCCAAGAAACGAAAGGAAATTTCTAACATCATGGAGGTAACAGTTAACCACGAAAATGGAGTTATTTGATTTTAAATTCCAAAAATGGAAATATGGTTTGAAAAACCTGAAACTTAGCATGCTGTCCTCATATGGCCTCAATAGGCCGTGGTTAAAATTTCAGCCAATTTGAGAATAGTTGTCATGTCAGTTGATTAGAAATGGGGCTCACACGGTTTCGTGGCCATGGCGCAAAGGATCGTCATCGCACATGATTCTCCTCGATGAACCGTGTGCGATATGGACAGTAGGCACTCATCACACAGCTCGACTGTAAAAATTCATCCAAAATTTCCCCATGTCCACAAGCATATTGTCTCGAAAAGTTCACTAATTTACAAACAGTTGGTTAATTTGGAATGCAACTAATCATGCTCAAAAGTCGACAGTAGTTCATTTAGTTCATACGTTCACTAATTTACATCTAGATGAACTGCAAAAAATAACCACTATGCCATGAATGCATAACTGCTGCGCCGCTACCGTCATCATAACGATCCTGGGCTCAGGACGAGGTTTCAGAGGAGCTCATCAAGTCGATGATCTCCACCGGTTTCGCGGCGATGATCTCGACTGTGGCGCCCACGGGGGCTGTCTCGGCCTCGGCGGCCGTGGGGGCTCTCGCTAGGGCGGCCGCGGTCAATTGGGCTGCGTCGGTCATCTCCGCGACGCCTGCAGGGGCTGTCTCGGCCTAGGCGGCGACCGCTCTCACCAGGACTGCGTGCATCGTCGCTGCCGCCGCCGATGCCACCGCTCTTGCCAGGGCTGCGTCCATCGTCACTGCCAGGCATGCACCGGCCTTCACCGCTTGCTGACCCTGCTCCAGCTCGGACAGCAGCCTCCGCCTCTGCTTGCGATGGCCACTGCCGCCATTATTCGTTCCTCCACCTGCTACATTGGCCTCCGCCTACTGCCTTTGCCGCCGCCTCCTCTCACTCTTCCAAAAATACTGCCGCCGCTGATCCCTAGCCGCGTTCCGGAGGGCCTCTGCAACCACAATGGATTGCTCCGACCCAAGTCTCAGCTGGCGCTCATCCTCGTCGCGCGGTAATGGGTCAAAGCATGAATACTGGACGGATAAAGCGATGGCCATATGCATCCTACGCTGAAACTCGGGGCCGTGTTGTTGGGATAGGCGGGTTGGCCATTGACCGCCATGGCGGCCAGCACGCCGGCAGCCTCTGTCCCTGCATCGTCCAGTTCCATTGGTGTCATTGTGTGTGGTGGTGGCGAGCTAGGGGATTAGTGTGAGCCGCCGACGGCAGTGCGCAATGGTTTTTTTATAGCGCACTTTTGGATTCTGGTTTTTTTACTGTACACATTACCCTGGCGGGCGCTTGCGCGAGAAGCCTCGTGGAGCCCACGCGTGGCCCGTGCTGACCAGTGGGCTGTGCTGATGCGATGGCGGACAGGCGCCGGCGAGAGATGCGGAGGCAACGACACGTGGCACACGGTCAAACTTATCCCCCTGTGTGTGTTGCGTTCCCAATCGCAGACTGTTGTTTCTTTCGACACATGTGCGATTTATATAACATCATTCTGCAAATATTTTTGCATTCATTTTCAAAAATTCGAGGCTTTAGAAACCACATAGAATCGGATCAAAAGCCAACCGTTTGAGACCTGCATATGCGATTCATACAAACAATAAGTTGTATTCAAAAAGTATGATACAATAAAGCAAATAACAAGCTAAATTAATGTCAAACAATTCCAAACTTGTTTCGTTACTAAATTCCTACTACTCCTAATAATAGCCACGGCGCACTCAGGCACGCCGGCGGTGCTCCACGAGTTCCCTGGTGCGAGACCGCTTCCCAGCGCGGCCGAAGATCTCCTCCTCCTCGGCCTCGCAAATCGTGAGGTGCCGATCGGCGACTTGCCGGCAGGCGAGCGTGAACGTATGTGCCGTACAGTTCGGCGCCCACCGGCGCTCTCTCGCGCTCGCTTCGTAGACTCGGTTGACCCACTTCCAGGCATAGATGCGGCGCTCAGACCCTATGGCATAAATGGCGTCACACCGGGCATCTTCTTCCAACCACTCGGCCCTCGCACGAGCCTCCCGCCAAAGCTCCATTTCTCTTTCTCTCTTGATGGCCATATAGGTCTCCCAGGACACCTCACTGGCGGCGTGCTTCTCCTCCTCCACTTTCTTGGCCGCCTCTCTCCTGGCTTTCTCCTCTGGCAGCAACGCTTCCCACAGTGCGATGTTGTAAAATCCCCAATGCTCCTCCATGGTGGGGCCGTTGGCCGACACGACTTCCTCCTCGACGGGTGGCACGGTGTTCTCCTCGGCGTGTGGTGCCGCATCATCCTCCTCGGCGAGGTGCGGTGGCACATCCTCCTCGGCGTGGTGTGGCGACTCGTAGAGCGGTGATGTGCATGGGCTACGGATTGGTGGCCCCATGGCGGGCTAGTTAGGAGGGTGTTTGGAGGGGCGCGTGGTTGAGGGCGCGCGAGCGCAACGAGAGGGATGTGAGTGTTGTGCCGATGGTCGTGGGAGGCGCAGTACTCATAGTTGGCCGGAATCTCAAGCGAAGCGATGCTTGTGGGAGATGTGGCCGATGCGACGGTTGTGGGCGATGAGACGCGACGCTCTCCGGGATTCAAGGTCATTAACTGCATATGATTTTTCCAACGCAGCCATTTGAGTTAAGTCTGGTATCCCACACGTTTCAATTTTACACCTGTATGCAACACATATACATAGGACTCATATTTAGTATGCAAATATTTTCTATAAATTCATTGGAGGTTTTAAAAAAGGAACAAAATCGGATCAATGCTCAAAATGTGGCAGCCATCCATATAAAAAACAGAACACAATTTTCATTAATTATTTGGAATACTTATACATTGCAAAAGGACTAGACCCTAATTTTTTCTACTGTTCCCCGGACATGGGAATGTGTCCCACGTCCTACTCTTCCTTGGAGTCTATCGCCTCGCTGTCAACGTCGCCGATGGAGGTGACGTGGACGATCGAGCCGGACGGTCCCGCCTCGTCATCGTTGCGGCCCGGCACGAATGACACGGACCAGCTGATGTTGGCCTCTGCCTACGCCACCTCCACCTCCTCCTCCGTCTCCGCCTCTGTCATGATCTGATCGAAGAGGCAGTTGCGCTCCACCTCGTTGACGCGCAACCACTAGTAGAAAACAGGGCTTTGGTCCAGGCCAGATAAGTGCATTAGTCCCGGTCGTGTTACGAACCGGGGCTAATGGGTGTATCAGTCCCGGTTCGTGAGGCTAGGACGCCGGCCGGGCCTCGGCAGGCACTAGTCCCGGTTCGTCTGACCCCTTTAGTCCTGGTTCCAGACACGAACCGGGACTAAAGGTCCTCAGCCCCTTTAGTCCCGGTTAGTGGCTGGAACCGGGACTAAAGGTCAGTCTTTCTGTCCCGGTTCTAGCCACCAACTGGGACTAAAGAGATGCCTATATATATGCTTGCCCCTACCCGCTCACTCCTCTGTTTTTTGGCCGGCCGGCGTGTGGAAGGTGTGTGCTGCTCTGCACTCACCTCCTCTGCACATGAGGTGTTCGATGAAATGCCCGAGCCACGCTTAAGCTTTCTCCTCTCCAAGTTCGACCTCCAAGCTCCATTTTCCCCAAGATTTGTCTAGGTTTGGCGGTCCGTCCCCGTCCTCACCGTCGTCGGTCGCCCGCGCCGATCTCGTCGCCGGCACCACCGTGGTGAGCCTCTTGTTCTTATCTTCTTTTTAAAAGAAAAAAAATTCTTACTTGTATGATTTACATAGATACTTGTATAAATTTCTTACTTTTATTATTGTTTGTTATTATATAGTGCCATGGTTTTGGTATCCGCCCCCGTCGGCCCTCGTCCGGTCTATGATTCGGATGTGTTATATTATCTTTTATAACTATTTATTTCATTTAGTGTTTATGACAATTATGCCGACCAATGTGACATAGATGTTTTTATCTAGGAGGTATGTGAACCGAAAATTCCAACCGACCCTCTTCTCGAGAGGTTAAATTTACTTGAAAAAGAAAACAATTATTTGAAAGAAGAGAAGATGAAATTGGAGTTGCATGTTGCCGATGTCGTCGATGATCACAAGATCAAGATGGATGCAATGCGCTTGAAGATTAGAAAGATAAGAAAATATGCCATTGATAATGAGGCTTGGTATCATTATGCTGTTGGATCAATTGTTACCTTAGATGCGATTATGATCACATTTGTTGTTGCATTTAAATGTTTTACATAGTTGTATGTTAGTTTCAATGTATGTTTTAATTAGATGCTCTAGAGAGCTGTATGTTGTTCTATGAGAACTATGTATGAACTTTATGTATTTATTTTTTCAGTAATAACATTTGATCACCACTGTACTTTGGTTTTAATGTGATGATGAACTTGTATTAATTTGATCACTTCTCTATTCATGATGTTCTGTAATGGTTTTTGATACACTTAATTATATAATGCACGCAGATGAACCGGCAATGGATGTACGGTGACCGACGCACCTCCGAGTACATTGAGGGCCTGCATAAATTTCTCAAAGTGGCTAAGGCAAATAAGCAGAATGGTTTTATGTATATGAGAATACGAAGGATTACTCTAACTCGAAAATCCTTCACTCCCACCTGCTTGAAAAGGGTTTTATGCCACAGTATAATGTTTGGACCAAGCACGGAGAAAGAGGGGTTATGATGGAAGATAACGAAGAAGAAGAGGATGATGACAGCTATCCTATGTTCCCTGAATACGGTGATACTGCAACGGGGGAAGCTGAAGATCAAGAGGCACAAGACGATGTGCCCGATGATGATCTTCGCTGGGTCATTGTTGATGCACAGAGAGAATGCAAAAGTGAAAGGGAGAAGTTGAAGTTCGATCGCATGTTAGAGGATCACAAAAAGGGTTGTACCCAAACTGCGAAGATGACAACACAAATCTCGGTACCACACTAGAATTGCTGCAATGAAAGGCAGACAATGGTGTATCTGACAAGGGATTTGGTTCGCTACTGAAAATAATGAAGAAGAAGCTTCCAAAGGATAACGAATTGCCCGACAATACGTACGAAGCAAAGAAGGTTCTCTGCCCTCTAGGATTGGAGGTGCAGAAGATACATGCATGCCCTAATGACTGCATCCTCTACCGCGGTGAGTACGAGGAATTGAACGCATGCCCGGTATGCGGTGCATTGCAGTATAAAATCAGACGAGATGACCCTGGTGATGTTGAGGGCGAGCGTCCCAGGAAGAGGGTTCCTGCCAAGGTGATGTGGTATGCTCCTATAATACCACGGTTGAAACGTCTGTTCAGAAACAAAGAGCATGCCAAGTTGTTGCGATGGCACAAAGAAGACCGTAAGAAAGACGGGAAGTTGAGAGCACCCGCTGATGGGTCGCAATGGAGAAAAATCGAGAGAAAGTGGGGGGACTTTGCAGGTGACGCAAGGAACGTATGGTTTGGTTTAAGTGCAGATGGCATTAATCCTTTTGGGGAGCAGAGCAGCAATCATAGCACCTGGCCCGTGACTCTATGTATCGATAACCTTCCTCCTTGGTTGTGCATGAAGCGGAAGTTCATTATGATGTCAGTGCTCATCCAAGGCCCTAAGCAACCCGGCAACGACATTGATGTGTACCTATGGCCATTAGTTGAAGAACTTTTATAGTTATGGAATGGAAAAGGTGTACGTGTGTGGGATGAGCATGAAGAAGAGGAATTTGACCTACGAGCGTTGCTGTTTGTAACCATCAATGATTGGCCTGCTGTTAGTAACCTTTCAGGACAGACAAACAAGGGATACAACGCATGCACGCACTGTTTAGATGATACCCAAAGTATATATTTGGACAAATGCAAGAAGAATGTGTACCTGGGACATCGTCGATTTCTTCCGACCAAGCATGCCTTAAGAATGAAAGGCAAGCATTTCAAAGGTGAGGCAGATCACCAGAAGAAGCCCGTCCTCCGTGCTGGTGATGATATACTTGATATGGTCAAGGATTTACAAGTAATCTTTGGAAAGGGTCCTGGCGGAAAATCTGTTCCGAATGACGCTGAGGGACACACACCCATGTGGAAGAAGAAATCTATATTTTGGGACCTATCCTATTGGAAAGACCTAGAAGTCCGCTCTGCAATCGACGTGATGCACGTGACGAAGAATGTTTGCGTGAATGTGCTAGGCTTCTTGGGCATGTATGGGAAGACAAAAGATACATCGGAGGAACACGAGGACCAGCAATGTGTGAACGAAAAAGACGGCATGTATCCAAAGCAGTATCAAGGTCCTGCCAGCTACGCTCTTACCAAAGCGGAGAAGGAAATTTTCTTTGAATGCCTGCTCAGTATCAAGGTCCCGTCTGTCTTCTCGTCGAATATAAAGGGAATAGTAAACATGGCAGAGAAAAAATTCCAGAACCTAAAGTCTCATGACTGCCACGTGATTATGACGCAACTACTTCCGGTTGCATTGAGGGGGCTTATACCGAAAAATATTCGATTAGCCATTGTGAAGCTATGTGCATTCCTCAATGTAATTTCTCAGAAGGTAATCGATTCATAAATCCTACCAAGGTTACAGAATGATTTGGTCAAATGTCTTGTCAGTTTGGAGTTGGTGTTCCCACCATCCTTTTTCAATATTATGACGCACGTCCTAGTTCACCTAGTCGACGAGATTGCCATTCTGGGTCCTGTATTTCTACACAATATGTTCCCCTTTGAGAGGTTCATGGGAGTCTTAAAGAAATATGTTCGTAATCGTGCTAGGCCAGAAGGAAGCATCTCCACAGGCCATCAAACAGAGGAGGTCATTGGGTTTTGTGTTAACTTTATTCCTGACCTTAAGCCCATTGGTGTCCCTCAATCGCGGTATGAGGGGAGACTGCATGGAAAAGGCACGCTAGGAGCGGATTCAATAATATGTAGGGATGGGCATTCTTGGGCGCAAGCACACTACACAGTTCTGCAGAATTCTACCTTGGTGGCCCCGTATATCAATGAACACAAGAATATTCTATGCTCCAAACACCCGGAGCAGTCTGACGACTGGATTACACGTGAACACATCCGGACTTTCGGCGGTTGGTTGCAAATACATCTCATGCGTAACAACACTATTGGAGATGATCTGTACTTGTTGGCCAGGACACCATCTTTAACTGTATTGACTTACCAAGGGTACGAGATAAATGAGAATACATTTTACACGATCGCCCAAGATAAAAAGAGCACCAACCAAAATAGTGGTGTCCGCTTTGATGCAGGAATCACCAATAGGGCAAAGGACACATATTATGGTTACATAGAGGAGATATGAGAACATGACTTTGGACATGAATTTAAGGTCCCTTTGTTTCGGTGCAAATGTGTCAATCTGTCAGGAGGCGGGGTACAGGTAGACCCGCAGTACGGAATGACAACAGTGGATCTCAACAATCTTGGGTACACAGACGAACCCTTCATCCTATCCAATGATGTGGGGCAGGTTTTCTATGTAAAGGACATGTCTACCAAACCGAGGAAAAAAAAGATAAGGAAGCGAATACATCAAACAATGAGACAAAGTGCCACATAGTTCTTTCAGGAAAAAGAAATATCGTGGGAGTGGAGAACAAGACAGACATGTCTGAACATTATGAAAAGCTTCATGAAATTCCTCCCTTCAAAGTGAAGGCTGATCCAAGCATCCTGTTAAACGATGAAGATTATTCATTGTTACGGCGCAATAAGCAAGGGACACACGCGAAGAAAAAGTGAAGACTTTCTCTCCATAACTATTCTAATGATGGCTTTGATCTAGAATATCACTGCAGTTACATGTCAAGAAATGAAATCCCTTTTGTAATAGATGAGTTTTCGTCTGAAACCCTGATACTTCGAAAGAGATTGTCCAGTTTGTACACGAAGTGCATCCAGTTTTTTCCGTAACTCTCTCAACTTTTTAGCACATGCTATGTGGGTGAAATTATGATACCATGCCACGTTTCAATCTTTTCAGAGTTCATTTGTAGTGCTTTTAAATTTCAGGGTCATTTAGCTCAAAATAAATCATTAACTACATGAAAAATAGCAAATGAAGTCACAAAAGGGTTAAAAATTGATGATGTGGCTTTGAATGGTGTATTTTGAACACACAAAAAGTCTGTAGTTAAAATAAGTTAAAAAATGAAATCCCTTTGTAGTAGATGAGTTTTCGTCCGAAACCCTGATACTTCGAAAGAGATTGTCCAGTTTGTACACGAAGTGCATCCAGTTTTTCCCGTAACCCTCTCAACTTTTTAGCACATGCAATGTGGGTGAAATTATGACACCATGCCAAGTTTCAACCTTTTCAGAGTTCATTTGTAGTGCTTTTAAATTTCAGGGTGATTTAGCTCAAAGAATGAACTAATAGCAAAAAGAATGAATTAAAAAGCTTTTATAAAACTCAAATAGCAAGAATGAACTAAAAAGAATCAATTAAAATATTTTGTTATGATCAACTAAAACAAAACTATAATATTTTCAATAGCAAAAAGAATCAACTAAAATAACATAAAAATAAAGAAATGCCGCCTACTAGGCCACCACAGCCTGCATACGACTAGAAACCCATTTGTACATGGGCCAGGATGCAGGCCCGCGGGCCAGCAGGCCCAACTTGGCAGGGACAAATGTTAGGCATGTACTGCCTGCAATAGAGAGGAGCTCGACACCTCAATCGCAGCGCGGCTTATAAACCAGTTTGGGCGCCTCTCATCTAGCGACGTGGGCCTAAACTTTTGGCTGCGGCAGCACCAGCCCTTAAGTCCCGGTTGGTGGATCCAACCGGGACTAAAGGATCTTTAGTCCCGGTTGGTGGCTACAACCGGGACTAAAGGCCCCCCTTTAGTCCCGGTTGGAGCCTCCAACCGGGACTAAAAGGGCTGGGCTTCCCGCCCTTTCGGCTGGCGAAAATCATCTTTAGTCCCGGTTGGTGGCTCCAACCGGGACTAAAGGGGGGACTTTAGTCCCGGTTGTAGCCACCTACCGGGACTATAGGTCTCTATATATAAGCAACACTTAGAAAAATTTCCAAAAGCCATCTGCAGTTCTCCCGACGACGCCGAAGACCACCTCGACGCCGCCAGGCTGCCCGAGCTCGCCGTCGCCGCCGAGCCGTCCCCGAGCCCGCTCCTCGTTTCCGGACGTCCCCGCCGTCCTCGTCGCCGGACCTCCTCGCCCTCCTCGCCGAGCCTGCTCCTCGTCGCCGCCCCCGACTCTGTCCCCGAGCCCTGCCCGACGCCGTCGCCTCGGCATCGCCTCCGAGCCGTCCCCGAGCCCGCTCCTCGTCGCCGGACCTCCCCGCCGTCCTTGTCGCCGGACCTCCTTGCCCTCCTCCCCGAGCCCGCTCCTCGTCGCCGCCCCCCGACGCCATCCCCGAGCCCTCCCCTGACAGTGGTAAATAGTGCACATCAAGTGTATGATGAAATGCTAGAGGGCTCTAGGAATTTTAGAAATTTTTAAGAATTTTGGTGGTGAGGTGTTGATGCACAAAAGAGAGTTTGGCAAAGTTTCAAAATGTTTGGAGCAATTTAAATTGGGCTTTGACCATGGAGTTCGAATTTGGTCCAAATTTGAACTGAATGAAATTTGAAAATTTTGAACTATGGAACAAAATGTTTTTGGTGGAATGGGTTGTGGGTATTGTCAAATAGATGGAGTAATTTTTGTGGGTGCAAAAGAATTGGGGAGAGTATAGCTCCTTTGCAAATCAAAGAACAATTTTTTTTGCATTAGAGTTCATTTTGTCTTTGCTATGTTTCTACCATGCCATGCTATGTTTGTTGCATCAAATATGTATGAGATGTTAGATGGATGGATTGATGTATATAGAAAATGTTCATAGAATTTTTTTTGTCCATGTATGTATGTATGTATAGATGAATGGATTGATGTATATAGAAAATTTTCATATGTAGAGTAAAACACTTATATGAAGTGTCTCCATTAGAACTATAGATCAATGGCGATCATCTAACAAAGTTTGTAAATTATAACAGTTTGTGGAATTAATATCAAGTGGCACTTTTCAAACAAAGTTTTGAGCAAGCTAATGGACTCTAGCAGAGATGCAATTGATACTATCTTATAGATCACAGGAGAGTGATCAATATTGATATAAGGCACTAACCCATAGGATGTACAGAATAATAGTTGTAGCCTTTGGAAAACAGCTAAGTGATGTTTAAAGCTGAGGAATTCTCAGACTTAGCAGAATTCCAAGAATTTTTAGGATATTGGTAAAACTTTAGAAATTCGTAGAAAATTAAGCATAACTCCGATGAAAATTTTCAGGATATCTATCCAAAAATGCAGACTTCGGGAAAACATTCCCGGATGTTATCCCCCTTCACCTATATCGTGTAGTGCCGCGTTAGAACACCCCTAACTCTCTCGGGAATTCAACATATCCCTGATAACTTCGACATGAGGGGGGGGGGTGTCGTTAAAACATAACCCCGATAACTTTGATTTTGAGGCACGAGAGAGGCGGTCTGCATAGTATCCTCTCCCGAAAGATAGGACGACTCATCAGACATGAGGGGGAGGAGTCCTCGATGATCGCCTGAAACTGACTGTTATAAAACTTGTTGTGATTAGGTCTATGTTTGCCACTAATCCATCTCTCATGGTCGTATATTACCATGTTGTGATATTTGCAGAAACTATGGATAGAGACTTAGAAAAAGAAGAGTTGTTGGGGGATATAATCTGCGTCAGAGGTGATGATGTCGCCTTGTCATTTCTCAACGACACCGATGGTGAGGAAAGAGAGGATGACGGCTCCGGTGAGGAAGAAGGAGATCATGACGGCTCCGGTGATCGAATGGAGGAGGAAGGAGATCATGACGGCTCCGGAGCCTTAATTGTTTCAAAGTCCGGCGAGGTATATATATATATATATATATATATTAATTAAGCCTCTGCTGACTAGATGCATTAATTGCTTTGTATGTACATATATTAACGCTTCTTTCTTCTTTTAGCCCTCCGGATCGAGCCAAACTTCGGTAAGGAAACGAGGCCCGAAGAAAAGGTTGGGCCAGGATGAAAGGTTCGCGATTGAAGAAGTCTCTCCAGAAGGCCAACCGATTGCTCCCAAGCGGGCTAAGGACAAATTTATACATCAGTGCGAAGTTATTGTTAGGGACAGCGTCCCGATCAGCATCCAAGAATGGAATAAGAAGAAGGACCCTGAAGTTCCTTATGTCCACGATAGACAGAAAGATGATCTTTGGACCTCGCTGATGAGAAATTTCAGCCTACCGCCAGAGGAGGATCCGAATAAGGTCAAGGCGTTTGCTCTTAAGAAGATGGCAGAACTATTCAAGAACTGGAAAAAACTATTGAACATAAAGTTTGTCGACAAAGACGAGACTCCAGAATTCACCGGTCAATACGAGAAGATAAAAGATCACTGGCCCGCATTTGTGGCCTACAAGAAATCGGAGAAGGCTAAGAAAAGGTCACATATAAATAAGCAAAATGCTGCAAAGAAGCAGTATCACCATACTACGGGGTCAGGTGGCTACAGTAAAGCCCGGCCTACGTGGGACAAAATTGAGCAAGACCTGCTTGCTAAAGATGTCCAACCAGCGACATTGCACTAGCCAGATCGGGCAAGGACTTGGTTCTTCGGGGTTGGGGGAAATTTGGACCCAGAAACCGGGAAGTGTGTTTGGACGAAAGCTCAACTTGAAACACCCGTCAAAAAGCTTGAGGAAGCAATCAAGAAAGCGCAGGAAGGGAGGTTCCATCCCGACAGAGAGAACGACGAGCTGTCAATGGCCCTCGGGAATCCTGAACACCCTGGACGAACACGAGGCACATCAGGCTCCGTTCCGTGGGTGCATGGGTTTCCCGATAGCACTGGTTATAGAAGCCGAAAGAGAAAGAAGAAAGAGGAAGCAAGCGAAATGCAGAAGATCAATGAAAGATTAGCGAAACTAGAGGCACTTGAGAGCCAGCGAGCTACCGGCCCACCATCTCAGCGGTACGAAGATCCTTCATTGGATACTACCCACGATGCTACCACACCATCTCAGCGAAGAAGCAGCGTGGCTTCCACGGAGCTCGTTCAGCCTGATATCACGGCTCCTCGCTACCCCATGGATCGTATCATGGAGAATGAACATTGTGAGCGAATTGCGCAATGCCATAACCTACCCCTGAAGGTGGCGGTCGGCTATGTCTTACATCCTCGACCTGATGCAACTTTCCATTTGGCTCCGATTCCATATGGCTTTGCTGTTATCGGGGTGGATGAAGTTATGAAGGGATTTGAGCGGCTGAAGCTTGAATACTCTACAGGTGAAGGGGAGTTTTTTTTCTGGAAAATGCCTTCAGGACTACCTGTCTATGGAGAAAGGAGAACATCAAGCTTACAAACTGGACGCTGCCTCAGCAGACTCAGCCGGAGGAGCCCCTCAGCAGACTCCTCACAGTCCAGCTCAGCCGTCTCAGCTGCCTGAGTCGTCTCCGACGCGTGAGCTGTCTCCGCCGCCTCAGCCGTCTCTGGCGGAGGAGGCCCCTCAGCAGAGTCCTCTTCCGCCTTAGCTGTCTTCGGCGCGTCAGCGGACTCCGCCTCATCCGGCGCGTCAGCGGACTCCGCCTCCTCCGGCGCATCAGCGGAAGAAAGGCGCCGCCGCTACGGCGGCTAGCAGTACAACAGGCAAGAAATTCAGAGCTGGTCCAAGCCTCAGGGCTCCTCCAAAGTTACCATATGAGAGGACTGCCGAGGAAAACACGGACATCGTGGCTGCCGAAGTGAGAAGCCAGCTTGCACCGACACGTCCACCTCCAGAGGTGAAAGTTGATCCGGTAAAAGCGAAGCGATGTCTGGATGCCCTTATGCGACCACCACTGCCTACGCCGCAATCAGACTATGACCGTTGTATTGAAAAGACATTTCGTCAAGCGAAGCGGTCGGGAAGCTTAAGTAGTAGTGGTGCAAGAAGTGGGAAAACAATTCCCGAGCTAGGCGAACAAGAAAAACAATCGGTCACCCCGCTCAAGGTGTTTACCGATAGCGCTAATGATCCGGAGATAGCGGCCGGTGGTCTTGCTTTCACTCTTGGTGATTACTTAGACGATTCGGTACAGTTCGAAAAGGCTGAGGTAGCCTTAAGATACGAGCACGGGAAGCCTCTTGTCAGACCTAAGGAGCTCCCGCGTCTAACAACGATGATGCGACAATTGCATGAATGGTACTTGAAAGCCTGCGAGGACGGGACTGATAATATCTTCGTGGGAATTAAAGAAGAGCACTTCTTCAATGGAGTCCAGGCGTTGTTCATTGAATTTGAAGAATTTTTTCAGTTATACAATCAAGCCGCCCTCGACAAAACTATCGTCAGTTGCTATTGTCTGTAAGTATTTTTTCTGTAATTAAGTCTCTAGCGCAGCTCGTTCATTGCATGTATAATTATCTTCACACTATATTATATGCAGATTGAAGATCATCGATTGCACAAAACGACAAATCTATGACATTGGGTTCATTAACCCAAATACCATAAATGAACATACGTTAATAAAAAGCCCCGATGAAACAGAGCAAAACTTGTTACGGGCGTTACTTGGACAACGAAACAGAAGGGAAATACTATTTCCTTACAACTTCCAGTGAGTGTTATTGTCTTGTTCGTGCACATTCTGTTTGGCTTACTCGAGGTTAAGTGTAATTGATGAGTTATGCGTGCGCAGTTTCCACTTTATTCTGCTAGTCATTCGGCCTGACGAGGGAGAAGTACTTGTCTTGGACTCGAGACGTAAAGATCCTAAGGAGTGGACGAACATGAGTCAAATGCTTCAGAAGTAAGTTAAATCATTATCGCACCATATCGGCAACTTTCGTTCATTTCCTGACATCAAGTAATCATTTTCTTTGCCGTGCAGGGTTTGGAAAAAGTTCACCAAGCAAGCTACGGGTGATCACTGAAAAAATCAGCTGCGATTTTTTACACCCTAAAGTAAATACTAGTAGCTAGTACCGCGCATCTCTAATTGATTATAGTTTCAATACCATTATCATGCTTGATTATCATTTTGATTAAACTCTATTCTCGTAAAGTGCTTGTAGCAGGCACCCGACAGTAATTTATGTGGATACTATGTTTGCCAGTTCATTCGCCACTCGACCTCTGAGCGGGGCATATCTCCACAACAATTTGAAGTACGTAAACAATATTCACATTTTTATTTTATTACCATCAATTGTGTTGAGTTTCATTCATATATATATATATATATATATATATATATATATATATATATATATATATATATATATATATATATTGACCCCCTTCTTTAAATTAAATCTGGCGGAAGCGGGAGGAACTCCTACCAACTGATCGCATACGAGCAATTCAAGAGGAATTGGCGGGATTCTTTATTAAGCATGTCATACCTAAAGACGGAGAATGCCATCGGGATGTGCAATGTGATGTTGGTAATTAGATATTAGGGATCATAAGAGATGTTATATTGTATATATGCATGAACTTATTTGTTCGACCAAGCACGGCGAAAGAGAGGTCACTTCTCTCTATATATGATCATGACGATCTTGTGTAATGGTTCCTTCATTGCTATATGTATAGTAGCTAGCGTCGAGTCGAATGGATAACATTAAATAAAAATAAAACCATAAATGTAAAATAATTGTAGGGTAAACACAAAAATAAAAGGGGGAAACACAATAGGAAAACCCCTAAACCCCCTTCTTTCAAAAAAAACAAAAACAAAATTCCCAGCGCCTGGCAGCTGCTGACGCGTGGCTGCCTTTTAGTCTCGGTCGGTGTTACCAACCGGGACTAAAGGTCCTCCTGCCTAGGCGCCCCACGGCGGCCACATGGAGCTCCTTTAGTCCCGGTTCGTAAGCCAACCGGGACTAAAAGTGATGGGCATTAGTCCCGATCGTTTTGTCCCGGTTGCAGAACCGGGACTAAAGGCCCTCTGGAACCGGTACAGATGCCCTGTTTTCTACTAGTGAGCCGCCACCGCTCACGGATGGTTTGGGCGCTGTGCACGGACTCGAGCACCGCCCGCTGCTCATCTGCTAAGCCCAACTCCATAGTGAGCATCGCCGCGACGGCTTGTTCGGACAACTGCTTGCTGCTGATCTGGTCCTCCGCCAGTCGGTGCTGCTCAAGGAGCTGTAGGTTGTACCGCTGCTCCAACTACAGCATCCGGAACACAGTGATCGAAGACGCCTGCTCCTCCTGCTCTGCCTCCACCAGGACGAGCTTGTAGTGCGCCTCGGCCTCCTCAAGGTAAACCCGGCGACCGGAGCGCGCGTCTGCTCCTCCTCCTCCTCCACTTCCATCATCACGTCCTTCTCGTCTGAGCTCTCCTACTCTAGAGAGATCAAAGACTCTATCGCCGCAATGCGGGCCGCGCGTCGGGCATGCCATGCATCCACCTCAGCCGTGATTTCATGGTGGCACCACGACAACAGGCTATCCCACCACCCACGGTAGGTCCCGACCATTGCTCGTGGGGGTAGAAGAAAGAAGTGAAGCGGTGGTGCGCCGGCTGCTGGGACGGAGGGAGAGGTCGGGCGCCCACACCGGCAGAGCGATGGGTTAAATGCATCTGCCCGCAGTTAGCTTCTCTTTCGGTACACCGGCGTAAATGCTAGGCAGGTGCACCGACGGTCAGCCCGCTTGAATGTGGTAGGAAGCCGTCCTGTTGGCCCACCCGCGTTGAACAAGCATTGAAGTGTCGCGGAGAGCCAGCACACACGCCGCGAGTGACGGTCCGGAGCAGGTTTCCATACCGCACTGGCATGAATGCAATTTCCATACGTGATTTTTGTCGATTATATGGTATATCCCACACGATTTACTCTGAACCGGCAACGGGTGTTTGTATAGCGTTGAGGCAATCGTGCACAGGAATGAGGGCGAGCATGACGTGATGGCGTATGTGCGCACGGTTATGCTTGTCCACTAGTGTGTGACACTGCTAATATCGTACATAGTTGGTCAGAGCAAACCGTGTGCAATTGACTTCCGCACTCAGAATATATATCCCCTCACCCCCACTAGCTCTCTTTCTCCTTCCTTGCCCACCTCCGTTGCTCTCCAAACTACCCATGGCCTCCGAGAGTCAACTCGTGGCGGCATGTGCGGATGATGCCGTGGCCACTGCCCACGCGCAAATGAGGCCTGGACTGCGGCGGCGTGCGAGGAAGAGGTCATAGCCACCGCGGCTGCACGCGAGGAAGAGGTCGCAGCCGTCGCAGCCGCACGCGTGGATGAGGTTGTTGCCATTGCCCCATGTGTGGAAGAGGCCACGGTCGCTGCCGCATGTGCCGATGTCACCGCGGACGCTGCCATCGACACACTGCAGGCCTATGAAAGTATCAAGGACTTGATCTATGCTGACAAGGACATCGATCCCTCCTTCCAAGAAAGGATCTTGCAGGGGGCTAGGGATTTTTTCAACGTAAAGGCCATTGAGCTCGAGGAAGCACCGACAATGGAGAACTCCGACTATGAGTATTTCAACCACTGCACCTCCTCCGACGAGGATGAGTAGCTCATCACTATCCATAGTTTAATGTCCGTAGATTAGGTAATTATGCAACGAGATGTGCAATATGATGTTTAGTTACTTATGTAATGGATGTTTAGTTTGATTATGCAACAAGATGTGCAATGATGTTTTTAAGTATGTTGTTGTTCTGAACACTAGAGCATGTTGTTCTTGCAGACCGAGCAATTCACATCGCACACGATCCAATCGTATGGCGACTATCCTAGAGTTGCCCTAAGTATGTTGTTGTTCTACAGACAGAGCATGTTGTTCATCTGCAGACAGAGCAAGTCACATTACACACGATCCACATGAAGAAACCATGAGCGATGGTTTTCAGTATCGCACACAGTTCCTTTAATTCAATTGTTTGCCCGGTATAGCACACAATTCTCACCACACAATTGTATGCGCTGTCACAAGTCGATCGCACACGAGTTGCCTTCAAAAATGCATGTGCGGAACTTCGCACACGGTGCACATAATTTCCAATGTGTGCGATGCTCCCCATCATCGAACACTTCCCAGCCATCACACATGTTTCGTTTTCTGGCACACGGTTTTATTTTTATACCGTTTGCAATGCCTGCATTGCACACAGTTCGGTCCAACGCTGTGCGATTGGTGTGTCTTCATAGCACCATTCTGCAATAGTGACATAAGTTACCAAAGATAATTGTGAAAGGTAATTTTTTCCTTTAACGTGAGTAAGGTAATATTCTAATTTATAATATACTATTTTCTCAACCGTTTGAGAAGTGTTCTAAAAATGGTACAAATGTTAGACTGTTTGTATTACGGATCAGAGTGAGTAATACTATATAAATTCTTTTTTTTTGGTCGGTTAGTTCCAATGTCTCCTATTTTTTAGAGAGTTATTATCATTCCTACATTTAGAAAAAAATATATAAGATCACAACATAATGACTTCAAAGAACTAAATATTTGCGAAGATAATATTATAATGTATGTAGAACAGAATTTTCTATGACAAAAATAAATGTACAGAAGAACGGATGTCCACGCCAAACCAGAAAAAATTGTCTAGAATAAACGAAAATAGAGAAAGGAAAACCATCCACAAAAAAGAGGAAAAAGAAAATAACTCCTGGAGAATCAAATTAAAATAAAAACCAGTGATCACATTAGCAAAAATGCAAGTACCAAATAAATTCAAAATATTATTAAAACATTGGTCTCAGAGAGGGGATTTGTAGCACGCACGGGCGTCGGCACCCAGTTGTGAGCCGCCGATTTGCGTGGTGATTCGCAAACTCGTTTGTGTACATCGTATGTTTCCTGTCATATAACTCTCCATATATGTGCGCAATGCGTTTGTAAATGAAAATTGATATACCTATTCATGTGGGGTCACGTAACAGTGGATGGAGGAACTAACGTAGAGAAATACCAGGTTGTGCAAAAAACGATTCATTGTGTCATTCTTCTTCTTGTTCTTCTTGCTTGCCGATGACTCACGAGTATGTGGGATTTATCGTGGCCTTTTCGATAAGTAAGAGTGTTGAACCCAATGAGGAGCAGAAGGAATTGACAAGTAGTTTTCAGCAAGGTTTCGTTGTAAAAGCTGTAAAGATAATTTGATAAGTTGTTTGATAGCAAGATAATTTTATAAAAAGGTAAACAATAACAAAAACAATAGAGTGCAACAAGTGGCCCAATCCTTATGTATGCTAAGGACAAGCCAGTTGTGTTTCTTATATGGACTAAAACGCTCTTGAGGGCACACAGGAATATTGCCAAGTTCCTTTCACCAAGTTCCATTGAGTTACCTTTCATTGTTTTGATAAGTGTTGTGTGTGCAGACCTACGCTAATGTACTGCCCTTCCTTGGACAAATACATACTTATGATTATACTCTCCATGCAAGCATCCGCAAATACAAGAGAAGTAATTAAGATAAATCTAACCATAGCATTAAACTTTGGGATTGAAAACAGCCCCTTGTGCAACAATTCATAAACTAGGGTTTAGGTTTCTATCACTTATGCAACCCATCATCTACAAACTAATCCCATAATGCCTTACCCTAGGCCCAATGATGGTGAAGTGTCACGTAGTCAACGTTCACATCACACCACAAGAGGAAGAACACCACAACATAATATCAAAACATTAAACGGTATTCAACTTCACCTGATTACTAACAACAAGGCTTCTCCCATGTCCTCAAGAACTAATGGATCTAATCACAAGACGTCATATGGATCATGATCAGTGGGTATGAATAGATGGTAAACAATCTGAACATAAGAATCTTTCACCAATAAAACTCCTAAGCATCAACTATAAGATGTAATCAACAAATAAAAGTACTCTCAGCAACCGATCTGAGGTTATGATACATAGATTGAATAGATGGATGAATTAGTGTTGGCGGTGGAGATGGTGCTAGTGAAGATGTTGATGGAGATGATGACCCCGGTGATGAACGAAGTGTTGGTGATGTCGATGGCTTCGATTTCCGCCTCCCGGAAGGAAGTTTCTCGGTAGGATCGTCCGCCAGACGGCAAAAGTGCTCCGCCTCTGTTCCACCTCGCAGACTGCGACAGAAAGACCCGAGGATTTTCTATGATTTTTTCTAGGGTAATTCTGAATTTATGGCCAAAGGACATCAGGAGAGGAGGTCCCAGGCCTCCGCGCGGCCCCACCGCGCGGCCAGCGGGGCTGCGCCATCTGGCCACGTGGAGCCCTAATGGCTCCCCTCTAGCCCATCTTCTGGCACCGGTCTTCTTATTTTCCAAGAATAATTCACAAAATCCCCATGACATTTGGAGCTCCGAAAAATTGCTTTTTCTTCTGGTGCAAATTAGACACAAGTTTCTAGCTGACCGGTAATTTCCTTCTCCATATAAATCTTGCAAATTAAGAGAGAAAAGGCATTAGAATTGCACCATAATGTGAAATATATGATTAATAAAGGATTAATTATAGTAGGAAATAGTGATGCAAAATGGACGTATCAGCTGCCCCAAGCTTAGATTGTCCCCAAGCGAATGCCGAGCTCGGTAAACATGACCACAGGTTTATGGAGTGATGTGTCGATAATAAAGAATACATACATGACAGCATCAATATTTGCTAACATCATTAGATATTCTAAACAACAATCCTCTCTCATAAAACCTCTCATGAACAAGTAATGATCCATTTACGTGTTAAGGTTTAACAAATAAAAGCCTCTTGAGTTTAGCAAACTATGTTCTTAGTCACTAAACAATCACAATTCATTCTCATTATTCCAGAGGAGTCTATGTCAGAGCTTTGGTTTAGCAAATGTCACATGCTCAACTATCTTTTAGTCTTTAGATGATTATTAGCACTCAGGAGCATATTTTTAGAACAAAAAGTTTTAGTTGGACACAAAGGAAGATAGAGGTTAAGCAATGCTTGAGTTTCCAGCTTACTTATCTCAGGATAATGTCAACAATAATGAATCATGATCGTACATATCTAATTGGATATATGCGCCAGGATCTTTCCCCAACATATAAAGTTTACCAAGTGGAGAGTAATGAGGTTGGAATAAGGAATTGACTGAACATAAAAATAAAAGATAGGCCCTTCGCGGAGGGAAGCAGAGGTTGTCATGCGCTTTTAAGGTTCGATGTCTGAGAATTTAATGAAAATGAACATGACTTTAATATTGTCCCTTATGATGGTGCTCATAGTATTTTTATTTATGATTTGCGTCCCATCACAAGATCATACAAAGCCTATTTCCCTTTCAATAAAGTTCATACATATTTAAGGACAATTTTTATTGTCTGCACCAATGACAACTTACTTGAGGGTCTTGCTCACCCCATTGGTAGGTATAGTGTACATTTGTGGAAGAAACTTGACTCAGGGTTTTTGGATGTACAAGGAGTATTTCTGCTTAGTACCGAAATTTTGGGCTAGCGAAGATTATAAGCAAACCATGTGATGTTTGAGGATCCATGACAATATACCTTCTATGTAAATATGCACAAACATAACCATTACGTTGTCTTTCTTGTCCAACATCAACTATTTGATCAAGTTTGAAAAATATTCATTGAGAGTTCACAATCATAAAATATGTCCAAGATAGTGTATTCACATGTGAAATTTCTCTTCCTTGTACTAAGCTTTCATGAATCTATTATATATAAAAAGTATTTGACGGGTTAACCAGAAAAAGATAAATAAACTAGAAAATCTCACAAAAATCAGAAATATCCGTCCTTTAATTTTATATTTAAAAAAACTACAACCGTTAGATCCACTTTTACAGCTGAAGAAATAACCCCACCATTACAATCCTCTCTAAATTACCCACCATTGCCATTACGTAAAATCTTATGGCCCTAAATAATTTCCCTCACGTCTAGATAAAAGAATCACGTGTCCATGTCAAAAAAAAACATACATCCTCTAGCTAAAGAGAATCACATGTCCAGGTAAAAAAAAGCCCTCACGTGTTCAGGTCAAAAGAATCACATATATCCAGGTAAAAGAAACAACCATCCATCTAGCGTGTCCATGTAAAACAACTGTCTTCATGTGTCCGGGTCATACAAAGTCACCCGTCCATCTAGCTAATGAAAATCACGTGTCCAAGTCAGAAAAAAAAATTACCCATTTAGAATATTGTTGCATACGTACGTCCATCAGGTGCATAACGATACGTGCATGTGTTGCATTTTCTTTCCGGCCGGCCGGGAGCGAATCAATCAGGAGCTTGGCTGGGTTTATGTTAGAGGGGAATCTTTCCTTCATGTTGTGTACGTGCGTGTTGAGCCTGATCAAAAACAATCGGCTAGCATGGCTAGCTTTGCATTGTAGGAACCGGTCAGCATGAAGACTCCTGTGTACGTGTGCGCTGAGGCGTTGATGCCAGCTCTTTTTTCGCGTTGAGGCCAGCTCAATCCGTCGATCCATAGTGTGTCTCGGCTGCACGCAATCTAAGAAACTTTATCAGCATCACCATCAAGAATGTAGAACAAGAGGTGGAAATCTATCATAGCTATGTGCATACTCTAATATGAAAGAATCATATAACCATGCATGTACGAATTGAAGCATATGAAAATAAATTGTGCTTAAATAAAAAATTTAAAATATAGAGTGACTTGGGCCAAAATTTTGGTAATGTGGTAATGAAAAAGACAAAATCAAACAAACCAAAATCTTGAAATTCACCGGGTCTAAATGGTCCACTCGAAATTGACCAAAACAGATAATTCTGTAGAAAAATTATTTGATTTCACCTCCAAACCTAGGTATATAATCTATTACCGCCTAGCAATTAGCGGTCATATCTATCTATACACATACCATTGGGGTAGAAGACAACTTGGTTTTCCACAAGACTATGAGGGCATCATAAATAGAGAAAAAGAACTTAGGGAAGGTAAAAGTAATCAATATTTATGGAGAAAGCAGAACATGTAGTATGCATGTTGACGGGGTGACTGGAGAACTAGCTGTACGTACACACGGATATCGAAGAAGACATCCTACGCCAGTAAGGACAAATTGTATCCATCTCGGGAGATTTCACCCTGGTACGATAGAGCTTCTCATGCCACTTGATTTCTACTATCATGCTAATCTCATCGTTCGCCAAAATTCATGGCAATATGGTAGAATGGCTGGCAGCAATGACCGATGGAGACATCCGAAGTATCCAATCCGCTAGAGAAGGCCATGCAACGCATCTTGCTTTCTCTATCTATCAAAATGTTTTCATGAAAACAAACTATGCACCTGCACCATCTTGCTTTCTCACACTGTGTCCGCATGTTCTATTGTACAACATATAAGTGAACAGTGATGCACCACAAACCTAACATAAATTATGTTCCAATCAAAAGTAAGAGAATCTTGTTTATAAATGTGTTATATTATATGGTATGTACTTCTCTACATTCATCAACCAAAATATCTTGCATCTTGCCCTCTAAATAAAAGAATAAATAACTGGAAATACGTGAAGATCCAATAGCATGATTGCTTCTTATTTATGTTGAGAATTTACTAAGGGTGCTGGCCAACATGGAATTTATTTATCATGTGCCAAGTTTGTGATATACAGTGGTGATTTCCTCGCATATTTTTATCATCCTTTGTAGCTTAAATAAGAAAAAGACGTCGTTTTGTTATTTTCTCAACATTAGAAGGTTTTCTTTTTAAAAAACATTATAAGGTTGTGGCGCTTATTATAATTTACAACAATAGAGAAATACCCCAATTAGAACATTTCTGTATTGAGGAATAGTGCATGAAATTTTTAATTACTCTTTGCACTATTCCCACAATACAATGCAAGTTCATTATTTAATTATCATACAAATATACATAGCTAATCACCTACATCATGGTAAGTGACAAAAAAAGAACCATATTCTTCCAAATGTTGTAGTACATGAGTTGTAATGGCTGTTTTCTTTCTGAATGTAATGCACATTTTTGACTATGAATTTTCTGGAGTCACATGTTCTAAAGTGTACGCATATAATAGAATCCAAGTAAATGTTGTAATTCTTTAGAGTGCAAGACTACATGCAACACAATAATATAACAATATCCATGATGTTTAATCTCTGTCATAGATCGAACAGAATTAAACTTCGAAAAAAATTAATTGGCTAATTAATTTGGAAAATTTCAATAAAATATTAGTACATCTGGGTGTGAAATTATAAATTCACGTTAATGCTTATTCATCAGGATCTGATTTATTATTACTAATATCTACGTGTCATAAAAACTGAACGATAATCAAATTTTTTGAATGGATTCTAGATTATTTTTAATCTCACATTATATAAGAATCTTAACGATAAAATATGACAGGAGATTAAAAGTCATTGCCCGCGCATTGAGCGGGCCACTTTACTAGTTGTTTAAATGACCAATGCTATGTTTGCTAAGCCTCATGAGATCTTATTGTTTAAACCCAATGTAAAGCCATGACTTCTCACAGGATCGGCAGATGAGATTGATTTGTAATGCTAGAATACATAATAACGAAAAAGCAAAAAGAAGTCTCATGCCAACTCTTTACTATATAATCTCACACCAAAGGATACATAGATAATAGCTCTGAAGGAGCGATAGAACACATTGAAAACTATCTTATACTATAATTTCCTGAAACCATGATATAACTAAGGATCGACATAAAAGATAATACTAATGATAAAGATGGTGATAAAGATACCGGGGCACCTCCCCCAAGCTTGGAACAAGCTAAGGGGAGTGCCCTTACCCATATACTCATGCTTGGTCCTTTGGTGATGACGGTGATGAAGACGCAAGTTTGTCATCCAGCTTCCATGGCATAGGTTCCCCATCCATGAAAGAAGAGGAAGTCTCCAGAATCCTATAATTTGTAGATAAACGGATCATTTTGAACCTGGTTTCATACTCACAGTTTTGATTTTGAAGATCATACATTTGTGCTTGAAGATCCTCCATTTTGAGGTGGAGGCGATCGATTGTCTCCCACAGCTTTGCGTTCTCCTTCTTGTGAGAACGGGAGAACTCCGTGATCATGGAGTGATTTGCATCTAGTCCACGCTCTACCATCTTCTGGATCTTGAAAAGTTCTTGTTCAACCTCTTCCAGCCTGGCCGTCTCATTTCCTTCCTTCTTCGGTGCTTCACGATCTTGGATATGCAGCACCCCATCCCTATATTGCCAGGTTTCGGGGTGCATCATCACACCGGAAAGATAGGGGTTGATGACCTTCTCGAAGAATTGATCCTTGGAAGAGCTTGATGAAGACATAGCGATCTAGAGCGTTGGAACCCTGACAAAAACAGCTCAGAATGAAAACAGGACGAAAAAAGTGCGATACGTAGATCGAAACGACCGGAGGATTTTATAGAAATTTTTACCGTGCAGAAGGAGTAACTAGGAAAAAGACAGAGTCAGGGAGGTGTCCAGGGCCTCCACGCGGTCAGATGGCACGACCATCGGTTGGCCGCGTCGTCCTACCGCGTGGTGCCCATGGGCATTGTATCGGCTGCCTCTTTAGCCTGAAAATTCTTATTTATTCTGAAACTAACAAAAATAATTTTTCCAAAATTTTAAGAGTCGGTTTCCTTACCGTACCACACACCTACTCTTTTTTAGGGTTATATAGTCTTTCGGAACTTGTCTTCAATGTACTTTTCCGGTGTAATTACTTGTATGACATCTGTATCTATGTCAAGGGGGTTACCGGTAATATAATGCTTAATTCTTTGCCCATTAACCACACTTGGTTTATTACCTTTGGCATTGTTGATCTTTATAGCTCCGGACTGGTAAACTTCTTCAATGATATATGGTCCTTCCCATTTGGAGAGAAGTTTGCCTGCAAAATGTATGAACCGAGACTTGTACAAGAGTACCTTGTCACCAATGTTAAACTCTCGTTTCTGAATTCTTTTATCATGCCATCTTTTAACTTTTTCTTTAAACAGCTTAGCATTTTCATAAGCCTCACTTCTCCACTCATCTAAAGAACTCATGTCAAGTAACCTCTTTTCTCCAGCGAGTTTAAAATCATAGTTAAGTTCCTTAATGGACCAATAAGCTTTATGTTCTAATTGAAGAGGTAAGTGACGTGCTTTTCCATAAACCATTTTATAAGGAGACATCCCCATGGTATTTTTATAAGCAGTTCTATAAGCCCATAAAGCATCATCAAGTTTCTTAGACCAATTCTGTCTAGATTTATTAACAGTCTTTTACAAGATTAATTTGATCTCTCTATTTGTTAATTCTACTTGCCCACTAGACTAAGGATGATAAGGTGATGCTAGTCTGTGGTTTACATCATATTTAGCTAAAACTTTTCTGAAAGCAACATGAATAAAATGTGAACCACCATCCATCATAAGGTATCTAGGAACTCCAAACTTCGGAAAGATAACATCTTTAAGCATTTTGATAGAAGTCTTATGATCGACACTTTTAGTTGAAGTAGCTTTTACCCATTTAGTGACATAATCAACAACAACTAGGAAGGAAAATGTCCCATATAATCAAAACCCCATACATCAAAAGGTTCAATAACAAGTGAAAAATTCATCGACATTTCTTGACGTCTACCAATATTACCAACTCTTTGACATTCATCACAAGATAAAATGAACTTACGAGCATCTTTAAAGAGAGTAAGCCAATAGAAACCTGATTGTAATACCTTGTTGTCGGCCCCGTGAGAAGCAGGATCTCATAGACCCGTCAAGTGTGGCACCCTGACCTGCGTCGGACAGATGCCTGTACGTGCCAGCCCAGGACATGTCCTGACACGCGCCAGCGTCACGATACAGAGTTCCAAACATGCCTTTATTAATAACATGGAGTATACAACATGATTACAAGAGTCTACGGTTTATAACTCCATGATGATAACTATTTGGCCACGGAAGAAGTAAACGACAGTGGAAGACTACGTTGAGGACGTCCGCGGCTTGGCTGGGCTTCACAACTCACAGGACTGGTTAGGGCGACCATCTAGCTTGCTGATCCTCTCCTGAATCTGGCCACGTGCAAGGCCAGGTAAGTACTTTGAATGTACTTGCAAGACAGCCAATTACATAGCAATCAAACAAACAAATAACGAAGCAAGAACGAAGTTTATGCACAAAATAACACTAACGATCCAAACATACGCGCTTACCTCTAGACTAGAAAGTAACTATACTTTTATCTTCCATGACGAGTGAAAACATGTGAGTGGTTACATCACTCAAATTGCTGCCACCTCTAGGCTACACCTGACTCACCGAAACTCCATCCCGTGGTTGGGTCCGGACAACAGTGTTACCTTTCCAGGCCATCACAATCCAACTTACCGCAACTATGATACAACCTTATGAACCAAGTACTATTACTAAAGTATTTCCCCAAACTCGACCATTACTAATACTAAAGTCAGCGTAATCCAAGTGGTCATAATCCAATCTGTCGCAATCCAAGTGGCCTTATGGTAAAGCCAGTGAAATCCAATTGGCCATACTCTTCGTCTTAAACCAACTTCAAATACTCTACCAGTTACCAACTACGTTCTCTGACTCCCTTCCTTAGTGAAATTGTGTTTTGGTTTTTATTAATGAAATAGTGGCTTAAACCAAAACTTGGCCTTGACTGTGGGCACGACTATTCGAATAGATTTTAAACACTCCACAGAGCTTGTACACTTTTCCCATACCATGAATAAGCACGTCCAACAGATCCTGTTTGTAGCATGGCCCTCCTACCATATCACCGACATCCTATAGGGTAGTCCTAATAGAGGGAAACTGGGACCCTACCACCCCATGGCACAACTCCTCCCATCCAGGGTTCAACAATTTATAATGCGCGATCAAACCATCCCAGGCCCTCAAAGCTTGAACGACTATTCTCCCGGCCGAGGAGATACTACCCGTCCAACTCCCCTCTTTGGCGACATGCATAAGAGACATAACTGCAGCCTAGGCTAGGGCCTTCCCATAAAGGCAAATACGGTTGCATGATTTATAGTTTGGTTTTGGGGCACCGTGACTTGATTTTATTAACGATGTAGGAGGATGTGTGAAACAGAACCAATTTTTAGCCTCCGTTGTTTTTATAATTTTAAACCACTTAACAAAAGAGATCAAGACACAGTACCAAACAACTTAAAAGTAATACTAGCATCTAGTACTAATATGAAAATAGTACTAATGGAACGGCCTCAAAAAATAACAAACAAATACTCAAGCAGAAACTATGAGCGTTGGAATCACCTGAAACGGAGTTATGAGCAATATGAAAATAGTACTAATGGAACGGCCTAAAAAATGGAGACTATGAGCGTTGGAATCACCTGAAACGGAGTTATGAGCAAAAAGTAATAAGACTTTTACTGCCAGGGACTATTCTGTCAAAAGAATAATTGCGCCGGGGTCCCTGACAACATTGTCACTCTCGCCTTCTCTGAAAATACGCCTCCTCTTCATGAAAACATAAACTATTGAAATGTGCTTCCACTTAAACGCGTGCGGGCCTGAGTCTCTCTCCCCCTCTCGTCGACTAGTGGGACCCAAGCCAGTGGGGGTCCCACTGGTCAGGTTCTTCTTCTTCCTCTCACGAGTGTCGGCAACAGTGGTGCGGTGATGATTCCCGGTGGCTCCGGCCACCTCCGTCAAAGTTATGGATACCGGTGTGCTCCTCTCGTGACGGCGCTTCTAACGGTACCAGCCACATCTTCTGCGGACGACCGTGCCGGCGGCGGCTTCTCTCTCTGTGGTGGCATTCTTCAGCCGGCGGTGGCTCCGGCGCTCTCGTCCCTCTAGGGCCAAATTGGTGGTGGCATTGGCTCCCTCTCATCTCCCTGATCTCCCTCGCGCTCTCAATTCTTCGTGGGGATGGCTTGTGGTGTGGCTAGAGTGGGCGGCCGAGTGTGGCGGCTAGCCGGAATTCGAGCAGCTCGAGGAGCGGCTGCTCGATCTCGGGGCTTGGGGTGGGTCTTGGGGAAGCGTCACTAGTGCAGAAACGGCCTTTAGTCCTGGTTGGGAAGGGCCTTTAGTCCCGGTTCACCAACCGGGACTAAAGGATCGGGACTAAAGGCACCCACCCTTTAGTCCAGGTTGGCCACGAACCGGGACTAAATCCCTGCCACGTGGCCGGCAGCACGCGTCGGGGGCTGGGGACCTTTAGTCCCGGTTGGTGACACCAACCGGGTTGGTGACACCAACCGGGACTAAATCCCTGCCACGTGGCCGGCAGCGCGCGCCGGGGGCTGGAGACCTTTAGTCCCGGTTGGTGACACCAACCGGTCACCAACCGGGACTAAAGGTTTAGGGGTTTAGGGTTTATTGTTTATTTTTACTTTTTATTTTATGTTTTCCATTTAATTCTTTTTTATTTCAAACATATTTTACGCTACTACATACTGTACACGTTATGCATATATAATAGAATTTCTTGTAGAACCAATCATATATCATAGAATTTCTCGTACGACCATGCATACACATATATATATACAATTTGGTATATACACTTTCTCCTATAATTTGCAGATCATTACATGCAGGCATTAGGTGAAATGGTATTCTCCGTCAGGAGATATGACCTCCTCAAGCAAAAATCCTGCCATTTCCTCTTGAAGTGCTCATATGCGGTCCTTTGGTAGGAGCCTATCCCGCATCTCCACCATCTTTAAAGAAGGAGATCAATATGAATATATTAGTTGTGTGTATATATATTAGGTCATGATAAAAAAATTGGTGAATAGTGTTTACGTACCCAAAGATGTCTTGCATCTTTGCTCCTTTCGTTCATAAAGCGAATGTTCTCGCAAACGTAGTATGCACATAAATTATTCCCCTTTTCCTGACGCATACACTTTACAAGAATAGAATTCAATCAGATAATAATTAAGCATGATAATGGTATTGAAAGTAGAATTAAAGAGATGCGCGGACGTAGCTAGTACTACTTAATTACCTTGGACCGTCGCCATTTCAGATGTTGTTTCCAGACACCGACAACTCTAATTAACTCTTTGATGAACTTTTTCCAAACATTGTCTGGCAAAGAAAATAAATAAAGGAGTTATTAATTACTTGATATCAAGAAATGAACTAAACAGGCCGACCTAGTGCGATAATGATTGAAATTACCTGTCGAGCATCCAAAACAGGCTGACGTATTCTTGAGGGTCTTTAACTTGTGAGTCCAAAACTTCAACAGTTCCCTCGTCAACTCTAATGATTAGCAGGATCCAGTGGAATCTGCGCACACGTTTGTATAAGCGGGCATGCATAACTCATCAACTACACTTAACATCGAGTAAGCAAAAATAGAATTTATAGTACAAGACAGTAACACTCACCTGAAGTTGTAAGGAAAAAGTATTTCTGATCTGGTATTTAATTCCTTCAAAAACTTTAGCAAGTTATTCTCTGTGTCTTGTTTGTGGTTAATTAACATATGTTCATTAACGGTATTTTGGTCAATGAACCCAATGCCATAGACTTCATCTTTTTTCAATTCAAAAATCTTCATTCTGCATAATACCATACAAAAGAATATAGTGATGATAATTACAAGCAATGAACGAGCTGAGTTAGAGACTTAAATTACAAAAAAATCACTTACAGACAATAGCAACTGGCGAAAGATTTGTCGAGTGCGTCTTGATTGAATAACTGAAAATTTTCTAAAAATTCAATCCACAGATCTTTTGCATGGAAGTAATGCTCTGGCTTGACTTTCACCATGAGGCCCTCTTGCCCGACGTTTATTTCTCTCAGGTACCAGTCATGCAAGTTGCGCATTTGCGTTGATAGAAGCTTCTCCTCGCCAGATCTGACCAGAGGGTTCTCGGGGACATATTTCCATGCTAGTTCCTTCGGATCCGCCTTGGGGATTTCGTCCATGCCTAGGAGTTGTTCAACAGTGATACCGATATTTCTAGCCAGCTCTCTATCAGCGTCGGTTACCGCGTTATCGATACTCACCTTGAGCGGGGGGATCGATTGCACTGCCTGTTCTCCGAGCTGGGGAACAGTTTTCCCGCATTTATTACTAACTGTAAGGCTCGACGATTGACTTTTTTGTTGATGATATGACTTACTAATAGAGCGTTCATAGTCTGATCGCTTTTTCTTCACAGCCGGTTTAGCAAGATCCACAAAGTGTTGTACGACTTTCTCAGGTATTTTCTCCATTGGCGGCGGGGGCGGTCTCGGTGCAAAATGGGCCTTCACTTCGGAAGCCACTTGGGCTTCGTTTTCCTCGATAGTCATCTCGTAAGCTAACTTCCTTTTGGAAGGAGGCTCAGATTTCTTCTTTGGTGCTCTCTTCCGCTTTGGAGTCGGCTGACGCGGCAGAGATCGATATCGTGGACTCGCGCTAGGCTCAGTCTCGGGGTGGGGTGGATTTGGCTGATACGGCGGAGATCGATATGACGGACTCGCGTTGCACTCCGTCTCGAGGTGCAGGGTTGGAGTCGGCTGACGCGGCAGACTTGGAGGAGGAGTCAGTGGCCTTGGCACCGAGTTTGGAAACACGATGCATTCCTTTCTCCATACAATGAGACCACGTATGGCTTCTCCCAGTGTCTGCTCCCCTTGACCTCCAGGAAAGTCAAGCTCTAGTGAGTCATATCCCGACAGAACTTCATCCACCCCGACACGAGCATAGCCAGGTGGAATCGGATTGCCGTGGATGGTTGCTTCAGGTGCATTCAGTAAAGCAAAGCCGTCTGCCACCTTCATGGATATGTTCTTCATTTTCATGTGTAGCTCACAAGGTGTCATCTCTTGGATATCATCCACGAGGTAGCGAGCCAGCAGTGCATCATCGGCCGGGACCCCCGTGGAACCCACGCTGCTTTTCCGCATAGATGGGACGGTACTATCCAGTGCTGGATCTACTTGCTCCTGCCGTGGAGATGGCCTTTGCTGGCTAATTGTGTCAATTTGATCTTGCTGCCGCTTTAACATGCTCAACAACTCCTTGTTCTGTATTTCTACCCTCTGAAATTGGTGTACATCCTGCTTCTTTTTTCTCGAACGGCTTCTATAACTGGCGTCGTACTCCGAAAACCCCTGAACCCACGGAACAACGCCTTTGCCTCGTGTTCATCCCGGGTGTTCAGGATTCTTGAGGGCGCGTGTAAGCTCATCGTTCTCTCTGTCGGGCTAGAACGCCCCCGTTCGAGCCTCTTCTATTGCATCAAGTAAAGCGACCGAGGCTTCTTTAAGACTTGCCTGTTCAATAATCTCCCCTGTCTTTGGGTCCAACTTTCCCCCATGCGCATAAAACCAAGTCCTGCACCTGTCGGGCCAAACCACTGTTTTTGGAGTGACCCCTGCAGCAATCATCTTTTGCTCAGATTCATCCCACTTAGGCAACCCAGTCTTGTAGCCACCTGGCCCCAGAACATGGTGAAACCTTTTTTTCTCAGTATTTATCTTGTTTTTTCTCTACCGTTCATTAGCTTCTTCCGATTCCTTGAACTGCACAAATAAGTCCCATTGATCTTTTACCTTCTCTAGTTGTCTAGTGAATTCTGGAGTCTTCTTTCCTGCGTTGACGTAGTTGGCCCATAATCTTTTCTTCCAAGTATGGAATTGTGTGGCCATCTTCTTAAGAGCAAACTTCTTGACTTTGTCCCGTTGGAGATCTGTGAAACCCTCTGATAGGGTGAAATGTGACATGAGCGTGTCCCAAAGCAGATTTTTTGCTCTTTCGTCGACAAAACTAACTCCTCGATCTTCCTTTGGCTTATTCCATTCTTGAACGGTGATCGGGATTTGGTCCCTAACAATAACTTCGCATTGACGTATAAATTTGTCCGCATGCTTTTTAGGACCAATCGGTTCGCCATCTGCTTTGATTTCATCGATGTTGTACTTTGTGCCATCGGGCAACTTTTTGACCGGGCCTCGTACTGCCCTTGTAGAAGATTTGCTCGATCCGGCGGGCTAAATGAAGAAAGATTCGTTAATATATATATATACAAATCAATTAATACATGTAATGATCACAAGAGGCCTTATATATATTTATATATATACCTCGCCGGACTTTGTTAATTGAAGAACATTTCCTTCGCCATCATTGTTTATGTGCCGTTTGTCTCTTGGTTCCACCTCTATTCCCTTACCGGACTCATTCATATATTGTGAGCCGTCATCTAGTTCAATCTCTGGGTTTCGGGAGGAGCGTATCATCTTGAAGAGATCCTCTTCATGGTCTCTGTCGCTATCGTCCATAGCTTAACTAATTCAGAAGAAAGATAAAACAATTTAGTATTCAAATTAGAATGCATTCAATAAGCAAAAACTGAATCATTGAATATTATCGAATATTATCACTAAGACATCTCGAATAATCCAGTTAATGCATCAACGAATATTATCGAATATTATCACTAATAGATCTCGAATATTATCGAATAATCCAGTTGACTCGCGGTTCCTGAGGCGCGGGTGGTGGACACCCAAAGAGAAGGAACCATCACAGGATCATAGCTCGGGTGAGATCCCGGAAGACCCTGCCAGGTATTGGAGAACCTGACGTCCAACGCAACCATGTAGCGACGGATGTGCTCATCTTCCTCCCTGACACGGCGACGTACCACCTCCGCAGGGGCCGGCTCCCTCCGCACTGATAGTGGTCCGCGCGACCGCCACCAAAGAACCTCCGGATCGACGACGGGAACCTGATTCCTCACCAAGCTACGCACCCCGCAAGGTAACACCTCCCAGTGCCAGCCTGGTGGAGCCCAGTCCCGGACATGGCGCCTCTCAAGCAGGTTGTCGCCGCCAAGTCGACGACGAGGATGCGGGCCGGGCATCGTCGACGTCGAGAACTTATAAACATGGGATTTGCATAACAATGATTATCATTTTATTATGCTACTCATATTTATAAACAAATTCCTACTCAAACTTATATAAACAAATTCATACTCAAATTTCTGTAGGGCTTCGTCGATTCGATAGCTACGCTATGCAATCGATTCGACGGCTACGCAAGATGCTTTATATGCAATATCTCAATTAGCAAATAAGAACACCCACATATGCATCAATATAACATATATACATCAATATAAACAAACAATACACATATAAATGAACAAAAAAAGAACAAAATTCAATATAACAGATATACATCAATATAAACAAACAATACATCAATGCAACAATATAATATGCATTTTATCTAACATACAAATATGCATTTTATCTAACATACAAAAAAATGAACAAATTAAAATTCGAGGAGGAGAGGCTCACCGGCCGGGATCGTCGAGGCGGAGACGAAGGAGCGGTGCCAGAGACGAAAGAGCGGCGCCGGAGACGGAGGAGGATGCCGGAGGCGGGGAGGAGCGGCGCCGGCGCGGGCTCGGGCCACGGCGGCGCTTGGAGGAGCGGGCGGGGATCGAGGCGGGCGCGCGCGGAGGGAGAGGTGGTCGGGGATGGCGCCGGACTGGACGGGACGGCCGGCGTCGCCGGCGGAGCTGAGGGCGACGGGAACAATGATCCGGCAGCCTGTCGGTGATCGTGGTGTGGTTCGGCATCGGGGGAGAAAATGGGGAGAGGAAGGAGAAGGTGGGGTAAAATACCCCAGTACCTTTAGTCCCGGTTGGTGCTACAAACCGGGACTAACGATCTTTTAGTCCCGGTTGGTGCTACCAACTGGGACTAAAGGTCCATCTTTAGTCCCGGTTGGTAACACCAACCGGGACTAAAGGTCTCCTTTTAGGCGGCCCAAATTCCACGCGGGAAGGGACCTTTAGTCCCGGTTGGTGGATCCAACCGGGACTAAAGGTGTATTTTCTCTTTTTTGTCTTGTTTTGTTTTTCTAAACAGGACAGTTTCTGTTTTTAGATTTGGAATAACTGTTAGAATATTTATAGTTTTTGAATGAATCTTTTTGCTTTAGGTCAAAAAAATTATAAACTTTCTGTTAGTGCCTGTAGTTTTCAAATTTAAATAGTTTAAATTTCAATTCTTTTGAAATTTGTGTGAATCACTAGTTTGTGAATAACTTTAGTTTAAAAATAGATTTTTGAGTGATTGTTTTTCCTGTTGTTTAATATTAGTATGTTTTATCAGTATGTTCAATTTGGGAATTTTTAGGATATTTTAAATAATTGTTTTAATGAAAACCAGATTCTTTTAGTTTTATACCTTCATTAGTTTAATCAAAAGCAGTACAAATGAACTCTGAAAAGGTTAAAACTTGGCATGGTATCATCATTTCACACACATAGCATGTGCTAAAAAGTTGAGAGGGTTACGGCAAAAACTGGATGCACTTTGTGTACAAACTGGACCATCTCCTTCGAAGTATGAGGGTTTCGGATGAAAACTCATCTGTTACAAAGGCATTTCATTTTTTAAACTTATTTCAACTCCAGACTTTTTGTGCATTCAATATGCACCATTCAAAGCCACATCCTTAAATTTCAACCCTTTCTAACTTCATTTGCTATTTTTCATGCATTTAATGATTTTTTGGCGCTAATGACCCTGAAATAAAAAAGCAGTATAAATTAACTCTGAAAATGTTGAAACTTGGCATGGTATCATCATTTCACACACATAGCATGTGCTAAAAAGTTAAGAGAGTTACGGCAAAAACGGGATGCACTTTGTGTACAAACTGGACCATCTCGGCTACTCACTAGAGAAGAAAGTGATGACGGTGAAGCCGATCACATCCCAGAGTGGGATGTTGGGGTATAAAACTTTTTCTTCGCATGTGTCCCTTGCTTATTGCGCCATAATCATGGGCAATCTTCATCATTTAACAGGATGCTTGGGCCAGTCTTCACTGTGAAGGGAGGAATTTCATCAAACTTTTCATAATCTTTTGACATGTCTGTCTTGTCCTCCACTCCCACGATGTTTCTTTTCCCTAAAAGAACTATGTGGCACTTTGGCTCATCGTATGATGTATCCACTTCCTTATCTTTTCTTTTTCTCGGTTTGGTATACATGTCCTTCACATAGAAAACCTGCGCCACATCATTGGCTAGGACGAATGGTTCCTCTGTGTACCCAAGATTGTTGAGATCCACTGTTGTCATTCCGTACTGCGGGTCTACCATTACCCCGCCACCTGTAAGATTGACCCATTTGCACCGAAACAAAGGGACCTTAAAATCACGTCCATAGTCAAGTTCCCATATCTCCTCTATGTAGTCATAATATCTGTCCTTTTCCCTATTGGTGTTTGCTGCATCGTCAAAGCGGACACCACTGTTTTGGTTGGTGCTCTTTTTATCTTGGGCGATCGTGTAAAATATATTCCCATTTATATCGTACCCTTGGAAAGTCAATATAGTCGAAGATGGTGTCCTGGCCAACAAGTACAGATCATCTTCAACAATATTGTCATTCATGAGATGTGTTTGCAACCAACCGCCGAAAGCCACAATGTGTGTACGTTTAATCCAGGGGTCAGACTGCTCCGGGTTCTTGGAGCATATAATATCCATGTGTTTCTCGATATACGGGGTCACCAAGGTAGAACTTTGTAGAACTGTCTAGTGTGCTTGCGCCCAAGAATGCCCGTCCCTACATATTATTGATTTTGGTCCTAGCGTGCCTTTTCCACGCAGTCTCCCCTCATGCCGCGATTGAGGAACACCAATCGGCTTAAGGTCAGGAATAAAGTCAACACAAAACTGAATAACATCCTCTGTTTCATGTCCCTTGGAGATGCTTCCTTCTGGCCTAGCACGGTTACGAACATATTTCTTTAAGACTCCCATGAACCTCTCAAAGGGAAACATATTGTGTAGAAATACAGGACCCAGAATGGCAATCTCTTCGACTAGGTGAACTAGGACGTCCGTCATAATATTGAAGAAGGATGGTGGGAACACCAACTCGAAACTGACAAGACATTGGACCAAATCATTCTGTAACCTTGGTAGGATTTCTGGATCGATTACCTTCTAAGAAATTGCATTGAGGAATGCACATAGCTTCACAATGGCTAATCGAACATTTTCTGGTAGAAGCCCCCTCAATGCAACGGCAGCAATTGCGTCATGATCACGTGGCAGTCATGAGACTTTAGGTTCTAGAATTTTTTCTCTGCCATATTTATTATTCCCTTTATATTCGACGAGAAGCCAGACGGGACCTTCATACTGAGCAGGCATTCAAAAAAGATTTCCTTCTCTGCTTTGGTAAGAGCGTAGCTGGCAGGACCTTGATACTGCAGCTTTGGATGCATGCTGTCTTTTTCGTTCATACGTTGCTGGTCCTGCCGTGCCTCCGGTGTATCTTTTGTCTTCCCATACATGCCTGGGAAGCTTAGCAGGTTCATGCAAAGATTCTTCGTCACATGCATCACGTCGATTGCAGAGCGGACATCTAGGACTTTCCAATATTCTAGCTCCCAAAATATAGATTTCTTCTTCCACATGGGGGCGTGTCCGTCAGCGTCATTCGGAACAGATTGTCCGCCAAGACCCTTTCCAAAGATTACTTGTAAATCCTTGACCATATCAAGTATATCATCACCAGTATGGAGGACAGGCTTCTTTCGGTGATCTGCCTCACCTTTGAAATGCTTGCCTTTCTTTCTTAAGGAATGCTTGGTCGAAAGAAATCGACGATGTCCCAGGTACACATTCTTCTTGCATTTGTCCAAATATATACTTTCAGTCTCATCTAAACAGTGCATGCATGCGTGGTATCCCTTGTTTGTCTATCCTGAAAGGTTACTAAGAGCGGGCCAATCATTGATGGTTACAAACAGCAACGCTCATAGGTCAAGTTCCTGCTATTTGTGCTCATCCCACACACGTACACCTTTTTTATTCCACAGCTGTAAAAGTTCATCAACTAATGGCCTTAGGTACACATCAATGTCGTAGCCGGGTTGCTTAGGGCCTTGGATGAGCACTGGCATTATAATGAACTTCCGCTTCATGCACAACCAAGGAGGAAGGTTATAGAGACATAGAGTCACAGGCCAGGTGCAATGATTGCTGTTCTGCTCCCCAAAAGGATTAATGACATCTGCACTTAAACCTAACCATAAGTTCCTTGGGTCATCTGCAAAGTCCGGCCACTTTCTCTCGATTTTTCTCCACTGCGACCCATCAGCGGGTACTCTCAACTTCCCGTCTTTCTTACGATCTTCTTTGTGCCATCGCAACAACTTGGCATGCTCTTTGTTTCTGAACAGTCGTTTCAACCGTGGTATTATAGGAGCATACCACATCACCTTGGCCGGAACCCTCTTCCAGCTGGGGCGCTCGCCCTCAACATCATCACCAGGGTCATCTCGTTTGATCTTATATCGCAATGCATCGCATACCGGGCATGCATTCAAATTCTCATACTCCTCACCGCGGTAGAGGATGCAGTCATTAGGGCATGCATGTATCTTCTGCACCTCTAATCCTAGAGGCAGAGAACCTTCTTTGCTTCGTACGTACTGTCAGGCAATTCGTTATCCTTTGGAAGCTTCTTCTTCATTATTTTCAGTAGCTTTCCAAATCCCTTGTCAGATACACCATTCTCTGCCTTCCATTGCAGCAATTCCAGTGCGGTACTGAGCTTTGTGTTGCACTCTTCGCAATTTGGGTACAACAATTTTTTCTGATCCTCTAAGATGCGCTGCAACTTCAACTTCTCCTTTTCACTTTCGCAGTTTCTCTTTGCATCAGCAATGGCCCGACCAAGATCATCAGCGGGCTCATCTGATGTCTCTTCTTCAGCTTGTTCTTCTTCATTCTCTTCCCCCATTGTAGTACCATCATATTCAGGGAACCCAGGATAGTTGTCATCATCCTCTTCTTCTTGATTCTCTTCCATTAGAATCCCTCTTTCTCCGTGCTTGGTCCAACAGTTATAGCCGGACATGAAATCGGACGTAAACAGGTGGACGTGAATGTCTTTTGAGCTAGAGTAATTCTTATCAATCTTACAGACACCACATGGACAACACATAAAACCATTCCGCTTGTTTGCCTCAGCCGCATGCAGAAAACTATGCACGCCATTAATGAACTAGGGAGAGCGTCGGTCATCATACATCCATTGCCGACTCATCTTCATTACACAACACCGAAAAGACCAAATTAATACCGGTTCATACATAAAGTTCATACACACTTATTCTCATAAAACAACATAAAACTATCTAGCTAAAGCATTTAAATGCAACAACAAATGCGATCAAAATCGCAACTAAGGTAATAATTGATCCAACAGCATAATGATACCAAGCCTCTTTATTAACGGCATATTTTCTAATCTTTCTAATCTTCAAGCGCATTGCATCCATCTTGATCTTGTGATCATCGACGACATCGGCAACATACAACTCCAATTTCATCTTCTCTTCTTCAATTCTTTTCAATTTTTCTTTCAAATACTTGTTTTCTTCTTCAACTAAATTTAACTTTTTGACAAGAGGGTCGGTTGCAATTCCCGATTCACATACCTCCTAGATAAAAATATCTATGTCAACTTGATGGGCATAATTGTCATAAACACAAAATGCAACAAATAGTTATAAAGGAGAATATACCACATCCGAATCATAAACCGGACGAGGGCCGACGGGCACGGATATCAAAGTCATGGCACTATGTATAACAAACAATCATACAAGTAAGAAAATTATACAAGTAACTATCTAAATCATACAAATAAGATTTTTTTTATAAAAAGGATAAGAACAAGAGGCTCACCAAGGTGGTGCCGGCGATGGGACGATACGGGCGATCGACGGTGGTTAGGACGGGGACGGGAAGGAACTAAGTAAACCACACCTACACATATGCAAAGTAAGAAGTTAATTTGAGCTCAAATTGCATATAAATCAAATAAACTCCCACATAATTACTAACAAACTAGAACCCACAAATCACTATACTTATAGAGCATTGCACAAGCTAATCTAGCAATGAGAGATGAAAGGACAAAGTTGCTAACCTTTGTGAACACTTGAATAGATGGGGTGACTCAAATCTTGACCAATTTTGGCAAAAATGGAGGGATGAGCTCGAGCAAGGGGAAGAGAAAACAGAGAATGGAGGATGAGCTCAGGCTGGACGAAGCACTATATATAGGGGTATCTTTAGTCCCGGTTGGTGATAAGAACCGGGACTAAAGGTCCATCTCTAGTCCCGGTTGGTAGTACCAACCGGGACTAAAGGGGCTCACAGGGCCCCAGCCTGACGCCAGCCTGCCACCACCCCTTTAGCCTAGCCTCATGAACCGGGACTAGAGGTTACATTAGTCCCGGTCCAAAAGCGAACCGGGACTAATGCTTCGGTCCAAAGGCCTGTTTTCTACTAGTGTGTGGAGGTGAAGGACAAGGTTGAGAGGCCGTGGGTGGCTCTATTTATAGGTGGCCGAAAACTTGGGCTGCATGGCGGCAGTGGTGACGCTTGGCCGGGGCCCGAGGCGGTGCTCGGCTGGAGCTGGTGCACTGGCGGCGTCGGGTAGTGGTTTAGGGGAGGGGTCCGTGTGGATGGCGAGATTCGGGGGGGGGGAGGGAGGAGGGGTCACGGGTGGCGGCCGGGGCCCGTGCGGCGGCGTTGCCGGCGATGAAGGGAGCTTCCCTCCTCTCTAAGGCTTCCAGAAGGACAAGGGGGACCTAGGGAATGTGCTGGACATCATGCTCGCGCCCAGGGTAGCAAGGCAACAAGGGGGGTGCTCTGGACCTTGCCAGAGCATGGATTTGGCATGCTCTTTCAGTGGTCACCACTGGCACCATGTGCACAAGTGGGCTACAGGGGGCCAAACCATATCTGGGAGGTGTGTTAGTGTTCAGTGAATCTAGGTATGTGCTCTGAACTTCTTCTGGCTGGACCCTAGCTGGATCCTTTCAACATTTGCATTTTGACAGCAAAGTGTTTGTGCTGGCCCCTGGTAGATTCACTGTGAGGCAAGCTATGAAATTTTGTAGGGAGTGTTTGCATGCTAGGTTGAGTATCTCCTCCAAGACATAGCTCCAGGAGACTTGCCTAGCTAGCACTTTCCTCACAAGCTCGCAGTTAGGTCAGAAACCATCAACCTTGCCCTATGATTTTGTGTGGCTGTGAATGACCCAGTGGGTGGTGAAATTTGGTCATGTGTGACTACTAGGTGCTGCATGAATTATTTGGTAATTTTCAGAGCTACCAAAATGGCAGTTCCCTTAGAACAGCAACCTAGGGCATACTGGCTCTACCAATTAAAGCAAGGCTTTGTCTTGCTCTAATTTAACCAATATTTTTACTAAAGCTTACCATAGGCACAATGATCATCGCCAATTAATTTCATCATTTACAGAGGTGCCTAAGTATTCTTTGGATTTATTTCCCCAAAGTGGCAGAAACTTGAATTGTTTCTAGAAGAGACACTACTAGAAAAAAGGCTGTTAGTGGCGCACCTATTTTGGCTATTAATGGCGCACTATAGGTGGGCCACTATTATCACGCCATTAGTAACAAATAGTAATGGCGCACCTCTGGTGCGCCATTAGTAATCCAAATACTAGCGGCGCACCATGTGGTGCGCCATTACTATTGCTACAGGTGCGCCACTGGTAACTTTTTTTTATTGAATTTTTTTGAATTATTTTTTTGAAATTTGAAGGCGGGAAAATAGTAGTGGCGCACCATGCACTGGTGCGCCATTGCTAACTTTTTTTTGAATTCTAGATCCGGATCTGGCACGATTTTTTTTTGCGATTTTTTTTGTGATATTTTTTCAAATTTCGTTCTGCTACGTTCTTTGTGCCGGGGAGCTCCACATGTGGCCGGAGAGGAGGTCGCCGGAGAGGAGGTCACCGGAGAGGAGGGAGGAGAGACCATGAGGAGGGGAGGGAGGAGGAGGTCGCCGGAGAGGAGCTCGCCTAGGTCGCCGGAGAGGAGGAGGAGGTCACTGGAGAGGACCGGAGAGGAGGAGGAGGAGGTCACCTGGGTCGCCGGAGAGGAGGAGGAGGCGGTCACCTAGGTCGCCGGAGAGGAGGAGGAGGAGGTCGCCGGAGAGCACCGTGAGGAGGTCGCCGGAGAGGATGTCGCCGGAGAGGAGGTCGCCGGAGAGGAGGTCGCCGGAGAGGAGGAGGGGAGTATGGTGGAGGAGAGGAGGAGATGGAGTGGAGAAGAGGAGGAGAGGAGGAGAAGAATGAAGAGGTAAGGAGGAGAAGGAGGCCGACCGGGTTTATATATGGCTTAGCAGTGGCGCACCTTGTACTGGTGCGCCATTGCTAACCCTTTTTTTATTTTTTTGAATTTTGAAGGCGGGAAAATAGTAATGGCGCACCTAGGTGTGGTGCGCCATTACTATTTATAATTTTTTTTTGAATTTTGAAGGCGGGAAGATAGTAATGGCGCACCATGGGCAGGTGCGCCATTACTGAGTTTGATTTTTTTTGAATTTTTTTGCCTCTCCAGATCTTGAAAGCCCCGCAACTTTTTTTCTATTAGGTTTTTGAGGATTGTAAAAATCTTCAACGGGGTTCCCCCAGTTGAATTCGGATGTAACTTTTCGAGTAGATGATTTTTCATATAAAAAACTTTTTCATCGGAGTTCGTATGCAAAAGTTATGCCCATTTTACAAATTCTCGAGAGATTTTGCAAAAAAGTCGAAAATTCATGTTTGTAAATTTTGCTAACAACTAGACCACATATCACATGGGAATCTTATTTTGGCTTATTTATTTGACATTTCTATCATTTTTTTTTATTTTTTTTGAAACTGAAAAGGCGGTCCACGGGGGGCGGGGGGGGGGGGGGGGTGCATTTGGTGAATTTTGGTCAAACATAGTAATGGCGCACTTTTCTCCTGGTGCGCCATTACTGTTTAGGTTACTAATGGCGCACCAGGGGGTGGTGCGCCATTGCTATGTGCTGCCAAAAATGCCCACCTCCCCTGGCTTACCAATGGCGCACCTTTGCCAGGTGCGCCATTGCTACCTAAAATAGCAATGGCGCACCTGGCAAAGGTGCGCCATTGGTAAGCCTGGGAAGGGGGTGGACCCGGGGAAAAAATAGCAATGGCGCATTGGACTAAAGGTGCGCCACTACTAAAACAATAACAATGGCACACCTGTTTCTGGTGCGCCACTGCTATTTTTCTAGTAGCCATTTTTCTAGTAGTGAGAGATATTATGTTGGGGATAGCAATATTGTGTCACTTCTTTGATCGACCCCCGGCATATGTCGAGCGTATGCCGACACACTATGAGCGACATATTCAGAAGGCAAGTGAGCAGAGAAGTTGGCCCAGCCCAAGGAAGAAGTCGGGAAGTACGGCATCAACGACAGGTGGTACTACTACCGGGAAAACAGTTCCCCAGCTCGGATAACAATCCAAGAAATCGATCTCTCCGCTCAAGGTGAGTACCAATCCAAGCAAGCAATCGATCCAACCAGTCGACGTGCAAGGCAACCCAATCGACCTCGAAGAAGTAGAGGCTGCAGGTCTCACTCTTGGCCAAATCCTTGGCACCGAGGAATTCCGCCGGTACGGTGCAACTGAGTACGCAATGCAATATGCCAAAGGAAAACCACTTGTCACACCCGAGGAGTACAAGGAACTACCAACTGCGATGCGACGGTTGCATGATTGGTACCTGCGTGAAGTAGAGCGAGGGGAGACGGCGGTCATGGTCAAAGTAAGGAAAGAGCATTACGTCAATGCATGTGACATATGTCTTGAATTCTCAGAACTTTTCTAGTTATACCACATGGACTCTATCGACAAAAGTCTCATCAGTTACTATTGTCTGTAAGTGATTTATATCTTTAATAATTTAAGTCTCTAGCTAAGATATCGTTCATTGGCTTATCCTCACTATATATGTTCTTTTCTACGCTATTATGCAGATTGAAGATGTGGGAATTGAAACAAGAGGGAATCGATGACATTGGGTTCATCGACCCAACTACCGTTAATGGTCATGTGGTAAAACATTATGCCAACGACACAGAAGATCTCTTGGAAAATTTTCTAGAGGCACTAATGAATACCAAATCTACTATAATATTTCCTTACAACATGGGGTGAGTGTTTACTCTCTTGTATACTAGAAATTCTATTTTTGCTTACTAGCTCGCTGTCAAGTGTAGTTGATGAGTTATATGCATGCCTGCTTTATTATATAAACTTCTGCGCAGAGACCACTATATCCTCCTAAATATTATCCTCGCGGATGGACTTGTTCAAGTGTACGACTCACTAGATACACGAGAACAATCATACGTGGACTTGTATTTTATGATAGAACGGTAATTTCAATCTTTATCGACCTCGCTTTCTTTCATTATTTCCTGATATCAAAAGTAATTATAATAACTCTTCCGTTCTTTTTCTTTGCCGCGTAGTGTTTGGAAAAAGATGATAGAAAAAAACCATCACGGTCGTCAATGGAAACCGAAGCTAAAGTGGAAAAAGATGCAGGTAATTAAGTAGTACTACTAGGTCCGCTCATCTCTTTAATTCCAGTTTCAATACCATTATCATGCTTGATTATTAATTATCTTATTGAATTCTATTCTTTTGCAAAGTGCGCAAAGCAAGATCAGGGGACAAATTTATGTGGATACTTCCTCTGCGAGAACATTCGCCTCCAGACCGAAGGACGTATACGTCGCAGAGGAGCACGTGAAAGACAACTCCAGGTTTGGCAGATGATGTCGAAGCTCTCACCCGAGAAATGCTTTGTAGCACTTCAAGAGTAATTTGCGGCATTTCTTCTTCAACATGTCATTGATGTAAACGGAGAGCACTATTACTTACCGCCGCCTCAATAATGCCAGCAAATCAGTAGTAGAAAACTGAGATTTCATCCGGAGCACTAGCTAGCTTGTCTCGGCCGGGTTTTGGGCCTTAATTAAGTTATAAGTCCAGAATATATATGGATGTGTAATTCCATTTGTATATATACTGTGTATGAGATATTGTATATTATATTACATATATATATATGCATCAACTTGTGTAATTAATGTTTACAGTATGTAGCACCGTAAAATAAATTTGAAATGAATGGAAAACACAATAAATAGAGAGGAAAACTAAAACCTAATTAAAAGCGAAAACAAAAAAAAACAGAACACTTAGTACCGGTTGGTATCACCAACCGGTACTAAAGGTCTTTCACCACCAGCCCACGCAGGCAGTCACGTGGTGGGCCTTTAGTACCGGTCCGTGGTCCAACCGGTACTAAAGGTCTGGACCTTTAGTCCCGACCCTTTAGTACCGGCTGGGGAACCGGTACTAAAGGCCCTTCCCGACCGGGACTACTGGTCGACATTCTACTAAGGACCTTGATCCCACCAGGTTGCTTCTTCGCGACAGCACGGTGCTGTCTCTTCTTTACCTTGATGAGCATGTGGAGCACGCCGTCAGCTACGTCAGCCGCTTGGTTGATACCATGAAGAAAGTTGAAGACTCCCTGTTCCCGGGTGAGGAGCTGGAGTATGACATTGAGTCTATTCTCGATCGGTTCAAAGAGATTCCTGCCGGAGTGGACTCTTGGAAGAAGTCAGCAGCTCAATGCAGAGTGGACGTGGCCCCTTCTCTTGTTCGGATCCACTTCAAGAAGGTGGATGAGGAGAACCTGAAAGCCCTCAAGGTTGCCAACACTAAGGAGCTCAAGTTCCAGAACTTCCTAGCAACCTTCATTGAAGCTGCCACTCGAATCGCGGAGGCCATCGACCTGAACACCTTCATCGACCCGGTCAGCCCCGGTGGGCAGACCCAAGATGATAAGGACCAGGCCTAAGTCTTTATGCTTCGAATAACTTTTGCCTCGGGATACCGAGTGGTTCATGTAACCGTTAAACTTGAACGAGCTTGGAGCTCGCATACTTGCTTTGAGACTTGTTGGTTTGTTTTAATATTTCAAACTGGTCGAAAATGTTTGCTTTGATTTTCGATCTCTATTTTGTTTGTTGATGCATTTTGGTGAACTCTGAATTCGTATTCTCAATCTAGTTTGTAGCTAAGCGTCCAAGATGAGAGGGATGCTCTCACTCGGGTGAATTTTGTACTTAGGCGAATCTGGTTCGCAGCTAAGTGTCCAAGATGAGAGGGATGCTCTCACTCGGGTGAATTTTATACTTAGGCGAATCTGGTTCGCAGCTAAGTGTCCAAGATGAGAGGGCTGCTCTCACTCGGGTGAATTTTAATTTGTACACCCAATGGGGGTGTTTTGATTTGTGTCATACATTGCCAGGGCGTCCGAGTGGGGTGCAACCCTTGAGTGTGCTACTGCATCCGAGCGTGGTGTAGCCCCCGAGCGTGTTTTAGGCTTGACATGATGAGATGCACAGAAACAAGAGATTTCAATCATCGAGATTCACTCGGTTAGTCTTTTGAATAAGATTGTAACACCGGAACTTATTCTAAGTGAAAAAATTTACGGAGAAGATCAGCATTCCAAGCGCGGGCCCCTTCTTGATTCTTCTTGAAGTTGTAGAGCCGGTAGGCTCCATTATTCAATTCTTTTGATATTGCAAAGGGTCCTTCCCACGAAGGGGCAAGTTTGTGGGGCTTCTGCTGGTCCAGTCGGAGGACCAAATCGCCTTCTTGAAAAGCACGACCCTTGACTTGCCTATCGTGGTATCGTAATAAATCTTGCTGGTAGACAGCAGTCCTGACGAGCGCCACTTCTCGTTCTTCCTCAATGAGATCAAGGCCATCTAGACGCATAGCTTTGGCTTCGGCATCCGAGTACATTTCCACTCGGGGGGAACTGTGAAGAAGGTCACTCGGGAGGATAGCTTTGGCGCCATACACCATGAAGAACGGAGTGAAGTTCGTGGATCGGTTGGGAGTGGTCCGCAGGCCCCATAAGACCGAGGGCAACTCAGTGACCCAAGCTCCTGCAACATGTTTCAGGTCGCGCATGAGACGTGGTTTCAGCCCTTGGAGAATCATCCCATTCGCCCGTTCTGCTTGGCCATTCGACTGCGGGTGAGCCACAGAGGTGTAATCGACCCGAGTGCCCTAGGCATAACAGAATGCTCGGAATTCATCTGAGTCAAAGTTCGACCCATTATTAGTGATGATACTATGGGGGACCCCAAATCTGAAAACTATTTCTTTCATAAACTTGATTGCTGTTGCCGAGTCCAACTTTTTTATGGGTTTGGCTTCTATCCATTTAGTGAACTTGTTGACGGTCACTAGCAAGTGGGTGATACCATTGGTCCCGGTTCTGAATGGTCCGACCATATTAAGGCCCCAGACAACGAAGGGCGAAGTGAGTGGGATTGTTTTCAGCACGGATGCTGGCTTGTGAGACTGGTTGGCATAGAATTGACATCCAACACACTGTTTCACTATGTCCTTGGCAGCTTCATTGGCACGAGGCCAGAAAAAACCTGCACGAAAAGCCTTGGCCACCAACGTCCGAGAGGATGCATGGTGACCACAGATTCCCGAGTGGATCTCTTGCAGGATCTGTTGACCTTCCTCTGGTGAAATGCAGTGTTGTACTACTCCTGAAACACTTTTCTTGTAGAGTTGATCTCCCATGACAGTGTAGGCCTTCGATCGACGGACGAGCTATCGGGCTTCAACTTCATCTTCAGGGAGCTCTTGCCTGAGAAAGTACGCTATATAGGGAGTTGTCCACTTGGGAATGATTGCCAACATTTCATGGATGAGGTCGATTACTACTGGGACTTCAACTTCAGTCGGGTTGGACGGTCTGACTGGCTGTGGGGGCTCCTCCATGAAGGGGTCTTCTTTAATTGTTGGGGAAAGCAGGTGTTTGAGAAACACATTTTTGGGCACCTCCTTCCGAGTGGATCCAATCTTTGCCAAGTCATCGGCTGCTTGGTTCTTGGCTCGTGGGATGTGATGTAGCTCCAATCCTTCAAAGTTTTTCTTGAGCTTCCTAACTGCGCTGCAATACCCCATCATAGCTGGACTACGAATATCCCACTCTTTCATCACTTGATTGACAACTAGATCTCAGTCGCCGTACACCATCAGCCGGTGAATGCTGAGTGAGATGGCCATGCATAACCCGTACAAAAGAGCTTCTTACTCCGCTTCATTGTTGGAGGAATCAAAGTGAATTTGCAGCACATAGCTGAGCCGATATCCCTTGGGAGAGACTAGGACTACGCCAGCCCCCAAGCCATTCAACATCTTGGAGCCATCAAAAAACATGGTCCAATGCTTGGGGAGGCTAAGAGCTGGCTGCTGGTGTTCTGTCCACTCGGCTAGAAAATCCACTAGGAGCTGAGATTTGGTGGCTTTCTTTGCTTCGAGCTTGACGTCCAAGGGGAGGAGTTGAATAGCCCATTTGGCCACTCGGCCCGTTGCGTCTTTGTTGTTCATGATCTCTGATAATGGTGCATCACTGACTATTGTGACCGAGTGTTCTTGAAAATAGTGAGCCACCTTCTTCGTAGTCTGGTAGATTCCATAAACCAACGTCTGATAGTGTGGATATCTGTGCTTGGAAGGGGTCAAAACTTCTGATATGTAATATACCGGCCTCTGAATCTTCAAGGCTTTACCTTATTCTTCACGCTCGACGGTGAGCACGGTGTTAACCACTTGATTTGTGGGTGCGATATATAGGAGCAGCGGCTCTCGGCTGCCCGGAGCAGCAAGCACCGGCTGGGTGGAAAGCAAGGTTTTGAGTTCCTCAAACACAACTTGCGCTTCATTCGTCCACTCAAATTCATCTGATTTCTTCATGAGTTGGTAAAGGGGTGGTGCTTTCTCACCGAGTCGGGAGATGAATCTGCTTAGGGCTGCTTGACAGCCCGTGAGTCTTTGGACGTCGTGGAGACGTTCTGGTTGCTTCATTCGGACGATGGCCACAATCTTCTCAGGGTTGGCATCGATTCCATGTTCGGAAATGAGGAATCCGAGTAACTTGCTTGCCGAAACCCCGAAAATGCACTTGGCTGGATTGAGTTTGATTCCAAATGCATGTAGGTTAGAGAAGGTTTCGGGGAGGTCGGCTAGAAGGTCGGAACCTTTCCTAGACTTGACCACAATGTCGTCCATGTATGCCTCTACATTCCGACTGATTTGCTTCTGCAAGCACTTCTGGATCATACGCTGGAAAGTTGCCCCAGCAATTTTAAGACTGAATGGCATCGTGATATAACAAAAACACTCGAAAGGGGTGATGAAGGCTGTTTTTATTTCATCAGGGCCATACATTTGGATTTGGTGGTACTCGGAGTACGCATCCAGAAAAGATAAACGTTCACACCCCGCAGTGGAGTCCACTATCTGATCTATGCGGGGGAGAGGCAAATGATCCTTGGGACAGGCCCTATTGATATGTTTGAAATCTATGAACATCCTGAGAAAATTATTCTTTTTTGGCACCATGACGACGTTGGCGAGCCACTCGGAGTGGTACACTTCACGGATGAATTCGGTAGCCAGCAGCAGTGCAATTTCTTCGCCGATCGCCTTGCGCTTCTCGGTTGAGCAGCACCGCAGGTGCTCCTTCACTGGTTTCACTTTCGGATTGACAAGAAGTCAATGCTCAGCCAATTTCCTAGGAATCCCCGGCATGTCAGATGGTTTCCACGCGAAGATGTCCCAGTTCTCATGGATAAATTGGATGAGCTCGCCTTCCTATTTGCTATCCAGACTTGCGGAGATGTTGGTGGGTTGCGCACTCGGATCTTCCGGGTGAACATGGACCTGCTTCGTTTCACCGGCTGACTAGAATGGAGATTCAACTGCCGGCTTCTTTGTCCTCAGCAGCTCACTCGGATCGACTGCCTTCTTGTACTCTTCCAACTCGGCTACTGCCATTTGCGTGTCAGCAATGATAGAACCCTGCTGCAGGCATTCCTCTGCTCTTTGCCTGTCCCCTGTGATAGTGATCATGTCACTCAGACCAGGCATCTTGAATTTGAGGTATACATAACATGGCCTGGCCATAAACGGGCATAGGCAGGCCTACCCAAAATAGCGTGGTAAGCACTCCGGAAATCAACCACTTCAAAATTCAGGTGCTCTCTTCTAAAATTCTTCTCGTCACCGAATACGACATCCAGAGATATCTGCCCGAGTGACCTAGCCTTCTTCCCGGGGATGACCCCATGGAACTGTGTATTGCTCTTGCTCAACTTGGACATCGGAATGCCCATTGCTTTCAACGTGTCAGCATAAATAATATTGAGCCCACTACCGCCGTCCGTAAGAGCCTTGCGCAGTCGGACACCTTTGACTGGCGGGTTTACCACCAGTGCTTGCCATCCAGGGGTCGGTACATAAGCGGGGTGGTTCAACTCATAAAAGGTAATGGGGGTCTTGGCCCAATCGAGGTACTGGGTGACAGACGGCATGGCCAAGTTCACCTCTCGGTCGATCACTTTCAGTTTCCTTTTACCCTCGGCATTGGCAAAGATCATCAAAACTTTTTCCACGATAGGGTAGTCCGTGGCAGGCTTCTTTCCCCCATCACTGTTGTCCTGATCTTTGTCTTCCGACTGATCTTCCCATAAAAATTTCTTCAGTAATTTGCACTCCCGAGTGGTATGCTTTGGCAAGATCAAGTTACCATCTTCGTCCCTCTTTGTATGAACTTGACATGGTTGACCAAGAATATCACCCTCCGAGTGCTTCTTCTTCTTGGGGACCCATTCTCTCTTCTGTTTATATGGCCCTTTGTCTTTTCCCTGCCCGGTCAAGGCTGCTGCTTCTGCGTTGTCCGTAGCATCGACCTTACGCTTCTGCTTCCGACTGGAATTATGGACAGGCTGAGTGGCTTCGCTGGCTCGCCCCTTGCCGCTTCGTAGTCGGTCTTCTTCTTCACCATTCGCGTACCTACTCGCTATTTCCATCACTCAGCTCAGAGTCGGTGTGTCAGTCCGACCGAATTTCAAAATAAGATCTCGGTACCGGATACCTGCCTTAAAGGCACAAATGGCTTGGTGTTCACTGACGTTTTCCAGTTGTTGTGCAAAGTGGTCCATATCTGGATGAACTCCCTCAAGGTCTCGTTGTTCTTTTGCATGCAATGTTGCAATTCTGCCAATCCGCCCGGTCGCTTGTATGTCCCTTCGAAGGTCTTAACAAACACTCAGGCTAGGTCATCCCAACTGTGTATGCTGTTAGATGGTAACTGATTGAGCCAGGCTCTAGCAGACCCTTCGAGCATCAAGGGTAAATGTTTCATTGCTACATCATCATCACCACCTCCGATCTAAATGGCCACTCGGTAATCTTCCAACCATTTTTCTGGCTTTGATTCACCCGTGAACTTGCCGATCCCAGTAGCTAGCCAAAAATTAGCTGGAATGACCGCTGAACGGATGTACCTGCTGAAGCATACAGGACCTGAAGAGGTAGACCCACTCGGCTAAATGCTGTCCCTATAAGCTCGGCCTCTGTTAACCAGTCCCTGGGCAAGGACGGACATCGCATTGAATTGTGGATCTCAGTAATCCATTCCTTCTTGATCCCACAGACGGTAACCACCTGGCTGCCTCAGAGGGCTGGGCCTCCGATCATCATCATAGGGTCGCCTATCATCATATGGCCGGGGTGCCTTTGTGACCTCCAACGGAGGGGGCGTCTGAATGCGACGATAATCTTTGCGCTGTCGAGGAGGGTTGATCTGGTCTTGGTTTCGGCCATCGTGCTGATCTCTGTGTCGTAGGTGAGTCACTTCTCTCGGAGGGGATGATGACCTGTGCCTCCGAGGCACAATTGGGCTGTGAGCCGATTGATCTGTTTCTGCATGAACTGATTTGCTGTGTATGCGGTCTTGTGACTGCAACATAGCCGAGTTCTGCGCCGTGGCCATCTTCAGCAATGCTTCGATCTACCGAATCCCCTCACCAGCCGCTAAACCAGATGGTTGTATAGAGTCGGCGATTCGGGTTGCTGCTGCCAGATTTTGCAGCGGAGTGTGGAGCACTCAGTAATTAGGACTCTCGTTGTTGAGAAATAGCCGCCTGCGATTCCGACATGAACTGGGCTACTGAGGGATGCGATCATCAAGTGACTTCTGTAATTGCTCGAGGCGAGTCCGTTCGGCCAGAGTAGCCAAACAAGTGAATTCCATGGCCAGAGCCTCGGGGGTCATCGCTGTAATGGGCATGTACAAAGCTCGCTCGGCCCTCCTATTGAGCTCGTCTCTCTGCCCCCGAGTGAGAAGTGGGGGCATTTGATCTTCATCTCAGCGATCCTCTCCAGCATGCCTGTGTCATGCGTCGTGATGGCCATCACAACGGTTTGAGAAGCCAGGAGGACTGCTTGCCGATCCGGCCATCAGGACTTCCGCAAAAGATTCGACACTTTCCCCGTCAGTGTCATCCTCCGATCCATTGTGGAGGAAAGCAAACAAATCATGAAAAGGTTCATCAGGCTCGAGTACTGCCACCTGTTCTGCTGTGACTTGAAGGGCCACAACATGCGTGATCCAACGCTGGAGCCGTGACCTGGTGGAATGCTTGCGACGAAGTCCGTCAGGAAGGAGAGGAGTCGCCCGGTACGTAACTAAGGGCTGCCGAAGGAGTACTCCGAATGAACTCACGCGGAAGTGCACCGCACCATGGATGGGCAGTGATTCCGCATCTATTGGGGCTTCTTGGAGCCACGCGGAATCGTCGGCGATGAAGCTGAGGGAGCCGAAATGGATTTCGCTGCCGAAGATCATCTCGCCACCGAAAACCATGTTGCTAACGGAAATTCCACCTGCGCCGGAAATTGCTAGACGCGCAGCCCCAAGGTGGGCACCTACTGTCGTGGGACCAAATCTGACAGTAAGGATTGGGGGTACGAATGAGGGCTGATTGTAGCTACGGCACAGGTGTGACACAGAAGTTATCCAGTTCGGGCCTCTCTCGGAAGAGATAACAACCCTACGTCTCGAGCTGCTGGAGCTTGGTCTTTCTTGTGTCTTGTGATTACAAAGGAATGCGAACCCTTGTCCCAGCGGTAGGAGACGGCTTATATAGTGTGCGCCAGTCCTACCTGAGCTACGTTACAAGGGTGTGATAAACAGGATTGATGACAGGCACTATGTGTGGTAACTGATACAATGAATACTAATAATGATAGAAACGCACACCCCTTGACTCTCCAGAGCCCAGATAGACCGTTCATCCTCCTGCTCCTGAGTGAGCTAGGCCATAGCCCAGTGGACCGCGGGTTGTCTGCGTGTTGGCGAGAATGACCGAGTGGCTCCGGGCGTGTAAGTGATCCAATCTTATCCGAGTGGATGGATGGTGTCCGAGTGAATGTTTTGAGGTGAACATCTGAATGCCTCCATGGTGCAAGAGCCTTTCATTGATGGTACGGGGCCCTAGGTGGTGGGTCCAAGGTGTCAGATCTTCGACCCTACCCTTAGTAGGTGACCACATCAGCAACCACTTGGCACCGCACACCCTGGTGGGCAAGGCCTTCCAGCAAGGATTCTACTGGCCCACCACCCTTCAAGATGCCATGGATCTGGTCAAGAGAAGCCTGCCAGTTTCATGCACAGAACATCCATCAACCAGCGCAAGCACTTCAAACTATCCCCGTTTCATGGCCGTTCACGGTATGGGGGCTGGATATCCTTGGGCCATTTCCTCGGGCTGCCGGGGGCTATGAGTACCTCTACATCGCCATTGACAAATACACAAAGTGGCCCGAGTCGAGCCTGTCCGGAAGATTACACCACAATCCACCGTCAAGTATATCAGAGGCATTGTGTGCCGTCTTGGTGTGCCTAACCACATCATCACCGAAAACAGCACCTAATTCACAAGTGGCACCTTCACATCCTACTGTGAAGACCTTGGCATCAAGTTGTGCTTTGCCTCCATTGCCTCCATTGCTTATCCCCAGACCTTGGCATCAAGTGGCACCTTCACATCCTACGCGGAAGTACTCAGAGGTCTCAAGACAAGGACCTTCGACAGGTTGAAAACGTGCGGCCAGCGCTAGATTGATGAAGTGCCCTCTATTCTGTGGTCGCGCCACACGACCCCGAACAGGGTGACTGGTGAAACGCCCTTCTCCTCTATTTACGGGTGATACGTCTCAAATGTATCTATAATTTTTGATTGTTAAATGCTATTATATTATCACTTTTGTATGCTTTACATGTCATTCTATATTATTTTTATGGACTAACCTTTAATCCAATGCCCAGTGAAAGTTTTTGTTTTTGGCTTCTTTTTTGTTTCACAGAAAAACCATAACTATAGAAGTCCAAACATGATGAAAATTTACGAGGATATTTTATGGAATATATGCAACACCAGAAGCTTCGGGAGGGAGCCAGAAGTGGGTCGTGAGCCCCATAAGCCCAGGCCACGTGCCCCCCTAGGGGCCACGCCATGCAAGCTTGTGGGAGCCTCGCAACTCCGTTTGACCTAATTCTAAGCCTATAAATACCGAAATATTCCGTAACCCTCAGAAGCGAACCCGAAAGTATTTTATCGCCATCCCAAGTCTCTGTTCCGTCATGATCCCATCTGGAGCCCTATTCCGGTACTCTGCCGGAGGGGGGAATCATCGAGGAGGCCATCCTCATCATCCTTGCTGCCTCCATGATGATGTGTGAGTAGTTCCTAGAGGACCTATAGGTCCATAGCAGTAGCTAGATGGCTTTCTCTCTCTCCTTTCATCTTCAATACAATGATCTCCTCTAACATCTATTCGATGTAATCTTCTTTGCGGTGCATTTGTTTGGATCCGATGAATTGTGTTGTTGCTGCTAAGGGGAAAACAACGGGGTTTGATCATATTGATTGATCTCTTTCTGTCTACATTATGTCATCATGCTTATTGTGTTACTCTGTTTGTATGAACTTAATACTTTGAGATGCATGCTGGATACTGGTCTAGGGGTGGAGTAATAGTAGTTGATGAAGTTGGATTAACGGTCTACTTGTCATGGATGTAATGCCCATATTAGATTATGCTATGGATGATCATCATAATTATTCGCTATTCTGTCAATTGCCCAACAATAATTTGTGTATCCACTGTTGCTATGCTTTCGAGAGAGATGCCACTAGTGAAACTATGGCCCCCGGGTCTACCTTCTCCATTAATACAAAACTTGCTACAATTGCTATCTTGTTTTTTATTATTCTTTTACTATCTTGCAAACTTTTATCCTATCACCACTTGTTTTAATCTTGTAACTAGCAAGAAAAAGGGGAGTGACGACCCCCTTGCCTTTGTTGGGTCAAGCTTTTGTCGTGTTTGTAACATTGGTAATGCGGTGACTCCTACTAGTTTGATAAACCTTGGTTATTAACTGAGGGAAATACTTTCGTCTGCTGTGCTACATTACCCTTCATCTTCACGGAAATCCAACAATTCCTACAGGAGTAGCAGAAGAATTTCTGGCACCATTGCTGGCGAGTAATCACCTAACAAATCATGTGCCCTCACACAAACACTTTTCTTTTGCTTGTTTTATTTCTTGCCTAGCTATGCTATCTTTATTGTTGACTCACTGAAAACAGAAAGTAAAAAGGATAAAAGATATATGGATCCTTCTCCACTAGCGGGACTTTTCAAAATTTCTAATTATGGTGAACCAATTGCTAGTGATGAAAATGCTATTGCTATAAGCTCTTAGAAAGAAAATGTGAAGCCAAGTGCGCTTCTTTATCTTCATGAAGTTTTTCTTGAAAATCGTGAATCAGAATTTTTTGATGAACTGTTAAGAGAAGAATTTTATAAATTGATTCATGATAGTTCCTTTAATGAAAATCATGATTGCCATGATGCTAGTTTGAGTTTTATGAATGTCAATTATGCTAATGATATGCAAAACCATAAGCTTGGGATGATGAGTTTGATGAACATGATATTTTTAGTCCCCCTGCTAATGAAGAAGTTTTAAAGGAAAAATATGATTGGGATAGACATAATAATCTTTATGATTCAAGTGATGAAGATGATGCACTTGACAAAAATATTTCTTTTTATTGTGAAACTATGTCTGTAGGCACTATTGTTGATGATTTTGTTATGCCTACTATTTATTATGATGATCATGATTGGGGTGATAATTATAATGCTTCTTGTGATCTTGAGAATTTATTTGAGCCTCATGATGAATCTATTATTGATTAGAAAATTTGCAATACTATTGAAAGTGGCTTTGGAAGAGCGTCAACTTTAGGTAAAAAGAATCCCACATGTTTGGAGAATATTCAATCTTATGAAGTTTTTGATAAAAGTGGGTTTGGAGAGGTCATGACTTTAGTTGACCCCACTATCTTGGAAGATTATAAAATTTGCATGCATGTGGATCATGAAGAGAATATATTATATGATAGCTCTATATTGTTGAATTTGATTATGATCCTACATATAATTATTTTGAGAGAGGCAAGTATGGTTATAAAAATATTCATGTTACTAAATTACCTCTCTTTATGTCAAAGTTGTTAATGCTTCATTTTTCTTCCTTGCATAGGCTAAATTTTGCTTCTCTTGGTAATTTGTTTATTTATAAAATGCCTATGCATAGGAAGTGGGTTAGACTTAAATTTGTTTGTTATATGTTTTATGATGCTCTCTTTATGCTTCAATTCTTGTCTTTCATGTGAGCATCATTAAAATCTCAAGCCTATCTTAATGGCTATAAAGAAAGAGCTTGTTGGGAGACAACCCAATAGTTATCATTTATTAGTTTTTGTGAGTCAACATGATTATTGCTACAGCAGAAATTATGTTTGTATCTTTTCTTTTATTTTTGTGCCAAGTTAAACCTTTGGAATGTTGCTAGCGCTTGTTTATTTGATTCTGTGCAGAAACAGAAACTTTTGCATCCAGTATTTGAATATATATTTTCTTCTGGAGCGTGATAAATTGCTGAAATTTTTACACAGTATTTCTTTACAAATTTTCTACTGTGTACTGATGTTTCAGAATTTTTGGTTATAAAAGTATGATTAAAAATTCCGTATTTACAGACTGTTCTGTTTTTGACAAATTATGTTTTGTTTCTTTGTTTGCTTGTTTTAGATTATCTATGGGTTATATCGGGGGGTATAAATTATGGAAGTGATAAAATATAGAGAACATTCAATGGGAATAATTATGAATCTTGTCTTGACAGTACCTTAGTTAAAGATTTATTTTGTTATACTAACCTTTCTTACGAAGTTCCATCAAGTTTTGTGTCAATTAAGTTTTCAGGTTTTGGGTGAGAAAGCGCTATGAGAAGAACGAGGAGCGGCAAGAACCTAAGCTTGGAGATGCCCAAGGAACCCCAAGGTAATATTCAAGGAGAACCAAGCATCTAAGCTTGGGGATACCCCGGATGGCATTCCCTCTTTCGTCTTCAAAACTATCAGTATATCTTACTCAAGGCTATATTTTTATTCTTCACATGATATATGTTTTGCTTGGAGCGTCTTTTGCTTTTACTTTTGTTTGGTTTGCTGGTCCATACAATCATCGTTTCCTCAATATATTTATATGAGAGACACACATTCATCTTAAATTTATATAATGCTCATCAGTACTGCACCTATATCCTTTTGAGTTGAGGCAATTTCTCTTGAACTTCACTTATATTTGTTTGAGCATGGCGATATGTTTTATAGAAATTATTTGCACTCTCTTGCTTCACTTAAATCTTTTTCAGAGTTAAATAGGAACTCGTAATTTGCATGGGTTATATGATTGGTCCAAAAATGATAGGTATACAATTGTGGTATAATAAAAACTAGCATGGATCTTGTAGATCATTGAATATGATAAGTTTGATTCCTTGCAATAGTTTTGCGATATTGAGGAAATAATATGTGGGTGTGTTAGTAAGTAATTAAAGTTAAGTATTAATAATGTTGTTAAAGTTCGTGAGTCCTTATGCATGAAAGTGGTGGCCGCTGGCATTAGCGGTGAGGTCCGAGTATGATTTATCTTTGATTGAATAAACCTTTGTGTGTTCGGATCGGTGGCGCGCGATGGTTAACTCCTCCCAACCTCCTCCCTAGGAGCATGCGAGTCATACTTTGCTTCGAGGGCTAACTAAACTTTTACAATAAATGCTTGAGTCCTTTATGTCTAATATGAGTTTTTGTTCTGAAAGCACTTCCACCTATACAAATTTTGCTAGCCTCTTCGGTACCGTGCATTGCCCACTCTCACCTTGAGACATGGTGCAAACTTTGTAGGTGCATCCAAAACCCATGAGATGATATGCTCTCTCACACATAAGCCTCATTATATCCTTCCATAAAACAGCCACCATAGCTACCTATCATGGCATTTCCATAGCCATTCCGCGATAAATTGCTACGCAACTTACATTGTTACAATTTATGACTTGAGCATTCATTGTCATTTTGCTTTGCATGATCATATAGAGCTGACATGATATTTTGTGGCAAAACCACCATTCATCATTATAATACATGTTACGCTAGATCATTGCACATCCTGGTCCACTGCCAGAGGCATTCATATAGTCAGCATTTTTCAGAAGTAAAATAAAAGTGTGATGATCATTATTATAGAGTGTGCCCCTACTTATGATGATAAAAAAATAGAAAAAAAGAGTCAAAGAGCCCACCAAAAAAAAGAGAATGAGAAAGAAGAAAAAAATGAAAAAGGGAAAAAAGAGAAAAGAAAAAAAATGAGAGAAAAAGAGAGAGAGGGCACACTACTATCCTTTTACCACACTTGTGCTTCAACGTAGCACCTTGCATTTCATATAGATAGTCCTCATGATTTTAATTTTCATATACTAGTGGGAATTTTACATTATAGAACTTGACTTGCATATTCTGATGATGAGCTTCCTCAAATGCTCAAGGTCTTCATGAGCAAGTAAGTTGGATGCACCCCCACTTAGTTTCATATAGAGAGCTTTCACATACTTATAGCTCTAGTGCATCCGTTGCATGGCAATCCCTACTCCTCGCATTAACATCAATTGTAAGGCCTCTCCATTGCCTAATGATCAAGCCTCATTGATGTGAGATTTTCCTATACCTTTTTGTCTTCCCTTACAAACCTCAATCATTATTCTCTTTGCCATCCTAAGTGCTAAAGACCCTGGCTCACGCTCAAGTGTTGCGTGAAATTTTAAAAAGTTGAAGCGAGAAAAAGTATGATTTAATTGCTTGGTTTGGCACTGGGGTGATTTCTTAATTTGATATCTCTATGCAAGGAAGACTGAGCGTGCCATGCTTATCATGATTATGTGTAGAGATCACTTTATTTAGCTTCATTATTTCGAAAGGCAATAATTATTTACTTGCGTGATTGCGTATTATTATTTCAATATCAAATTGATAGACTATTGCCTTGAATCATTCGTATCCTAATATTCATGCCAAGATTACATCGATAGATCAAGGACATGTAAGGTAGCATTCAACATAAAAAATTCTTTTGTTATCATTTACTTACTCGAGGACGAGTAGGAATTAAGCTTGTGGATGCTGATATGTAGAGAATCTATAATTTTTGATTGGTAAATACTATTATATTATCACTTTTGTATGCTTTACATGTCATTTTATATTTTTTGATGGACTAACGTATTAATCCAGTGCCCAGTGCCAGTTTCTGTTTTTGGCTTCTTTTTTGTTTCGTAGAAAAGCCATACCTATAGAAGTGCAAACATGATGAAAACTTACGAGGAATTTTTATGGAATATATGCAACACCAGAAGCTTCGGGAGGGAGCCAGAAGTGGGCTGTGGGACCCACAAGCCCAGGCCACATGCCCCCGCTAGGGGCCGCACCATGCAGTCTTGTGGGAGCCTCGCAACTCCATTTGACCTAATTCCAAACCTATAAATACCCCAATATTCCGTAACCTTCAGAAGTGAACCTGAAAGAATTTTATCGCCACCACAAGTCTCTGTTCTGCCGTGATCCCATCTGGAGCCCTGTTCCAGTACTCTGCCGGAGGGGGCAATCATCGGGGAGGCCATCTTCATCAACCTTGCTGCCTCCATGATGATGTGTGAGTAGTTCCTACAGGACCTACGGATCCATTGCAGTAGCTAGATGGCTTTCACTCTCTCTCTCTCTCTCTCTCTCTCTCTCTCTCTCTCTCTCTCTCTCTCTCTCTCTTGATCTTCAATGCAAGGGTGTCCTCTGAGATCTATTCGATGTAATCTTCTTTGCGGTGCATTTGTTGGGATCCCATGAATTGTGAGTTTATGATCAGAATTATTGATTGAGTTATATTTGATTCTCTTGAAGTCTTTTATATGTAATTTCATAGCTATGTATGTTTTCCGATCTTTGAGTCTTTTCTGGACAACTAGATGATTGGATCTTCAGAGAGAGTTGTGCATAGTAGTAGGTTCAACCGTGTGGTGATCTTGCCCTGTGACAAAAGGGGCAAAGGCACGTATTGTGTTGTTGTTGCTAAGGGGAAAACGATGGGGTTTGATCATATTGATTGATCTCTTTCTGCCTACATTATGTCATCATGTTATTGTGTTACTCTGTTTGTATGAACTTAATACTTTGAGATGCATGCTGGATAGCGGTCTTGGGGTGGAGTAATAGTAGTAGATGTTGTTGGATTAACGGTCTACTTGTCATGGACGTATGCCTATATTAGATTATGCCATGGATTATCATCATAATTACTCGTTATTCTGTCAATTGCCCAACAGTAATTTGTGTACCCATCGTTGCTATGCTTTCGAGAGAGATGCCACTAGTGAACCTATGGCCCCGGGGTCTACCTTCTCCATTAATACAAAAGTTGCTACAATTGCTATCTTGCTCTTTTATTATTCTCTTACTATCTTGCTAACTTTTATCCTATCACTAGTTTTAATCTTGTAACTAGCAAGAACAAGGGGAGTGATGACCCCTTTGCCTTTGTTGGGTGCAATTTTTTGTCGTGTTTGTGTGCAGGTGCTGCTAACATTGTTAGTGAGGTGCCTCCTACTGGTTCGATAAACTTTGGTTCTTAACTAAGGAAAATACTTTTTGCTGCTGTGCTACATCACCCTTCCTCTTCGGGGAAATCCAACAACTCCTACGGGAGTAGCAACGGGACAGAAGCGGTCCTCCCCAGTGAGCTCACCTATGGCTCTCCTCGGGTCTAGGTCTATGATGAGGCCACCCAGGAGCAACAGAGGATTGATGACGTCAACCTCCTTGAAGAAGTCAGGTGCTGCGCCAGAATCCGTCCGGCTAGAGACCAAAGATGGCATTCCCGTGATCAACTCATGGAACATAGAACATCTTTGCAAGTACCACCTCTGCAAGTTCTATCCATGAGGTGATGTGATTATGCATCTGGGCATGGTCCCGCCAAGCACCATGTACCCGGGGACTCCCCCCATTATCAATAAATATGAGTTGCCTTAACTTGTTTTTTGCAAACTTTCTATGTGATTGCTAACAAGGGAAATTTTCTCCATGAGTCCTTTCTCTCATGTAAACTACTCCCTGTCAGCCCAAAACACGGGCCGGGGGTTGTCATGGTGCTAGTGCCTAGGTCCACCCTGGGCACCACCAAGTCCTACACACGACGACGAAGAGATGGTTCCCGGGCCTGCCCCGTACACCACGTTGTCTCAGGGTGCCTGGATGACTTGTTCTCCTCATGCCTTGGCCTGATAAGATAGTTCCACACCAGAGAAGAGGATTCATGGCATCAATTCTCTCTTGCTAGCTTGTGCCTTTGATGATTTTGCGTAAAGTGTACATGCCATGCAACTAGCGATGTTCCGCCGTCATATCCTTCCCGGCAACTAGCAGAGAAATTGGTATGCACGCATTGGATATGACATCGAGAGAGAACACCGAGAAAAAAATAGCTAAGCCTCTATAAACCTTTACTTCATTTCCATGTCCGCCACCCGTGATCTCCCACTTCCAAGTACTCTTCACCATGTACATAGCCTGGCCGTGTGTGGGGCATTCCTAGGGAATGGTTGCTCGTGAGTAATATCGGGCCCGCCCCAAGAACCTCATTGCTAGTGGATTCATACTCGAGGGTGTAAAACCTCCCGAGAAGCGGTGTGCCCTTTTGCTGTGTTCTGGATCCGTTCCAACACTCCATTGTCTGCTGCATGTGCGCTCAGAGGGTTCCCGAAAACGTGGGGCAAAAAATGTACGAAGTTTCAAGAAACTTGGAATCGGAAGAAGCAACGATGACAATAAAATAAAATTCTGAACAATCTGAAGCAAATACTAATTAAACGTTCAACTTAAAATGTTTATGGCACCAAGTGCCCGGACAGGTCTCGCGGGCAAATCAACAAAAAATTATTACAAGATCAACCCCAGGAAGAATTAACCGTGGGTGACGGGATCCTCTTCGGGGTCCCCTTCGCCGACATCATGCTGCATCATATCTGAAAGCTCCTTGACATAGGGAAGCACAGCAACTTCCGAGCACTCCTCCTTCTCAGGATCGATCTCCTTGAGAACGATCTCGACGGGGAACTTGGGGTCACGACTGTAGAAGCCGGCAAGCATGTGCATGGTGACCTCGGATTCCATGTCCTCCCCCTCTTCCTTGAGCATCTTGCTCATTGAGGCGTTGAGACCCTCAAGCTGCCCGACAAGGTGACCAAGATACTCAACGATGTGGCCAAGGTTGTCCTCCATGAAGGTCTGCTGAGCATCAGGGGCCTCCAGCTCATGGAGCTTGGACACCATGTCGGGCCATGCATAAACACCTTGGAGCAGCCTGACTTGAGCATCTCGCTCACTGAGGGTGAGCATCATCCTCTGGTCCAAGTTTTTGGCGCGCTGGTCGAGTGCCGCCAGCTGCTTCTCAAGGTCCTTGGCTTTGTCAGTGAGCTTGGAGCAGTTGGCCTCTGTGTTTCCCTTGGCGGTCTCGCTGGCTATCAGCATGTCTTTCCCCACATCGTAGGCTTGCGTCAAGGACTCGATCTACTTGCCCTTCTCGACGGCCTCCTCCTTGAAGTGTGCTAACTGCTGCTCCAACTCCTCATGGTGCTCCTTAATTAGGGTGCCCCTGAGGACCTGCACCTGTTGCCGGGCCTCCTCTTCAAAGCATTTCATGGTGTCCGCTATCTCTAGGGTGGTGCACTCCTCACGTACCTTCAGCAAGGCCTTGGCATCCTCCACCTTCTTCAGGTGATTTGCTAGCGTCTACTCAAGCTGGCGCAGTTTTGCTTCATGGGCATCCGCCTCTGAGGCGCTAAGCATCAAAGCTTTGTGGTGCTTCTCAAGGTCGTCCTTGATGAGAGCTCCCTCTGACTTGTGCTCTTTGACGGCATGCTCGCACTTGCCAAGTTGCACCTCGCACTCATCCAGACAGGCCTTGTGCTGGTCCAGTGCTGCGTTGGCATCGTCCGCCTCGTGGAATGCCTCCTCACCCATCTGGGTCACCAGCTGTCGCTCCAGCTTGATGACTTCTTGGGAACCCTTGTGCTGCTCAGAGGCAAGGCAAACTTGCTCTTGGAAAGCATCCATGGTCTCGTCCAGCTTTGCCTCACCGGTGGTGAGGGCTGCCTTGCGGGCCTGGAGCTTTTCCTCGAGCTGCTTCCCGTGCCAAGGACCACCTGGCGCTCATTCTTTCCCGTGGAGAAGAGCAAGAATTCCTTGGTGATTCCCTCGGGCTTAGAGACAGCCCTATGCATTTTGGCGGGTTCCCCGTCGGAGCCCCGGTTCGACGAACTGGGGGCGCTCGTCCCGGCCTTTCGGGTGGCCTCAGGCTACGCCCCGGGAGTACGCAACTCCGTTGCAGGGGGGCACAATTAGGTGCGGCTGTGAAGGCTACGTCTCCGTCGCTGGAAGATCACGCTCATGCATCACCTCGTCTGCTACCCCCGTCGGGGGCCGCTCAGCCTCCTTCACCGGGGTCTGCCTTGTCTCCATCTCCGGGGACTCCGCAGCCTCCGCCATAGGGGGCCGCCTGGTTTCCTCCCCATGAGAGGACCAGGTATCCCAGTGCTCCGGCGACAGAGGCCAAACGCCCCAGTGATCTGTTGCCGGGGGCAGATCCTGATGCAGGTACCATGGGACATCTCCCACTGGTGCGTCAACCTTCAACCTCTTCCTCGGGGATCTGCTAGGTCGGGCCACACTGCCTGGTCCCCTCCGACGTGGAGTCAACCTCGACAACCTCTACTGCCGGTGGCATGGAGGTTTGCTGCCTGGGGCCCTGCACTGGCTCGGGGGCTAGCCTTGTCGCTCCACTTCACGTTGCCGTGGAGGACAACTCAGGTGCCGTCCCTGGGGCAATTTCCTTGTCTGAAGAAAAGACATCTTCAATGTCAGGGTGCTCGCTTCGGTTGGCATCAAAGGAAAACCACCAGGAACTAGCGTCCTGGGAATCACCTGCCGGGGTGGCATCCGCTTCGCCAACAACGGGCTGGGACCCTGCACTCCCAGTCTGTCATGGGAATGATCCTGACAGTAAGAAGTAGGGGTACGAATGAGGGCGTGATCTAGCTATGGCGCGGATGTGACATGAAGATTTTTTGAGTTCGGGCCCTTCTCAGAAGAAGTAACAAACCTACGTCTCGAGCCCAGAGGCTATGCCTTCTCTCTGTGTCTTTCTGAATGATTACAAAGATGTGAACCTCTGTTCCTGAGCTACGGGGCCGCTTATATAGAGTGCGCCGGCCCCTTGACTACTCATGTTACAAAGGACTTGAATGACTGCATTGATGGGGGGCATTACACATGGTAACTGACATAGTTAAATGCTAGTAACGCACGAGGATGTGCGCCCCTTGATGCTCCAAAGTCCATGTCGACCGTCTGCCTTCTCTCGTCCGAGTCGTCGTGAGATAACCGAGTGGACTCGTTGCGTCCGAGTGAACAAAATGTTGTCCGAATGAGCGAGATGTCGTCCGAGTGGATGAATACCATTTGAGTGAACCAGATGTCATCCGAGTAGACGAATACCATCCGAGTGGATGAGCGTCGTCCGAGTGGAGAGAATCTTTGCTGGTATTCGAGTGGATTGGCGACCCGGGGGTCTTGATACCAGTTGATCCGATTCCATATGGCCAGGATGTGCCCCTTGTGACCCTACCTATACTGGGTATCCCCAACATTAGCCCCCGAATCGGTTGAAATTTTGTAGTGATTTGGTCCGAGTACTGCGGAGATACTCGGCGTATCATCACACTTTAGTCAACTACGTTTGAACAAAATTCCAACAGATTCTGGTACTGGTGCTTCCCGACTGATCAAGGATATTTGACTACGAGGAGAAACTTGGTGGCACCCGTTCATCTCCCGGAGGAGGCTGACTAGAGATCCGAGTGTGGATGTGCCATGAAAACCTGAGTAGCGATGCTACCGCGTGGTCTGACTCTTCGGAAAGATGCCACTCAGTATCCCAGAGGAACGCCGGCACAGGCTAACTCCAAGTCCAAATTTATGAGTTTTATGCCTTGGAGCCTAGAAGAAGGGCCAAGTAGATCAGCGGAGGAGCATCGAACTCATCCTATAGCAGTCTCTGGAGATGACCCCAGTTTAAGTTTTGGCCATCTGTTCGAGTGAACATTGACACTTTTGTAGATCTTCGGCGGACCGAGTGATCATGTTTATGGAAACAGATCCGACGAGATCAATGGATTGATCGAGGTAAACTCGTGCGGTGGAAATCTCGCGCGCACGCCCCTGTTAAATTACCACGAGCACCGCGACGGAGGTCATGGCTCCTCGATTTCCGCCCACGATATCACCACATGTCCCACTTTCTCTGTGTCGTGAGATTTGCGGTCGCCGTTGGATTGCTAGATCGACGGCTGAGAATGCTTGTGGCGGATTCACCCAGGGTTATAAATTATGGGAGATAGGGTAAATTCCAGATCCCCTTTTCCTCTCGCTCAGAAACCACCACCACCACCTTCTTGCTCTCCGCTCGACTTCGGCATCGCCCACCAGAATGGGGAAAGTCATGACTTCGACACTGGAGAAGAAGAAGCGAGCGCGGAAGGGCTCGACATCGAGCTTCGCTCCCCCGTCTGGTTGGAACCAGGGAGACTGGCTGCCGTGTAAGGTCATCGAGAAGCAAGTGCTCGACCTCGTCGCCGACGGCCTTGTTTCGGAGGGGAAATGGAGGCTGCCTGAGCCCGGCGAAATTGAGCCTATGCCATAGCCGGATGAACGGGTACTCCGTACTTCTCACATAGATAGGGGCTTCTCGATGCCTCCGCATCCCTTCTTCCGCGGATTTCTTAATTACTTCGGAGCGCAGCTCCATCTTATTCCGTCGAATGCCGTGGTTTATCTGTCTACGTTCATTTCCCTTGGCGATGACTTCATAAGATGTACTCCCCATTGGGCTTTTTCAAACACATCTTTTCTTGACGCTCCCAAACCATCAAAAAAAACTCTCCGAGTGACGAGAAAACCAAAATCATCTAGTTGTGCGGAGGATTAGGAGTCTAGGTTAAGAACTCAGGTACATTCCCAGCCATAAGATTTCCGAAGACTGTTAAGTTGTGGCAGAGTACTTGGTTCTACTGTAAGGACGTTCTGTCTAGTGATTCTCATGTAGATCTTCCGATCTATACTGGCGAAAAAGTCAAAGCTCCGAAAATGCTTAGGTTCTCCAAGGTCGAGAAAATTGAAGTCAATATCTTGGTGGATGCTTTGGTTGGCGTAAAGCAGGCTGGTATGGACGGTATCAACCTATTGGTGATCTTTATCAGTCGCTGCATTCAGCCACTTGAAGAGAGAGTGAGACCCATTTATATGTACGATGGCTTGAGCGATCCTACCCGAGTGCATCGGGGAGCCATAACCGCCACTGAGATTAAAGGTAGAGTGAAACGAATCACCGCCGAGCATGATGACGCCTGAGGTAGCAGAAAGGTGGCCCCTTACGACCAAGCACACCCACCTCCGGAGGTATTCTTGCCTTTAGCAATTCTGTTGTCTTGATAATTTTACTTGAATGAAATTGTTTGTTCTAACTCGGTTTTCTGACTGCTTTCTTCAGAGTCTTCAGAAAATGGTTTCATTGGTCCCGAGTATCGATCATAATCCAGAGGACGTGGCATCCGATAACAACCATAGTGACAATGAGTCGGATAATGTTGAAGATAGCTATGAAGAGGACGGTGATGGTGATGATGAGGAGGAAGTAGAGTCCTCCCCTTCTCACTATGTTGATAGGGAGGGCCGGTCCAAGGCACTCCATGATCCAAGTGAGCCTGCTCCTATTACTCGGAACTTGAAACGCGGCCGAGCTGAGTCTGCAGTGCTAGCAGTAAAGGCTCCCAAATTGGTGAGGCCGCAGGCCAAAAAATATGCTACCAAGCCACGCAAAGCGGTCAATCTTCTGGTGATCAAAATGTCGGTGCCGATTGCTTCAATGTAAGTAACCAGGTTACCTTCCTCTACATCACATCTCAATTTTGATCTAACCAAGTGAATTTGTTGATGTAGAGCTGCAACTTTGACAACCAGTTAGAACTCTGAGCCTGCTGTTAACAAAGAACGGGAGCAGGCCAAACTTGATGCCGCCACTTCCAAAGGTACCACTTGCTTTCTTTGGAAATTTTGTTTGAGCAATTCGGTTAACTGATGTGTCTTGCTGGTATGTGTTGGCAGAACCACGGGCCGTGATCCAGATACATGATGATAAGATCGGGGAGGCGCATGGGAATGTTGATCCAGCAAGCCTCAAGGATGACCGAGTGGTGGCAGATGTCACCGATAACATTGTGCCAAAAGTTTCAGAAAGCCACTCGGGTCTTGATGCTCAGGCGATGACTGGTGCTGAGCCAGCAGCTCCGAGTGCTCTGGTGACCACCGTACCTCCCATGTCTCCTACGCCCTTTAACTTGTTTGCGTTGTCAAAGACACTAGAAGACCAGGTAGGAGCAAGAAAAGAAGCGATGATCCAGGTTGAACTGATCAGCGCCTGAAGGAGGCGTATGATTCCAGTGAAGCGCTGAAGATCAATGTTCAAGTTAGTGCTATTGTAAGTTTTGCTTCTGTTTGGATGTATTTCTCTTCCAGTGGGGCCACACTGGGTGCACCCACTGGGTGTAGTCCCCGAGACTGCAGCCGACTGTTTACAGTTGGTTGAAGTCTTCGAGTTTTTTCTCTTCGCATTCCTGAGGTCGCGGCTTTACTCAAAGTGAGTCGGACTCGCTCGAGTAGAAGTTTTGTTTTACTCTAGTGGGTGTATGCAGAATACACCCATTGGGTGTTTCAACTCTAGTGGGTGCATGCTAAGTGCACCCACTGGGTGTAGTCCCCGAGACTGCGGCTGACTGTTTACAGTCGGTTGGAGTCTTCGACTTTTTTCTTCATGTATTTAAAATTTTCTTTAAGCACACGGCTTTACTCGGAGTCAGACACACTAGTCCAAGTAGCTGTTTTTTCTTGATTTCAAACCGGTGGGTGCATGCTGAGTGTACCCACTGGGTATAGTCTCCGAGACTCTAATTGATCGTAAGCGATTGGTTGGAGTCTTTAGAACATGATTTTTCGGAGATTCTGTCACTCGGATTGCCAGCTTTCACTCGGATGACTGAGCGGTTGATGTAGTCACTGAGACTTTGATTGATAGGAAAATACTTGAGTATCTGGTACTGGTCAAGCTTGCTCCTTACTTTGTCTGAGGGTACTTCAATATCGGGTACTGATCAAGCTTGTTCCTCCCTGTGTAAGAGGATACTTCAGAATCTGGTACTGGTTAAGTGTTTTTTGTTGATGACTGATCATTTTAAACATCTCTTTTGAGTAGAAAAATTGTGAGCTCAGGGCTCAACACTAAGCTTTGGACCGGGAAGTCAAGATGCTTCGCTATGAACTGGAGGAAGAAAAGAAGAAGAACATCAAGCTCGAGCAAGAGAAAAGGATCATGGGAGCTAAGCCCCACAACCTGAGTACTTTCGATGATAATTCTTTCCTTTGATTCGAGTACTTTCGCTTTAACAGATATTCATAATGAGAATTCACTTCTGCATAAGAGGCTCAAGAACTGTATTTCTATAGAAACTGCGAAGAAGGCCCTTGAAGACAAGGACACCGAGCTTGCTAAGGCCTGAGAGAATGCAAATGCGAAAACCAAGACGGCTGATGATGCACTCGCGAAGTTTGACGAGATGAAGAAGCTGAACGGCACTCTTACAAAGGCTGCAGATTCCATTAAGAAAGATCTTGAGGAGCTCAAGAAGAGTTACTCGGGGTGGGAAAAAAGTATCAAGATGTGTCCGAGTCTTCCAGCAAGAATCAAAAGCAACTAGAAGAAAAGGTTGCCGAGCTTGTAAAGAAGAAGGATGACCCTGAGGAGTTTGTTGAGAATGAAGTTGAGCTGGTGAATCAGAAGCTTGAAGGTAACACTTGACTTATCCGAGTAAACATCATTCTCACTTTGTAGTCCGAGTAGGATGTCATTTTGTCTCTCCCCTTCTTACTTTGTGATCAGGGTTTTGTTCGGATGCTGAGGAAGAGACCGAGAGGATCCAGAGAGACCTTGCCCCAGAAAGACTGCTTTTTCGAGATAGTACGGCGTTGTCACTTCTTCTTCTGGATGAGCGTGTTAATATTGCCACAAGATATGATGATCGTCTGAAGGAGTCGATGCAGAAAGTCGAAGACATGCTATTTCCAGGGGAAGATCTTGATGATGATGTCGAGGCCTTCCTTGATCGGATGAGGCAAATTCCTGACTGAGTGGGCCACTGGAAAAAATCTGCTGCTCATTGTGGGGCAGATGTAGCCATTGCGCTTGTCCGAGTCCACTTCAAGAAAATTGATGAGGAAAAGCTGAAGGCCCTCAAGGTCGCCAATATGAAGGAACTCCAGTTTCAGGATTTTTTGGAGACGTTCATCGAAGCAGCCACTCGAATCGCAGAAGTTATAGACCTGAACACCTTCATCGACCCAGTCGGCCACGCGGAGGGCCCTGGAGACGGCAGCGGTAAAGCCTGAAGGAAAAGAAAACTTGCTGCATTAATAAATTTGCCTCAGTATGCCGAGTGGTTTTGTAACCGTTAAACTTGATCGACCTTGGAGCTCGTGCACTTTGAATATTTGCATGTCTTGCTTTTTGACATTTTTTGGGCAAATTGGTTTCCAACTAAATCTTCGAGATAAGAGAGACGATCTCACTCGGATGGGTTTTATACTTAGGTAAACTAATTTGCTACTAAGTCCTCGAGATAAGAGGGATGATCTCACTTGGATAGGTTTTATACTTAGGAAAACTGATTTGCGACTAAGTCCTCGAGATAAGAGGGATGATCTCACTCGGATAGGTTTTATACTTAGGCAAACTGATTTGCGACTAAGTCTTCGAGATAAGAGGGATGATTTCACTTGGATAGGTTTCATACTTAGCCAAATTGATTTGCGACTAAGTCTTTGAGATAAGAGGGATGATCTCACTCCGATAGGTTTCATACCCACTGGGGGTGTTTACCTTTGCTTTGCATTGTGCAGTGTTCAATTGAGATGTAGGTCTCGAGTGTAGCATAGCCCTTTGGCGTAGCCCCCCCCCCTGAGTGTGTTACACCATCCAAGTGGAAAGCAGTTCCCGAGTGTAGCGCAGTCCTTCGGCGTAGCCCCCGAGTGTCCTGCATTATCCGATTGGATGGTACTCTCTGAACAATTTAGGCAAAAGTCAATGGAAATTCTTTTATTCATCGAGATTCACTCGGCTCAAATCCTTAGTCAGATTACTACATTGAAACATGTTCATGTAAAAAATCTACGAAGATGATCAGCGTTCGAAGTGCAGGGGTCTTCTGTTTTTTTATGAAGGTTGTAGAGCCGATAAGCTCCATTGTGTAACACTTTTGAAATAACAAAGGGTCCCTCCCACGGAGTGGCTAGCTTGTGAGGTTTCTATTGATCCAGTCGGAGAACCAGATCTCCTTCTTCAAACGCGCAACCGCGCACTTGTTTGTTGTGATAAAGCCGCAGATTTTGCTGGTAGACAGTGGATCTTCTGAGAGAAAGCTCCCGATTTTCTTGTAGAAGATCAAGGCCATCTTGACGTGCGACTTCATCTTCTACTTCCGAGTAAAATTCCACTCTGGGGGAATTATGAAGGAGGTCACTCGGGAGGACGGCTTCCGTACCATTCACCATAAAGAATGGGGTGAACTCCCTGATCTATTAGGCGTCATTCATAAGCCCCACAAATCTGATGGTAGCGCGATGACCCATGCTCCTGCTACATGTTTCAAGTCGCGCATGAGGCGTGGCTTTAGCCCGTGAAGAACCATTCCATTTGCTCTTTCGACCTGACCATTGGATGGCGGGTGGGCCACGGAGGCATAGTCGACCCAAGTACCTCCATAGTTCACTGATAATGGATCTATTACGCGTCATTCATAAGCCCCACAAAACTGATGGTAGCTCGATGACCCAAGTGTAACAGAAAGCTCGAAATTCGTTCAAGTCGAAATTCGTTCAAGTCGAAATTCGTCCCATTATCAGTGATGATGCTATGGGGAACTCCGAATCTGAAGACTATGTCTTTCATAAACTTCATGGCAGTCGCCGAGTCTACCTTCTTGATGGGCTTAGCTTCTATCCACTTGGTAAACTTGTCCACTGCCACTAACAAATGTGTGAACCCGCTAGCCCCCGTTTGGAGTGGTCTGACCATGTCAAGGCCCCAAATTGCGAAGGGCCATGTGAGCAGGATAGTCTTCAGCGTGGACGCTGGCTTGTGCATTTGGTTAGCATAGAACTGGCACCCGGTGCACTGTTCTACAATCTCCTTAGCAGCTTCATTGGCATGTTGCCAAAAGAAACCTGCGTGAAACGCCTTGGCGACCAGTGCTCGGGACGAAGCATGATGACCACTTGTTCCCAAGTGGATTTCCTGTAATATTTACCGCACTTCTTCTGATGAGATACAACGCTGCAAAACCCCGGCGACGCTTTTCTTGTAAAGTTGATCTCCCCGGACAGTATAAGCATTCGATCGACGGACGATCTGTCGGGATTCAACTTCGTCATCAGGGAGTTCTTGGATTAACAAATAAGCTATGTAGGGCACCGTCCACTCGGGCGTGATTACCAAAATTTCCTGGACCAAATCGATCACTGCTGGAACTTCAACTTCAACTGGATTTGTTGGTCCTACTGGTTGTGGGGGCGCTTACTTGAAGGGATCTTCTTTCATTTTTGGAGAGTGAAGGTGATCAAGGAATACATCTTTGGGTACTTCCTTCCGAGTAGAACCTAACTTAGCCAAATCATCGGCTGCTTGGTGCTGAGCTCGCGGCACGTGATGCAACTCCAATCCTTCGAAATGCTTTTCAAGTTTTCTGACTGCTTTGCAATATGCGGTCATAGCCGGACTGCGAATATCCCATTCTTTCATTACTTGGTTGACTACTAGATCTGAATCACCATACACCATTAGCCGACAGATGCCGAGTGAAACGGACATGCGCAACCCATACAGGAGAGCTTCATACTCAGCCTCATTGTTGGAGGAAGCAAAGTGAATCTGCAACACGTAACTGAGCCGGTCTCCTTTGGGGGAGATTAGAACTACGCCAGCTCCAGAGCCGCCCAACATCTTTGATCCATCAAAAAACATGGTCCAATGCTCGGGAAAATTAAGGGTTGGCTGTTGGTGTTCAGTCCACTCGGCTAGGAAATCCACTAGGGCTTGAGATTTGATTGCTTTCTTTGCCTCAAACTAGATGTCAAGGGGCAATAGTTCAATGGCCCACTTGGCCACTCGGCCAGTTGCGTCTCTGTTTTTCAAGATTTCTGACAAAGGTGCGTCACTGAACACCGTGACCGAATGCTCTTAAAAATAATGAGCCACTTTCTTTGCCGTCAAATAGATTCCGTAGACCAGTTTCTGATAATGTGGATATCGTTGCTTGGAAGGGGTCAGTACTTCTGAGATATAGTGCACGGGCCGCTGAACTTTTAAGGTTTGCCTTGTTCTTCACGCTCCACTGTGAGCACTACGCTGACCACTTGACTTGTAGCTGCTATGTACAGCAGTAATGATTCTCTACTACTCAGAGCAGCGAGCATCGGCTGGGTGGAAAGCATAGTTTTCAGTTCTTCAAATGCAACATGTGCTTCATTCGTCCATTCAAACTTGTCGGACTTTTTCATCAGTCGGTAAAGCGGCAGGACTTTTTCACCAAGTCTGGAAATAAATCTGCTAAAAGCTGCCAGGCAACTCGTGAGTCTTTGGATGTCGTGGAGGCATTCTGGCTTTTTCATTCGGACGATAGTGCCAATTTTCTTAGGATTGGCTTCGATTCCTCGTTCGGAAACAAGGAAACCGAGTAATTTGCCAGCAGGGACTCCAAAAACACAGCAACCGTACTCCAAAAATGCTCCAAAAACACAACCACTGTAGCGCCCGGTACTGTTCAGGTTGTTTGCTGTAGCAGGCGCGCAATGTAGCACCGCGAGCCTATAAATACCACCCCGGGGCTCATTTTTTGTGGAGAATCACGGACACTTCGAGGGAGCTGTCGTTAGAATTTCCAAAGTCCCGTTTAGCCAATCAGGGATACCTTTGTTGCAAGAACATGGAGTATATCCTGCCCGAAGAATGGAGTCGTGACAATCCCCAACCTCCCTACGTGATCAAGGCAAACATCTTGGACCACTGATATGATGATTGCACGGTTGATTGCTTAACTAGAATTTCGAGCATGCATATGTTTATAGTAATATAATTTGCATATTGATGATTATGCATGTTTGGTCCTTTGCAAATATTTTGTACCCACATAAACATTGAAATAAATGTGGATGTGGTTATTGTTACATGCCACACATATGCTGGCCTGATAATTTTGCAGGAAGGATTTGTCACGAGTAAACGTGACCGTGAAACAGAATTCTCGTTGTAGCGAGAATGATCGGTGACGGCATGTTGGGACATGCCAGGTGGTGACCCTGTTGGGTACTACCAGGTAGAAATATACTGTGCTAATCACTGCAGGAAACATAAGCCTCTTGATTCGACCGTAGATCGAGTCTTGTCATCGATAACCCCCAAACTTGACTTGTGCTGTCACTTGTCCCTGCCACATGTAGGGTACGGTTCAGTAAGTTGTTAACCCCTTTCCTGCACACACCATACAGAGAGGCCGCGATGAGGGTTCCAAGGCCTTGGATTAATGCTAGTCATCGGGTCAGGGAGCATGGGTGTATCCGGCTGAGGCCGAGAGGGGGGGCACCCCTTGTTTTGTGCGCGCGTTATAAATATTGTGATCCCATGCTATTCGAGGTTGGAGCCTCCCCGACTTAAGGTTTTATTTTTGCCCGATGCTTTGGGTGATTCCTGGGTCGAGGAATTAAAACTGGTGTGTGACGGTCAGGTGTGTTTGCAACCCAAAGACCGTAATCGTAGCTCGTCAACATTTCGGTGCTGGCGAAGAAAATCCTTTACTTGTGGGTAAAGAGTCCACCCTCTGTAGAGTTAAACCTATTCGAATAGTCGTGTCCGCGGTTAAGGACTACAGTTTGGGATGGGTCAAGTGTCGGTCTTCGGAGGAAATATCTAAATAAGGAATTGATCATGATTTATGACGGATGATTATTATTATTAATGCCGTTATGGACTAACCCCTTTCTCTTATATGTATTGTTGAGTACCTCCTGGGAAGGTTCTACCTCCTGGATACTCGTTCCACTCAATTTGATATTTGTGTTTTATTTTTCTTATATAAAGCCCTTTGCGAGGCGTCACTTCAGACACCCAACTGTGGCATTCTTTTACTTTTTTTTCTCTTGGAATTCTCAGGATGGTCCTACCTCCGAGAACCCACCTTGCCTTTGGATTTATTTGAATTAAAGCCCTTTGTGAGGCGTCGCTTCAAACACCCAACTGTGGCATTATTTTACCATTTTTCTCTGGGATTTCTCAGGACGGTCCTACCTCCTAGAGCCCACCTTGCCTTTGGTTTATTTGTAATAAATCCCTTTGCGTGGCGTCGCGAAGACACCCAACTGTGGCATTCTTTTATATTTTACTCTTGGGTTCTTTCGGGACGGTTCTACCTCCTGAAACCCGATTTTATTTTATTTTTTTATTTTCGTGGAACAATATGATTACTTATGCCTTGTAGATATCATTTTGACTAACCTTTATTTTCTGTGCAAATATAATGTTCTACATGATTGCATATTTTGTTTAACCTATTGCCATGTCATAATAGTGTTTAATATGTTTAAAGTTTAATTGCATGCACTCTATCTGCTTTTATTATATCTTTTGTCCACGATGTTTGCGAGTACATTCAAAATTACTCACTGGCTTGTCCCTGGCTATTGTATTGGTCAGACCGCAATTCGGCGAAGAGCACTGCGGAGACACTCCGCAGCGTAGGAATTCAAGGATAGCAGCCACGTGAGATAGGAGTTACCCAGGTCAGCGGTTCCTGTGGGAATGGAGCCCATCAATGTTGGAGAGCCACGAGTCGCTTCCGTCATCCGCTGTTAGAAATCATTATTGTATTCATTAGACTGTTATGGTCTTGTATTCAAATTCTTGTAATTGCTTGGTATTCTGTATTAAGGACGTGTCCACCAGTGAACAATGATCCAAGAACTAGTGATGACACAAGGGGTTATTTCTGGGATATTGTGTCCCAGAAAACCGGCCCCGACATCTTCCAAGGATGGCATGGTAAGCACTTCAGAAATCAACCACTCCAAAAATCAACTTTTCCTTTCGGAAAATTTTGTTGTCACCGAACACGACCTCCAGTGAGATCTGTCCGAGTGATTTAGCCTTCTTGCCGGGGATGACCCCGTGAAATTGCATGCTACTGGCACTGAGCTTGGACATAGGAATGCTCATTTCTTTCAGCGTGTCGGCGTAGAGGATGTTTAAACCGCTGCCGCCATCCATGAGCACTCTACACAGTCGGAATCTATTAACAAGGGGGTCGACCACCAAAGCCTGCTGTCCGGGGGTCGGTATATGAGCAGGATGGTCCGACTGATCAAAAGTTATGGGCGTCTTGCCCCAATCAATGTATTTGGGGACAGTTGGCATCACCATGCTCACTTCCCAATTGATAACTTTCAATACCCGCTTACACTCGAGGTCGCCAAAGATCATTAAGACTCCTTCTACAACGGGGAAACCCCCGGAGGGTTTCTTTCCCCCATCGCTGCAGTCTAGATCCCTGTCGTCGGACAGATCATCTTTCATGAACTTCTTCAGCAAACTACATTGCCGAGTGGTATGCTTGGGCAGAATCAGGTTGCCTTCTCCATCCTTCTTGGTGTGCACTTGACAGGGTTGGTCAAGTATGTCATCCTCTGGATCGAACTTCTTCTTCGGAATCCACTCTTTCTTCTATTTTTGTTGTCCTTTGCCTTTCACTTGCCCGGCTATACCTGCAAGTTCAGCGCTATCTACTACTTCAGCCTTGCGCTTCTGCTTCCCACAGTTCTGGCCCGACTGGTTAGCATCTCCAGTTTGGCCCTTGCCACTCCTCAGTCGGTCATATTCCTCACTGTCGGCGTAACGGTTTGCTATCTCCATCATTCAGCTCAGGGTAGAAATATCTGAGTGACCGAACATCAAGGTCAGCTCCCGGTACCGAACGCCCTGTTTGAAGGCACAAATGGCCTGGTGCTCGGTAACATTCTCGACTGAGTTATGCAAGGTGGTCCACCTCCGGATGTATTCTCGCAAGGTCTCATTGCTCTTCTTGGTATAGTGTTGCAACTCGACCAGCCCACCTGGCTGTTTGTAGGTCCCTTCGAAATTCTTGACAAACACTCGGGAGAGATCCTCCCAACTGAAAATGCTGCCCGGAGGCAGCTGGTTGAGCCAGGCCCAAGCGGATCCTTCGAGCATCAAGGGAAGATGCTTCATCGCGACATCGTCATCACCGCCTCTAATTTGAACCGCCACCCGGTAATCATCGAGCCAAGTTTCTGGTTTTGAGTCACCAGTGAACTTGCTTATCCCAGCCGCCAACCTGAAGTTTACAGGAATCACCACAGAGCGGATATATCTACTGAAACATGTTGGCCCTGAAGATCTCAATCCACTCGGATAGTCTCTATTGTTGTGATCTCTGTAAGCTCGGCCTCTATCCACCAAGTTCTGGGCGAGGAAGGAGCGTGCATTGAACTAAGGGCCACGGTAATCTACGTCATCATGATCACGCGGGTGATAACTACCTGGCATTCGTGGAAGGCTGGACCTCCGATCATCATCGTACCAGTATATGTCTCCATATTGCCGGGGCACATACGGAACATCGCTCAGAGGGCTCTCTCGGTCACGATAGAGATCATCACGCTGCCAAGGGGGTGTTGTCCGACCATGGTATCGATCACCGTGCTGCAGAGGGCGTTCTGGCCGCTGAGTGAGTGATGTGTCCCCCGGGGGAGGCGATTCTCTATGCCGACGAGGTAGATGGTGGCTGTGAGCTGACTGAGTCATATCTGCTTGTACCGACTTGCTGTGTATATGATCGTGAGACTGAGACATGACAGAGTTCTGCGCCATGGCTGCCTTTAAGAGTGCCTGGATCTTCCGGAGGCCTTCCGCTGCTGACCCCGATGGCTAAATGGAGTCTGCAATTCGCGTTGTTGCTGCCAAGTTTTGCACCGGAGTGCGTAGTACTCGGTAATTTTTGGCATCGTCGTTCGGGAACAACTGCCTCCTGTTCCGACTGGAACTAGGGATATTACGGGGCCGGTCCTCAAGAGCCTTTTCCCGCTGCTCCAAACGATTCCGTTCGGCCAATGTAGCCAAACGTGCCACCTCCAATACAAGTGCTTTGAGGGTGGTCGCCGTAATCGGCGTGCTTAGCGTTTGCTCGGTCACCTTGTTGAGTTCGTCAACCTGCTCCCGAGTGGGAGGTGGTGCGGTCCCATCGACCCCGGCGCCACCGCCGGTCATGTCATCGGCCGCTTCATCAGTCCTGCGACCATGAGCATCTTGTTGCGCGAAGCAACCAAGCGGGCTGCTGGTGGGACCTGCCATCAAGAACTCCGCCGAGGACTCCATGCTCTCACAACTCCCTTCTTCCTCCCCGCCTCACGTAGGGAGGCGAAAAGATTGTGGAATGACTCTTCGGGTTCCAGTACCGCCACCTGCTCGACCGAGGCTTGAAAGGCCACCGCGTTGTTTACCCACCGCTGGAGTCGCGATCGCCCAGAGCGCTTGCGACGACATCCAGCGGGGAGTCGGGGGGCCGCCTGGGACGGCACAGACGGTTGCCAGAGAAGGACTCATTGGACACTGGCATGGAAGTGCGCTGCGCCACAGACGGCAGCGACTCCACATCCAACGGGGCTTCCTGAAGCCAAGCTGAACCATCGGCGACGAAGCAGAGGGCACCAAAGCGGACTTCGCTGCCGGGCACCATCTCGACGCCGGGAACGATGAGGGATGAAAAATTCACCTGCGCCATATACTGCTAGATGCGCAGCCCCACGGTAGGCACCAACTGTCATGGGAACGATCCTGACTGTAAGAAGCAGGGGTACGAACGAGGGTGTGATCTAGCTATGGCGCGGATGTAACACGGAGATTTTACGAGTTCGGGCCCTTCTCGGAAGAAGTAACAACCCTACGTCTCGAGTCCAGAGGCTATACCTTCTCTCTGTGTCTGAATGATTACAAAGATGCGAACCCTGTTCCTGAGCTACGGGGCCGCTTATAGAGTGCGCCGGCTCTTGACTGCTCACGTTACAAAGGACTTGAATGACTGCGTTGATGGGGGGCATTACACATCTATACCTACTAATAAAGCAAGGTGATATTCTTGGTTTCGTCCCGCATCTTATCCTACGTTAAGTGTATTTATGTATTATACACGAGGTGGTACTAATTACCCGTAGTCTAGATGAAAAAACGGTTGGTGTCTAAAATTCGTCCGCAGACAGCCCACTAGGGCCTATTTTCTAAAGATAAAACCGCAGCCCATGATCTGGTCGGCCAACTTCCATCCATATTGGGCCATTGTGGGCCGCGAGGCACTTGTGCGTACTTTTGAGAATACAAAAGAAAAAATTGTGTGATGGAGCCCATGATCTGGTCGACCAGCTTCCAATCATATTGTGCCATTGTGGGCCGCGAGGCACTTGTGCGTACTTTTGAGAATAAAAAATAAAAAATTGTCGAAGCCCACTCTTTCGCTAAGGCAGCTTCTTCTTTACCTTTTGGGCGCCATGTGTGGCTATCTGTTATGCCCGATATAATCTGTATTCTTATGACCATTGATACTTAATAAAGGTTTCGTAGATTTCTCAAAAATAAAATTGTGTGATGGAGGGTCGAACTCACGATGACCAACCAGCTCCAAAGAACACAACCAACTGAACTAGCTCATGGACGTGCACAAAGGATTGGTTCGTCTGTTAACTAAATAGCACCACCTCGCCTTTTCACATTAAACCCTAGCAGTTTATATATGTATGGAAGTTGTCTAGAGAAACAAGATGATGCCTCGAGAACCAATAAGAAGGAAAAGCTGGATAAAAGAGAACATGCACAACGGCGCTGGGTTGGCCACCCCGACGAAACGAAAAGTATCCCGGTCTCTGCCACCTGATGCTAGAATTGTTACGTTGCAAGATTTTTTTTTCCTCTATCATTGCAACGCACGGACTTATTTGCTATATTATGAAAAACATGTTCACAATATCAAGTGTTTCGGCTAATGTTTATTCAAAGTATTTTCATGTATTATTCAATATTAGGTCGGTTTTTTAAAATCAATTAACTAAGCTAGATGCATGAGAGGTTTTTTTTTCCTCCCGTTGCAACGCACGGGCCTTTTTGCTAGTGGTAACTAACATAGTTAAATGCTAGTAACGCACGAGGACGTGCGCCCCTTAACGCTCCAGAGTCCATGTCGACCATCTGCCTTCTCTCGTTTGAGTCGTCGTGAGATAGCCGAGTGGATTCGGTGCGTCCGAGTGAACGAAATGTTGTCCGAGTGAGCAAGATGTCGTCCGAGTGGATGAATACCATCTGAGCGAACGAGATGTCGTCCGAGTGGACGAATACCATCCGAGTGGATGAGCGTCGTCCGAGTGGAGAGAATCTTTGCTGGTATTCGAGTGGATTGGCGACCCGGAGGTTTTGATACCTGTTGATGCGGGTCTACCTATACTGGGTATCCCAAACACAGCCCCTTCAGCAGCAGGGTCATTGCCAGCCCCGTCAACACTTTCCCCGGCGTCGGCTGCCGGGATGGGCTGCACCTTCTTGCCCATTTCCTCCTCGGGACGCCTGCGAGAAGGCCAGGAAGCGTCAAGTCAAGCAAAGAAGAAAGTCCAAGGCAAAAATTGCAAGAATCCAAGCATGGAGTGAAAACTTAATTGAACACCAAGCCCCAGTTCCGCTTCTTCGTCACGAGAGCAGCGGGGACCTTCGTCGGGATTGCCAGAACACCAGTGGCTCTTCCCAGGACCTTGTCCATTGGTGGCACGGCGGGGCTGGGTCCCGGCACGGGCGGTGGTGGAGTTCCCCGGGAAGGCTGCGCTTGCTTCCCGATGGCAACGGCAGCGCGGTCCACGGCGCCCGCTCCAGTCCTTGGCGACCGCAGGGCCACATCATTCTGCTGATGCGGTGGCGCGTCGCCCTCCCACTGCCCCTCCTGCTGCTGCGGTGGCACATCGCCCTGCTGCTGCCCCTCCCGCTGCTGCAGTGGTGTGTTGTCCTATTGCTGCCCTCCTACTGCTATGGCAGCACGTCGTCCTGCTACTGCAGTGGTGCCCAATCTGCCTTGATGCCCCATCAGTGGCAGTCCGGCATGGAGCCATGGACACTTGGATGTAGTAACTCTGGGTGTTCATGCTGAGCAGCACCACCCTCTCTGGCAGCACGGGAACAGTGGTGGGCCCAAACATCTACCTAATCAGCTTCGAGTGCTCGTACTCCATGAGATTGTGTGAAGCTCCTGGGCGAAGGCGGGTGGTGTCGTTGGCGCCGGTGTACGCCCAGGCAGGAAGCTCCCTCGCTTGTAGCGGTGCCAGGCGTCGCCACAGGAAATCCGCGGCGACCATCTGCACCGTCAGCCCCCAATCCTGGAGATGCTTGGTCCTGTTCACAGCGATGGCGAGCTCTGCGTCGCGCCTGTCCTTGTCCGGCCAGTTCACACCGCGCACGGCCGGCACGGTGGGAATCCCGACGCTAGGGTGGACAACGCCGGCGGTGACGTAGAACCACTTGTGGCGCCACTCGTCCCATTTTGTCTTCCACTCTGCCTCGATGTACTCCTTCGCCAGGTCATTGCGGAAGTGGAAGGAGATGCTGCCTGAGAACCCCTTGGAGTCCGTGACCCGGGGATAATAATAATGCCAGAATAGCGCCATGGACGGCATTATTCCGACAAACATTTCACAGAGATGGGTGAAGACAGAAAGAATGAGTATCGAATTGGGATGGAGTTGAAGAAGAAGAAGACCGTATGACTCCATGACAGTGTAGAAGAACTCCGAGAACGGCGGGTCCAAGCCCGCCGTGATGAAATTAATGAAGAGTGCCGCCTCTCGTGGGGTTCCAGCGGATTTGTGGCCGGGCTGGCCTTTGTCCGGCCCCCGGGGTGGCTCGAGCCGGCCAGCAGCCACCGGACCTTGTCCATGGCCTCTTTGTTGCGGTAATGTGAGCGGTGGAGTGCGCTAGTCGGCCACAGCGCCTTCGCGGCCTTCTTCGTCTTCGTCGCCGGCTTCTTTGCGATCTTTGGAGCCATGGCAGTGGTGCGGGATTTGGCAATAGGAAGCGGTGGCGCTGGATGCGGAGAGAGTGAAGTGACGCGAGCAAGAAGAAGAGATGTAAAGAGAAAAGGAACTGCCCCGCCTTCCTTTACTAGGAGAATGCCCGTGCGTTGCCACGGGCTTTTATAATATTTTATGAGTTATACAAAGATAATGCATGTTAATTTTCACACGTAGATACAATATAACACGAGCACAATTGTTTAAAAATTGAAGTTCACTTCACTTGCAATGTAAACTGATAATAAAAAGACAAATTGACGACGTGTCCGTGTAACAAATTGAGCGATGGTCAAACTAAAAATCCATTACAAATTATTAAGATCTACTGGATGCGCTTAATAAATTCTCGCACAATATCAGAAAGGTTGTCTCTAGCTTCATTCCCACGATGTTTTAGCAAGTATAATAAAAAATGTTTCCTCAACTCATACCCATCCTGCACAATCAATATATGTAGTTAGCACAAATATTTCATGTCGAATGTTTTAAACGTGTAACGGATAATAGTCACCGCGCAAATCAGCTTGATCAGTTCTTTACCGTTTCACCAGAGCATAAAATGAAAAAAAAATAGCCAGACACATCCCTGCAATTTTCTAAATCAATACTATATAAAATAGAGTGATAACAAAAATAAATGTTTGTATTATGAATTTATTACCCGTCCGTGGTCGTTGGAATACCAAACGGAAATAAACGTTGCCATTTAGATATATCGGAATTCCAGCCGGGTTGCTTTATTTCGAGTGCATCTTTGAATTCCCTCGCAAAACTTTTTAACTTCACTACATGTCTCAGATTTATATTCTCTGACGACTGTGATGTATGAATAGGGTCCATAATGTATACACGACGTGCCTCTTTGTCGATGACGTACAAGATATATAGACCGACATATGCATACGGAAGATAAATCTACAAGTGGTAGAAATTAGTAGCAACAAATAAACCATGACAATAATAGAAAAAATACAATACTTACCATGTTGCACGATGAGATGTTGTTGTCTATCCCAGGCCAGCATGATGAGATGTATTACATGGATTTTTAGTAGACTGCCCGTGCGTTGCCACGGTCATTTTTTTGCTGGTATTATATACTCCCTCCGTCCCAAAATAAGTGACTCAAAAATGACTCAATTTTAGTACAAAGTTGAGTCACTTATTTTGGGACGGAGGGAGTATAAACCAAGTGCATGCTAAATTTAAAGACAGTGGGTAACAATCAGAAAATAATTGATGTCCAATTCACCTCCAACATAAGCTGATAAAAAATATGTGATTTGACGATGTATGCATAGATAACGGTTATCCAACTATTAATTCGTTACAAACTAAGATCTGCTTGATGTGCTTAAGACATTCTTGTACAATATCAGGAATGTTGTCCTTAACTTCGTTCACACAATACTTGGCATATAATAAAATTTTCTTCCTCCAATCATATCATTCTGCACAAGCAATATATGTAGTTAGCACGAATATTTCATATGGAAGGCGTATAATATGCAACGAGGAATACTCACCGTGCAAACCGAACAAACCAATTATTTACCATTCCACGAGAGCATAAAACAATCCCCACAATTCAATAAATTATTATTATCTTGAATATAGTGATATCTTCAAAGCATCGTCAGAATCCAGAGGTTTTTATCTTTGATCAACAAAAGTGAACCATGTAAATATACATTCTATAAAATTAAAATATGCTTGTATACAGTATATATTCATTATGGCATCGTGTTCTTCTTTATAGAAGTGAGTCACACCCTAATTTCTACTCCCTCCGTCCCAAAATTAGTGTCGTGGATTTAGTTCAATTTTGAACAAATTTAAACTAAAGCCACGACACATATTTTGGGATCGAGGAGGTAAGCGATAAATTGTAGGCTCGCCTATAGATAACTTGTTGGTATATTATCTAAAAATGACTTGTGAGGCTATGTGACATTTATCTCTGCGCACAAATAGACAGTCCTTTATTTTTTCTCCTTGATAAAAATAAGAAAAGGACAGACGACCCCCTTACTCTCTTCTCGCATAGCCAACCGGCTCCCGCTACCCCCCCCCCCCCACACATAGTCAGCCAGCCATCAGGTGTTCATCCCATCTCATCCCTTACCATCACGTCATTGTCGCCATCTCTCCCTGGAACCTTTCCTCCTCCCGCTGCCTCCTCTCCCTGCCACGGCATCGCCCTCCCCTCCGCTCCCCCTCCCCACGGTGTCGCCTACCTCCTATGCTCCCGTCAACCTCTTGCGCCGTCACCTCAACATCAAGCATGCACGCCCAATGTTATGGCATCCTCGTCATCCATATCCGACCTGGAGGAGGGGCGTCACCCTCGTCGTCGTCGGGCCCAACCCACGGATTGTTTCTTTTTCTGTTGTTGCTACTTCCTTTCTGGTTGTTTCCTTTTTTGTTGGTTGCTGCTATAGTTTCTGCTGCAATTTCTGAGAACACACCACACTATCAGATGAGTTGCTTTGTTTTCAGTGATATATGACGCTTTCCAGTAACACTGTTCAAACTTCATAAACTCAAATACTCAAGCTGCAACATAAATACCTTGAAATCACTCAAGTTGCTTCAAGTCACTCAAATTGTAGTTCATTGCTCGCCTCTCATTGGCTTCATAAGCTCATCAAGGGCACCTGACGTATGAAGATCGTTAGAAATGTGTCGGAAAACACTCATGGTTGGGATCAAACACCTTTTGATCGCCTGCTGGTACTGGGACATCCAACTTGTCATCACAACACAACAATATAGCTTCTTCAGAGTCTTGTACAGCCCGAATAAAAGTAGGGAGTATCGTGGCAGTAAGTACCTGATAAATATAGCACACACGGCCAGATGAAAACTCAAGGGTTGTATCTAAGTGTTTAACGTCGGACCTGTAGTGTGTTCGCATCAGGAATAGCGTTAGAGCTATGGGGTGGTACAGAGAAATAATCTGCAACGAGAACAATTAGATGGTCAGGTTCAACTACAAATAAATGATATATAGTTTAACTGCAAGTATACCAACAAAAATAAGATAATATTGAAGAAGTTTTTGATAGTGAAGAAGTTTTTGTCTGCTTTTGCCTTCTGCTGGCTATTGTTGTTGACAAGCCATTATGCATCCAACATTTGACCTCACTCTCAGGATTCACTACTCGCCTTTGCGCGAGCTCATTCCCATGATGTGGCAAGACCAAATATCTTCCTCCTCCATAAATATTAAACCTTGGCCTAAATAATGCCCGCACATCGCACTGCAATCAATATGCCATTTTGGTCGTTCATGGCCAGAAGGCCTTTCCCAGAATGGCTCACCCTTCTTAGCAGACTGAACAAAAAAATATGCAATTTTGTGAAGGATATCACTTGACTAAAGGAAACAATAATTTTATTACAACAACGTACAAAGGGTAAAATAGTAAGCACCTTCCATACTGCAAAATCTGCAGGATTGCGCTTTCTTATATCAACACAAATCATAGGAACAACTTAGTGTCACAATTTAATGATGTATTTCTGTTGTCACTGTTGATTTTTACAAAGGGCATCAGATAGACATAGACTATGCACTGGTGCTTTACAAATGTAAACTCACATAAGTGATAAAGTGCCGCTGAAAGCATAATGTTTTCAAATTCTTCTAAGCACAATGCTTAAATGATACTTTATGGATTAAATATAGATACAAAAATAGTCAATATTTAGGCTTCGAAAAGCTGGCCTCACATTCATCAGAGTTGTAGAAGGTTTTCTAAGTAGAATAAGCCATTTGCCAAAGGTTTATTCTTTTCAATTAGAGAGATAGTTTCAGATATTACATAGGTGATAAACAATTTCTGAAACTTCAAACGTAATAAATCATGAGCGTCTAAACGTAAAGCCTAAATTTGAAAATGCTAAGCAACATTGATGTTTGAGTCCTAAAGCAACTTGCAGAGTCGTAGTCCCTCAAGTATTTGGTCACTGTATTTTGTTTTTTCCCTATACATTGTTTCCCACGCTTACTCTATGTATGTAGCTCCGATCAATCACACAAATACCTAACAGAAAAGAAGAACACTAAAGTGAAATTGATTGCAAAATCACAGGAATAATGAATAAGACATGTAGAGAAAAAATTATTAGTCATGCAACATAACATAGAAACAAGAAAATTAAATTATCCTGTCTCAAATTGATTTTAATGAAGGTTAGCTGTTCATTCTCAAAAAGATGAGGCTTAGCTGTTTGTTTATCTAAAAAAAATTGTTCATTAATTTCACTCTTGCATAGTTACAGTCCCTCAAGTATTTCATCCTATGTATTTTCTTGTAGAGTGCACGCTTATTCTACACCAATGCCCCTCCATCCTCGAGTTACATGCCCACCGTGGTAGCTCCTCTCCTCCTTTTTGCTGCTCCATGTGGTAGCATCGAAATGCTAAATTATATTGTGTCCTTGCATTGCCATGTATGTCGTTCTGATCAATCACACAAATACATAAAAGCAAAGAAGAAAATTAAAGTGAAATTTCTGGAAAAAATCACAAGAAAAATAATGCTCACCACAACCTAAATAAAAAGCATTGCTATGTATGTACTTCTTGTCCATTTAAGGTGGTTTTCCTCCCGTCCACCCCGACCCATCTCTCTCTCAAGATTGGCTGATCAATAATGCCCATAACCTAAATAAAACAAGAATAGACAATGGCAAGTAATATAGACGCACTTAGACAACATGTCGAGAAGAGGCTTTAGTATATAAATGATATGCTGAAATTAAAACAAAAAATATTTTACAGGTTGCATCAAATATCATGTAGCGGTAATTCGTTGTTGACAGTATCAACAAAAGCAAGCTAAATCATTGGGTACATGTAATTATATATGATAGGCTGCCATCCAGTATAGTCTCCTTTAGGTAGTAGCGAACAAAATTGGATAAAAACAAGGAGAGTTGATATGAGAAAGAGAAATTTAGCATACTGGCTTTCCACTGTGAAGAAGCACAATAAGCGTGCCAAAAAGCCTGCAAACAACAAATCAACATACATCATTGTTGGTTGAGCTGAAATTAGTTGGCCTACACATTGTTACTTTTCAATACCAGTTATGAAGGTCTTTGTTAACTCTATGGGGTCCAAGACCCAAACATAATCAGCAGACTCCTTCGCACACGTCCAACCGTTCTCCTCTCCGAAACTGCATGAAGACAGTAAAGGTTCCATTATTTATCATGCAGGTGCGTTGAAAGTGAACTGCATATTGGGATTGGGAGTACAAGCATAGACAACATGAGTAGGAAAGCTCTTCAGGATGATTGAAGTCACTGCTTCTTCTGCTTCTCTATCAGCGATCGTGACGGGGCTGGAACAAATTCAGTAAATCGAGTTCAAGACCACAGATAGTTATGGAGCCTCCGATCAAGAACCCACCTTTTGATTTGAGTAATAAATAAATATCCGGCTCACATGTTCTACAATTTGGACATAATTCACAGCCACATTTAGATCTCTACGGTACATATTCACTTCTCCAGAACAATGTACAAATATGATTATGACAAACAAAAATAATACATAGGGCAAAACTATGACAAGGCATCTGTAGAAGCGAAAATTGTAGTGCAATTAGATGCAAAAATATGAGCCGGACATGAACAGTTGGTAGGCTAATTAACCAGAGGAAAGAAACGACCACGAACTAAACTCTGAATCTCACTTACCTCTCTGTTCCTTGCCCCTTTTGCTGGATGTATCTCTATCTCACGTCCCAATCCAACTTCCCATACGTCCTGGCATGTATTTTTGGTGGTCGATCTAGGAACATGGGTGAAGAAATGACGTACCTTTAATCTATTGAGTGACGATGCCTTGCACTGTTCGCCGCCGTCGCAGTTCGTCCGTGGGGATCCGTGGTTTGGCGGTGGCGGCTGCGTCCAGTCCTTGGGGATCCACGACGTCTGCGGCGTGCGGGTATTCGAGGCGCCGGCGGCGGCGCGATGGCTGCGTTCTGGTGATCCACGGTGGTCGCTGGTGATACACGGCGTTGTGGTGATCCGCGGTGGCGATCTACGTATCCACGGCGTCTTGGTGGTGGTGATCTGCGGCGGTCGCTGCCTCTCGTCCGGGAGAGGAGGAGCATCGGTTTGGGATCTTCATCGGGACAGGTGGATTGGCGATTTTTCTTTCTTGTGTTCCGAAAGTGGTGGGAGGTGGGACAAAAAAACCGGACGAAAAAAAAACAAACGAAGGTGAAAGGGAAGATGAAAAAAAACCAAGACAAGAAGCTACCAACTCCCCCATTAGGAGTAGAGACTTGTAGGCGAAAGCTAAATCAAACCCTAAACTTTGAATCCCTGAAATCAGCACACCGAACTCTTTGATCCCGGTCTATTTTAAACCTCAACAGAATATAGCCGGTATTTGTTGAACTGGGCTGGCCCATTAGCGCAGTCGCTCAAGCGCGCGCTCTGCTCGGGTTTTCTTTGTTATTTTCTTTTCTTTTTTTTCCACACATGTTTAATTTTCTTATAAAACTACACGAACATCCCTTTAAGGGTATGCCATATTTTTTTAGTACATCGCACTATGGCTGTTACCTAAAGATTGACAAATGAGAACCCCTACCAACTCATCAAAATCCCACATTAGTTCTAGTACCATGTTGTTTCATCAAAAAATCATATAACACCAATGTTGGAACTACCATAAAGATCGGATAGGATAAAAACGGGAATGGGATCCTTTACCCTGGTGGGAGGTTGTCGATGTAACATACCAGAGTTATCGTTCCCTCTCCTGTAAGTTGGAAGTTGGAAGCACACAAATTGTATGCAGTAGAACATAGACGTGATGATTTCATACTGACGTAGTTGGCTGGCATAAAAACATGAAGGGCAGAGTGATCGTTGGGTTAGAGATATGAGCATGTAATGAACTATAATATTTCCCAATGTTAGCATGTCAACCACAAGATGATAATTTTAACAAGCAGAAGCAAGCAACTCATTTCCTTCACAATAACACATCCAATTTGATCACATAACACAATCATTAACTGAGTTATCCATGTGTGTGTTTATTAAAGTTTACAACACAATACCTCAGCAGCACGACCTTGATTTTATTTTCTTGTATGTGCAAAGTTGAACCGCTAGTGGCCTCACCTCTAAGCCCATGCCTCACCTTCGAAGGCCTGTGATCAAACGAGAGATGGGAGTAAGCACAATATCCTGCAATCAAATGGCAGAGGGATTGGCAGAGGGGAATTGAAAGTGAACAAAAAGAAAAAAAGCAAATTCTTGAAGTCACCTCTTTCCCAGAACTGAGAAAGGAGAACCATAGATGGTTTTTCTATGATCCATTTCCTTTCCCCTTTGATTTCCCAAATCCACATGAATAACTTTCTAGAGCGTGCACCAGTAGTGTGAAGTTTTACCACACAAACAGAACCACTACCATAACAAATGCATCATGAAGAAAAGCCGATTTGGTGTATTTCCATGTGACCGGAAGATTTGGTGTATCTGCTCAAAAAGAACTCACATAAGGCTCGAAAGGGAGGGAGTATGTAATTGTGATCACAATACCTGCTCCCAAGTATAGGAATTATTTACAACTGCTAACCACAGATAAAAATAACTTTGTGCTCTAACTGAGCTTTAAAAAATCATGGGCTGCTTGATTGGCTCAAACTGGTTCTAAAACCTATTAACAGCAACATGGATTGTTGACATACAATTCGTCATATGATATCAACGTTAAAAAGGATATGCACATATATAAAGCAGAAGGTTTACCTACCATGAACTTGAGTTATGTCATGCTATTGTTCACTCGTATTTGAGGACACAAGAAAATTTGTGCCATTTCATTTGCATAAGGAACTTTGGAAGTGCATATTTATCGAACTGATTAGTGTTCTGCTTCAGACCATAGCATAGATGCTACTTCTACTGCTCCCATGAAATGGCATGAGATGATTGTGCCATTTCTCATTACTGGAATATAAGCTGACTAACTGCTAGTGAGTAAGATACATGTAGCACGTAGCAAACCCCCTACAATGTACATTCCTTCTTTTTTATATCACACTACAAAAATAACAGTGCAAAATAAAAAAATGTATGTAACAAATTGGATGGCATCCTGGAAATATTCTTGTAGTTAACAACAAAGTATGTGACATATCATGTTATATATTTTCTTCAAGCAGATATGAACAAAGAACATGTTGTATATTGTCCCAAATCTTCCGGTCACAGGGTATTGCCTTTCTGAAAAGTACTGAAAACCATCTTTGTTCTGTCAAAGTAACTACTAATGACATGAATTAACAGGTCATCAAAACTATGAATGAACGTCTCCGAAAATAAAGTTACATCAGATAGTACATCAGAAAATATATTTTTGAAATATACTGTGTGCTAGCTAGCATATGCTCTCCTCGTGTTCATTGGGAGGTCACAAATAAGCGGTGAAAATATGTTGCATGAGAAAGGATAGTGCACGTTTTTTAAACGCTAAAAATATATCTCACCATGTGTTGGATGCTTCAGTGAGGAGCTTGCACATGAGGAGAACATGACAGGCGACCGGCCTCCATCTCACTCGGCCATGTAGGACATGTCAGAGCAGAGTAATGACAAGAGATTAGACATGTACGTCACCATGGCAACACGAATGAAGAGAAGAACATGGGGACACGGCCAGCTCGCACCTGATCTGGATGCATCTGCCCAATGCTGAATTTTCAAACGCCACGGCCACACGAATCAAGATTAGGTGCTCGGACCTGATCTAGATGTGTCTGTCCTCGTCCCGGCTTCCTGCGACGCTGCCGCGGTTTGGCAGCAGCCCAAGCGCTTCATGAGTTTGCTGCAGTCGTGGCCGAGTGAGATCTCAAGGCGACCTCGACGAAGACGAGCGAGGCGTGGTGTCGGCATCGACGTCGGGCGGGGCGGAGCGGGGCGGGGCGATGTGTGTGGCCATGGCGATGGGGTGAGTGGGGGCACGACGACACCTGGATGGCCGGGCCAAAGCGGAGGAGCGGCGGTAGGAAGATGGGGAGGCAGGGAATGAAAGAGGTGGGGATTGGGGTGGGGATCCGGGATGGCGGTGGCGGTGGCGGCGAAGGCGGTGGCGGCGAAAGGATGGAGGTGACCTAGGGTTCGCGATGGCGAAGACCTCGTGGTTGGGGCGTCGTTCAAACGCACGTAGCGACGGGGCCTCTTTCGTCCGGTTTTTTTTCTGTGGGTGCGTGGGACTCTCGATCACCTTTTTCGTATGTTTTTCTTTCGTTCGTCCGGTTTATTTTCGCTACCCGGAGGGGATTAGGTGCATCGGACCTCGTTTTCTAGCTGGTGGGATGGAGGACAAAAAAAACCAGGTGGGAGGTGGGAGGGATGACAAAAAAAAACCGAGGCAAGAAGCTACCAAGTCCCCCTTTAGGAGTAGAGATAGCCTGGGCGCGGGTAGAGGCATTCGTCAATTAGCTAATGTGGGGGTTTTCCACGATGCCCACAATCTCGACGCCCAAGACAGTAGTTTGGCTTTTTTGAGGGGATCGAGGAGACACCCTATCCCGCGCGAGAACCCATGCAGTGATTCGCCCGCGCATCCTTAGATGGCGGCTGGCATGTGTCACGGCCCCTGCCAAAATTGGGCTCTACCCCCGGCAGCATCAGCATGACCCGCTGGAGGCAGGCCCGGGAGGCTACTGTCGACCCGGTGAGAATCAGGGTCTCACAGACCTGTCAAGCGTGGGACATGATAGCCTTGTGCTTGGCACAATTAGTTACCTCCCGGTAACACACAATCAAGCTACCTCTAAGGTGTTACGCAGATCTTTGTCAAGACGTATCGTCAAGACACAGATCCTTGTGAAGATACTCACAGGCAAGACCATCACCCTAGAAGAGGAGTCATCAGACACCATTGACAACGTCAAGGCCAAGATTTACCATCACGGGAACAGCTCAGAGCTGGTTACCGGGAAACCTTCCCCGGAACACATGTGTGTGGTTTCTTCCCGTCAAGCGCTTCATTGGGTGAACGCCCCGGCAACAGCTCCCTCCATGACATCGGCCTGGCAATGCCTTCCTAGCCCACCTATGGCTGCGTGGTACAGCTACCCCTGCCATGGCCTACGGTAGCATAGGGTTAGCTGTCGTGCGGTGGGCACTGCTACGAGGTGGTTAGGTGAAGACCATGGTGAATCACCACCTATTTTACCATGCACGTGACACCTCGCCCCCGATGTGTTGCGGTAAAAAGGATTGCACCCGCATGCAGTTCGACAAGATAGACATTCGGCCTCCCTGGCAAGGGTCCAGGCGACACCTGCCCAAGCATTTAATGCTATGTTGTAAACCCCTTTGCAGTATAAAAGGGGGTCCATGGCCATCTAAAAAGGGGTTCAGACACTAAGCCTTGTGAAAAACCGTAGAGCTAGGGCAAATAGCTGTTCCCGCCAAGGGGCAGCACCTCTTCTTCCTCTTCAAATTCTTCAGAGAGAAGGGTCCTAGCTCACCGTTGTAATCATCTCCATCACATAATCAATCTAAACAGTAGGACGTAGGGTTTTACACCTCTGGGTGGCCTGAACCTGGGTAAAAAACCACCGTGTCATCATTGCATTTTCATCATCATGCAGTAGGAGTTGGTCTTGAGTGTTTAGCCCCTGGCCGAACAACTAAAAGGGGGTGTCCCTCACCCCCGGTGTCGTGCTCGCACGCACGACACTTGTGTGCAATCCTGTCTCCAGCATGGTGTCCTCCATATGTGTTAGAGTGACACTTTCTTAAGATTTGTTCCTGCTCATACTCAGGTATACAACATCTAATAATACCATCTATTCCTTCTTTATATAAATGTGGGTCATCCCAAAAGTAATGTCTCAAATCAAAGAAAAACTTTTTCTTTTGTTGATACGTAAAATTAGCTAGCAAATATTTAGCAACAATGTAATTTGCATAATCAACAAACCAAGGATTCACATGAGAGGAAGCATTAATAACAGCTAATTGCTCATCAAGAAAACTATCATTAACAAGAATAGGATCATCAATTATGTGTGTCATCCTAGACAAATTATTAGCTACTAGATTTTCATCTCCCTATCTATGAATAATATGCAAATCAAAAGTCTTGAAGTAAGAGAACCGACATAATCAACCCAGGCTTATCATCTTTCTTTAACATAAGATATTTAATAGCAGCATGATCGATGTGAATAGTAACTTTGGAATCAACAATATAAGGTCTGAACTTATCGCAAGTAAAGACAACTGCTAAAAATTCTTTTTCAATAGTAGCATAATTTCTCTGGGCACCGTCCAAAGTCTTACTAGCATAATGAATAACATTCAATTTCTTATCAAATCTTTGACGAAGAGCAGCCCCTACAGCATAGTCACTAGCATCACACATAATTTCAAAAGGCAAATTCCAATCAGGTGGTTGAACAATGGGTGCAGATATTAAAGCTTTCTTAAGAATTTCAAAGGCTTCCTTACAATCATCATATAAAATAAAAGGAACATCTTTTTACAAAAGATTAGTAAGAGGCCTAGAAATTTTAGGAAAGTCTTTAATAAATCTTCTATAAAAACCGGCATGACCAAGAAAACTTCTTATACCTTTCATATCTCTACGGCATGGCATTTTCTCGATAGCTTCCACCTTGGTTCTGTCAACCTTAATACCTCTTTCAGAAATTCTATGCCCAAGGATTATACCTTCATTTACCATAAAGTGGCACTTCTCCCAGTTCAAGACCAGATTAGTTTCTTCGCTTCTCTGTAGAACTTTGTCAAGATTGTGCAAGCAATCATTAAAAAAAGTTCCATAGACAGAGAAATCGTCCATGAAGGCTTCAACATTTTTCTCACAAAAATCAGCAAAGATAGCAGTCATACATCTTTGAAAGGTAGTAGGTGCATTGCATAAACCAAAAGGCATACGTCTAGAAGCATAAGTTTCATAAGGACATGTAAAAGTAGTTTTCTCATGATCTTCAGGATGAACATGTATTTGAGAGAAACCAAAATAACCATCAAGATAACAAAAGTGTGAAGGCTTAGACAGTCTTTCTAACATTTTATCAATAAAAGGAGAAAAATAATGATCTTTTCTAGTAGCCTTATTCAATTTCCTATAATCAATACACATCCTATAACCAACAATAGTTTCTTTGAGGGATAAGTTCATTTTTATCATTACGAACAACAGTAATACCGCCTTTCTTAGGGACACAATGAACCGGACTTATCCATCTACTATCAGCTATAGGGTAGATTATACCTGCCTCAAGAATCTTTAATATCTCATTTCTTACCACATCACTAGTACATAACAGGGCTTTGGTCCAGGCCGGGCCAGCCCATTAGTCCCAGTTCAGTCACGAACCGGGACCAATGGGGGCAACGGTCCCGGTTCGTGAGGCCAGGGGGCCGGCCGGGCCTCGTGGGGCATTGGTCCCGGTTCGTCTGGACCCTTTGGTCCCGGTTCCAGACACGAACCGGGACCAATGTGCCTCGCTCCTGGCCCACAACCATTGGTCCCGGTTCGTGGCTGGAACCGGGACCAAAGGGGGTCCTTTAGTCCCGGTTCCAGCCACGAACCGGGACCAATGAGATGCCTATATATACCCCCTCGCCAGCGAGCAGACTGCTCTGTTTTTCTGGCCGGCGAGGGGAGAGCTTTGTGGTGCTCTAGCTCACCTCCTATGCACATGAGGTGTTCGATGAAATGCCCGAGCCATACTTAAGATTTCTCCTGTCGAAGCTCCTTGTCCAAGCTCCATTTTTGTCAAGATTTGTTTAGGTTTGGCGGTCCGTCCTGTCCCATCCCCGTCCTCACCGCCGTCGATCGCCCGCGCCCATCTCGGCGCCGGCACCACCGTGGTTAGCCTCTTCTTCTTATCTTCTTTCTAAAAGAAAAAAGTTCTTACTTGTATCATTTAGATAGATACTTGTGTAATTTTCTTACTTTTATTATTGTTTGTTATTATATAGTGCCATGGTCATGGTATCCGCCCACGTCGGCCCTCGTCCGGTCTATGATTCGGATGTGGTATATATTATCTTTTATAACTATTTGTTTTATTTAGTGTTTATGACAATTATGCCGACCAACGTGACATAGATTTTTTAATCTAGGAGGTATGTGAACCGGAAATTCCAACCGACATAGAAATTCTTGTCGAGAAGTTAAATTTGGTTGAAAAAGAAAACAATTACTTGAAAGAGGAGAAGATGAAGTTGGAGTTGCATGTTGCCGATGTCGTCGACGATCACAAGATCAAGATGGATGCAATGCGCTTGAAGATTAGAAAGATTAGAAAATATGCCATTCATACTGAGGCTTGGTATCATTATGTCGTTGGATCAATTGGTACCTTAGTTGCGGTTTTGATCGCATTTGTTGTTGCATTTAAATTTTATAGTTTCAATGTATGTTTTAATTAGATGCTCTAGAGAGCTATATGTTATGACGCAACTGCTTCCGGTTGCATTGAGGGGGCTTCTACCGAAAAACGTTCGATTAGCCATTGTGAAGCTATGTGCATTCCTCAATGCAATCTCTCAGAAGGTGATCGAATCAGAAATCCTGCCAAGGTTAAGGAGTGATTTGGTGCAATGTCTTGTTAGTTTCGAGCTGGTGTTCCCACCGTCCTTCTTCAATATCATGACGCACGTCCTAGTTCATCTAGTCGACGAGATTGTCGTTCTGGGCCCTGTATTTCTACACAATATGTTCCCCTTTGAGAGGTTCATGGGAGTTTTAAAGAAATATGTTCGTAACCGCGCTAGGCCAGAAGCAAGCATCTCCATGGGCCATCAAATAGAGGATGTCATTGGGTTTTGTGTTGACTTCATTCAGGACCTTAAGAAGATTGGTCTCCCTCAATGGCGGTATGAGGGGAGACTGACTGGAAAAGGCACGCCAGGGGACCATGTTCGACTGTAATGACTTACAAAGGGTACGAGTTCATTTGAAGTGCTTTTCAATTTCAGTGTTATTTAGCTCAAAAAAATCAGTAAGTGCATGAAAAATAACAAATGAAGTCAGAAAGGGTTGAAAATTGATGATGTGGCTTTGAATGGTGCATTTTGAACACACAAAAAGTATGGAGTTCAAATAAGTTCAAAAAAATGAAATCCCTTTGTAACAGATGAGTTTTCGTCCGAAACCCTGATACTTCGAAAGAGATTGTCCATTTTGTACACGAAGTGCATCCAGTTTTTGCCGTAACCCTCTCAACTTTTTAGCACATGCTATGTGGGTAAAATGATGATACCATGCCAACTTTCAACCTTTTCAGAGTTCATTTGAAGTGCTTTTCAATTTCAGGGTTATTTAGCTCAAAAAAATCAGTAAGTGCATGAAAAATACCAAATGAAGTCAGAAAGGGTTGAAAATTGATGATGTGGCTTTGAATGGTGCATTTTGAACACACAAAAAGTCTGGAGTTCAAATAAGTTCAAAAAAATGAAATTCCTTTGTAACAGATGAGTTTTCGTCCGAAACCCTGATACTTCCAAAGAGATTGTCCGTTTTGTACACGAAGTGCATCCAGTTTTTGCAGTAACCCTCTCAACTTTTTAGCACATGCTATGTGGGTGAAATGATGATACCATGCCAACTTTCAACCTTTTCAGAGTTCATTTGAAGTGCTTTTCAATTTCAGGGTCATTTAGGTCAAAAAAATCAGTAAATGCATGAAAAATACCAAATGAAGTCAGAAAGGGTTGAAAATTGATGATGTGGCTTTGAATGGTGCATTTTGAACACACAAAAAGTCTGGAGTTCAAATAAGTTGAAAAAAATGAAATCCCTTTGTAACAGATGAGTTTTCGTCCGAAACCCTGATACTTCGAAAGAGATTGTCCGTTTTGTACACGAAGTGCATCCAGTTTTTGCCGTAACCCTCTCAACTTTTTAGCACATGCTATGTGGGTGAAATGATGATACCATGCCAACTTTCAACCTTTTCAGAGTTCACTTGAAGTGCTTTTCAATTTCAGGGTCATTTAGCTCAAAAAATCAGTAAATGCTTGAAAAATACCAAATGAAGTCAGAAAGGGTTGAAAATTGATGATGTGGCTTTGAATGGTGCATTTTGAACACAAAAAAAGTCTGGAGTTCAAATAAGTTCAAAAAAATGAAATCCCTTTGTAACAGATGAGTTTTTGTCCGAAACCCTGATACTTCGAAAGAGATTGTCCGTTTTGTACACGAAGTGCATCCAGTTTTTGCCGTAACCCTCTCAACTTTTTAGCACATGCTATGTGGGTGAAATGATGATACCATGCCAACTTTCAACCTTTTCAGAGTTCATTTGAAGTGCTTTCCAATTTCAGGGTCATTTAGCTCCAAAAAATCAGTAAATGCATGAAAAATACCAAATGAAGTCAGAAAGGGTTGAAAATTGATGATGTGGCTTTGAATGGTGCATTTTGAACACACAAAAAGTCTGGAGTTCAAATAAGTTCAAAAAAATGAAATCCCTTTGTAACAGATGAGTTTTCGTCCGAAACCCTGATACTTCGAAAAAGATTGTCCGTTTTGTACACGAAGTGCGTCCAGTTTTTGCCGTAACGCTCTCAACTTTTTAGCACATGCTATGTGGGTGAAATGATGATACCATGCCAACTTTCAACCTTTTCAGAGTTCATTTGAAGTGCTTTTCAATTTAAGGGTCATTTAGCTCAAAAAAATCAGTAAATGCATGAAAAATACCAAATGAAGTCAGAAAGGGTTGAAAATTGATGATGTGGCTTTGAATGGTGCATTTTGAATACACAAAAAGTCTGGAGTTCAAATAAGTTCAAAAAAATGAAATCCCTTTGTAACAGATGAGTTTTCGTCCGAAACCCTGATGCTTCGAAAGAGATTGTCCGTTTTGTACACGAAGTGCATCCAGTTTTTGCCGTAACCCTCTCAACTTTTTAGCACATTCTATGTGGGTGAAATGATGATACCATGCCAACTTTCAACCATTTCAGAGTTCATTTGAAATGATTTTCAATTTCAGGTTCATTTAGCTCAAAAAATCAGTAAATGCATGAAAAATACCAAATGAAGTCAGAAAGGGTTGAAAATTGATGATGAGGCTTTGAATGGTGCATTTTGAACACACAAAACGTCTAGAGTTCAAATAAGTTCAAAAAAATGAAATCCCTTTGTAACAGATAAGTTTTCGTCCGAAACCCTGATACTTCGAAAGAGATTGTCCGTTTTGTACACGAAGTGCGTCCAGTTTTTGCCGTAACCCTCTCAACTTTTTATCACATGCTATGTGGGTGAAATGATGATACCATGCCAACTTTCAACCTTTTCAGAGTTCATTTGAAGTGCTTTTCAATTTCAGGGTCATTTAGCTCAAAAAAATCAGTAAATGCATGAAAAATACCAAATGAAGTCAGAAAGGGTTGAAAATTTATGATGTGGCTTTGAATGGTGCATTTTGAACACACAAAAAGTCTGGAGTTCAAATAAGTTGAAAAAATGAAATCCCTTTGTAACAGATGAGTTTTTGTCCGAAACCCTGATACTTCGAAAGAGATTGTCCGTTTTGTACACGAAGTGCGTCCAGTTTTTGCCGTAACCCTCTCAACTTTTTAGCACATGCTATGTGGGTGAAATGATGATACCATGCCAACTTTCAACCTTTTCAGAGTTCATTTGAAGTGCTTTTCAATTTCAGGGTCATTTAGCTCAAAAAATCAGTAAATGCATGAAAAATACCAAATGAAGTCAGAAAGGGTTGAAAATTGATGATGTGGCTTTGAATGGTGCATTTTGAACACACAAAATGTCTGGAGTTCAAATAAGTTCAAAAAAATGAAATCCCTTTGTAACAGATGAGTTTTCGTCCGAAACCCTGATACTTCGAAAAAGATTGTCCGTTTTGTACACGAAGTGCGTCCAGTTTTTGCCGTAACCCTCTCAACTTTTTATCACATGCTATGTGGGTGAAATGATGATACCATGCCAACTTTCAACCTTTTCAGAGTTCATTTGAAGTGCTTTCCAATTTCAGGGTCATTTAGCTCCAAAAAATCAGTAAATGCATGAAAAATACCAAATGAAGTCAGAAAGGGTTGAAAATTTATGATGTGGCTTTGAATGGTGCATTTTGAACACACAAAAAGTCTGGAGTTCAAATAAGTTCAAAAAAATGAAATCCCTTTGTAACAGATGAGTTTTCGTCCGAAACCCTGATACTTCGAAAAAGATTGTCCGTTTTGTACACGAAGTGCGTCCAGTTTTTGCCGTAACCCTCTCAACTTTTTATCACATGCTATGTGGGTGAAATGATGATACCATGCCAACTTTCAACCTTTTCAGAGTTCATTTGAAGTGCTTTTCAATTTCAGGGTCATTTAGCTCAAAAAAATCAGTAAATGCATGAAAAATACCAAATGAAGTCAGAAAGGGTTGAAAATTTATGATGTGGCTTTGAATGGTGCATTTTGAACACACAAAAAGTCTGGAGTTCAAATAAGTTGAAAAAATGAAATCCCTTTGTAACAGATGAGTTTTTGTCCGAAACCCTGATACTTCGAAAGAGATTGTCCGTTTTGTACACGAAGTGCGTCCAGTTTTTGCCGTAACCCTCTCAACTTTTTAGCACATGCTATGTGGGTGAAATGATGATACCATGCCAACTTTCAACCTTTTCAGAGTTCATTTGAAGTGCTTTTCAATTTCAGGGTCATTTAGCTCAAAAAATCAGTAAATGCATGAAAAATACCAAATGAAGTCAGAAAGGGTTGAAAATTGATGATGTGGCTTTGAATGGTGCATTTTGAACACACAAAATGTCTGGAGTTCAAATAAGTTGAAAAAATGAAATCCCTTTGTAACAGATGAGTTTTTGTCCGAAACCCTGATACTTCGAAAGAGATTGTCCGTTTTGTACACGAAGTGCGTCCAGTTTTTGCCGTAACCCTCTCAACTTTTTAGCACATGCTATGTGGGTGAAATGATGATACCATGCCAACTTTCAACCTTTTCAGAGTTCATTTGAAGTGCTTTTCAATTTCAGGGTCATTTAGCTCAAAAAAATCAGTAAATGCATGAAAAATACCAAATGAAGTCAGAAAGGGTTGAAAATTGATGATGTGGCTTTGAATGGTGCATTTTGAACACACAAAAAGTCTGGAGTTCAAATAAGTTCAAAAAAATGAAATCCCTTTGTAACAGATGAGTTTTCGTCCGAAACCCTGATACTTCGAAAAAGATTGTCCGTTTTGTACACGAAGTGCGTCCAGTTTTTGCCGTAACCCTCTCAACTTTTTATCACATGCTATGTGGGTGAAATGATGATACCATGCCAACTTTCAACCTTTTCAGAGTTCATTTGAAGTGCTTTCCAATTTCAGGGTCATTTAGCTCCAAAAAATCAGTAAATGCATGAAAAATACCAAATGAAGTCAGAAAGGGTTGAAAATTGATGATGTGGCTTTGAATGGTGCATTTTGAACACACAAAAAGTCTGGAGTTCAAATAAGTTCAAAAAAATGAAATCCCTTTGTAACAGATGAGTTTTCGTCCGAAACCCTGATACTTCGAAAAAGATTGTCCGTTTTGTACACGAAGTGCGTCCAGTTTTTGCCGTAACCCTCTCAACTTTTTATCACATGCTATGTGGGTGAAATGATGATACCATGCCAACTTTCAACCTTTTCAGAGTTCATTTGAAGTGCTTTTCAATTTCAGGGTCATTTAGCTCAAAAAAATCAGTAAATGCATGAAAAATACCAAATGAAGTCAGAAAGGGTTGAAAATTTATGATGTGGCTTTGAATGGTGCATTTTGAACACACAAAAAGTCTGGAGTTCAAATAAGTTGAAAAAATGAAATCCCTTTGTAACAGATGAGTTTTTGTCCGAAACCCTGATACTTCGAAAGAGATTGTCCGTTTTGTACACGAAGTGCGTCCAGTTTTTGCCGTAACCCTCTCAACTTTTTAGCACATGCTATGTGGGTGAAATGATGATACCATGCCAACTTTCAACCTTTTCAGAGTTCATTTGAAGTGCTTTTCAATTTCAGGGTCATTTAGCTCAAAAAAATCAGTAAATGCATGAAAAATACCAAATGAAGTCAGAAAGGGTTGAAAATTGATGATGTGGCTTTGAATGGTGCATTTTGAACACACAAAAAGTCTGGAGTTCAAATAAGTTCAAAAAAATGAAATCCCTTTGTAACAGATGAGTTTTCGTCCGAAACCCTGATACTTCGAAAAAGATTGTCCGTTTTGTACACGAAGTGCGTCCAGTTTTTGCCGTAACCCTCTCAACTTTTTATCACATGCTATGTGGGTGAAATGATGATACCATGCCAACTTTCAACCTTTTCAGAGTTCATTTGAAGTGCTTTTCAATTTCAGGGTCATTTAGCTCAAAAAAATCAGTAAATGCATGAAAAATACCAAATGAAGTCAGAAAGGGTTGAAAATTTATGATGTGGCTTTGAATGGTGCATTTTGAACACACAAAAAGTCTGGAGTTCAAATAAGTTGAAAAAATGAAATCCCTTTGTAACAGATGAGTTTTTGTCCGAAACCCTGATACTTCGAAAGAGATTGTCCGTTTTGTACACGAAGTGCGTCCAGTTTTTGCCGTAACCCTCTCAACTTTTTAGCACATGCTATGTGGGTGAAATGATGATACCATGCCAACTTTCAACCTTTTCAGAGTTCATTTGAAGTGCTTTTCAATTTCAGGGTCATTTAGCTCAAAAAATCAGTAAATGCATGAAAAATACCAAATGAAGTCAGAAAGGGTTGAAAATTGATGATGTGGCTTTGAATGGTGCATTTTGAACACACAAAATGTCTGGAGTTCAAATAAGTTCAAAAAAATGAAATCCCTTTGTAACAGATGAATTTTCGTCCGAAACCCTGATACTTCGAAAAAGATTGTCCGTTTTGTACACGAAGTGCGTCCAGTTTTTGCCGTAACCCTCTCAACTTTTTATCACATGCTATGTGGGTGAAATGATGATACCATGCCAACTTTCAACCTTTTCAGAGTTCATTTGAAGTGCTTTTCAATTTCAGGGTCATTTAGCTCAAAAAAATCAGTAAATGCATGAAAAATACCAAATGAAGTCAGAAAGGGTTGAAAATTGATGATGTGGCTTTGAATGGTGCATTTTGAACACACAAAAAGTCTGGAGTTCAAATAAGTTCAAAAAAATGAAATCCCTTTGTAACAGATGAGTTTTCGTCCGAAACCCTGATGCTTCGAAAGAGATTGTCCGTTTTGTACACGAAGTGCATCCAGTTTTTGCCGTAACCCTCTCAACTTTTTAGCACATTCTATGTGGGTGAAATGATGATACCATGCCAACTTTCAACCATTTCAGAGTTCATTTGAAATGCTTTTCAATTTCAGGTTCATTTAGCTCAAAAAATCAGTAAATGCATGAAAAATACCAAATGAAGTCAGAAAGGGTTGAAAATTGATGATGAGGCTTTGAATGGTGCATTTTGAACACACAAAACGTCTAGAGTTCAAATAAGTTCAAAAAAATGAAATCCCTTTGTAACAGATATGTTTTCGTCCGAAACCCTGATACTTCGAAAGAGATTGTCCGTTTTGTACACGAAGTGCGTCCAGTTTTTGCCGTAACCCTCTCAACTTTTTATCACATGCTATGTGGGTGAAATGATGATACCATGCCAACTTTCAACCTTTTCAGAGTTCATTTGAAGTGCTTTTCAATTTCAGGGTCATTTAGCTCAAAAAAATCAGTAAATGCATGAAAAATACCAAATGAAGTCAGAAAGGGTTGAAAATTGATGATGTGGCTTTGAATGGTGCATTTTGAACACACAAAAAGTCTGGAGTTCAAATAAGTTCAAAAAAATGAAATCCCTTTGTAACAGATGAGTTTTCGTCCGAAACCCTGATACTTCGAAAGAGATTGTCCGTTTTGTACACGAAGTGCATCCAGTTTTTGCCGTAACCCTCTCAACTTTTTAGCACATGCTATGTGGGTGAAATGATGATACCATGCCAACTTTCAACCTTTTCAGAGTTCACTTGAAGTGCTTTTCAATTTCAGGGTCATTTAGCTCAAAAAATCAGTAAATGCTTGAAAAATACCAAATGAAGTCAGAAAGGGTTGAAAATTGATGATGTGGCTTTGAATGGTGCATTTTGAACACAAAAAAAGTCTGGAGTTCAAATAAGTTCAAAAAAATGAAATCCCTTTGTAACAGATGAGTTTTTGTCCGAAACCCTGATACTTCGAAAGAGATTGTCCGTTTTGTACACGAAGTGCATCCAGTTTTTGCCGTAACCCTCTCAACTTTTTAGCACATGCTATGTGGGTGAAATGATGATACCATGCCAACTTTCAACCTTTTCAGAGTTCATTTGAAGTGCTTTCCAATTTCAGGGTCATTTAGCTCCAAAAAATCAGTAAATGCATGAAAAATACCAAATGAAGTCAGAAAGGGTTGAAAATTGATGATGTGGCTTTGAATGGTGCATTTTGAACACACAAAAAGTCTGGAGTTCAAATAAGTTCAAAAAAATGAAATCCCTTTGTAACAGATGAGTTTTCGTCCGAAACCCTGATACTTCGAAAAAGATTGTCCGTTTTGTACACGAAGTGCGTCCAGTTTTTGCCATAACCCTCTCAACTTTTTAGCACATGCTATGTGGGTGAAATGATGATACCATGCCAACTTTCAACCTTTTCAGAGTTCATTTGAAGTGCTTTTCAATTTAAGGGTCATTTAGCTCAAAAAAATCAGTAAATGCATGAAAAATACCAAATGAAGTCAGAAAGGGTTGAAAATTGATGATGTGGCTTTGAATGGTGCATTTTGAACACACAAAAAGTCTGGAGTTCAAATAAGTTCAAAAAAATGAAATCCCTTTGTAACAGATGAGTTTTCGTCCGAAACCCTGATGCTTCGAAAGAGATTGTCCGTTTTGTACACGAAGTGCATCCAGTTTTTGCCGTAACCCTCTCAACTTTTTAGCACATTCTATGTGGGTGAAATGATGATACCATGCCAACTTTCAACCATTTCAGAGTTCATTTGAAATGCTTTTCAATTTCAGGTTCATTTAGCTCAAAAAATCAGTAAATGCATGAAAAATACCAAATGAAGTCAGAAAGGGTTGAAAATTGATGATGAGGCTTTGAATGGTGCATTTTGAACACACAAAACGTCTAGAGTTCAAATAAGTTCAAAAAAATGAAATCCCTTTGTAACAGATAAGTTTTCGTCCGAAACCCTGATACTTCGAAAGAGATTGTCCGTTTTGTACACGAAGTGCGTCCAGTTTTTGCCGTAACCCTCTCAACTTTTTATCACATGCTATGTGGGTGAAATGATGATACCATGCCAACTTTCAACCTTTTCAGAGTTCATTTGAAGTGCTTTTCAATTTCAGGGTCATTTAGCTCAAAAAAATCAGTAAATGCATGAAGAATACCAAATGAAGTCAGAAAGGGTTGAAAATTGATGATGAGGCTTTGAATGGTGCATTTTGAACACACAAAAAGTCTGTAGTTCAAATAAGTTCAAAAAAATGAAATCCCTTTGTAACAGATGAGTTTTTGTCCGAAACCCTGATACTTCGAAAGAGATTGTCCGTTTTGTACACGAAGTGCGTCCAGTTTTTGCCGTAACCCTCTCAACTTTTTAGCACATGCTATGTGGGTGAAATGATGATACCATGCCAACTTTCAACCTTTTCAGAGTTCATTTGAAGTGCTTTTCAATTTCAGGGTCATTTAGCTAAAAAAAATCAGTAAATGCATGAAAAATACCAAATGAAGTCAGAAAGGGTTGAAAATTGATGATGTGGCTTTGAATGGTGCATTTTGAACACACAAAAAGTCTGGAGTTCAAATAAGTTCAAAAAAATGAAATCGCTTTGTAACAGATGAGTTTTCGTCCGAAACCCTCATACTTCGAAAGAGATTGTCCGTTTTGTACACGAAGTGCATCCAGTTTTTTCCGTAACCCTCTCAACTTTTTAGCACATGCTATGTGGGTGAAATGATGATACCATGCCAACTTTCAACCTTTTTAGAGTTCATTTGAAGTGCTTTTCAATTTCAGGGTCATTTAGCTCAAAAAAATCAGATAATGCAAGAAAAATATCAAATGAAGTCAGAAAGGGTTGAAAATTGATGATGTGGCTTTGAATGGTGCATTTTGAACACACAAAAAGTCTGGAGTTCAAATAAGTTAAAAAAAATGAAATCCCTTTGTAACAGATGAGTTTTCGTCCGAAACCCTGATACTTCGAAAGAGATTGTCCGTTTTGTACACGAAGTGCATCCAGTTTTTGCCGTAACCCTCTCAACTTTTTAGCACATGCTATGTGGGTGAAATGATGATACCATGCCAACTTTCAACCTTTTGAGAGTTCATTTGAAGTGCTTTTCAATTTCAGGGTCATTTAGCTCAAAAAAATCAGTAAATGCATGAAAAATACCAAATGAAGTCAGAAAGGGTTGAAAATTGATGATGTGGCTTTGAATGGTGCATTTTGAACACACAAAAAGTCTAGAGTTCAAATAAGTTGAAAAAAAATGAAATCCCTTTGTAACAGATGAGTTTTCGTCCGAAACCCTGATACTTCGAAAGAGATTGTCCGTTTTGTACACGAAGTGCATCTAGTTTTTGCCGTAACCCTCTCAACTTTTTAGCACATGCTATGTGGGTGAAATGATGATACCATGCCAACTTTCAACCTTCTCAGAGTTCACTTGAAGTGCTTTTCAATTTCAGGGTCATTTAGCTCAAAAAATCAGTAAATGCATGAAAAATACCAAATGAAGTCAGAAAGGGTTGAAAATTGATGATGTGGCTTTGAATGGTGCATTTTGAACACACAAAAAGTCTGGAGTTCAAATAAGTTCAAAAAAATGAAATCCCTTTGTAACAGATGAGTTTTTGTCCGAAACCCTGATACTTCGAAAGAGATTGTCCGTTTTGTACACGAAGTGCATCCAGTTTTTGCCGTAACCCTCTCAACTTTTTAGCACATGCTATGTGGGTGAAATGATGATACCATCCCAACTTTCAACCTTTTCAGAGTTCATTTGAAGTGCTTTTCAATTTCAGGGTCATTTAGCTCAAAAAAATCAGTAAATGCATGAAAAATACCAAATGAAGTCAGAAAGGGTTGAAAATTGATGATGTGGCTTTGAATGGTGCATTTTGAACACACAAAAAGTCTGGAGTTCAAATAAGTTCAAAAAAATGAAATCCCTTTGTAACAGATGAGTTTTCGTCCGAAACCCTGATACTTCGAAAGAGATTGTCCGTTTTGTACACGAAGTGCGTCCAGTTTTTGCCGTAACCCTCTCAACTTTTTAGCACATGCTATGTGGGTGAAATGATGATACCATGCCAACTTTCAACCTTTTCAGAGTTCATTTGAAGTGCTTTTCAATTTCAGGGTCATTTAGCTCAAAAAAATCAGTAAATGCATGAAAAATACCAAATGAAGTCAGAAAGGGTTGAAAATTGATGATGTGGCTTTGAATGGTGCATTTTGAACACACAAAAAGTCTGGAGTCCAAATAAGTTTAAAAAAATGAAATCCCTTTGTAACAGATGAGTTTTCGTCCGAAACCCTGATACTTCGAAAGAGATTGTCCGTTTTGTACACGAAGTGCATCCAGTTTTTGCCGTAACCCTCTCAACTTTTTAGCACATGCTATGTGGGTGAAATGATGATACCATGCCAACTTTCAACCTTTTCAGAATTCATTTGAAGTGCTTTTCAATTTCAGGGTCATTTAGCTCAAAAAAAATCAATAAATGCATGAAAAATACCAAATAGAGTCAGAAAGGGTTGAAAATTGATGATGTGGCTTTGAACGGTGCATTTTGAACAAGCAAAAAGTCTGGAGTTCAAATAAGTTCAAAAAAATGAAATCGCTTTGTAACAGATGAGTTTTCGTCCGAAACCCTGATACTTCGAAAGAGATTGTCCGTTTTGTACACGAAGTGCATCCAGTTTTTGCCATAACCCTCTCAACTTTTTAGCAAATTCTATGTGGGTGAAATGATGATACCATGCCAACTTTCAACCTTTTTAGAGTTCATTTGAAGTGCTTTTCAATTTCAGGGTCATTTAGCTCAAAAAAATCAGTAAATGCAAGAAAAATATCAAATGAAGTCAGAAAGGGTTGAAAATTGATGATGTGGCTTTGAATGGTGCATTTTGAACACACAAAAAGTCTGGAGTTCAAATAAGTTCAAAAAAATGAAATCCCTTTGTAAGAGATGAGTTTTCGTCCGAAACCCTGATACTTCGAAAGAGATTCTCCGTTTTGTACACGAAGTGTATCCAGTTTTTGCCGTAACCCTCTCAACTTTTTAGCACATGCGATGTGGGTGAAATGATGATACCATGCCAACTTTCAACCTTTTCAGAGTTCATTTCAAGTGCTTTTCAATTTCAGGGTCATTTAGCTCAAAAAAAATCAGTAAATGCATGAAAAATACCAAATGAAGTCAGAAAGGGTTGAAAATTGATGATGTGGCTTTGAATGGTTCATTTTGAACACACAAAAAGTCTGGAGTTCAAATAAGTTCAAAAAAATGAAATCCCTTGGTAACAGATGAGTTTTCGTCCGAAACCCTGATACTTCGAAAGAGATTGTCCGTTTTGTACACGAAGTGCATCCAGTTTTTGCCGTAACCCTCTCAACTTTTTAGCACATGCTATGTGGGTGAAATTATGATACCATGCCAACTTTCAACCTTTTCAGAGTTCATTTGAAGTGCTTTTCAATTTCAGGGTCATTTAGCTCAAAAAAATCAGTAAATGCATGAAAAATACCAAATGAAGTCAGAAAGGGTTGAAAATTGATGATGTGGCTTTGAATGGTGCATTTTGAACACACAAAAAGTCTGGAGTTCAAATAAGTTCAAAAAAATGAAATCCCTTTGTAACAGATGAGTTTTCGTCCGAAACCCTGATACTTCGAAAGAGATTGTCCGTTTTGTACATGAAGTGCATCCAGTTTTTGCCGTAACCCTCTCAACTTTTTAGCACATGCTATGTGGGTGAAATGATGATACCATGCCAACTTTCAACCTTTTCAGAGCTCATTTGAAGTGCTTTTCAATTTCAGGGTCATTTAGCTCAAAAAAATCAATAAATGCATGAAAAATACCAAATGAAGTCAGAAAGGGTTGAAAATTGATGATGTGGCTTTGAATATTGCATTTTGAACACACAAAAAGTCTGGAGTTCAAATAATTTCAAAAAAATGAAATCCCTTTGTAATAGATGAGTTTTCGTCCGAAACCCTGATACTTCGAAAGAGATTGTCCGTTTTGTACACGAAGTGCATCCAGTTTTTGCCATAACCCTCTCAACTTTTTAGCACATGCTATGTGGGTGAAATGATGATACCATGCCAACTTTCAACCTTTTCAGAGTTCATTTGAAGTGCTTTTCAATTTCAGGGTCATTTAGCTCAAAAAAATTAGTAAATGCATGAAAAATACCAAATGAAGTCAGAAAGGGTTGAAAATTGATGATGTGGCTTTGAATGGTGCATTTTGAACACACAAAATGTCTGGAGTTCAAATAAGTTCAAAAAAATGAAATCCCTTTGTAACAGATGAGTTTTCGTCCGAAACCCTGATACATCGAAAGAGATTGTCCGTTTTGTACACGAAGTGCATCCAGTTTTTGCCATAACCCTCTCAACTTTTTAGCAAATTCTATGTGGGTGAAATGATGATACCATGCCAACTTTCAACCTTTTCAGAGTTCATTTGAAATGCTTTTCAATTTCAGGTTCATTTAGCTCAAAAAATTAGTAAATGTATGAAAAATACCAAATGAAGTCAGAAAGGGTTGAAAATTGATGATGTGGCTTTGAATGGTGCATTTTGAACACACAAAATGTCTGGAGTTCAAATAAGTTCAAAAAAATGAAATCCCTTTGTAACAGATGAGTTTTCGTCCGAAACCCTGATACTTCGAAAGAGATTCTCCGTTTTGTACACGAAGTGCATCCAGTTTTTTCCGTAACCCTCTCAACTTTTTAGCACATGCTATGTGGGTGAAATGATGATACCATGCCAACTTTCAACCTTTTCAGAGTTCACTTGAAGTGCTTTTCAATTTCAGGGTCATTTAGCTCAAAAAAATCAGTAAATGCATGAAAAATACCAAATGAAGTCAAAAGGGTTGAAAATTGATGATGTGGCTTTGAATGGTGCATTTTGAACACACAAAAAGTCTGGAGTTCAAATAAGTTGAAAAAAATGAAATCCCTTTGTAACAGATGAGTTTTCGTCCGAAACCCTGATACTTCAAAAGAGATTGTCCGTTTTGTACGCGAAGTGCATCGAATTTTTGCCGTAACCCTCTCAACTTTTTATCACATGCTATGTGGGTGAAATGATGATACCATGCCAACTTTCAACCTTTTCAGAGTTCATTTGAAGTGCTTTTCAATTTCAGGTTCATTTAGCTCAAAAAAATCAGTAAATGCATGAAAAATACCAAATGAAGTCAGAAAGGGTTGAAAATTGATGATGTGGCTTTGAATGGTGCATTTTGAACACACAAAATGTCTGGAGTTCAAATAAGTTCAAAAAAATGAAATCCCTTTGTAACAGATGAGTTTTCGTCTGAAACCCTGATACATCGAAAGAGATTGTCCGTTTTGTACACGAAGTGCATCCAGTTTTTGCCGTAACCCTCTCAACTTTTTAGCACATGCTATTTGGGTGAAATGATGATACCATGCCAACTTTCAACCTTTTGAGAGTTCATTTGAAGTGCTTTTCAATTTCAGGGTCATTTAGCTCAAAAAAATCAGTAAATGCATGAAAAATACCAAATGAAGTCAGAAAGGGTTGAAAATTGATGATGTGGGTTTGAATGGTGCATTTTGAACACACAAAAGTCTGGAGTTCAAATAAGTTCAAAAAAATGAAATCCCTTTGTAACAGATGAGTTTTCGTCCGAAACCCTGATACTTCGAAAGAGATTGTCCGTTTCGTACACGAAGTGCATCCAATTTTTGCCGTAACCCTCTCAACTTTTTAGCACATGTTATGTGGGTGAAATGATGATACCATGCCAACTTTCAACCTTTTCAGAGTTCATTTGAAGTGCTTTTCAATTTCAGGTACATTTAGCTCAAAAAAATCAGTAAATGCATGAAAAATACCAAATGAAGTCAGAAAGGGTTGAAAATTGATGATGTGGCTTTGAATGGTGCATTTTGAACACACAAAATGTCTGGAGTTTAAATAAGTTCAAAAAAATGAAATCCCTTTGTAACAGATGAGTTTTCGTCCGAAACCCTGATACTTTGAAAGAGATTGTCCGTTTTGTACACGAAGTGCATCCAGTTTTTGCCGTAACCCTCTCAACTTTTTAGCACATGCTATGTGGGTGAAATGATGATACCATGCAAACTTTCAACCTTTTGAGAGTTCATTTGAAGTGCTTTTCAATTTCAGGGTCATTTAGCTCAAAAAAATCAGTAAATGCATGAAAAATACCAAATGAAGTCAAAAGGGTTGAAAATTGATGATGTGGCTTTGAATGGTGCATTTTGAACACACAAAAAGTCTGGAGTTCAAATAAGTTGAAAAAAATGAAATCCCTTTGTAACAGATGAGTTTTCGTCCGAAACCCTGATACTTCAAAAGAGATTGTCCGTTTTGTACGCGAAGTGCATCGAATTTTTGCCGTAACCCTCTCAACTTTTTATCACATGCTATGTGGGTGAAATGATGATACCATGCCAACTTTCAACCTTTTCAGAGTTCATTTGAAGTGCTTTTCAATTTCAGGTTCATTTAGCTCAAAAAAATCAGTAAATGCATGAAAAATACCAAATGAAGTCAGAAAGGGTTGAAAATTGATGATGTGGCTTTGAATGGTGCATTTTGAACACACAAAATGTCTGGAGTTCAAATAAGTTCAAAAAAATGAAATCCCTTTGTAACAGATGAGTTTTCGTCCGAAACCCTGATACATCGAAAGAGATTGTCCGTTTTGTACACGAAGTGCATCCAGTTTTTGCCATAACCCCCTCAACTTTTTAGCACATGCTATGTGGTTGAAATGATGATACCATGCCAACTTTCAACCTTTTCAGAGTTCATTTGAAATGCTTTTCAATTTCAGGTTCATTTAGCTCAAAAAATTAGTAAATGCATGAAAAATACCAAATGAAGTCAGAAAGGGTTGAAAATTGATGATGTGGCTTTGAATGGTGCATTTTGAACACACAAAATGTCTGGAGTTCAAATAAGTTCAAAAAAATGACATCCCTTTGTAACAGATGAGTTTTCGTCCGAAACCCTGATACTTCGAAAGAGATTCTCCGTTTTGTACACGAAGTGCATCCAGTTTTTGCCGTAACCCTCTCAACTTTTTAGCACATGCTATGTGGGTGAAATGATGATACCATGCCAACTTTCAACCTTTTCAGAGCTCATTTGAAGTGCTTTTCAATTTCAGGGTCATTTAGCTCAAAAAATCAGTAAATGCATGAAAAATACCAAATGAAGTCAGAAAGGGTTGAAAATTGATGATGTGGCTTTGAATGGTGCATTTTGAACACACAAAAAGTCTGGAGTTCAAATAAGTTCAAAAAAATGAAATCCCTTTGTAACAGATGAGTTTTCGTCCGAAACCCTGATACTTCGAAAGAGATTGTCCGTTTTGTACACGAAGTGCATCCAGTTTTTGCCGTAACCCTCTCAACTTTTTAGCACATGCTATGTGGGTGAAATGATGATACCATGCCAACCTTCAACCTTTTCAGAGTTCATTTGAAGTGCTTTTCAATTTCAGGGTCATTTAGCTCAAAAAAATCAGTAAATGCATGAAAAATACCAAATGAAGTCAGAAAGGGTTGAAAATTGATGATGTGGCTTTGAATGGTGCATTTTTAACACACAAAAAGTCTGGAGTTCAAATAAGTTCAAAAAAATGAAATCCCTTTGTAACAGATTAGTTTTCGTCCGAAACCCTGATACTTCGAAAGAGATTGTCCGTTTTGTACACGAAGTGCATCCAGTTTTTGCCGTAACCCTCTCAACTTTTTAGCACATGCTATGTGGGTGAAATGATGATACCATGCCAACTTTCAACCTTTTCAGAGTTCATTTGAAGTGCTTTTCAATTCCAGGTTCATTTAGCTCAAAAAAATTAGTAAATGCATGAAAAATACCAAATGAAGTCAGAAAGGGTTGAAAATTGATGATGTGGCTTTGAATGGTGTATTTTGAACACACAAAATGTCTGGAGTTCAAATAAGTTCAAAAAAATGAAATCCCTTTGTAACAGATGAGTTTTCGTCCGAAACCCTGATACATCGAAAGAGATTGTCCGTTTTGTACACGAAGTGCATCCAGTTTTTGCCATAACCCTCTCAACTTTTTAGCAAATGCTATGTGGGTGAAATGATGATACCATGCCAACATTCAACCTTTTCAGAGTTCATTTGAAATGCTTTTCAATTTCAGGTTCATTTAGCTCAAAAAATTAGTAAATGCATGAAAAATACCAAATGAAGTCAGAAAGGGTTGAAAATTGATGATGTGGCTTTGAATGGTGCATTTTGAACACACAAAATGTCTGGAGTTCAAATAAGTTCAAAAAAATGAAATCCCTTTGTAAGAGATGAGTTTTCGTCCGAAACCCCGATACTTCGAAAGAGATTCTCCGTTTTGTACACGAAGTGTATCCAGTTTTTGCCGTAACCCTCTCAACTTTTTAGCACATGCTATGTGGGTGAAATGATGATACCATGCCAACTTTCAACCTTTTCAGAGTTCATTTCAAGTGCTTTTCAATTTCAGGGTCATTTAGCTCAAAAAAATCAGTAAATGCATGAAAAATACCAAATTAAGTCAGAAATTGTTGAAAATTGATGATGTGGCTTTGAATGGTTCATTTTGAACACACAAAAAGTCTGGAGTTCAAATAAGTTCAAAAAAATGAAATCCCTTTGTAACAGATGAGTTTTCGTCCGAAACCCTGATACTTCGAAAGAGATTGTCCGTTTTGTACACGAAGTGCATCCAGTTTTTGCCGTAACCCTCTCAACTTTTTAGCACATGCTATGTGGGTGAAATGATGATACCATGCCAACTTTCAACCTTTTCAGAGTTCATTTGAAGTGCTTTTCAATTTCAGGGTCATTTAGCTCAAAAAAATCAGTAAATGCATGAAAAATACCAAATGAAGTCAGAAAGGGTTGAAAATTGATGATGTGGCTTTGAAAGGTGCATTTTGAACACACAAAAAGTCTGGAGTTCAAATAAGTTCAAAAAAATGAAATCCCTTTGTAACAGATGAGTTTTCGTCCGAAACCCTGATACTTCGAAAGAGATTGTCCGTTTTGTACATGAAGTGCATCCAGTTTTTGCCGTAACCCTCTCAACTTTTTAGCACATGCTATGTGGGTGAAATGATGATACCATGCCAACTTTCAACCTTTTCCGAGCTCATTTGAAGTGCTTTTAAATTTCAGGGTCATTTAGCTCAAAAAAATCTGTAAATGCATGAAAAATACCAAATGAAGTCAGAAAGGGTTGAAAATTGATGATGTGGCTTTGAATGGTGCATTTTGAACACACAAAAAGTCTGGAGTTCAAATAAGTTCAAAAAAATGAAATCCCTTTGTAACAGATGAGTTTTCGTCCGAAACCCTGATACTTCGAAAGAGATTGTCCGTTTTGTACACGAAGTGCATCCAGTTTTTGCCGTAACCCTCTCAACTTTTTAGCACATGCTATGTGGGTGAAATGATGATACCATGCCAACTTTAAACCTTTTCAGAGTTCATTTGAAGTGCTTTTCAATTCCAGGGTCATTTAGCTCAAAAAAATCAGTAAATGCATGAAAAATACCAAATGAAGTCAGAAAGGGTTGAAAATTGATGATGTGGCTTTGAATGGTGTATTTTGAACACACAAAATGTCTGGAGTTCAAATAAGTTCAAAAAAATGAAATCCCTTTGTAACGGATGAGTTTTCGTCCGAAACCCTGATACATCGAAAGAGATTGTCCGTTTTGTACACGAAGTGCATCCAGTTTTTGCCATAACCCTCTCAACTTTTTAGCAAATGCTATGTGGGTGAAATGATGATACCATGCCAACTTTCAACCTTTTCAGAGTTCATTTGAAATGCTTTTCAATTTCAGGTTCATTTAGCTCAAAAAATTAGTGAATGCATGAAAAATATCAAATGAAGTCAGAAAGGGTTGAAAATTGATGATGTGGCTTTGAATGGTGCATTTTGAACACACAAAATGTCTGGAGTTCAAATAAGTTCAAAAAAATGAAATCCCTTTGTAACAGATGAGTTTTCGTCCGAAACCCTGATACTTCGAAAGAGATTCTCCGTTTTGTACACGAAGTGTATCCAGTTTTTGCCGTAACCCTCTCAACTTTTTAGCACATGCTATGTGGGTGAAATGATGATACCATGCCAACTTTCAACCTTTTCAGAGTTCATTTCAAGTGCTTTTTAATTTCAGGGTCATTTAGCTCAAAAAAATCAGTAAATGCATGAAAAATACCAAATTAAGTCAGAAAGGGTTGAAAATTGATGATGTGGCTTTGAATGGTTCATTTTGAACACACAAAAAGTCTGGAGTTCAAATAAGTTCAAAAAAATGAAATCCCTTTGTAACAGATGAGTTTTCGTCCGAAACCCTGATACTTCGAAAGAGATTGTCCGTTTTGTACACGAAGTGCATCCAGTTTTTGCCGTAACCCTCTCAACTTTTTAGCACATGCTATGTGGGTGAAATGATGATACCATGCCAACTTTCAACCTTTTCAGAGTTCATTTGAAGTGCTTTTCAATTTCAGGGTCATTTAGCTCAAAAAAATCAGTAAATGCATGAAAAATACCAAATGAAGTCAGAAAGGGTTGAAAATTGATAATGTGGCTTTGAAAGGTGCATTTTGAACACACAAAAAGTCTGGAGTTCAAATAAGTTCAAAAAAATGAAATCCCTTTGTAACAGATGAGTTTTCGTCCGAAACCCTGATACTTCGAAAGAGATTGTCCGTTTTGTACATGAAGTGCATCCAGTTTTTGCCGTAACCCTCTCAACTTTTAAGCACATGCTATGTGGGTGAAATGATGATACCATGCCAACCTTCAACCTTTTCAGAGTTCATTTGAAGTGCTTTTCAATTTCAGGGTCATTTAGCTCAAAAAAATCAGTAAATGCATGAAAAATACCAAATGAAGTCAGAAAGGGTTGAAAATTGATGATGTGGCTTTGAATGGTGCATTTTTAACACACAAAAAGTCTGGAGTTCAAATAAGTTCAAAAAAATGAAATCCCTTTGTAACAGATTAGTTTTCGTCCGAAACCCTGATACTTCGAAAGAGATTGTCCGTTTTGTACACGAAGTGCATCCAGTTTTTGCCGTAACCCTCTCAACTTTTTAGCACATGCTATGTGGGTGAAATGATGATACCATGCCAACTTTCAACCTTTTCAGAGTTCATTTGAAGTGCTTTTCAATTCCAGGTTCATTTAGCTCAAAAAAATTAGTAAATGCATGAAAAATACCAAATGAAGTCAGAAAGGGTTGAAAATTGATGATGTGGCTTTGAATGGTGTATTTTGAACACACAAAATGTCTGGAGTTCAAATAAGTTCAAAAAAATGAAATCCCTTTGTAACAGATGAGTTTTCGTCCGAAACCCTGATACATCGAAAGAGATTGTCCGTTTTGTACACGAAGTGCATCCAGTTTTTGCCATAACCCTCTCAACTTTTTAGCAAATGCTATGTGGGTGAAATGATGATACCATGCCAACATTCAACCTTTTCAGAGTTCATTTGAAATGCTTTTCAATTTCAGGTTCATTTAGCTCAAAAAATTAGTAAATGCATGAAAAATACCAAATGAAGTCAGAAAGGGTTGAAAATTGATGATGTGGCTTTGAATGGTGCATTTTGAACACACAAAATGTCTGGAGTTCAAATAAGTTCAAAAAAATGAAATCCCTTTGTAAGAGATGAGTTTTCGTCCGAAACCCCGATACTTCGAAAGAGATTCTCCGTTTTGTACACGAAGTGTATCCAGTTTTTGCCGTAACCCTCTCAACTTTTGAGCACATGCTATGTGGGTGAAATGATGATACCATGCCAACTTTCAACCTTTTCAGAGTTCATTTCAAGTGCTTTTCAATTTCAGGGTCATTTAGCTCAAAAAAATCAGTAAATGCATGAAAAATACCAAATTAAGTCAGAAATTGTTGAAAATTGATGATGTGGCTTTGAATGGTTCATTTTGAACACACAAAAAGTCTGGAGTTCAAATAAGTTCAAAAAAATGAAATCCCTTTGTAACAGATGAGTTTTCGTCCGAAACCCTGATACTTCGAAAGAGATTGTCCGTTTTGTACACGAAGTGCATCCAGTTTTTGCCGTAACCCTCTCAACTTTTTAGCACATGCTATGTGGGTGAAATGATGATACCATGCCAACTTTCAACCTTTTCAGAGTTCATTTGAAGTGCTTTTCAATTTCAGGGTCATTTAGCTCAAAAAAATCAGTAAATGCATGAAAAATACCAAATGAAGTCAGAAAGGGTTGAAAATTGATGATGTGGCTTTGAAAGGTGCATTTTGAACACACAAAAAGTCTGGAGTTCAAATAAGTTCAAAAAAATGAAATCCCTTTGTAACAGATGAGTTTTCGTCCGAAACCCTGATACTTCGAAAGAGATTGTCCGTTTTGTACATGAAGTGCATCCAGTTTTTGCCGTAACCCTCTCAACTTTTTAGCACATGCTATGTGGGTGAAATGATGATACCATGCCAACTTTCAACCTTTTCCGAGCTCATTTGAAGTGCTTTTAAATTTCAGGGTCATTTAGCTCAAAAAAATCAGTAAATGCATGAAAAATACCAAATGAAGTCAGAAAGGGTTGAAAATTGATGATGTGGCTTTGAATGGTGCATTTTGAACACACAAAAAGTCTGGAGTTCAAATAAGTTCAAAAAATGAAATCCCTTTGTAACAGATGAGTTTTCGTCCGAAACCCTGATACTTCGAAAGAGATTGTCCGTTTTGTACACGAAGTGCATCCAATTTTTGCCGTAACCCTCTCAACTTTTTAGCACATGCTATGTGGGTGAAATGATGATACCATGCCAACTTTAAACCTTTTCAGAGTTCATTTGAAGTGCTTTTCAATTCCAGGGTCATTTAGCTCAAAAAAATCAGTAAATGCATGAAAAATACCAAATGAAGTCAGAAAGGGTTGAAAATTGATGATGTGGCTTTGAATGGTGTATTTTGAACACACAAAATGTCTGGAGTTCAAATAAGTTCAAAAAAATGAAATCCCTTTGTAACGGATGAGTTTTCGTCCGAAACCCTGATACATCGAAAGAGATTGTCCGTTTTGTACACGAAGTGCATCCAGTTTTTGCCATAACCCTCTCAACTTTTTAGCAAATGCTATGTGGGTGAAATGATGATACCATGCCAACTTTCAACCTTTTCAGAGTTCATTTGAAATGCTTTTCAATTTCAGGTTCATTTAGCTCAAAAAATTAGTGAATGCATGAAAAATATCAAATGAAGTCAGAAAGGGTTGAAAATTGATGATGTGGCTTTGAATGGTGCATTTTCAACACACAAAATGTCTGGAGTTCAAATA